>CM023614.1:3321834-3921834 GCA_013358685.1 Antennarius maculatus
GTGGGAAGTGATCAGTGATACAACAGGATTTTGGGATGATATGAATCCAACCCTCAAAGTTCAAAATGAATGTTGATGATAGAACTAATGACCTACAGCAGGTCCTCCTGCTTGCAGTATATGTGGTGTTCTAGTAGAAATTAGTGCTGAATGTCAGGTGAAGGTCCTGATGGGGACAATGTTTCCACAACTAGGACTGACGGGTTACTTTTGGATGTTGGTAGGTCAATAGCTGTATGTACAGAACATGTTTGTGTTCACATCTTTCCTCTTGTATTGTATGAAGAGTGGAATTTTCAACCCTGTAAAATGCAACATGTTTTGTTTTGTTTTACTTAAATGTCTATCATGCATCACACTAGCCTTGTAGTGAGAAGACACTGATAACTGCTAATGCTAGGCTAGGGAAACTAGCACATCTAATATATAAGGGATCTCTCTGGCCTGCTCAATAGAAAAGGATGATAACGGACCCCTCAAAGCACCCTCTCATGCTAAATAAAAAGGAGAAACTCTATAAATAAGGTTTCCAACAAGCCCCAAATGACATTTTTTTCCATTTCTGGTAAAACCTGTGGGACTGACTAAATACTGGTGCAGTAATTATCCAGCCTCTTGTTAAATATCAATTACTTCATTAAATAAAATGAACATTTGGCTCAGAAAGCCAGAAAGCTAGCATTGACATCTGAACTCTTCCTCAAGAGTGACCTGTATACCAAAAATGAACATAGAAATGTAAAGAAAAAACTTAATTCACAGAATTTACAGAAAAAAATTTAAAACTTTTGAACATGCGGTACTTTTTAAATTATATGAAGAAAATATAAGAATCCTGACTTATTTGGTTCACATATAATTCACAAATAACACATCTATGTCAGTTGATTAAAAGGTAAATATTGTTTAGGAGACTAATCTTAACTATGGACAGTCTATACTCTCAGTAATACAACAGTATATTGTGATAATGTGTAAATGTGACCACCAAGAACAAAAACAGTAACTCCATGAGACCTGCAGCTGCATGGAGGCTTTCATATGTCACTGTTTCACATAAACTAAAGAATCAACACTCTAATGAGCCCCTGGTTGCATCTGTCATCATACTCCTTTGACAGTATATGAAATTGGAATTACCTTTATATGATCTCTTAAATGATGAATTGATTTAGTGAAAACTGCACAATGATTGAAACTAATTCTACTAGTACAGAATTTACATTAAAACTTCCCAGTTTTTTCTTTTTACAAGCTCTTTTTTAATTTATGAAGATTATAGAGTTTTAAATTTGATTTGTGTTTGTTATCATTGTTCACAAAAAGGCAGAACACTTTCCACATCCCCAAACCTTTCAAACCTATGTGCTCCAGATCCTGTTCCTAACGTTATTTCTCACATATTTCTCGTTTCTTTGAACTAACTCTGAGACCCTGACCAAAACCCCCACCCTGCCAAAACTCACATCAGATCATGGCAACCCAACAAGTCAAATCAACTTTATTTATAAAGCACTGAGTCACACCAGAGGCACCTCTAAGTGCTTTACACAGTCAGAGAGAGGAGGAAACCTAATGAATCCTGGAGAGCAAGCATGAAGTGAGAGTGGCCAGGAAATACTCCCCACTGGGAAGAACCCTGGGGCGGATCCTGAATCTGTGGGTGGTCCTCTGCCTTAACTGGTTGGGGTAAAACTGAAATCCAAAATTGAAGACAGGGAGAGAGAGTCAGACTGGCAGGCAGGTCAAGGGGGTGTTGTTATTTGCTTTCTGCCTCCATTTCTTGTGATTTTTTTCCACTGAACTTTGACAAGCTTGGAATACTAATGCAAGTGCTAATGCTAATGTTAAAGACAAGTAATGACAACAAGCAGTGAGGAACTGCTACGATGATGTTAACACAAGTCATAATAATTTGATCTACTGGCAAATTGGCAGGGTGGAATAAGTATAAGAACTGTTTATCTCTTGGTTTTGTGTTAAAGCTCCATGCAATCCAATCATTAGTAGGCATTAGTAGCTCCATGACCATCCTGGTCCACGGTATGAAATCCGCTGTACACATGGAGTGTGAATGGTTTCTTGACACAGGATTTGTTCCAGTAGCAGTAAAGACCAAAGAATATCAATGGCACTTCATCAACACAACATTATCTCAAAGTACTTTCCAGGTAGAGTTCATAGAACCCAACATGAACAAGCATGTTGGTGATGGAGAAAAGGAAAAACTTGACTTGATCAGATGGAAACCTTGAGCAGGACCCTATTGATTCGTGTTATGTTTTGACTAGTTGTATGGACAGAGAGAGGGGGGGGAGAAGGGAGAGAGAGAGCTAGAGAGAGAGGGAAAGAGATGGACAGATAACAGAAGGAGAGAGAGCAAAAAAAAAACTGCTTGGGAAGAAAAGTAGTGATGTGTATTTTTGGAATGTGAATAAACAGGTAGAGAGAAGTATGGAGAGAGAGGAGCTCAGTGCATCATGGGAAGTTCCCCAGCAGTCTAGGCCTATGACAGCACAGTTATTAGATGGATATGAGCCATATTGCCCCACTAGAACTATGTAGTTCCAACAAATCTGGTAACATTCTTGATCAGGTAAAGATGTTAAATAGAGCTGTTGGGGCAGCCCGACAGTAATGAATTACATTAATCCATTGTGTTGGCTTAACTCTTATACCCTTGACCTATTTTGGCCGTTCTTTGGTACCTTTGAAATTTTTCTCTACATACCACATTAAAAATGTTTAACATATCCATGCTTGGTATGTTTATCTTCAGCGGAACTTCAGCTATATGAATAGTTATTATAGTTCTAGTTATTATTTACCTATAACTTACTATATTGAAATATTGGGGCAAAATAGACACAAACTCAAATTCGAAAATGGAACAAATTGTATTTTATACATCTATACTGTCGTGTGAACATGCGTACAGCAATCCACGTGGCAGACTTTATTTGTTACGAATAGTTTAAAAACATCATGTGATCTGAACGCGGGGCGAGTTCATAGTGTAATAAGGGTTAATATGTACTTTTTGTTTGTTTATTTGGTTGATTGTTTTATTTGTTTGTGTGTTTATGTTGCTTTGTTTTTTGTTTTGCATATTATGAAAAGAATCTAGTCCTTGAAATGTGTTTTATGTGCGAATTAAAGGACAGGTTGTGATTGAAGATAAACCCCAGGTTCTTGAGAGTGGTGTTGGTGGACAAGGCAAAGCCATCTAGATTGATCACATCACTAGAAAAAAAAAAAGAAATTCTGAGATGTTTTGGGCCAAAACCCATGACTTCACTTTTATTGCAGGAAGTTCTTGGTCAGCCAGGGTTTAATGTCCCTAAAAGATGTTAGAATTCTAGCAAAGTGGCTGGTTTTGAATGAATTTGAACTAACTGAAGTGACTGGTATAGTTGTATGTCATCTGCATAGCAGTGGAGATTTATATAGTCTTTCCTAAAAATATCACCTAAGGAAAGCATATAAAGCATGAGTAAAAGAGTTTTAAGCTACGAACCCTGCAGAACACCATATCTAACTTTTGGGTACTTTGTGAGTAGTTTGATCATGACGCCGTGTAAATTGAGATAACTACAACTTCAGTCAGTTAAGTGTCAGTTAAGATCCTTTAACGTTAATTTAATGTTCCAGCCACTGTATTGTGTCCAAGGCTGCACTGAGATCCAATAAAAGAAGCACAGTGATGACTCTGTTATCAGATGTTATTAAAAAAACAATCATTTGTGAGTTTCACATTTGTGAGTCTCTGTGCTGTAATGAACTCTCAATCCTGGAATAAATTATTGTCTTTTAAAACACACTGACAGCACTGACAGAAGGTCAAAAATGCATCTAAAACAAGCTAAAGTTTTAATAATAACTGCTTCGAAAGCCTGGGGTACATAGCCTGTCAGCAATAGGATACTAATTGAGGGAAAGACCCAACAGTCGACTAAAGAACATGCAAGATTAAACTACTTTTAGTTGGGATTTCATCTAGGAGACAAGCGCATAGTTTAGATGAGGCATTTGTTGACCTGTTTGGTTGCTGTCAGTTGATGGTGGAGAAGCTAACCAGTGTTACATGGTGGCCGAAGCTGATGAATGTTGTTCTCAATAGAGTTTGTTTTATTAATACAAAACTAAATCTATTGGGAACAACATTCAGAGGCTCGGTGAACTCCATCTCTATGGGGGTGCATGCGGATGACTGATCTAGAGGACGAGCAGGGAAATGCTTAGTACCACATCTGTCCCTTTTGATTCTGACTCTGGATTGTCAGGCTTTTGGTTATCAGCCTAACTTCTAGAAATGAGACTTGCACCATCAAAAGTAGGATGGCTACCGTCTGCTCTGATGAGGCCAGGTTTTGCCCAGAATGTCCATTAATTTTCTATGAAGCCCACTTCATTTGTGGACACCTCCTCAACAGCGACTGGATCATACGATTGTTCTTGTTTGGTTTCAAGATCACGATTAAAGTGAGCTAGCTACCTTGATTCTTGC
This sequence comes from Antennarius maculatus, assembly GCA_013358685.1. Classification (NCBI taxonomy): domain Eukaryota; kingdom Metazoa; phylum Chordata; class Actinopteri; order Lophiiformes; family Antennariidae; genus Antennarius; species Antennarius maculatus. The sequence continues at coordinate 3,326,342 of CM023614.1, forward strand.
ATTCATAATTTTCAACATAAATTGATGACAAGCACATTATTTTGCTGCAATCAGGAGAAACTAGTGTGCGTTTTCAAAAGAGAATAGTTTAACAGAAAGTTTGTGGTGTTTAGAGTATTTTGGGATGATTGTGATCAAATGTCTGTGAGGAGCAGATGGAGATGGATTCCATGGACTCCTCCATGGAATCCAAACACAGATGGAGGTGGTGGCTGATGTTTCTGCTGAGACTGAGGCAAACGGTGATCATATGAAGACACGGGTAAATCTGTGAAGAACATACAGTAGCAGCATGGATGAAGTCAAATTGACCACACAAGGGACCAAAATTCAAGATGCAGAGTCTGTTATTGACAAATGGATTTTAAATTAATAGAACAGGCAAGTAACTAAAATAGTTAATTTACAAGTTTGACACGGAGCTGTGCATCTGACCTCTGACCTCTGATTATGAGTAAGACTGTCATGTATGTGCAATAGCTCACGTCTTCAACCACAGATTGATACACTCAGGCACATCTGTACCCAAATCCACACACACCCACCCACACACACCCACACACACACACACGCACACACACATTGACGCAAATGGTGTCAGTGGCTGGTGTCGCTGGGCAGATAATGGCGAGGGGATAGGTCAGGAGCTTTACTGTGGGGTTTGAGTGTTAAGAGGTTCAGTGGGGGGGGGGGCACTTTGGCTGATTGGTTAAAGTCTCAGGGGATGGGAGAGGCACAAAGAGATGATATCATACTATCAGAAGGAGAGAGCAGGAGACAAAGCAAAGGGTGAAGGTCAGCGGTTCACTCAGGAGAGTCCAGACCTCCGTCCAGGTCCAGCAGTCGTCCATCGGTTCAGGTTGGGTCAGTCCAGCACAGGAGTGTGTGGCAGGAGGTTCATCACCACGTATAAGGTGTGAAGGAGGTCCTAGACGTCTGGACATTTTTGCACAATTCTTTTAACAAACAAATAAAACATGCATGAAGTAGTGGGCCCACTCCTGTTTGTTCTATTGTTGTGTGAATCACGCACTGAACTCGTCACTCACAAAGATTATTTACTGCATGTGATCAGGTAAAAACATTCACTAGTCACTAGTGTGAAAATAACCTGGTTCACTATTGTTCCAAACCTTCTTCGTCTGTGGTTGATGATCTCTGACTGTGGGTCTGAGGCACCCAGAACCTTAGGAGCAGCTCTTCAACCCTTCCCTGACCTTCTTCCTCATCTCAACAGCATTTTACTTCATGTTACGTTAACTCATATTGTCGTGTTAGATTCTGTTTAGAGGGTCCATCACAGTACAGTGAAACACACACAAGACAGGATCAGGAACAGGTGTGATATTGTGGAGGTCTGTCTTCTTCAATGCTCCTCTGGTTTAGTTCGTATCACCACCTTGCTTTGTTACTTCTCTTTCTTTGCTTTTCCTGCTAATATTAAATTAGACCTTTCAAATACTTGCAAGATACTGCTGCTGTCTTTGTGCTTCTGCTCGACAGGTGGGGAACAAGTATAGAAGACAGGAAATCCGAGGGCCTGGAAATCCTGCCCCCACTTCAGCAACTACAGCACAATTTGGACTGCAAATTATATCTGGCCTATCTGCCACTCTCTCTGTCTGTCTCTCTCTCTCTCTTTTCCATTCCCTGTCTCTATCCCCACTGTATTTCCTTTCCCACCCAAGCGGTCAAGGCGGATGACCAACCTCCAGAGTCTGGGTCCTGACCGGAGTTTCTTCCTGAATGGGGGAGTTTTTCCGCGCCAGTCGCTTATGCTCGCTCTGGAGGGTTCTGTTGGGTTTCTCTGTCTTTGAAATGTCTGCTGATGTGATTAAGCGCTATATAAATAAAGTCTGATTGATTGATTGATTGATTGATTGATTGATTGATTGATTGATTGATTGATTGATTGATTGATTGATTGATTGATTGATTGATTGATTTCAGCTTCATTCTGGATGTCAGAGTTTTGTTCATGCAGACATTGTCACTGTATTTCTTTTCTTTTCCAAATCGCTCAGGAGGTCATCCCTTCAGAACCTCCTGGTCTACCTCTGTCCCCTGCAGCTGAGCAGTGAAAGGTCCTTGAGATGATGTGGAACTTATCAGTGACATTCCATCGGGGTTTGAGTGGGATGGTGGAAGGTTGACACTCCTCATGAGGAGATAGAACCTAACATGAGCCCATGACTCTGTGGGAATGTTTGTGAGTGGGTGAATGCTGGCTTGTGAAACATCCTCTACACCTGGCCTCAGCAGACACAATATGAAAATGGATTGTAAAACTCATTGTGTGCATATAAATATAGAATATACTAGATAATTCATCTGTTATTGTCAACTGCTTAGAAACTACCTGGATCAGTTTTAAATAACTGGAGGCACATATCAAATATTTTATTATCTTCATTATGCTGTAAATCTAATCCCGCTCACTGTTGTTATGGAACATCTGAACACAAAGCACATCCCCTCTAACATACAGAACAAATCAAAAAGAAGAAGTGTCTGCCTCATCTTTACTACGTTGGATGAGTGGAGAAATCCCCCATGATGTATTGGGAAGTAAAAAGATGCTGTGGAGTGGAGGAAGACAGCGATCCTTCCTCATCCCTCCCTCTATCTATTGGATGTGGACAGAGATGAAGCCCAGATAGATGTATGAAACAGGAGGGTTTGGGTTCTCTGGTGCTGAAGGTCCAGCCTGGAGCCAACATCCCCTCTCCTTGATTCTGTACTTTTTTATCATTGGTGGCGGTTTTTCAAATTTAATAAAAAATAACATGCAAAGGAAATCAGTGAAAGCTTACGCACAGAAAATAAGCCAAAGACAACATTTTGAATGTTTTATAAACTTGATTAACAGTGTCCAGTTCCCTGTGTGTCCATCAGCTCTTCTTTTAACAACATTCTGGAAGCTTTAGGGAACCGTGGAAATCAAACCGACATCATTTTAAAGTGGAATGTTGTGCCATTGTTTCCTGTTGGAGGATGTCAGCTGCTTCAGACTTCAGGCTCTCATCTGACGTCTTTGACCTTTATAATGGTACAAACACCGCAGAGCCATTGTTGTAACAACTACAGTGTGGTTCATTGTGTTGCTGGACTAAGCAAGGTCTTCCTGAAAAAGACATTGTCTTCCTGGAAGCTTGTGTTGCTCTAGAACCTGAATATATTGTTAACATTAATGGAGCCGTTACCATTGAGAACGTAATTCATGAGCACTGCTGGAACACAATGCTGCCTGTTGTCAATGCAGTGATGTCACTACAGAACCCTGTCTGTTTTTAATGCAATGATGTCACAGAATTGTGTCTTTTAATGCAGTGATGTCACTAAAATAAATAAATGTATAAATAATCAATATTTATTCTGCCTCTGATTGACTGGTTTGGGAGGGAGCTTAAGCCCTGGAACACAGCAGCATGGCTCTCCGGTATTTCAGTTTCCCACCTATGAATTTCATTAAAAGAACATTACAGGATGTAAATAAGGTCTGAGGGTCAAGCTTCAAACACAGTCATACATTTGTCAAAACTAATCCGTTAGTTTGAAAAAACACCTTTAAACTTTAAACACCTTTAAATACACACACTCATCTCAATGGTTTGAACAGACTGTGGATTTAAACTCTTCCACTGCACTTTACCAGTCTGTGTGCCAAAGATGTGGGAAGCTGTCTGCCGTCCATCCAGTCAGGTGGAGGCCTGCGTACTTTAGCTTCATCATGCCCTAGTTTCGTTAGAGATTGCACTTTAAAGGACTTCTAATTAGGTCAGCAGCTGCACAAGACAATGCATTTAACTAATGGGAAAAGATAGGGTGAAGGGTGAAGATAAGAGGTCAGAGGTCATTCCAGGACAAGGGTTACGGAAAGAATGTGTGTATAGGTTTGTGGTCATCCAGGTTGAGGTAAATCAAGACGAGCAAAAAGAAAAAGAATCAACTGGACTTGCTTGAGGTTGGTTGAAGATGTTTCATCTCTCATCCAAGAGGAGTCTTCAGTTCTGAACTTCAGGGAAGTGACTTGTAAGCATCACCTTCTCTGTCAAAAAAACAGAGAAGGGGATGGTTTTTAAATCATGACAAAATAATCAATCAACAAGTCTAATAATTGTTCAGGATAATGGTAGCGCCTATGAGCCTCAAGTCTGACCAGTTGAACACTCATGTTTAACAAAAACATGAAAAGACATGAGACATTTAATTTTCTATGCCGGCCACACTGTGGAAGATGAAGATGATGAAGACGTCCTAATCTGGCTTCAGGACCATGGATAAAGGCCGATCATGCCAACACAGCAAGAGGATTTAGCCTAATGCTAACAGTCTGTAAAACGTAACATGAACATCCCATAGGTTCAGATTTCACGTGTCATGTTAACATGACTCAGCAGATCTCAGACTAAGTGGACAGTTTGCTCTGACGTCAGACTTCCTGTGGTCTTTTAGTCTTTCTTGAAGGCGTCATCTGCAGCGTTTACCCTTCTTTTTGCCACATCTCTATGAACTGGTGAGCGGGAAACGAACCCACAATGTATCCATGTTCATAGATACGTTCACCAACACGGAGACTGAAGACAATTCAGAACAGCAATGTAGACAATAGACCACCAGTCAGACAACTCTGTCACCACCTGCTGTTGGTTCACATTTATTCATTATTTAGTAGGAACTAAATGATGAACCAATGTTGTCCGGGTCAGGTTTCTTCCTGGAAGCATTAACTGACTTTAACGCTGAACTCTGAATGTTTTGCTAGTTGATGTTAACTATTGGTGGAGTTAACTGAGAAACTTAATAAAATTAAACAGTCGTTAAACAGGGGTGTGTCTGACTTTTGATTAGCAGTAAGTAACATCAGCGCGTCATTCACGTCACTATGGTGGAATACCTCAGTGGATTAAAGCTTCCCTTAGCCTCTACACCCCCCAGGAGAAAATTCATTCAGCAGAGATAGAGATGTAAAAAACCACAGGGGGGATGACACCCCCCATCCCCCCCAGCAAATCACATCCTGCTTTTAAGGCTGTGCTGAACTCTCTCAGTGATTGATAGTAATTCTTTGTGAAACTGGCTGACAGAACGACAGAGACACGCTCCTCTGCTGCTCTAGCTCACAGGCACCACGAATCAGAATTGAACCTCTCACCCTGTGCTCCATATCCTCTGCCCACATTGATCATTTGTTGGTTTGTTAGTATGAAGAGAAACCTGAATGTATTTCCACCAGACTTGATGGAAGGAATGGGAATGGACTGTTTGATTATCAGTCAACAGGACATCTCTGCAGGTTTTCATGGCTTTTAAAACATGCTGTGGGAATGTACTGCTTAAAACAGAGACCAGGCTACTGTGTTTTAAGGTAAGCCCTCTCTGTGCCCTGTGGTTTAATGACTTGTGAGACGGGGAACCTCACACGTCATTTCACCAGTTTCCCACTTTATGCTGAAACAAATCCCATAACAGCTGTGTGTGGGGGGGAGTTCCATTATGATTAGATTCAAGCTTCTGGAAGATGTTTGGTTGATACTGTTGTTTGTCTTGTTCTCTATGTTGTGCTGTGTTTGGAACGCAGAAAGAGAAATCAAATGAAATCAATTCACAATCAAATCAAATCAATTCACAATCAAATCAAATTAATTCACAATTAAATCAATTCACAATCAAATCAAATCACAATCAAATCCGAAGTCTAGTGTTGGTTGGGCCTCACTTACATGTCACCTTCACACACACACCTTTCTCATCAGTCCTGCTGACCAGTGAACCTACTCCAGGATGCTAAACTGAGCAGGTCAGTGTCATGTTCTTGAAGAAGAAGTCCTTTATTAATCCCCCAGTGGGAACCCCTCCTTCCCTCCCCTGTAAACGTGTAGATTAAGGGAGCCACGTAGCAGCGCTGTCACTGCGTTACTTCAATAGGAAGCCTGACTGACGCTCTTCTCACATGTTCTCCTTTTTGTCAGTGAAATAATATGTGATCACCTCAAAGTCATCGTGTTTTGGGCCCTGACATAAATGAGGGCTCTGTGGGAATGCAGTCTTCTGTAGTGTGTGAGGGCGGAGGAGGAAGAGGAGGAGGAGGCTTGCACCACTCCCTGTGTAATAGGCCTTGTGTTGGCCAGACCATAAAAATTATCTCTTTGATTAATAGCTGATGGGATGGGATTTCCTTCCACCAATCACAGGAATATTGGAAAAATGCTGCACCATTGACTATAGACTAGCTTTGAAAACCACAGCTGCATGAGAAGGACAGTAAGGTGCATGAACTAAAGGTGTACCATGAGCCCAGAACTGGGTGGGACCACCACACCCTCCATCATGTCGGTAACTGTCCTTCAATCAAGAACCAGCTTCTTCTTCCACTCATTCCGATTCAAACTGAATTCAAACTGTTAAAGGAATACTGTAAACCCACGTCACTTCAACCTGTGTCCTTTCTTGATCTGTCTTTCCCTATGGATGTCTCACTTTCATTACATATCTGCTTTGATTTGTCTCTCCAACTCCCTTCTTCTGCCTCTTCTCCTGTTACCTCTCTATCCTTGCATCATAATGCCTTGACAACCCTCCTTGCTGTTATTTTGCAGTGGATTGGTCAGTTGTTGGCTTCCTCTATTTCCAGGACAAGCCTGCCACCTTGTGGCCATAAATGCTTCTACACGTTCTCTGCTGTTGACAGTATGTAATTATTTTCATGGGAAAAGAAATGAATATGTTTCAAATGGTAAATCTCTGACTTTTCACCTCTGAGAAAATATTGTAATAGCCCTGCATGTATGGTGTAGCTAACATTAATGTAAATGTATTTCAGTCCACCATAAATTAAACTTGAGACCACAACTCAGTCAATCCTAGTTTATTTCACCATTGCACTGTTCTAACTGACTTGTGACACCCAATCAATCCTATTAAATCTTGTTGAACTGTAGGACTCCAGAGGCAGCTGACTAGTACAGGCAGGCCAAGCGTACTGCAACCTGAGTAGTTGCGGAGGCAAAAAGTCTCGGGAGGAGATCTGGAGGGAGTCCGGTTTGGGTGCCAAAGGATTTCATCTCTGCTTTTTGCAGACAATGTTGTCTTGTTGGCCTCATCAAACCTGGACCTTCAGCGTGCACTGGGACAGTTTTCAGCTGAGTGTGATGCGAGTGGGATGAGGATTAGCACCTCTAAATCCGAGGACATGGTTCTCGATCGGAAGAGGGTGGTGTTCCCTCTTCCCTCTTCCCGAAAAGACAGGATCCAGGATACAAGCGGATGAAATTAATTTCCTGCGTAGAGTGCCTGGACACACCCATAGAGGTAAGATGAGGAGCTCAGTCACCAGGGAGGAGCTCGGAGTAGGGCCTCTGCTCCTCCACCTCGAGCGGAGCCAGCTGCTGTGGCTCAGGCATCTTTTCAGGATGCCTCCTGGACACCTCCCTGAGGAGGTGTTCCGGGTATGTCCTACCCGGAAAATCTCCCTCGGAAAAGACCTAGGACAGGCTGACCTAGGATAAGCGGTTGAAGATGGATGGATGGACTGATCTAACTGTCTCCTCACTTTCAGCAACAAAGAGATCAGAGGAACATTAGGAACCTACATGGGAACAGATGATGAGAACCTAAAGAAAGTCCTGCTTCTACCGCCGGGGGAGGCAGAGGAACACTTCACCCACTCATCCCTGTTAGACCTACAGGGATGCCTTTAGGATTACATTCCATCTTCAATCCAGCAACCTATAATTCTGCTTTTAATTTGAAAGTACCCTTCCTTACTGACAGGAAGTTTACTTCCTCTTCTCCTCGGCAACCAACCTGTGTATACAGTCACACAGACGGTCAACACCTGAGCACAGTACAGTCACAAGGGTAAGGCTGTCTGTCTGCCTGTATGTCCATCTGTCTGACAGTCTGTCTGTTTATGAATCTGTCTGTCTGTCTGTCTGTCTGTCTATCTGTGTGTTTGCATGATGCCAGCTTCTCTGTCTACCTGTCTATCTGTCTGTGTGTCTGTCTGTCTATCGATCTGTGTATCTATCATCTGTCCTTCTGGCAACCATCCTCCATCCTCTGTGTGTTTGTGTGTGTGTGTGTGTGTGTGTGTGTGTGTGTGTGTGTGTGTGTGTGTGTGTGTGTGTGTGTGTGTGTGTGTGTGTGTGTGTGTGTGTGTGTGTGTGTGTTTGTAGATGGTGTTTGGTGAGGGGAAGTCGGACCTGGAACGTCTGGGTGTGTTTCAGGAGATGAGCTACATCTCAGTGGGGGACAGATATAACCCATCCTCCAGCCGTACGTATCAGGTTATTGGTCAGATCAGGTTATTGATCAGATCCTCCACACACACACTCATGCCATCTGGTGGTTGTTTTCTGATCACCATGAACACATTCTGATTGGCTTTTTACATCTACACTAAATAGACAGATGGGCCACACAGCTAATCATTAGGTTTGATGGGTCCAGAATGTTCCTAAAAGATTCTTTACCATGATACATGATTTGATCTTCTAACTCCATGGATAATGTCTGTGATGACATCAGCATCAGATGGAGCACTCGTCAGAGTCACGTCCTGATCCTGATCCAGAACTTTTACATTTATAGGATCACAGGAAGTTCATGACTGATGTAACAGATAACGATGATGCATCGCTTTTAAAGGACTGACAGAATATTGTTCCTGGTCAATGAACTGGAATCTCTATTTGTTATTCATTATGTGTGACAGCTGTCATTATGTGTGACTGATGTTTTCCTTACAAAACCAGGTGCGATCCATGAATCAGCCTATCGTAGCCGTCAGATGCAGGCAGGCGTGGCCAAACAGCGATGCGCTCTCCAGAGTGGCTTCTTTGAGAAGTCCTTCAAACGGATTTTTGAACACGAGGCACTGAGTGATCCGGTGAGACTGGCCCGACAGAGCGGCCTCCAACAAGCCAAGAAGAACCTGAGCAAGGCCTTCCTGCCCTGCAGCAGGGGCAAGAAACCGTGAGCCAGCACAGGAGCAGACACACAACCGTTAGATGCACCAACAAACACACAAAAACTCACACACAATAACACATACACAGTAGCACGTACATAATGACATTCAGACACTCAGGAAGAAATGGCAGGTGCTGTGTTATGACAAACATATGAAGAGAAGCACACAAAGACACACACAAATATCAATAAAACCCAGAGGGTTCAAGTTTAAGTTCCTGACTTTTGGTGCAATGAAGGGATTCAGTTTAAAAGACATCATGTTCTTGACGAAATTAAAGCACGCTTTGTTCTCATTGATTATTTTTTGTCTGCCCCCAGCTCAGGTTCAGGTAGTTACTATGGGACTCTGTCAGGACCAGTGGAGGCCATGAGTCCACTGCGAGTGGCCCAAACCGCCCATCGCTCCGTTGGACGCAACATCATGACCTCACCTCCCAAGAAAGGCAGCGGCTACAGGTTTATGGCAACAATCTCCTCTGAAATCATTCAAGCATTTTGAACAAATAGTTCACATATTTCAATGTGTATTTCATTATGTGACTCTTGAGATACAACAGCAATGGAGGATTTAGACAACCTCTGTTTGATCTGTGTTTTAGGTGGTTTCATACAGGACAAATCTACCAATATAGTGTTACATAACAGCTAAGTTTACTGTTGAATCTTTTTTGACTACACATGATGGAAGCCAAACCTTCACAGTGTTATCTGATGCAGCTGAGGTCATAGCGGTGTCCTGTCCTGCAGCTATCCCAACGTGACGCTGTCCAGAGTAGAGCTGTATGTTCCAGAGCCCTACGACAGAGCCAGGGAAGTACTGAAGGTGCACATGTCTCCTTTTACACAAACACACCGACGCTTAGGGAACCATGGTAACAGTTCTGTTCATACTACGTTGATATCATTTGTATAGGTTGTGTTCAGTATATTACTGTTTTAGACTACAGCACCACAACAGCTCAGATGATGAAAATAGACTAAAAAAGTCTTTCATAAATGTTGTAGAATCGCTTGCATTAAACCGTTATGCAGCACGTGGACAACAATATGAAACCTAGTACATGGATTTAGATTATGAGTCAATTTTACTATTGTTCATCAAATCAGGTCAGAACAAGCCAGGGACCACGAGAGGATCACCTGAGAAATTCTTTTGTCAGTGTGTGTGTGTGTGTGTGTGTGTGTTCTGTAGAAGGAAGCAACCATCCATCGCTCCAAGTTCAGAGATGGTCCCTTCAAACTCAACCTTCACCCTAGAGACTATTTCCAAAGTAATCCTTTCCGAACTGACAAGCCACTCCCACCTGTCCAGAAGCCCCTCCCACCTACACATAAAGTTTTTCCAGTTCCCTTCAAGCCCTCATCTCCAAGTAAAAAGGTGCCTACCCCTCCGGCTGCCGGCTTGGTGTTCCAGGGAATGCTTTGACACTCTGTGCTCTTGTGAATGTGTTCTGTGACAGATGGGAGGAATGAAGGCGGGGACGTTTGAAACCTACCCCTCACATTCTGCTGACCCATACATCATTCGCCGCTCTAAACCAACCAATCAAGAGCCAGTCTTCCATCCTGCGCCGGGCCCTAAGAGCACACCTGTCAAGAGTATCATCACTGTCAACGTTAACAGGTCATTCCCATCACTGTTGCTGATCCTCAAGCAGCAGCACTTCAACGACAAGACGGTTAACATATAGTTGCTACCAACAGAGTTTTAACTACACATCCATTCTGTTTACATGTGTAAACACAGGACACACACAAGATTTCACAGCAGTATTCCTCGCAGGGAGATATATCCGGACCAAAAAACCTTTGGTTACAGACGTCCACATGAAAACACACAAAAAACTTTGCTTCGGCCGACGTTTTCAAAAACTTCTGTTGTTGTCTTGACACTTGACAAAATGATGCCTCGGTCACATAACTACCATCTTCAAGGGGCCGCTCCGGCCGCTAACACTGAATACATTATCGCTAAACTGAAACTCCTAAACTAGCAGAACGAACAAAAAACAAGGATGGTGTGAAGTTATGAAGACGCTGCTAATGAAGTTGATACAAGAAGAAGAAGAAGAAGAATCATACTTTTTTTATCCCAAAACAGGAAATTCTCTTTACACTCACCAAATACAGTTAGACAGTCACATATAAATGTTGTATACAGGCTCCTGAACAAACACACAACACACTAGGGGCCTGCAGGCATGCAATTAGTACGTATATATATATGTATACAGTATATAGGGGGAGGCAGACTGAAGGGTCGTGTGAGGGATAACGACCCAAATAAGCAGCTTGTGAGGGGGACGGTGCCTTGCTCAAGGGCACCTCGGCAGTGGCTGGGAGGTGAGCCAACACCTCCCACTGTCAGCTGACACTCCAGAGGATGTCTTGGCGGTGGCTGGGCGATGTCTGGTCTTCAAGACGTCTGCTCTACCGCTGAGCCACTGCTGCCCCCAACTGGATTCATCGAGGAAAAAAAACTGTTTTCTGCTGGTTGTATCATTCTGTTTTGTTGTATTTATCCACCACACCTTAAAAGACAGTCCATGGAGTAAAACAGGTTGGGACCACGACACTACATAACCAGGATGGTGGTTATTGAGGGTGAAGAAACTGATCAGGGTGGAAGTATTTGATTGTGACACAGCACACATTAATTTCTCCAGACTCAACCAAACTTTTTTTCTGGTTGCTGGAGGCAGATTAGAAAACAGTGTGTTCTCGTGTGAAGAATGATGAAACACAGATTCATTAATTTATTGCAATCATTTCAGAATTAGCCCAAAATGATCTCTTAGTTTTCTGTGTCTAACTCATTTGCCATTCATTCCAATGTTCTGTTGTTCTTGAATGGAAACGTGGTTACAACTGAATCTAATAGAAATGTAAGATTTGGGGTCATGTAATCTTTCACATGTTTATGTCATTTTTGACATTAGAATGTTGAATTTCTCACCACGGTCCATCAGTTTGTCCCTGTAAGTTCAGCTTCTGAAGGTAAATGGTCAAAAGTGGCTTAATAATCTGTAAATATGCTGATTTGAGAAATATTTTTCCTCTTTCAGGTGTGTGAACTCTGCAAACTACACCTCAGTCGTTCCAACCGTGATGGCCGCCTGATCACAACCAGACGCATCCTCCTGCTTGAACGTTTCAGCTGCTGTCGGTCAGGCGTTGTGTTACTTGCATTACTCTTTCAGCCATATTTCCACTGGTCCAATTCTGACATTTACTGTTGGGAATTTTAAACAGATTTTGCTGGCAGATTTTTGAAGCATTTTTGTTACCAGGACTAGATTTACTACTTAGCTTATTGTTACCATGAGGAGCAGGCTTAGATCCCAGCAGGAAGGAAGTTAGTTTTCTATGTTTTCTATGTATTTTCTATGTAAGACTGTCACCCGCCACCCCCTGAGACCCCACCCCACAGCACAAAACTGGTCAACCTGTGGCTCAAGCCACGCATTCGTCAAACTGAAAGTGTAAAGGTGTGATGTGTCATCATTCAAAGGAAGTATACAGTAACCCCACCAGCCACGGACTCAAATCAGAGCAGCATGTCAGTATGAGGCAGACGAGGAACACAGTCATGGGTTGGCTTCAGTATGTCCTTTATATGGTGACGGAGACGCGTCTCCAGGAAGGACGTTTACTGCTAGGAAGGAAGACAGGAAGTTCTGATGAGACAAGCAAGATTTCTCTGCAGGGATGGAACATGCTTAGAGCCTGAAGTGTCGACAGGACTGGAACCCGAGTTCACCTATCCTCAACAGGGTAACATGATATTCCCTGGTGTTTTCATGATTTTGTTGAAATTATTTCAAAACAGTAACATTTTTGTCATGATGTGTTTATGAATGCTATTTTAAACTAAATAAAGTTTGGTGAAGATTCATTCATTCATTATTTTCTATTACTGGTGTGTTGTTGGTCGCTGGAGCCCGTCCCAGATGACACTACTGAGGCCAACCTGCACAAATCTGACAACCATTGTCTTCTTAAAAAGGAAATAGTCATGACCCGTGTTCCCAACTGTTTTCAAAAGAGCCTCCATCAAACAGCCTCCATTTATTCCACTGAATTAAAGTGGATCAAAAAAATGTAAATGTAATGTACTTTTTTAATCTCCATAGGGAAAGTGTTAGTCCACACTTACAATGGTAGTTAATCACACACACACACACACACACACACACACACACACACACACACACACACACACATATATATATATATATATATATATATATATATATATATATATATATATATATATATATATATATATATATATATATATATTATTAGTGTGTACAGGCCAAGAACATGAGGGGCCTGTGGACATGCAGGTTAGGGGGAGGTACAGCGGTGGACTACGCCTTCACGGTGCACCCTAATGAACAACTTACAAAAGATACATTATATATATTTTTTAGTCATAATTGCAGAATTTGAATGTAAAAGTGAACATCTTCTTTTTCTTCTTCTCCTTTCGGCTTTTCCCTTCAGGGGTCGCCACAGCGAATCGGTTGCCTCCATCTAACCCTGTTTTCTGCATCCTCTTCTCTCACACCAACTACCTTCATGTCCTCTTTCACTACATCCATAAACCTCCTCTTTGGTCTTCCTCTAGGCCTCCTGCCTGGCAGTTCAAAACTCAGCATCCTTCTACCAATATATTCACTATCTCTCCTCTGGACATGTCCAAACCATCTCAGTCTGGCCTCTCTGACTTTATCTCAAAAACCTCTAACATGTGCTGTCCCTCTGATATACTCATTCCTGATCCTATCCATCCTGGTCACTCCCAGAGAGAACCTCAGCATCTTCATCTCTGCTACCTCCAGCTCTGCCTCCTGTCTTTTCCTCAGTGACACTGTCTCTAGACCAAACAACATCGCTGGTCTCACCACAGTTTTGTACACCTTTCCTTTCATTTTAACTGAAATCCTTCTATCACACATCACACCTGACACTTTTCTCTAACCTCGTCTGTCAGCCTGTCCATCACCATAGCGAACAAGAAGGGGCTCAGAGCTGATCCCTGATGCAGTCCCACCTCCACCTTGAACTCCTCTGTCACACCTACAGCACACCTCACCACTGTCTTAGAGTCCTCATACATGTCCTGCACCGCTCTCACATACTTCTCTGCCACTCCAGACTTCCTCATACAATACCACAGTTCCTCTCTGGGCACACTGTCATAAGCTTTCTCCAGATCTACAAAAACACAATGCAGCTCCGTCTGGCCTTCTCTGTACTTCTCTATCAACATCCTCAAAGCAAATACTGCATCTGTAGTCTTCCTCACCACCAGAGTCATCCTACACACCACCATCCCATGCTGTTTGGCCACACTCTCACCTACCACTACTTTGCAGTCACTGAGCTCCTTCAGATTACGCCATCTACCCAAGATGTAGTCTACCTGTGTGCTCCTACCTCCACTCTTATAGGTCACCCGATGTTCCTGCTTCTTCTGGAAGAAAGTATTATAGCCATTTCCATCCTTTTTGCAAAGTCAACTACCATCTGTCCTTCTGCGTTCCTCTCCTGGATATCAAACCTGCCCATCACCTCCTCATCACCTCTGTTACCTGCACCAACATGTCCATTGAAGTCTGCACCAATGATAACTCTCTTACTTCTAGGTATGCTCTGCATCACTTCATCAAAGTCCAACCAGAATTTCTCCTTCTCCTCCAGCTCACATCCTACCTGTGGAGCATACCCACTAACAACATTGAACATCACACCTTTGATTTCTAGTTTCAGACTCATCACTCTATCTGACACTCTTTTTACCTCCAGGACATTCCTAACAAACTTCTCCTTCATGGATAACTTACACTCCATTTTTCTTCCTATCTACACCATGATAGAACAACTTGAACCCTGCTCCTAAACTTCTAGCCTTGCTACCTTTCCACCTGGTCTCCTGGACACACAGTATGTCTACCTTCCTCCTCTGCATTATGTCAACCAAATCTTTACCTTTTTCTGTCATAGTTCCAACATTCAATGTCCCTACTCTCAGTCCTATACTCTTGGCGCTCCTCTTCTCTCTCTTCCTATGATCACACATTCCTCCTCTCCTTCTTTGACTACCAGTAGTCCACTTTCCACTGGTACCCTGTAGGTGAACAGCACCGATGGCAGTCGTTGTTAACCTGGGCCTCGACCGATCCAGTTTGGAAGTCATAGATTCGATTCACATGTTTGATTTGGCAAAATTTTTACGACGGATTCCCATCCTGAAACAACCCTCTGTATTTATCTGGGCTTGAGACCGGCACAATAAGACACTGGCTTGTGTTTTCTTGTGGCTACATTAAACTTTTTATCTTATTATTTACTGTAATTTAAATGTTTATGAACCCTCCCCATACTGATATTAAAGCACCTTCTATCTGTATTACCTATTCCCACACTCTGACTGTTTTTATGGCACGTTTGTGTCTCACTTAAGTCACAGAAAGGAGCGCACTCCGGGATGCCGTCAGCCAATAGAATCTGCATACGGCATCACGTGACTGCCTTCCAAAAATCCGCGATGAGGTGAAGTCGCGAGCTTTGATGCGCGAATGCACGAGGGCGCACTGTATTATAGATTCCACACAGGCCCAGGTTTCACACTGAGTGGGTATAAAATGAATTCAGGGACTAAATTACTGTATATTAACTATATCAGGCTGTAAAGCGTCATCTGGAATATGTTTGGTTTGTGGTGTGCTTCGTGAATTTTTTGTATGAAAAAAGAAAAAGTGCCCTGGCTCAAAAAGCACTGGTTTAACTAACTAGTCTCACTAACCAGTGGGGGCGGGGCCCGTGACGGAGGGGGCGGAGCCTGAACGAGCTCCGGAGTTTCCTCTGAGAAGAACCTGAAAGTTTGTCCGGAGGCGACGGAGGAGAACACACGGTAAGACTTGACACTAGCGTTCACGCTGCGTGGGGGGGGGGTGAGTGTCCGCGGCCGTGAACCTATCGGACGCGTCCTCGCGGGCCAGACGGTCACGCGGGAAACACGCTGGTTGTGGTCACGAGCCGATCGGAGCGGCTCCACACAACAACAACAACCCCGTTAGTTCATGTTGTTTTACTGGTGGACGTGGAAAACAAACCCACGGGCCAGAGTGGAGAGGAACCAGTAGGCTGGGAGCTTCTGCTGGTTCGGGTTCACCAGGGCTTCCTGTGTGTCAGCAGGACATCTGGTTCAGTCCCCCCAGGAGGAAAACCATGATGGTCACGTGTCCAGATGTGTGTGGATGAAGTGTGTTGGTCTGCTGTCCTGTGGGCTGCAGAAAGTGGGTCAGTGGGGGAGGAAGACCTTCTGACTGAGTGGACTGGTTTCTTCAACATGTTGCAAATCGCAAAAAGCAGAACCTGACGTGGAGAAATCCTGACGTAGTTGCATCACCCACCCACTCAGCTTCACCACATCTGTCACAACACCACCCAGCTGCTGGTGAACATCGTCCACTGACACGCTTCAGTCTGCTGGTGAACATCGTCCACTGACACGCTTCAGTCTGCTGGTGAACATCGTCCACTGACACGCTTCAGTCTGCTGGTGAACATCGTCCACTGACACGCTTCAGTCTGCTGGTGAACATCGTCCACTGACACGCTTCAGTCTGCTGGTGAACATCGTCCACTGACACGCTTCAGTCTGCTGGTGAACATCGTCCACTGACACGCTTCAGTCTGCTGGTGAACAGTGTCCACTGACACGCTTCAGTCTGCTGGTGAACATCGTCCACTGACACGCTTCAGTCTGCTGGTGAACATCGTCCACTGACACGCTTCAGTCTGCTGGTGAACATCGTCCACTGACACTCTTCAGTCTGCTGGTGAACATCGTCCTCTGACACGCTTCAGTCTGCTGGTGAACATCGTCCACTGACACGCTTCAGTCTCCTGGTGAACAGTGTCCACTGACACGCTTCAGTCTGCTGGTGAACAGTGTCCACTGACACGCTTCAGTCTCCTGGTGAACAGTGTCCACTGACACGCTTCAGTCTGCTGGTGAACATCGTCCACTGACACGCTTCAGTCTCCTGGTGAACATCGTCCACTGACACGCTTCAGTCTCCTGGTGAACAGTGTCCACTGACACGCTTCAGTCTCCTGGTGAACAGTGTCCACTGACACGCTTCAGTCTCCTGGTGAACATCGTCCACTGACACGCTTCAGTCTCCTGGTGAACAGTGTCCACTGACACGCTTCAGTCTCCTGGTGAACATCGTCCACTGACACGCTTCAGTCTCCTGGTGAACAGTGTCCACTGACACGCTTCAGTCTGCTGGTGAACATCGTCCACTGACACGTATCGTCTGTCCTCAGGAAGCTGAGGTGGGACGTGGAACCATCCTGTCTCACAGCCCACCGTCATGGCTCGGTACCTGAAGCATTTCACGGCTGTGGGCGACGAGCAGCCAGCGCAGTTGGAGGAGGAGGAGCTACACGAGGCCAGTGAAGAGCTGAGCGCCGCCGCCGGCCTGTTCCCCACCAAGCTGACCTTCAGGGCGTCGCTGCAGAGACTCTACAGCTGTGAGCGCTTCCAGGTACGACCGGCAAACTCCACACAGCTGCTCAGTGATGGTGATGATGACGATGGTGGTCGTAATGAAGATGATGGTGATAATGATGATAATGGTGCTGAATGATGATGGTGATGATGATGATGTTGATGAGGATGATGATGATGATGATGATGATGATGATAACAATGATGATGGTGATGGTGATTGTGGTGATGGTAGTGATGGTGATGATGATGGTGGTGATAATAATGATAATGATGGTGGTGATGGTGACGATAATGGTGGTGATAATGATGATAATGATGATGATGATGGTGGTGATGAGGATGATGAGGATGACAGTGATGGTGGTGGTGTCATCAGAAAGGCTTGTCCAGATATGGGCCGGTTGTGGCTCAGTGGACTGTCCCCAGGGACTGTGTGTGTGTGTGTGTGTGTGTGTGTGTGTGTGTGTGTGTGTGTGTGTGTGTGTGTGTGTGTGTGTGTGTGTGTGCAGGCTTATACTATATACAGTATATACATGTGAATATTTAAAGTGGGAAAAAAAAGTCATTTCACTACGGGGATCATTAAAAGATTGATTAATGATGATGTCGTCGTCTTCAGCTACAGCTGGTATAAGTCACATACTTACATACTTTAGAGTGGATTTACCAGATATTACCCAGCATCCACTGCTGACTCCACAGGTCTGTCCTGTTCCTCCCATTCAGCAATAGTGCACTGTGGTCACCTGTGACGCGGTGAGGTCAGTAAACTGATGTCCACCTTTGTTCCAGGTGCTGGTGGTGTGTCTGGTCATCTTGGACGCCATCTTCGTTCTGGCAGAGCTGCTGATCGATCTGTCTGTTATTAAGCTGGAACACGGACACATCGCTCCTGAAGTGAGACGCTTCTTATCCACCCGCTCGAAAAAACCTCACATGAGCCTCCCAAAAAAATAGAATATTGTGGAACGTCACATTATTTCTGTAAATTCAAATTGTGAACCTTTCATGTGATTATCATTTATTATAAGAATTTACACAGTTATTACTTTCTAAAATGGTTGGTTTGATCAGCAGCTGTCGGTGATGGTTTCCTGACACATCTCTGTTTGCAGGTGTTTCACTACCTGAGCCTGGCTCTGGTCACCTTCTTTGTGGTGGAGCTGATTGGTAAGCTGTTTGCATACCGCCGGGAGTTCTTCGATCACAAGTTTGAGGTGTTTGACGGTTTGGTGGTGATGGTTTCCTTTGTACTGGACATCGTCTTCATCTTCCATGAGGACGCCTTCGATGGGATTGGTCTCCTCATCCTGCTGCGACTCTGGAGGGTGGCCAGAATCATCAATGGTCAGCAGAATTTTAGTGCTGCTACTTGCATCTCATTTATCTATGGATCTCGCCATCAGTCACTGTCATTTGATCAATAAGTGTAGGACCATCAATCAGTGTAGTACCATCTATCAGTATAGTACCATCAATCAGTGGAGGACCATCAATCAAGCTAGTACCGTCTATCAGTATAGTACCAACAATCAAGCCTGTACCATCAATCAGTGGAGTACCATCAATCAGTGGAGTACCATCAATCAGTATAGTACCAACAATCAGTATAGTACCAACAATCAGTATAGTACCAACAATCAAGCCTGTACCATCAATCAGTGGAGTACCATCAATCAAGCTAGTACCATCAATCAGTGTAGTACAATCAATCAATCTAGTATCATTAATCAGTGTAGTACCATCAATCCATCTAGTACTATCAATCGGTATAGTACCATCAGTCAGTATAGTACCATCAATCAGTTAAGTACCATCAATCAGTGCAGTACCATCAATCAATCTGGTACCATCTATCAGTGTAGTACCATCAATCAATGTAGTACCATTAATCAGTGTAGTACCATCTACCAAACGTACTTTGGTACATTATTGACATCAGTGTAGAATAGTGTTACCATCGTCTCTACCATCTCTCTGTTTCATGGACTGTTTGGTGGTGAATCCAGACTCTCAGCACTATTGTCTAATCACTGGGGTCTGAAGGTCATTGATGAGAGAGCGTCCGTTAACTCAGAGCAGCAGTATGTTAAATTACCAGCAACAAACTAGACCACAAAGATAGATCCAACAACATACTGGTTAGTCACCATTGTCAGGACAGCCATAGGCTGGCTGAAATCCTTGTTCTTGTTATCTGCTAGCTTCCACGCTCAGTGGCCCATGGGGTTGACTGTGTCTGATGGCGTTGCAGGGATCCTGGTGTCAGTGAAGACCCGTGCTCAACAGAAGTTGCACAAGCTGAAGGAGAGCTACGACCATCTGGTCCATCGAGTGACCGAGCTGCAGGAGCGCTGCGACAAACTGGTGATTCTCTCCAGCTGCTCACATCACACCATTATGAAGTTTGATTTTCTACAGGTAGTGCATGTGGTGAAGGTGTGGGCTGGACAGTGTAGCAGATCCACAAACCATCCACCAGAGACATTACCTGTACAGCCCAATCCTGTTAGGACAAAGGCAGAAGGTCCTCGGGTTTTTTTTATTCCAGTGCGAGAAATGATGCGTTTCCATGACAATGGATTTGTGAAATCTACCTTCAGAATATGCATCACGTCTAAAACTCTTTAGTTCAAAGGATTAGCCATGAAGCTAGCAGATAGGATGTTGTCTTTGACTGTATCGCCCAGTGGGGTTTGGTCACAGACACAGCATCCACTCAAGCAGCATGAACCCTTTCATTGTCTCCTGTTTCTGTTGCAGGACCAAGAGAACCAGAAGCTTCAAGCCCTCCTGAAGAAACACGGCATTGACTCGTAGCTCATTGCTCGTCGTTGGAATACTGTTCCTGTCATATGTGCCTTACAGCCCTCCTTTCTTTAGTCTTAAAATGAATGATAAGCTTTCATTTAGAGTGCTTTTTATATTCTTGCTGCTCAGTTACAGAATCATTTGGCGTGACTTGTGGATAAATCATCTGATATCAGATCCATGCTTGTCCGATATTCAGATGCTACTGTATATCTCCAATCTAAAAGCTTCAGCTTTCATTTGTGGTATATGACCGTCGTCTAGATTTAATAGTTGGTATATGAGACCATCTGCTCAGTGGCATTTTGTATTGCTCTGTGTCGTGGAGAAAGCTTCAAATAAAAGATTTCTTTATTAAAAACATGTTTTATAAAATCTTGTGCTCACACAACGTACAGTAACAGACTGGTGGTGCACACAGTGCACATCGTAATGGCTGCCAAACAGCTAGTGCAGTAGGTTTAACGCTCGCTGCGCTGAGTGCAGCGTTCAGATCACAGGTGAGAAAAAGTCAGAGGGCAGTTTGGCGTCGATGGTGGGCGTGGCTCTGTAGGCAGGAGCTGCGGCAGCAGAGACCGGTAGGAACGCCACCGAGCTCCTGATCGGTAGGACGCTGCTGCCTTTAGACATCAGGGCCTGCAGGAGAAGCACAACGATGAGATGCTTGTCTCAGGTTCAGAGTACATGTGGAAACCCCACAGGCATCTGCAGGCTTTGTGAAGGAGCCCTCCTTACCCAACCCGTGGGGTCCGTTTGGATAACTTCTTTGATGCTAACGATCCTAGCTTGGGGGTTCACCAGGGATCCATATTTAGTCCATTCGATTTCAAAATGAAGTGAAAGGGGGATGCTGCAGCTTTGTGAGTCCTGCAATCAGAAACAATACTGGCCTGTGACCACATGAAACATTCACTATGAAATGTATTCATCAAACCACAGAGATCAATATTAGCTTCTATGCTAACTACAGAAAGCTGTTGGAGTTGGGCCAGTTTGAAGGGTACAGGTTCAGTGACTGAGGACATGATTCCAGACCTGAAGAGTCCCTGCTGACCACTGACCCCGGTCCACTGACCCCTGACTGTGTGTTTGCAGCTGAGCTGTGAAACAACTTCTTGGAGCATTTTGTTTGAATTAGAAAAGATGTTTCTTCTAATTCAGAGTTGTTCAACAGTGTTTGATATTTGTTATTTGGTTTCTTGACACAAGATATTCCAGAGGACAGCTTTGATTTTTAGGAGATCTGATACTCCTTTGAGTTTATTCAGAAAATGTTTAACATTTTTCTGTAAGGGGGCTGAAATGGTCTCAGAAGCCATAATGAACAACACGTCATATCCGTTTTATTCACTCTAAATTACATAAATATTTGTCCTTTCTTATCTGGAGTGGTATGCAGCAGATGTTTGTGGACACAGTTTCTACTGTTCAACTGGTGAACTAGTGATTTCACTGGTGAACTAGTGATTTCACTGGTGAACTACTGACTCCCTTACATTCTAAGTTGTTGAGAGAGTTAAGTAAATGCAACACATTCTCTTTAAAGTGACCTGATTGTCAGCCCTCCGTCTACTCGCATCTACAGCGTCTGTTCTAGACTGGAGGTTTTCCGGTTTCAAACTGCTCACCTCGGTATCAAAGCTTCTCTGGATTGGCACCCAGTCCAGTGGATTTTCTAATGGAGAGTTTCCAAAGGAGGCCACATACTGGGGATAGCTGGTTCCTCGTAGAACATCCAGAAGAGACTGAACCACCAGGGAGCAGTTGGAAGCATCTTCCATTCTGCAGGGACAACAGAGGTCACACACACACACATACACACACACAGAAACTTCCGAATCTGTTGAGTGGTGGGATATCCTGCCTTAAAGTGCAGCCGGACATGGAGTCCAGCCCGAACAGGATGGGGGAGCGTTGGTGGAGTCCCTGCAGACAGTCCTGGTCCCCCCTGCTATGGAGGAGAGTCAGGGTGTCCCCAGGGTCGATGCTGCGTACAATCCCAGTGAAACCAGCTGTTAAGGACAGATACTGTCCAACATTCGTCTCATATCTCCTCATCACTACTGGTTTCCACATGGGGGGAGGGGGTATAGGCTGAAGGATATTCTGCTGTCCTTGTCCCGGACACAAGCGGTAGTCCAGTGATGTAACCCGGGTTCCCACTGTAGCGAACAGGGTCCTCCTCCACGTTCTCCTGAGGAACACAGCAGCAGGTCACTCAGTGTTTGCTGTTCCAGAGTCTGAACACGACTACACGTGGTTTCACACCTGAACCCCTCTGGAGCAACCTACAGACCACGTGTGTGTTCTACCATGAGTTCTACTGTTTGTCGTATTAGCTGAACGTCACATTTCGTGAGTCCCTCTCTATTCTCACGCCCATCTCCATGGTGACGTAAGGGAGCCTCCCTCTACTACCTCTTGACAGCACACACATGGAACAGGCTCTGCAGCTCGTGTTCTAAATGTCAGTGACAGTGAAGGTCTGCTCTGACGGGTCTCAAACATCTCACTACAGACTCACTCATTTGTTCAGCTGAGCTGAACACGTCCCCCACAGGCTAGTTTGGTAGAACTATTCACTTAATCCACCTTTCTTCTCATCCTACACTGCTGGGGAACCTCCCATGATACAATGAGCTCCAACCTTTTTATTCATATTCCATAAATACATGTAAATACACTGTAACTACACATGTAACTACACTACACATGTAAATACACTGTGGAGGCTGTGGTGGAGAGGAGGACTCTGAACAAACTGTTATCCATCATGGAGAACCACCATCACCCTCTCCACCACACACTGGACAGACAGCGGAGCTCCTCCAACAGACTGCTACAACTCCGCTGTCGAAGGGACAGGTACAGGAAGTCATTCCACAGATACAGGAAGTCATTCCTGCCACAAGCCATCTCTCTGTACAACAGCCCTAGTGGTTTGATCTACCTATGCACTAGCTTTGACCAATGCTAGCTTTGACCAATGGTCAAAGTACAACAGTACTTAGTGGTTTGATCTGTACAACAGCCCTAGTGGTTTGATCTACCTATGCGCTAGCTTTGACCAATGCTAGCTTTGACCAATGGTCAAAGCTAGTGCATAGCTTTGACCTACCCTGAAAGGTCAAAGCTATGCACTAGTCAGGTACTACTTTCAGACGGGATATTGCAGTCTGTGACTGCCTCGTTATTATTATTATTACTATTATTATTATTATTATTATTGTCAATGTCTTAATTTTTCTTCAATGTATAGTCTCTGTTTTTGTTTGTCTGCATACTGCTGCAACACATGAATTTCCCAGTTTGGGATCATTCAAGTATATCTAATCTATTATAGTCTAATCTAATCTAACCTAATATAATCTAACTGCTTTTCTTCTCTGTGTTTTTTGCACCCTCTCCTTCTGGTCTCCCTCCTTCTGTCCGTCTTCAGATCCTTCTGTCCTGGACTTGGGACTGTCCATCTGCTAGCGCCACTGTTAGCATTAGCATCTGTAGTTTCAGTATTTCCTGTATAGCAGCTCTAATCAGAGGCTTCATCGGGAACTTACTCCACATGTGATGACATGTGACACAGCAGATAACTGCTTCATGTTCGCTCTCCTTCTCTTTCCGTCCCCCTCCCTCTGTCGGGGTCATCTTTCCCTGCTCTACCTGGGAAGCATCTTTTGATCATTTGATGTATTGATTTGATACTATAAAAATAAAACTGAACTGAATGTTTTCAGAGCTCCACAGCTGTGTGGGCCAAATCCCTTGACTTCTGTTTGCATTGTGGTGAACATGCCATTGCTTTCATTATTAAAAAGAGCCAAGTTCGAATGTTGAAATTCAAAATCTGATTTCAACAGCAGTCACAGCTACATCCAGGTGGAGACAAGTTCTGACCGTTCCTAACTCGGGTTAACACACTGGTACTGCTGACGTGTGACATGCTTCAAACTGGTGTTCCTCAAATAAAATATGAAGGTGATCAGTCAGCCCACATAATGCACTGCTTTACACTTCATAGTATTTTACTATTGTTTGAATAAGGACAGTTTACCAGCTACTGTAATTAGAAATCATATAAAGTGTAAAGAACTACAAGATTCTACAGTTGTGATAACAAAACAGATAATGTAAAGCAGACAAACCTCTAAGGAGACCCTACCTGGACAAACTTGATACCAAACTCCTGCTGCAGGGGCAGCGAAGATTCACGGACAAATCCCAGCAACAGAGACACGTTAACATTCAGGATCTCCCCAGCTGGGCTGTATTTGACCACATAGAACACCTGAGGACACAGAACACTTCACTGATCCAGATTACAGCACCTGTTGCTCATGTTTGTGTCGTTTTTGTGTCAGATAAAACCAACATCACCCATGTGATCTTTGAATATCTGGTTGGAATCTGGTGGACTCACCTTCAGAACCACGTTAGCACAGAGGTCCTGGCTCAGGAGAACGGCGTTGAGGTTTACTCCGCCAGCGACCTGAAGCTGGGTCTGAGTTCCTTCTACAGACTGCAGGACGACTGAGGACACCTCCACAGGAACAACCTCCAGGGTCAGAAACACTGTGTTAATCAGCGTCTTGATAGCTGAACCATATTCCTCAGTTCTAGTTGTGTACATTGGTAGGAAGTTCAGAGCTTCTGGATCCAACAGTCCACCAGACTGGACACACTCCTCACCATCAGGTCTACTCCTCCTAATCTAACGTAGTCCAGACAGCCATGACCCCACAAGTGACTCTTCCTGGACCAGAGGTCTTCAACATGACCTCTAAGACCACTGTCAGGTTGACATTGGTGGATTTGAGTGACTTTTCTGAAAGACTAAGACACGTATAAATGTGCTACACAAGTTCAAACCAAACCAACAGCCTTCCAAAAGCAAGTTTTAGTATCATTTAGCAAACAGGGTGTCTTTGAGCATGTGGATATTAGCATGTAGTTTGAAGCACTGTTGTGTGCTAAGCCTGGACACACCAATGATTGTCCTCTGACAGGGCAGAGCGCTGGACGTGAACCCAGCAGACGCATGTCTGCAGCTCAGAGCATAGAAACCCAACCCACGAGAGCCGTGTGACCATTAAAGCTTCACACCGGCTGACGTGGGATCACGTCTCAACACAGCTGCTAGCAGGTGTTCTGTACCCTACCAACCCTACAGACGCCACTCTCTGGAGACGTGCTGCTGGTTTGGGGTAAAGAACAGACTGATCGTGGGTTACAAACCCCCCAAAGCTCTGGCTCCAGCTGGTTGATTGGATGGAAAGAAAGAACAGCTGATGCTGACTCTATGGCTGATGTCATCACTGATGTCAACACCTGATGTCATCATACCTGATGTCAACACTCTTCACTTCTTTATTCTTAGAACTACGCCTGATGTCTTCCTGTCTCTGCATTGCAACACCTAACCACCTGTCTGTGCTAACAGATTGCACAGCGGACGTGTTGTTAGCAGGACGTGTTGTTGGCAGAAGGACGTGTTGTTAGCAGGAGTACGTGTTGTTAGCAGGAGGACATGTTGTTAGCAGGACGTTTTGCTAGCAGGACGTGTTGCTAGCAGGAGGACGTGTTGTTAGCAGGACGTGTTGTTAGCAAGACGTGTTGCTAGCAGGACATGTTGCTAGCAGGAGGACGTGTTGTTAGCAGGACGTGTTGCTAGCAGGAGGACGCGTTGCTAGCAGGACGACGCGTTGTTAGCAGGACGTGTTGCTAGCAGGACGTGTTGCTAGCAGGACGTGTTGCTAGCAGGAGGACGTGTTGTTAGCAGGACGTGTTGCTAGCAGGACGTGTTGCTAGCAGGACGTGTTGATAGAAGGAGGACGTGTTGTTAGCAGGACGTGTTGCTAGCAGGACGTGTTGCTAGCAGGAGGACGTGTTGTTAGCAGGACGTGTTGTTAGCAGGACGTGTTGTTAGCAGGACGTGTTGTTAGCAGGACGTGTTGCTAGCAGGAGGACGTGTTGCTAGCAGGAGGACGTGTTGCTAGCAGGAGGACGTGTTGCTAGCAGGAGGACGTGTTGCTAGCAGGAGGACGTGTTGCTAGCAGGAGGACATGTTGTTAGCAGGAGGACGTGTTGTTAGCAGGAGGACGTGTTGTTAGCAGGAGGAAGTGTTGCTAGTAGGACGTGTTGTTAGCAGGAGAACATACATGGAGAGTGTGTTGTCCTGTGTTGCTAATGATTCAAGGAGGGATAAAGTCTTTTTGATTCATTTTCTTTCACTCAGCTAATTCAGTGCCTGTTTATTGTGGAGTTATAGAAACGCACATAGGAAGTGGGGAGGGGGGTACTTACTGCTGCGTCTGGGTTCCTACCCTGTAGAGAGGAAAGATTCACTTTAAAATCTTCACATTGACAGTCAGTACTGTAGCTCTTTTTCTCTCCGTGTATGTTGCTAATAAAGGTAAAGAGCCAGAAAGACCTGAATATTCTACATTTTTAATAAATATTAACCATTTTAACAAATTAGATAAAAACAAAAACGTAATTACATTACAGTAATCCCTCGTTCCTCGCCGTTAATGCGTTCCAGGACCAATCGTGAGAAACGAAATTCCGCGATACAGCAACCAAACATTTGTTTTTATTATTTACGGTAATTTAAACGTTTATGAACCCTCCCCATACTGATATTAAACCACCTTGTATCTGTTTTACCTTGTCACACACTCTTATAGATTGTTTAAAGAAAAGTTGCGGGCGGAACCGTGAGTCAGAATGCAGTGCACACATGGATGCTGTCAGCCAATAGCATGCATGTATGGTATCACATGACTACCCACTAAAAATCCCCAAAGTAATGAAGCTGTGTATCTTGAAGCACAAATAAGCGATGCATTACTCTGCATGAAACAAGTATATCAGCAGTATAGTAAGAACTGTCCTTCATACAGAGAGCCTGCTGGAGTGTGTTCTACAGTACCGGCGGGTCATAGGTCACAGGTCAGTGTGAGGGTGTGTGTCAGGCTGCAGGACTCACAGCCAGCAGCTTGATGCTGGTGTAGGGGCCAATGCTGAGGGCCGACAGAGCGCTGCAATCCCGCTGCAGGATGACCCTCCGGGAGCAGCTGCTGCTCTGGTCCTGGAGGAACGCTGGGGAGACAAAGGAGAAACACCCTGAACACACCCGTCAAGTCAGGGACCTGTCGCCGTGGAAACATCCTGGATTCATCCATGATGATGATGCAGAGTACGTGAGCCTGCAGCTGAATGAATCATCATCGTCCCAGAGGTCAGGAAAACGTTTCGACTGCGGTGGAGCAGCAGTGGTAACAAAACCCTGTGAAGGTCCAGGGTGTCGACACCCAGTGGACCTGAATCATCACACAAATCAGAACGAACCATCAGCCTCTCCTGAACACTCGCTGGCTGAGCCCCGTCTGCAGGCCGCACCCAGCCTGGTACTATGTACTATAACCTGTGTTATAGCAGCTGTCATGTGACACATGGCCAATCACAAAGATAACAGTACCAGACCAGTGGAGTCAGAAACATTACGACTCTGCTGAAGTGCTGAAGGTCACAACGCGCTGTGACTCAGCTACATTTTAGAGCTCCTATCTCTGCAATTCAGCAAATATAGTTGAAATATATACTGTATATCCACTGGCTCTCACCTGCAGGACTGCTGTCCACACAGTCAGCAGTGACCCCCGGCGCCGGCAGCCTCAGCAGCCCAGTCTGTCCTCTCTCTGCTGCCGTCACCATCACGTCTCCATACTGGAACCAGACGAGAGCAGTGAACATCGGGTTCAGCCAACGGTCACAGGCTGGGACCAGCAGAACCACGTCTCACCTGGTACCCAGACTGGGGCTCTGCAGTGGACACCTGACTGCTGCTCTCTGAGCTGAAGAAGAAGGTGGTGAAACGTTCAAACAAGGAGTCAAAGTCGCGGTCAGTCGGCAGCGCAGGTGAGGGATGAGCAAAGCCATCGCCATCTGGACAGAAGGACACCAGAGCAGGAAGCACACGTGACGTACGACTGGGGTCACATTTACAAACACGGGTCCGTCCAGTCCGCAACACGGTAATGACTCACGGTTCTGTGACTGAATGCAGAAGACATCATGATTAGTCTCGGTCTGGACGGACGTCTTCACCTTTGAGTAGCCGTCCACCGTGCTCTCTAAGGAGTAGGACGCCACAGGCTGACTGCACAGCCGCTGGTTGCCCCTGGAGACAGGAGGAATGAAGGCAGATGAGCCTTGTCTCTACTAACATGTTTTATTCTGAGTTTACTGACAAGAACGTCAGACTCCAGGTCTGATGAGACCCAATGGAGCCGTGGGAGGGAACAACTCTTCACCCAGAGTCTTCAACAGTGCTGAAGTGTCCTGTCAACCCCTAAAAAACAATCCTAACCCCCAACTCCAACCCCTAACCCAACCCTAACCTAAAACCCTAACCCTAATCTAACATAACCCTAAACTAAAACCAGTAACCCTTCCCTAATCCCTAACCCTAATCTAACCTAAAACCAGTAACCCTTGACCCTAACCCTAATCTAACCTAAAACCAGTAACCCTTGACCCTAACCCTAATCTAACCTAAAACCAGTAACCCTTGACCCTAACCCCTAACCCTGTGGAGACGAGACACTTGCCTGACGGTGAGGACTGAGCAGGCAGTGAACAGATCAAACTCCTTCACACACTCCCTGTCACAGCAGCAGTTCAGGTCACACACGTCCACGTGCTCATCACAGGGACACAAGCTGCCAACTGACACACACAGACACACACAGACACACACACACACAGAGAGAGAGAGAGAGAGATGAATTACATCACTTGCATCCATGCATCCATCCATCTTCCACCGCTTATCCGTAGTCGGGCCGCGGAGGCAGCAGCTTCAACAGGGAGCCCCAAACTTCCCTTTCCCCGGCCACATCCACCAGCTCTGACTGGGGGATCCCAAGGCGTTCCCAGGCCAGTGTTGAGATATAATCCCTCCACCTGATCTTGGGTCTGCCCCAAGGTCTCCTCCCGGCTGGACGTGCCAGAAACACCTCCCTAGGGAGGTGCCCCGGAGGCATCCGCACCAGATGCCCAAACCACCTCAACCGAGGTGAGCCCCTCGTGAACAGCAGTGTTTCTCACCCTATCTCTAAGGGAGACACCAGCTATCCGCCTGAGAAAGCCCATTTCAGCCGCTTGTATCCGCAATCTCGTTTTTCGGTCATGACCCATAAGTCATGACCATAGGTGAGGGTAGGAACGAAGATTGAACGGTAGATGGAGAGCTTTGCCTCTCGGCTTAGCTCCCTCTTTGTGACAACAGTGCGGTAAAGCGACTGCAATACCGCTCCTGCTGCCCCAATTCTCCGTCCAATCTCACGCTCCATTGTTCCCTCACTCGTGAACAGGACCCCAAGATACTTAAATTCCTCCACTTGTGGAAGGACCTCATTCCCCATTCGGAAAAAGCAGTCCACCGTCTTCCTGCTGAGGACCATGGCCTCAGATTTGGAGGTGCTAATCCTCATCCCCGCCGCTTCACACTCGGCTGTAAACCGGACCAGTGAGCGCTGCAGGTCACAGGCTGATGACACAAACAGGACCACATCATCTGCAAAAAGCAGCGATGCAATTCTCAGGCCACCAAACTGTAAAGCCTCCTCACCACGACTACACCTCGATATCCTGTCCATGAAAATCCCGAACAGAATTGGTGATAAAGCGCAGCCCTGGCGAAGGCCAACAGCTACTCGGAACAAGTCCGACTTACTGCCGAGAACCCGAACACAGCTCTCACTTTGGGCGTACAGGGATTGGATGGCCCTGAGGAGAGAGGCCCCCTCACCCCATACTCCCGCAGTACTTCCCACAGTATATCCCTGGGGACCCGATCGTACGCCTTCTCCAAGTCTACAAAACACATGTAGACTGGATTGGCATACTCCCAAGCCCCCTCTAGGATCCCTGTGAGAGTAAAAAGCTGGTCATTGTTCCACGACCAGGATGGAACCCACATTGTTCCTCCTCAATCTGAGGCTCGACAATAGGCCGGACTCAAACCATGATTTAATTAAGAGAACTGACTTTTCCTGCTCTGTATCGTCTGGGCTGATGAAAACCTGACTGAGGTTATGGAATGACACATGGATGAAGAGTGAGTGGGTGGCTGGCTGGCTGGCTGGCTGGGTGGCTGGCTGGCTGGCTGGATGGATGGATGGATGGATGGACGGAAGGACGGAGGCTACCGTTGTCGACAGGAGCGAGTAGCCGGCCGGAGAGAGGCAGCGGCTGGGGGGCCGGGCTCGGGCTCGGGCTCGCGGTCGGACGCTCGGGGGTGCTGGAGGTCGGGGCAGCGGAATCATCCTCCGGCGGTGTGCTCGTAGAATTGTCCGGGTCGTAGGATGCGGCGTTCCGCGCGGCGTTCCGCCCGGGACTGCTGGGGGTCGGTGTGCTCGTAAAGTAGTCCGGGTCGTAGATGTTCCGCTCGGGCCTGCTAGAGGTCGATGCCGCTGAATCAACCTCCGGCGGTGTGCTCGTAGAGTTGTCCGGGTCGTAGACGTTCCGCTCGGGCCTGCTAGAGGTCGATGCCGCTGAATCAACCTCCGGCGGTCTGCTCGTAGAGTTGTCCGGGTCGTAGAGTGCGGCGTTCCGCTCGAGGCTTCTGGATGTCGGTGTGCTCGTAGAATTGACTGGGTTGTAAACGTGCGGCTCGGGGCTCAGCTCCTGGCTGCTGGAGGTCGGTGCAGCTGAATCAAACTCCGCCGGTGTGCTCGTAGAGTTGCCCGGGTCGTACAATAGGGATTTCCACTCGTCAGACACATTCGAAGTCAGGGTGGAGTTTGTTCTATGCTCACCAGCATGGGACAAGATATAGAACGTGATGAGGCTCGACAGGAACCACAACACAGCTCCTGGGAAGTCCATCTTTGTTTCTGGTAATGGGTCCGTTGTTAGCGTTCAGGGTTGGTGACTGACTCCTGCTGGCCGCGTGAGGTACTGCTTCAGAAAGGTCTCGAATGATTTAGAGTTCAAAGTTCAGTTTTATTCAAGGATCAAAGGATTATCAAACGATTTAAGGCGTCATGTGACAGTAAAGAAACAGGTTTTCCCTGTCCAATGAAAAACTGACTTTACCATGAACAAAAAACAAAACAAGAACCAATGCAGCCACAGACTGCGACACCCCTGAATTCAAAATTTTACCCTGACCTATTTGCGTAGGTCAAAGATCAAAGCTAGTGCTATGACCTACTGTCATTGATCAAAACACTAGCTTTGATCTATGGTCTCCCTCTTCTTTTTATTGGTTCCTTAGTGAACAAAAGTTGAAATTTCACCTTGACTTAGTTTTTTCAAGGTCATCATCTCATTTTCATCCCCTTTGGTGCCCGAGTAATGTGCTGTTTGTTTCATTTTTCTATGTGCAACTGTTGCAAAGATATTTGGTGAACAAACGAACGGACAAACGAACATTGACAATTACAATACATCACAGCTTTGAAGTGGGATGTAGCAACAACAGCCCTTAATCTACATGGTGAACAAAAAACAACAACAGCTCTTAATCTACATAGTGAACAAAAACAAAACAATAGCCTTGATCTACATAGTGAACAAAGGAAGTCATTGTTTTAGAACCTGAGTGTTTCATTGCAAACAGCACTAAAATAGATGTAGGATCTATACAGATATTGTTTTCTCCGGGTTCTCTGGCTTCCTCCCACCTAAGGTGAATGGATTGTTCCAAACTGCCCGTAGGTGTGAGTGTGTGCGCACTGCACTGGTGTCATGCTCAGAGTGTACCCCGCCTCTCACCCACAATTCAACTGGGATAGGCTACAGCAACACCCGTGACCCGCGGAATAAGCATTAGAAAATGAAGGGGGGGGGGTCGCGGGGGGTCACCTTCCTTACAGTCTGGTGGAAGAAGCTGTTGCAGTCTTGGCCTTCAGTCTCCTCCCTGAAGAGGCTAGACATTCATTCATTCATTCATTCATTCATTCATTCATTCATTCATTCATTCATCTATCACACTCGCTTCATGTGCTGTCACGGGATGCTGGAGCCTATCCCAGCTGACTGGGGGTGTGAGGCACGGGAAACTCCGGGCGTGACGCCAGTGCAACACGGGAGGTTAGACAAATTAGACAAATTAGCTATAATAACGCCACAGAAAATAAAACTGACTGTAAAAATAATGTTATTAGAAACACAGTGGTCTTTTGCATTACCTTACAGTTTATTGCAAGTTATATATTTGTTCATAGTTTTTCTATTTACAAGTTATCAGCACTACATTGACATAACAACACTACATTGACATATCAAACATTTCCTTTTGGCTTTTCCCTTCAGGGGTCACCACAGCAAATCAGTTGCCTCCATCTAACCCTGTCTTCTGCATCATCTTTTCTCACACCAACTACCTTCATGTCCTCTTTCACTACATCCATAAACCTCCTCTTTGGTCTTCCTCTAGGCCTCCTGCCTGGCAGTTCAAAACTCAGAATCTTTCTACCAATATATTCACTATCTCCTCTGGACATGTCCAAACCATCTCAGTCTGGCCTCTCTGACTTTATCTCCAAAACCTCTAACATTTGCTGTCCCTCTGATGTACTCATTCCTGATCCTATCCTTCCTGGTCACTCCCAGAGAGAACCTCAGCATCTTCATCTCTGCTCCCTCCAGCTCTGTCTCCTGTCTTTTCCTCAGTGACACTGTCTCTAGACCAAACAACATTGCTGGTCTCACCACAGTTTTGTACACCTTTCATTTTAGCTGAAACTCTTCTATCACACATCACACCTGACACTTTCATCCACCCGTACCATCCTGCCTGTACACGCTTCTTCACCTCTTTTCCACACTCTCCATTGCTCACATGTTGGCAAGACAGAGAGACAGAGATGGGAAGCATGTGCAGCAGGTTAGGGTGATTAAGGATAGGGATGGAAGTCTATTGACAGGTGCCAGTAGTGTGATGGGAAGATGGAAAGAGTACTTTGAAGAGTTGATGAACAAGGAAAATGGGAGGGAACAAAGACTAGAAGAGGTGAGGAGGAGGACGGCATTGAAGAGGATGAAGAGTGGAAAGGCAGTCGATCTTGATGATATACCTGTAGAGGTTTGGAAGTGTCTAGTAGAGGTGGAAGTAGAGTTTCTGACTGGATTGTTTAACAGGATCTTAGATAGTGAGAAGATGCCTAAGGAATGGAGGAGACGTGTGCTGGTGCCCATTTTTAAGAACAAGAGAGATGTGCAGAGTTGTGGAAACTACAGAGGAATAAAGCTGATCAGCCATACAATGAAGTTATGGGAAAGAGTAGTTGAAGCTAGGCTAAGGGCAGAAGTGAGCATTTGTGAGCAGCAGTATGGTTTCATGCCAAAAAAGAGTACTACAGATGCAGTATTTGCTTTGAGGATGTTGATAGAGAAGTACAGAGAAGGCCAAACGGAGCTGCATTGTGTTTTTCTAGATCTGGAGAAAGCTTATGACAGGGTGCCCAGAGAGGAACTGTGGTATTGTATGAGGAAGTCTGGAGTGTCAGAGAAGTATGTTAGAACGGTGCAGGACATGTATGAGGACTGTAAGACAGTGGTGAGGTGTGCCGTAGGTGTGACAGAGGAGTTCAAGGTGGAAGTGGGACTGCATCAGGGATCAGCTCTGAGCCCCTTCTTGTTTGCTATGGTGATGGACAGGCTACATTGCTATATCAGTACCGCATTGATATATCAGTACTTCATTGACATATCGGCACTACATTGACATATCAGCACTGCACTGACATGTCAACACTACATTGACATATCAAGAACATATGGACATATCAACACTACACTGACATATCAGTACTACATTGACATATCAACACTGCACTGATATGTCAGCACTACATTGACATATCAAGAATATAGTGACATATCAACACTACATTGACATATCAGTACTACATTGACATATCAACACAACATTAACGCTCTATATCAATATCAACACTCCCAGCGGTGGCAGATAAAGCAGAAGAAAATGAATGGATGGAACACTACATTGACATATCAGTACTACATTGGCATATGAACACAATGACATATCAAGAATATGTTGGCATATCAAAACTACATTGACATATCAACACGACACTGACACATCAACACTACATTGACAAATCAGTACTACATTGAGATATCAACACTACATTGACATATCGGCACTACATTGACACATCAGCACTACAGTGATATGTCAGCCCTACATTGGTATATCAACACTACACTGATAGGTCAACACTACATTGACATATCAAGAATATATTGACATATCACTACATTGACTTATCAGTACTACATTGACATAGCAACACTATATTGACATATGAATACTACATTGACATATCGGCACTACACTGATAGGTCAACACTACACTGAAATATCAAGAATATATTGACATAGCAACACTACTTTGACATATGAATACTACATTGACATATCAACACTACATTGACATATCAACACTACATTAACACTCTATATCAATATCAACACTCCCAGCTGTGGCGGATAAAGCAGAGGAAAGTGGATGGATGGAACACTACATTGACATATCAGTACTACATTGACATATGAACACTATGACATATCAAGTATATATTGGCATATCAAAACTACATTGACATATCAGTACTTCATTGACATTATCAAGAATATATGGACATATGAACGCTACATGGACATGTCAAGAGTACATTGACATATCAACACTTACATTGACATATCAAGAACATATGGACATATCAACACTACACTGACATATCAGTACTACATTGACATATCAACATTACATTGACATATCAAGAATATATTGACGTATCAAGTATATATGGATATATCAACACTACATTGACATGTCAACACTACATTGACATGTCAGCACTACACTGACATATCAGCACTGCTCTAAAATGTCAACACTACATTGACATGTCAGCACTAAATTGACATGTCAGCACTACATTAACTTATCAAGAATATATTGCCATATCAATACCATTGACATATCAGCACTACATTGACATGTCAGCACTACATTGACATGTCAACACTACACTGATATGTCAACACTACATTGACATATCAAGAATATATGGACACATCAACACTACATTGACATATCAGTACTACATTGACATATCTACACTACATTGACATATCGGTACAACATTGATATATCAACACTACATTGACATGTCAACATTAAATTGACATATCAAGAATATATGGACATATCAACACTACATTGATATATCAACACTACACTGACATGTCATCAGACTTCAAACAGCAGTAGTCAGTAGAGGCATATCCATAAATCTATTAAATCCCCTGGTCTGACTGTCTTTTGCTGACTCATACACTGGTAAATGTTCTTGTCAGATCTATACAGAATCTGTATTCTTAACAGGTCTTATCACTTTGAGTTTTTTCGTCTACGTTTTAAGATCATTGTTTCAGTGCTGAATTTGTCCACCTGATGGCAGCACAGGACAGAGAAACAGTCACTGTCACCGTTCTCTGGGGTTGAGGAGAAGGGAGTAGCAGTTCACACCTGTGGGGGCCAGAGCTTTGATGAACATAAATCCACCACAATATTCAATGGTGCACCAGGTACTGTGGGTTCAGAGGAACGCGAGGAGAGGTTCCTGGTTGAACTTCTGCTACAGAATTCACCACTCTGATTGGTCAAAGAATATTTAAATAAGTTACAGTCACAACTGAAGATCTAAACTTCTGTGTCTCATACAGCTGCTAAGACACGAGCATTGTGACTCCTGAATATTTCCTTGTCTCTTTTCTTTATCAGAGACCTAAAGCTCACATGTTTTATATATTTCTAAATTAGACTGTTTTTCTTTTGTTTCTTTTGTTACACCTGGAGGGAAAGTCCTCGTCTTGTTGCCCATGGAACCCTGTTTAATGTACAATGACAATTAAACTTCATTTGTTCATTCATTTGTTTATTCATTCATTCGTTCATTCATTCATACTTTGTAATCAATCTCTGAGGTGAAAAGTAGTAAATGTTCTTTCTGGAGTATGTCTGCTCTCTCCAGAGAACAGCCCAGAAACAAGCAGTATTCTAGAAGTTGCCACGAGGACATGACATGGCTTTCACTTGATAAATGATTTAAATGTAGTGATAATTAATCATGAGGCAAATATATTCCAGCTTGTTAACTAAGCTCATAGTATAAGACTAGTAATTACTGCAGGCAAAATACTATCAGAGCAAACCATTTAGTTCTATTTGTTGAAACACGTGTTAAAAATTCTAAGTGTAAGAGAAACAGTCACATACTACAGTATCACTGCGTTTACGTTTTATTTCGTTGTCAGCCATTGAAAGCTGCAAACACTTTGTGTTCCTGAAATCCACCACAAATATTGAATTATTGTACTGACATGCTATCATGTTATAGAGGGTGACAGCTTCGCTTCGACAAGTCTCTAAAGGCTCATTTTTGTTAGCTTAACCACAGAGTGCTTTGTGTTTGGTGCCAAAAGCATACATTTAATAACCCAATCCAGAGATCACGAGCCAGTAACTGAAGATAATTCAGGGATATTGTGGTGTGGAACCATCTTCTCTCTGCATCATCTAACCTAAAAAGTTAGCTAGAAAAGCTAACCGAGCCTGTTAATCCAACCAGTCAGCGAAAGAGGAAGACTTTAACGCTCAGACAACCAAGGTGGTCTTGGCTCTTCATCACAGGTTCCTCAATGACGGCTGAGTGGAGTCAGGCTGACCCAGAGAGGACCACACCGTTCACCGCTCACACACACTCACTGACCCAGAGAGGACCACACCGTTCACCGCTCACACACACTCACTGACCCAGAGAGGACCACACCATTAACCATTCACACACACTCACTGACACACTGTCCAACCATCAGACCTGTGAGCAGCGTCACAGAAAATCAGAACGCCAAGACAGACAGTCCTATGTCACCATGGTGATGTCGCACCTCATCAGGACCATCTACTTGCTGAGGGTTTAGCTGCTGGATAGTTGCTTCAGACGGTTGATGAGTTTCAGGTTTTGTCTCTCAACTTCCTTTGGACTGCCGTTTGGACGTGTTGGACTTCCTCTGGTCCTGCATCAGTGTGTGTGTGTGTGTGTGTGTGTGTGTGTGTGTGTGTGTGTGTGTGTGTGGTGTGTGTGTGTGTGTGTGTGCGTGTGTGTGTGTGTGTGCCAGTGGGGGAGTCTAATCAGACATTAATTAGCTGTGTCTTATTGGATAGATCCTGCAGTCATTAAGGAACAGTCTGGCCTCTGCTCTGATGTCACTGTAGGACTGTGTGTCCTACCTGTGGGCTGACAGGCCCGTCGCCATGGAGACTGAAGACTGTATTAAGTGGACACAGACTCCAGAGCAGCGTGTGTGTCAGCAGGACAGGAAGTGTCCTCCAGAGCAGTGTGTGTGTGTCAGCAGGACAGGAAGTGGTGATCCAGAGCAGTGTGTGTGTCAGCAGGACAGGAAGTGGTGATCCAGAGTAGTGTGTGTGTGTGTGTGTGTGTGTGTGTCTGCAGTGGATCATGTCCGCTGCAGCGAGCTTCACCTCCGTTCCTCTAATCCTCTCACTCCCTCTCTGCCTCCATCTCTCTGTCCACTTATCTGTCCATCTCTCATCAGGTCATCATCTCCACTGTTTGGTCCCTGTCCTGATACCGGTGTCCTTCACTGACACTCCACACACACACACACACTCAGATCACTCCTCACTGACACTCCACACACACACACTCAGAATCATTCCGATACGATGAAGCACCTGAAGTCATCGTCTGATCCATCAAAACAAACACAAAGATGAAAAATTATCCGATCGCCGTCCGTCTGTCTGCACCCCTTCATCCTCCTCCATCCGTCCGTCTATCTGTCGTCTCTCTCATCTGATAGCATCACGTTATTTACTCTACAAATTAACAGCTGCCTGGTGCCCTTCACTGGAGAGAGAGATAGAGAGAGAGTGTGTGTGTGTGTGTGTGTGAGTGTGTGTGTGTGTGTGTGTGTGTGTGTGTGTGTGTGTGTGTGTGTGTGTGTGTGTGTGTGTGTGTGTGTGTGTGTGTGTGTGTGTATGCTGTGGTGGGGGTGGGGTGTTGGACCCACCGGCACAACAGAAAAGTGAGGAAGTTTTCAAATGAGGAAGATCTGTGTGGTCTACTTCACCAGAGGTCACCTCCACTCAACAGCAAACACACACTCACACCTTCTCCTAGGTCTTTTGGATGGATGGATGGACAGACAGACAGATAGATCTACCAAACTTTCCAATCCTGAAACTGTGACTTAGTTTCCATGGAGACGTGAGGAGAAGATAGAGGTCTGTGGATGATGACACAACTCTCCATCCTTGAAGCGATGCTAACACTGATGCTAATTCAGACGGTGGCGACGCTTCCTGGGCTCAGCCTCCTCGACTGTTGGCTGGGAGGAGTGGTGTTCTTTCTGGTTTTTCTTGCTGGTGACCATCAAAGCTCAGCTGTGACAGACATCAAAGCCCAACTGATGGACATCAGAGCCCAACTGACGGACATCAAAGCCCAACTGATGGACATCAAAGCCCAACTGATGGACAACAAAGCCTAACTGACGGACATCAAAGCCCAACTGATGGACATCAAAGCCCAACTGATGGACAACAAAGCCTAACTGACGGACATCAAAGCCCAACTGATGGACATCAAAGCCCAACTGACGGACATCAAAGCCCAACTGACGGACATCAAAGCCCAACTGAAGGACAACAAAGCCCAACTGACGGACATCAAAGCCCAACTGATGGACAACAAAGCCCAACTGACGGACATCAAAGCCCAACTGATGGACAACAAAGCCCAACTGACGGACATCAAAGCCCAACTGATGGACAACAAAGCCCAACTGACGGACATCAAAGCCCAACTGATGGACAACAAAGCCCAACTGACGGACATCAAAGCCCAACTGATGGACATCAAAGCCCAACTGATGGACGGCTGCAGAGCTCAGCTCCGTCCAATCATGCAGCAGCGTGCTGATTTACACCAGCCTCTGTTTAATAGAGCTAGCCATGGTCAAATTTAAAGTAGTCCGATTCATCACATAAACATTCAATATGTCCCATTCAGCAGGCGGGCTGCGAACACAATCGGCTTCTCCCTATGAATTTTCCGGGAGATTTCTCTATTGATCGACAGACAGATGATTTGTGAGACGCGTTGTGTGGAGATCAATAAGCAGCCAGTGAATAGCTCACAGGGAAAAATGAACTGTGGTGACACGAAGGCCACAAAGTCAAGTTGGCAGGTCTTGTATTTAATGCATGTGGAAATGAAGACATATGTTCTGTTCCCAGTTCAGCCGGGACTCAAACCAGTAACCTTTAAGTCACAAGCAGCTTTAATCAAGAGAGACAGCAGAGGGGGCAATGACTTTTATGGAAATCACAGGCATGTTTCTCTCTAACACACACACACGCACACACACACGCATGAACTCATGCACTGGATTGGGGCTCCATCCTGTCTGAGAACCAATCAGGAGCTGTTTTTTTGAGAATGTGCTGTCTGGAGTTTGCATGTTCTCCCCGTGTCTGAGTGGGTTCCCTCCAGGTTCTCCGGCCTCCTCCAACTTCAAAAAACATGCACCTCAAGTGGACTGAACTTTTCAAATTGTGCGTAAATGAAGGTTCATGGAAACTCTAACAGTGGAACAGCTAAAGGTCTATTTTTCTCGATGCGACCCTCAGGGGGAAACGTTTGGATGTCGACTCAACACCTGCAGCACTCATGTTATTTCAGGATAATGACATGTTTGCGATGAAAATGTTCAGCTTCAGCTTGTCACCACACCTTCAGCCTGCATCGCTTTTCAAACATCAGACATCAGATTCTACTCTACGCTTTTCTAATTTCATCTAGATCAGGGGCGTCAAACTCATTTCATAGAGGGCCACATCAGCAGAACGGCTGTCCTCAAAGGGCCAGATGTAAGTAATAAATGTAACTAAATGTAAGTCAGTATAACGTAACATAAATATAACTATTAAATGAAACTACTCCTTAATGTTAAATGACTCTGAATTTATTACTTATTACGTACCGCTTATAAGTAATTGTCATGTTTGTGTGTTCGTCCGTCCTTCTGTATGTTCACCAAATATCTTCACAACCGTTGCAGATAGAAAAATTAAATAAAAAGCACATTACTCGGGCAGGAAAGGGGATGAAAATGAAATGATGACCTTGACCTTGAGAAAACTAGGTCAAGGTCAAATTTCAACTTTTATACTCATCGCGGAATTTTGGTAGGTAGTCACGTGATACTGTACGCGCATTCGATTGGCTGATGGCATCTGGAAGTGCGCTACGTTGTGGGAGTCTTGGACTTCTGTGAGACACGAAAGTGTTTAAGTAGTCGATAAGAGTAATACAAGTAAGAGTAATACAAATAGAAGTAAATAGAAGTAATAAATGGTTAGTCGTTCTACTGCGGAATTTGTCAATCGCGTGTGGTTCCTGGAACGCAATAACCACGAGAAACGACGGCGCACTGGATACCTTTTTAGGTACACATTTCTGAAACCTGATGAGATATAATCACAAAACAAAAAGGAACATTTTCAGAGATCAGGTCGGGGTAAAATGTTGAATTCAGGGGTGCCAAAGTTTGTTGCAGTTACAAACATTACAGTTTGTTCTCACAGTTTTTACAGAAAAAGTATGCTTGTTGCTCTGTTGTAATATAATCCTTATGAAACCCACAGAACTCAGTCAATCAAGGATCAAACTATCCGAGTGAATACAGAATAATAACATCAAACACAAATTAGGACATCAATAAAAAAAAATTTTGTCAATGTTAAAATGGGCTTAATTACTACATTGTGGGAATTGTAGTTTTTGGTTATTTTTATACACTTTGACCTTTTATGCCTTTTAACATTTATCAAACTAAAA
The DNA here is from genome assembly GCA_013358685.1 of Antennarius maculatus. Lineage (NCBI taxonomy): Eukaryota > Metazoa > Chordata > Actinopteri > Lophiiformes > Antennariidae > Antennarius > Antennarius maculatus. Next base: position 3,367,632 of record CM023614.1, read on the forward strand.
ACAGATGCCCTGGTCCTCATGTCTCCTGCTCCATTCACATTCAATGTACTTAAAAAACAGGTTTAAAAAAAAAACAGACAAAAAAAACCAGACAAAATTCAAAAACCAACTAATCGTTCTCCACAATCGGGCCTTTTACTTTTAGAGAGAGAGAGAGAGAGAGAGAGAGAGAGAGAGAGAGAGTTATTAAGGACATTCTCCTTGTGGTCACTTTGGGTGATGGGGCGTGACTGACCTTAACTCCCCCACCACCATCACCACACACACACACACACACACACACACACACACACACACACACACACACACACACACACACACACACACACCCTGTCAGGGGGTTGGCAGGGCGCTACAGTGACAGGCAGGATATTTTAGTAATCTCCACCAATCAGCTGCCTGCTAGCCTGTGTAATAAAGAAAGAGAATGAGGATGTGGGACGAAAGGGAGTGGGGGGGGTGGGGGTAATTTGCTTGACTTGTTTTAGATTACAACTTGCACTCTGTAGGTGAATAACCCTTCACCTACACACCCCATTCACTATTACACACACACACACACACACACACACCATCATTGTTGATGGTCGGTGAATTGAATCCACCTTGAGAAGGACCACGCAGCCCTCCAGCAGCCAGGGGTCCAAGTCAGAAACTGGGTGCTGGCTTTGCTATCCAGTGTGGTCGGCGAACGAGTCAGCGTTCCGTTGTCACTATGGTATTTACAGCCTCAAACCAAACTATGTGTGCATGTGTGTGCGTGCGTGTGTGTGTGTGTGTGTGTTTTTGTGTGTTCTCTGCTGGTGACACCAGTGAGCTGAGGTGAACGCTGCCTCACCTGAAACACAGGCGGCCGCACCTTAAACTCATCTGTATGACCTCCGTACACTGTTCAGCCCAGCAGGTGAGGGCAGTGGCGTGTGTGTGTGTGTGTGTGTGTGTGTGTGTGTGTGTGTGTGTGTGTGTGTGTGTGTGTGTGTGTGTGTGTGTGTGTGTGTGTGTGTGTGTGTATGTGTGTGTGTGTGTGTACTGCTGCTGGCTGAGGCATCCCACCAGCCCCCAGCTGGATGTCACCCCCACTCTGCCGGCGGGGCTTCAGCACCACTAACCCCTGCCTGCGGCGGGGCAGCAGGGTCAATATGCTGTTTTACCAACAGGAAAGTGATTCTCCGCAGCTGTCAACATCTATCAACCTCAATCACACGCACACACACAAACACACACAGGTCAGCCACCCAGTGTACGCTCACACCCGTGAAAACACACACGCACGGGGGGTCAGCCACTCATAAAGCCGTAAACAATAGAAAATTGTATGTGGCTGAAAAAGTGTCAGCTCAATTGGATTGTGCAAACACTGCTGTGTGTCCCACAGCTGCTTTATTTTCTCTGTCTATGTTGATCTGTCTGCTATCTGCTCGGCCCGCCCAGAGCTTTTTACTGCATCTGAAGCCCATCTGAGCGCCTGATGCTCGTGGCCCCCTATGTCCCCCCTCCACCTGTCCGGACCAGCTTCATTAGGCTCTTATCTGAAGATATGAATGTTTGGGTCACCGCAAAACTGTCCAAGCAGCATCAGTTACATCTAAAACTGGCTGCAGAGTTGTCATTATATTTAGTCATATAGTGTCCCTCTGAATATCATCCCTTTAATTGTTAATGTGTGACCATCAGGCAGCAGCTGCACACGTCTTGGTCTCTGGCTGAGGAAGAGTTCATTATAACCCAGGTACATCTAGGATTTTTATAAAGAATAACAGAATCAGGTACTATATTTAGGAATATTGTGTGTGTTACTGTGGACCTGGAGGATGCAGGAGGACAGAGACTGTACTACAGTTTCTGGCTCTTTGTTTTTTATTCCATATGTCTGTTTTTTTGTCGATGAGAACATCTATAGCTGCTGATCCGTCTTGAGGGTCATGTGTCCGAGAGCCGGGATAGGCTCCAGAACCTTCTTGCCACAAGACGACAGTGCTACCCTAGTAACAGAAAAACACTTAATCTCTTGTAAGTATTAATTTATTCATATCCTGGTCAGGATCAGGAGGGGCTGGCACCTTTTCCAGCTGCCAATGGGTAGAAGGCAGGGTTTACCCTGTTTATCACCAGGGTACAGCCACGTAAAGCACCAACAGCCCTGAGACTCATTTTCATGTTTAGGGGCAATTTAGTCACCCATTCACCTCTACTTCCTGCTTTTGGTGGTGGGAAGAACCTGGAGAACCTGGAGAGAACCCACACAGACATGAGAAGAGTGTGGAAACTCCATACAGAAAAGTCCCAGGTGGATTGAAACCCAGAACCTTCCCTCCTCACCATCATGCTGCCCCTCTAGTAAATATGTCGCCCGGTCCGGTTTGCATAACGTCCTCCTGGCCGGTGGCAGCAGACACGAGTGGCGCCTGGTGGAGAACACTGCAGATGTGCCCCTTACCAGGGTAACGTGGGTCACCAGGGTAACATGGTTTACCAGGGTAACATGGGTCACCAGGGTAACGTGGGTTACCAGGGTAACATGGGTCACCAGGGTAACGTGGGTTACCAGGGTAACGTGGGTCACCAGGGTAATGTGGGTTACCAGGGTAACATGGGTCACCAGGGTAACGTGGGTTACCAGGGTAACATGGGTCACCAGGGTAACGTGGGTTACCAGGGTAACATGGGTCATCAGGGTAACGTGGGTCACCAGGGTAACATGGGTCTTCTTTATATCTGGAGTCAGCTTGAGCCTCGGCTACTCTGAGTTTACAGCATATAGGGTCTACAGTAGTTGACCTGCTGGAGAGCATGTAGAACCTACAGTAGGGCAATGGCCTGCTGGAAAGCGTGTAAAGCCTACAGTAGGTGACCTGCTGGAAAGCGTGTAAAGCCTACAGTAGGTGACCTTATGCTCTCGTCGGGGGAACTGCACCAGGTTAATATGATGCCCTGAAATTAAATGTGATCATAATTCTTTGTAGTCTTCTCTGTGCTGCATATGTGAGTGTTTCATTAAGTCCTAACAGCAGCAGTCCATCTCTACCTGTATTACTATTATGGAATATGTATTGCAGGCCTCTCACTGCTCACTATATCCTCTTATCTGGGTGTTTGGGTGACATATGGATCTTATTGGTTCTCTGTAAAATGTATCCACGGGATTGGCTTGAGAGTTGGATCTGTGCTGTCTGATGCACTCTTTCTGTGTGTATTGTGTGTGTGGACTGTGATTTAGATGTGGAGCCCTATATTCTCTCTGCCATCTTCATTGTTTTATCTCCCACACACACATACACACACCTGACAGGCCTATCCAGCCTAATAGATAGCATTTTAAATCATATTACCTCTATTACAAACTGTTTTGTTGTCCTGCTGCATCTGTCAGATCACTGAGAGACTCTGTGTGTGTGTGTGTGTGTGTGTGTGTGTGTGTGTGTGTGTGTGTGTGTGTGTGTGTGTGTGTGTGTGTGTGTGTGTGTGTGTGTGTGTGTGTGTGTGTGTGATTGTATCTGTTCGGGGTGAATTGAAGCCAGGCTGGAGGAGAGTGTTGGGGTGAGAAGATGGAGCAGGAGGACGTAAATCAGAGGGGGGAAAGGGACAAAGACGGAAAGAGGTAGAGAATGATGTGAGGAAGAGAGAGAAGAAAGAAGAACAGAGGAACCGCTGGTGGTGTGATCGGTGGTCCTGACCCCACTTTGTCAGCATTGTGTGGGAGAGGGAGATAATGAGAGAGTGATAGGGCTGGACATCTGAATGTAGGATCTGGTGATGGGGTCAGAGGGTGTGTGTGTGTGTGTGTGTGTGTGTGTGTGTGTGTGTGTGTGTGTGTGTGTGTGTGTGTGTGTGTGTGTGTGTGTGTGTGTGTGTGTGTGTGATGGGTGAGAGTGGGTGAGTGTGGGTTTGAAAGCCTCTCGTTTCTCTGGTCAGGTGTCCCAGACCGTAGCCCTCATTATGGGCTGCATTCATTCATCTTCTTCTTCCACTTATATGGGTCACAGGGGTTGCTGGAGCAACCTACGGACGATTTGGAACCAATCCGCCTGAAGTGATTGTTTTTGGAGGTGGGACGAAGCCGGAGAACCTGGAGAGACCCCACGCAGACATGGAACCTTCTTGTTGTGAGGCGACAGCAGCACTGTTCTTGTGGAAACCAGCCTAGAAACACTGCATGTCAGTGAAATATATAGATAATCTAGGCACCTCTAAGAGACTAAGACTTTACTGTCACCTCAGGCTCAGTGCTATCGCTACACAATGTGAGTAAAGCTGTAGTTGTTTCAGCTTTTGCAGTGAGCTCAAAGTCAAGTCAACATTTTTTTCCATCCATCTTCTTCAGCTGTTCAGGAAATGCTCCACCATCATGAGGAGTGAATAAATAATGAGAAATACTGAATACATTTTCACTTTGAAGTGAACTGTTCCTTTATCTTTGTCACAGTTGCCACGTGTTCATTTTGTTGGAAACTGATCAAATGAATTGCTGTGGATGATGTCAATGACTGTAAAGCAGGGAAAACCTCACTCTTTATCATTCATTGGTTCCAGGAGAGACGACATCAGTCGAAAATCAATGTCAGTTGAATTATAGTCTCCAGGTTAAATAGATGATTACTGTTCTCAGTTTTGTACTGTACTTTATTTATGAGTGAATTTTCAATAATATTTGGTTAATTCTATTTTATTACTATTATACTATTTTAAGCTTACAAACAAGTAAATTAGATGTTATAATAAGGTACAGAAAATAAATCTAAGTTCACAAATACAATTTGACTTGTTGACCACACGTCTCTTCAGGGCTAACTGAAGGTCCCATGGTCTCTCAAATGACCCGAGAAGCTGTGCATCTCTTATTCTACTGGTACTCATCAGCCACCTCTAGACTCACACAGGCCAGCCATGCCCAGCAGGACTCCTTCTTCAGCATGGGTCATCCAGATTCCCCCACCATCCCTGGAATGGGATCAAGGCTTTGCGAAGGTGGGAGATGTAGACCAGGTTAATTAGCCTTGCAGACAAAATGGCCAAGCAAATCCTCACAATCCGTTTGAGTCTCCCAGGTCTGTTGGACATCTTCCTCATCCTCCTGATCCAACCCTCCACCAGGGGGTGATCAGTTGACAGCTCACCTCCACTTTTTACTCATTTGACTGGAACCTATGGCCATAGATCAACTGATTGACTACAAAATCAATCACTGATCTATGACCTAGATACCCTAGGTACCAAGTATACTTGTGGACACCCTAATGCTTGAACATAGTATTAGTTATGGACAAACAATGAGTAGTCAAGAAGGTCATAAACTGAGTACCGTTTGGGTTCAGATGGACCAGCTGTTTCTCCCAGTCGTGCCCCTCCAGGTTAAGCTGTAATTGTAAATGTGAGCACTGGAATCCCCCCAGCAGAAGTATGGAGCCCCGTTGTAGGGGAGCTTTACAGCATCTGTCCTAAGGACTCTGGAAAGGGTGGGTACGTGGAGCTGGTGTTTGGCACACACTCCCAGACAACAGTGGGAACCCATTCCCCAACATGAAGGTTAAGCAAAACAACCCTTTCGTCTACCGAAGTAAACTCCGGTAGCACATAATCCGGGATCTAGGAGTATACCCACACTGGCCTTAATTAAGCATAGGAAGATAACCTTTGAACTCAATAATTGTTTTTTGGCCTAAAGAGACTAGATCCAAACTGTCACTTAAAGTTGCAGTATAATTATAGAGGGCCCTCTGTAGAAGCAACCCCACCCCCCCAAAAAAACGGACTGGGTTCATGGACCATAATGCCTCCCAATGACGTTCATTTCAAGATTATGATTATGATCATGATTTTAACACATTAATAATTTCTTCTCCTCTGAAATGAAAATTTCACAATGTTTCCCAGCCATTTTCTGGTAGCTCCCGAGAGTTTGACTGAAACAGTCATTATCATTCCATATATGAAACAGAAGCATTATTAAGCATCAAACAGGACAAACATCAGGTAGAACTTGGCTAAAAAAATAGTCAAGAATTGGAGCTAAATGATTGGCCACTTACGAAACAACTTTAAATCCTTTATGAGAAGACTTCTCTTTCAGTATTCCCTTGATACTAAATCAGATGTAGCACAAACTGTAATAATAACAACATTTATGATAATGCTTTATTCATATAGAGATTGACCTGTTTTGAAAGATACTAACAGAAAAAAACAGGAAATTGAAGGAAATGGAAAAACATTTAAAAAAAAAAAAGCCAAACAAAAAGCAAGGAGGACACAGAACAAAAAAGGAGCGGACTACGAAGACACACAACAGATGATAAAACAGGAAAATTTAGATGCAGGACATTCAAATTCAAAAAGAGCTGAGTTTGACAGCTAAAGCAATAAAAACATGACATAACATCACAACATAAGACATGAACCAAGTGAATTAACAATGGCATCGAAGAACAGATGACAAGAACATCACATGAAAGCATTGCATCATCAGTATAGCAGGTGAAATGACACAGCACATTGCTGGATGATCAGACCTGCTGGACGGACGGACGGACGGACGGACGGACAGACAGACAGACAGACAGACAGACAGACAGGCAGGCAGGCAGGCAGACAGACAGACAGACAGACAGACAGACAGACAGACAGACAGACAGACAGACAGACAGACAGACAGACAGACAGACGGACAGACAGACAGACAGACAGACAGACAGACAGACAGACAGACAGACAGACAGACAGACAGACAGACAGACAGACAGACAGACAGACAGACAGACAGACAGATATACTTTATTTATCCCAAACCGGGAAATTTAGGAAGTATGTGAGCCCAACCTAAGATTGCACCCTGTGGTCAACCACAAGTCTTGTGAGGTGAAGATGATGAAGAATTAGTGTGGTAACCGAGACGGTTTGATCTGAATGATAATTAACATGAATATTTGTTACACTGAGCTGGATTGCGAGAAGACAGAGCAGAGATCTCAGGTCACAGTGGTCATCCCATTATACCGCAATGAACATCTCCTGCACTATGCTCTACTTGTGTGTGTGTTGTTCTGCAAGGTCACAACAGATGACAAGGAGTATGTGTGTGTGTGTGTGTGTGTGTGTGTGTGTGTGTGTGTGTGTGTGTGTGTGTGTGTGTGTGTGTGTGTGTGTGTGTGTCTCAGTGTTAGAGGTGACTGGCGTGAGCATTGATTTAACCAGAGTATCCAGTACAGATGATGGGAAGGGCCCCTCAGCGTGGAGAGAGAGAGAATACACCAGTACGCTGATGCATAAAGCTGCCATGCAGAACACACTCTGAGGAGACACACACACACACACACACACTCACATGCTCTGATACACACATTTGCGTTTGGCTCACTTCATCCAGAACCTTCTCTGATGGCTTTATCATTCCCCCGTGCTCCCATACAGTCCACTGATCGCTGTGTGTGTGAGTAATACAGAGTAATATTCATCGCCAATATTCAGATTTATAGTTGGGTTATTAATTGCGGTAGCACTTTAAGTTATTCCTATTTTATGGGGCGGAAAGATAATAACCTAATAAGTTTCCCCCTTTGTGTGTGTGTGTGTGTGTGTGTCTGTGTGTGTGTTAATGGGTGCCTAGGCGTGTGTGTGTGTGTGTGTGTGTGTGTGTGTGTGTGTGTGTGTGTGTGTGTGTGTGTGAGGTCACAGAAGTCAGTGTGTGTTTGTTCCCAGCTTGAATATTCAGTGTGGGTGGAGTATATCGCTCATCATCAGCAGCAGCGGTTGTGACTGATTGTGTCGCCGACGGCGACGGTTCCCTCAGACCAGCTCTGAAGGGACGAACCACCGATCTGAGGAATGAGACCGTGTAGAACAGTCCTACCCCTGTAGGAGACGTCGCCTTACAGTGGTAGGAATGAGGGCCCCTCATGTGTTTACAACGTCTTTAATGGCCCTCATCACAAAAACACACAAATGCCAATCATCCAATCAGCTGGTTCGCTGGATGATGACTCATGTTTTATTCTGTTCATCTGAGGCCTACAGTTAGTGGTGGGACCGTTTCATTCACTGACATCATGATGTGAACGCACAGGAAGTGGGTCCGCGCACGACTAGTGTGTGTGTGTGTGTGTGTGTGTGTGTGTGTGTGTGTGTGTGTGTGTGTGTGTCTTCTATCTCTTTGGATATGTAAATGTGTGTCTGAGTGAACCGTGACCTCCTGACTTTTCCATTTTCTTTTCCATGTGATGGGTTCATTAACCCCCCCCCCCCCGAACCAATCACTCCTGCACACACTCTTGGACACATACACACACAGATGCACACACACACGTACACACACATAATGATGTCCATGAGAGATCCTTTAAAAACTGCTAATTTGATCAATACTTAATTTTTCCTGCCTTTTCTCTGTTAAACTGTGATAAGAGCAGGATGGGCGGGGCTGTGTGACATCTGCAACTGGCTGTATATTATCAAGTGTGTGTGTGTGTGTGTGTGTGTGTCCCTATCACAACGGTGTGTGTATCAGTGGTAGAAGCTGTCACACTCTCTTGCTGTAATTTCCACATTGCCTCCTATTACGTGTGTGTGTGTGTGTGTGTGTGTGTGTGTGTGTGTGTGTGTGTGTGTGTGTGTGTGTGTGTGTGTGTGTGTGTGTGTGTGTGCAGACACTATCGGGCCATCTGGTAAATGGATAGGTTGGTGAGGTGTCGTCATGGCAGCCAGTTAGCCGGGGGATCCAAATGATGTCATCCCTCACTGCGGCAACACTTAAAGAGATAAGTTCTCTAAAGAGGCAACCATTTATCAGCAGCCAATACAGTGATACACACACACACACACACACACACACACACACACACACACACACACACACACACACACACTGCATATACTGGTTGAAACACACATAACATAAATTGAAACATAACATAAACACACACACACACACACACACGCACACACACATTATTGTTGAAGCATCTGACCACTGTAGCACCCATTCTCCATTTGTAGCCACCCTGTTCGGGTTAGCAGAAAGGGGGTTGAGGTTGCTGGTCTCATCACACAGTGTGTGTGTGTGTGTGTGTGTGTGTGTGTGTGTGTGTGTGTGTGTGTGTGTGTGTGCGCGCACGTGTGTGTGTGTGTGTGTATTTTCACTAATTCATCTTTTGATGTCAGTCATGTCGGTCATTTCCACACATATTACAGATTTCCAGATGTTTAAAAGTAGCTCCTTTTTCTTCTAGTGACAAGTTTACTTAAAAAATTCAATGCGAATGACAAAAAAAAGGCCATGAAAACTCTAAAAGCGACAAATTGCTCTGACATGCAGCAAAAAAAATGACAGTTTGCTCACATCCTTGAGATCAGACGAGCATTAAAGAGGTGAAAGGCATTACAGCCATCTAAAACATCCTCTATGAAATATATGAGGAGCAATCAGCTGGTCAACAGTTAGTAAACAACTAATCAGCTGGTCAGAATTTAGTAATCAACCAATCAGCTTGTCAGAATTTAATAATTAACCAATTAGCTCGTCAGAATTTGGTAATCAACCAATCAGCTCGTCAGAATTTAGTAAACAACCAATCAGCTGGTCAGCATTCAGTAAACAACAGTGCACTAAAGACAGGAGCACAAATAGTCCTGTTATTTATATGTGTCGAAGATCAGCTGATACTGTGTGTGTGTGTGTGTGTGTGTGTGTGTGTGTGTGTGTGTGTGTGTGTGTGTGTGTGTGTGTGTGTGTGTGTGTGTGTCAGTGGTAAGATGGCCTCTCCATTAACTGTAATGGAGTCAGACTGAGGTGTCAGGGAGGAAAGGCTCTTATCAGAACGAGTGAAGGACAGAGAGAGAAATGGGGGAATGGAGAAGAGAGGGATGAGGAGAATTAGAAGCAGAAGAGATGAGGAAGAGGAGGAGCAGGTAACGGGGTGGAGAAGCAGAGATGGAAGGAGAGAACATTGATGTGGAGCGTTCATCAACAGCGTTCTTCCTGTTATCCTCTTGTTCTCTGAGCGAACCCGGAGAGCCCAGGTCAGCCGGTCTTCATCAGCGTCATCCAGAGGAAAACAGTGGGAGGGTTTCACACCCACAATGGTTTACTAGACAGAGTACATGTGTGTGAATGAGAGGGACCCAAGTGGAAGAGTGAGGTTACAGGGAGAAGAGATCAAGAAGGTGGAGGATTTGAAGTACTTAGGGTCAACAGTCCAGAGCAATGGAGTGTGGAAAAGAGGTGAAGAAGCAGGTACAGGCAGGATGGAACGGGTGGAGAAAAGTGTCAGGTATGATGTGTGATAGAAGAGTTTCAGCTAAAATGAAAGGAAAGGTGTACAAAACTGTGGTGAGACCAGCGATGTTGTTTGGTGTTGTTTGGTATCTCTCCTCTGGACATGTCCAGAGGAGAGATAGTGAATATATTGGTAGAAGGATGCTGAGTTTTGAACTGCCAGGCAGGAGGCCTAGAGGAAGACCAAAGAGGAGGTTTATGGATGTAGTGAAAGAGGACATGAAGGTAGTTGGTGTGAGAGAAGAGGATGCAAAGGACAGGGTTAGATGGAGGCAACTGATTCGCTGTGGCGACCCCTAAAGGGAAAAGCCGAAAGGAGAAGAATAAGAATAAGAATTGTTTACTAGTTATTCCTCCGCCCATCAGGAAGGAGGGGGTCCGGGAATGGTTCAGTCAGTCTGTCCATGTGACCGAAATGTTTGGAATGGGTGACTGTTTCTTAATTATTTAGTTTACACTCATTTAGACGTTGTTGTCTTGTTGCTACTTTTGTCATTCTGTTTCCATTTCAATGGTTACTCCTTTGGGTGGATGATTATTTTCAGGGACAGATCTTGCAGCCAGAAGGTTTGGGTTCTCTGAGTAGCGTTTAGCTTGAAACCCATTGGAGGTACATTTAAGATGTTCAGTTAAAAATGCGAAAACAGGTACGCATGCTAAACGTTTGTCACAACTTACAACACACAGAAATACTGTCTGCCTGTATGTGATGGATTTCTATCTGCCATTGGGACAGAACTGATCTTCATCACGATGTTTGTCCATCGTGTTGTTGGTAAACAACAGCCACAGTCACATCAGATTGCCCACTAATCACTGCTGTTGATCAGCTTAATGCCACTGACAAACCAATGTCCCCACGTGTCTCTGCTCACATTAAACCTTCACACTACTGCAGTGATGTTCAGCTCCTCGGCTCGTGGTGCTGCTCTTTACAGCTGGGCTCTGTCATAATTCCTGGTAATCTTCTGAATGTCGGAGCAAATCCAATTTAAAGTTAATCAGTCTGGCGCGTTACGCACGGCAAGAGGCTCAGTGTTCCTTCCATGTGCTTCTACCAAATGCCTGAGTGAGCGCTGGAAACATAAAAAAAGATTGAAGAGTAAATGATGTGTCTCCTGTATAATTTAGTCAGGAGAAAGGATTCAGGAAGCAGAATAACATGTAGACTTCAGAGCTGAGTAGTCACTAAAGCTGCAGCCTGAAGGAGACGTCCAGCAGCCAGAGGGGTCTGCTCGTCTCCTCAGGACCGACTCCGTCGCTTATGGAGCAGAAAATGAGGATAGCAGCGCTAAGTGTGTGTGTGTGTGTGTGTGTGTGTGTGTGTGTGTGTGTGTGTGTGTGTGTGTGTGTGTGTGTGTGTGTGTGTGCATACAGGTAAACCTCTGCTTTAGACTAACTCATCTCCAGACTAAACTGTAGTTAACCATCCCCAGTTCCGTACTAAACTTTATTAATGAATGCATTTTAATAATATTTGGTTATTAATTTGGTTATTAACATGCATCTTGCTGAATTGTAGGACTCTGGAGGCAACTGACGGGTACAGGCAGGCCAGGCGTACTGCAGCCTGAATAGTTGCGGAAGCAAAAACATGGGTCTGGGAGGTGTTCGAGTAGGCCATGGAGGGAGACTATCGGTCAGCCTCGAAGAAATTCAGGCAAACTATTTGGCACTTTGGGAGGGGAAAGCAGTGCACAGAAATCACTGTTTACAGTAGAGGCAGAGAGCTGCTGATCTCGACTGAGGATATTGTTGGGCGATGGAAAAAATACTTTGAGGATCTCCTCAATCCTGCTGCCATGTCTGCACAGAGGAAGCAGAGGCTGAGGTCTCAGAGGTGAACTCGTCCATCACCCAAGCTGAAGTCACTGAGGTGGTTGCCAAACTCCATGGCGGAAAAGCACCGGAAGTGGATGAGATTCGCCCTGAGTACTTCAAGTCTCTGGATGTACAGGGACTGTCATGACTGACACGTCTGTACAGGAGGGGACAGTACCTCTGGATTGGCAGACCGGGGTGGTGGTCCCTCTTTTCAAAAAGGGGGACCGGAGGGTGTGTTCCAACTATAGGGGAACACACTCCTCGGCCTCCTGGGGAAAGTCTATTCCAGGGTACTAGAGAGGAGGATTAGACCTATAGTTGAACCGCGGATTCAGGAGGAACAATGCGGTTTTTGTCCCGGTCACGGAACACAGGACCAGCTATACATTCTCCATCAAGTGCTCGAGGGTTTGTGGGAGTTTGCCTAACCAGTCCACATGTGTTTTGTGGATCTGGAGAAGGCATCCGATCATGTCCCACATGGTATCTTGTGGGGAGTGCTTTGGAAGTATGGGGTTCGGGGCCCTTTGCTGAGGTTTGTCCGGTCCCTGTATGACCACAGCCGGAGCTTGGTTCGCATTGCTGGCAGTAAGTCAGACCTGTTCCAGGTGCATGTTGGACTACGGCAGGGCTGCCCTAAATCACCGGTTCTGCTCATAATTTTTATGGACAGAATTTCTAGGCACAGCCAGGATCCGGAGGGAGTCCAGCTTACAAACCAAAGGATTTCATCTCTGCTTTTTGCAGACAATGTTGTCCTGTTGGCCTCATCAAACTTGGACCTTTAGCATGCACTGGGACGGTTTGCAGCTGAGTGTGACGCGAGTGGGATGAGGATCAGCACCTCCAAATCCGAGGCCATGGTTTTCGGCTGGAAAAGGGCGGTGTGCCCCCTTCAGGTTGGTGGAGAGTCTTTGTCCGAGGTGGAGGAGTTTAAGTATCTAGGGGTCTTGTTCACGAGTGAGGGAAGGATGGAACGTGAGATTGACAGACGGATCGGTGCAGCTTAGGCAGTGATGCGGTCGCTGTATAGGTCCGTTGTGATGAAGAAGGAGCTGAATCGTAAGACGAAGCTCTTGATTTACCGGTCAATCTACGTTCCTACATTTTGGGTCATGACTGAAAGAACAATATCCCGGATACAAGTGGCTGAAATGAGTTTCCTCCGTAGAGTGGCTGGGCGCACCCTTACAGTTAGGGTGAGGAGCTCAGTCACTAGGGAGGAGCTCGGAGTGAAGTTGCTGCTCCTCCACCCCGAGCATAGCCAGCTGCGGTGGCTCGGGCATCTGTTCCAGATGCCTTCTAGACGCCTCCCTGGGGAGGTGTTCTGGGCATATCCTACCAGGAGGAGACCTCGGGGAAGACCGAGGACACGCTGGAGAGACTATATCTCTCGGCTGGCATGGGATCGCCTCAGGATCCCCCCAGAAAAGCTGGAAGAGGTGTCTGGGGAGAGGGAAGTACGGGTATCCCTCCTGAGATTGTTGCCCTTGCAACCCGGCCCCGGATAAGCAGTTGAAGATGGATGGATGGATGGATGGACAGACGGATGGATGGATGTTTTTAATGAATCTATTTACAATCTATATATTACTTGTTTTTGAAATGTGAGTTGCTGTTTGCGTGAATCCTTTGGATTTCGTGTCAACTTGACTATCTTGTATTTAGACTTTTATGAATAAATATGATTTTAAAAATCAAAAATCTTCTTTCCCAGATCTTCTTATGGTCTGGGTTTGGACCAGACATCATGAGGCCAGTGAGATCCTCTGGTGTTTCTGTTGCCACAGTGGGATGCTGTTGTCCACTGGTTACCGTTATGGGGTGGACAGAGGGCAGTGAGGGTAAGGAGGTTAATGTCATTTTATATCCTGTGCTTGTGGCTTCAGAACTGTGAGCCTGTACCTGAGCTCATTGCTGACACTCTCACACACTCTCACACACACACTGGCTCAGCGTCATGCTGCTCATCCTGTTTGTGTGGGCTCCTGGCCAGCGCTGCCTCCCCCTGCATTAACTGTGTTAGAACACAGACACGTGGTTAATGACAGTGCTAATTGAATGAAATGGCCATACTAACGAGCATAAAACCTCCCACTCACATTTTGCTAATTAACAACACACTGGCTTAATTACAACAGTAGAAACACATGCAGCACTGCCTCGTTACTGTTAATTGCCATGGCTAACAGGGATTTATGGTAATTGGCTGTATAAGCGTTGTTAACGAGAAGCTGAATTAGCTAGACACACAGAGACAAGAGGAGAACAGAGATGTGCCGCCGCTAATTAACACAAGCCACACACTCCTATTGGTTGCAGCTGCAGGGTTTACAAAGCCGTATTGATAATCTGACTGGACGTTTTATTATCATATTCCTTTTGCTGAGAGCCTCTGGGTGTATATAGAATGGCTGTCTAACACCTGGAATTAAAATAGCAGTAAACATAGACAAAAACCATTTCTGTTAACTTTAAGTTCACCGTCCACAACCGTCTCATGTGTTCCATGTAGCTGTCATTCAGCAGGAAATTTTTATTATACCGAGAAAATTAATGAAACATTTAGTTATGAAATTATCAAATTGTGAAATTAATAAAGTCTTAAATTGCAGGTGACATAAAGAACCTGAAAAATAAAGTAAACAATCCAGACACACAAGAGACACAGCCGTAGCCTGAAACACGTCTTTAGATCGGCCATCCACCTGAAACCCATAGAGATGGGGTCTTTTCCCCCATCCTCTAAAATTATTGACCATCTTTTACTCTCAGAACTGCAACTCAACCCTAAACTCACTACACTCCTTTTGAAAATCATACTCCTAGTCTGTCGGTCTCAACCTGGAAATCAATCCAGCCAGTCCTGATTGTGATAGTCGACCGCCCTCCAGGTCCAATCTTTGATTTTTGATGTGAATTTCCTGGAGTTTGAACAACGTCATTACTGGAAACAGAACAGATAACTTTCATGTAGATGTCCTTTATGGCTGCCTTAGTGCTGTATTCATCTCATTATTAGGCTCAATTGGCTTCGAAACGAAACCTACTCGCAGCGTGAATCACACCTTGGACCTGGTTCCCACCTGACGTTGATATGAATCACTTCATTTCCACAGAACCATTTTGTATGATCGCAAATTCTTAATATTTAAACTAAAGTGCCTCAATAAAGCCTTTTGTTGATCCATCCAATAATTGTTCTGTCATTGGCATAGACTGCTGGGAAAGCTCCCATGATGCACTGGGCTCCTCTGTCCTTTTATTCACATTCCATTGATTCATGTCTCATCTTTTCTACCAGTAGTTGTTTTCTCTCTCTCCTTCTGTTCTCCCTCCGTCTCAGTCTGCAGGTCTTTCAGAACCTGAACCTGAAATTGTCCAACTGCTAGCATCACTACTAACATTAGCAGTTGTAGTTTCAGCACTTCCTGTTTAGGAGCTCTCAAATGAGTAGTTTGTTCAGCAGCTTCCTGCAGGTGATGAACCACTGATAGATTAAGAACTGCTTTAAGTTCGGTCTGCTCCAAGTCTGTCTCTGTCCAACTTTTTCTCTCCCCCCTTCAGACACTCTCTCACTCCCTCTCTTTCTCTCGCCCCTTTTCTGTTTCTCTCTCTGTTTCTGATCTGACGCCAGTTCTTCTGAGATTTCTTCATGTGATGTGGTGGAAATACTTCAATTCAGCCATGAGTTCTACTGCTGATTTTGACAATTTGAATTCATCTGATGTCTTCAGTCAATCCATCAGAAGGCTTTGACCAATGTGCTGGGCTACATGTACAGTACATACATCCATCATCCATCCATACATCCATACATCCATCAATCAATCAATCAATCAATCAATGAATCAATCGCGTTTTATTTATAAAGCGCTTAATCATGGCAACAGACAGTTCATAGCGCTTTAACAGACAGAAAAACCCCAAAGAACGCCTCCAGAGCAAGCATAAGCGACAGCAGCGGGAAAAACTCCCTCATTGAGGAAGAAACTCCGGGCAGGACCCAGACTCTTTTGGGCGGTCATCCGCCTTGACCGGTTAGGCAGAAAAGAAATACAAAGAAGATAAGGACACCTAAGAGAAAGAGAGAGACAAAGAAAGGGAGTGGCAGATAAGCCAGATCCATCCATCCATCATACATCCATCATCCATCCATCTTCCTATAGATGAGACTATAATCATCTCTGTAGCTCCTTCTTTTCCCTTTGCGGGTCACGGTGTGACCCAGCTGACATGAGGTGAGATAGATGTACGTGATAAACATGGGAACGTCAGGGGGGCGTTGTCAAAGGCCTCATCCACCAACGGGGACAGGACGAGGTTCACCAGTAGAAACAAACTGTAGTACAAATCACATCAGTGCTTTGTTCAGTTCAGATTTATTCCCAGTTGGGCTCAGGAACCATGTGCCTTTGAGAGAGTTACATCCTTAGCAGGTGCCCACATTCGCGGACTGGGAAAAGAAATACCATGGAATATTAAGACTTAGACTCATCAGTTGGAGCCTCATGTGAACCCAGTCTTCACCCTCAGTGCTGATGGTACACCTAATTCCATGGGACACCTTTCAGGAACGAGGGGGTAAACATAGACCTGCCCTCCCATTTGCTCCATCTGCACATCTGTCTTTCTCCCTCTAATTCCTCCCTCCCTAACTTTTTTAATTTGCTCCTCCACCCCCACCCCGCTGCTATTCTCTTTCATATTCACTGGCTTTTATTCTCCTCCCTCTGATAAAGTGATTATGCTTATGTGTTCAGTCGAGGAGCACTCAGGCAGACACAGTCTGGATTATTACAGTGTGTGTGTGTGTGTGTGTGTGTGTGTGTGTGTGTGTGTGTGTGTGTTTGTGTGTGTGTGTGTGTGTGTGTGTGTGTGTGTGTGTGTGTGTGTGTGTGTGTGTGTGTGTGTGTGTGTGTGTGTGTGTGTGTGTGTGTGTGTGTGTGTGTGTGTGTGTGTGTGTGCCAGATCTCTCACAGCTCATTGGTTGTATATGAGGAAATGTCAGTAAGTCTTTGGTTAACAGCTCTGGTTAGCATCCATGATGGCCTCTCATTACTGCTGTGCCTGATGAATGCAGGTATCACTTTGGGTGTGTGTGACCGCGTGACAGAGATGAAGTGTGTCAGCTGGGGTGACAGATTGATACAGAACTAGATGTGTTCAGCGATCCTGGAGCTCCAACATGTTTATTCTCAGGAGCAGACATCAGGAGTGTTGAGGTCAATCTGAGAACATCAGCATCCAGAGAGTTACCTCCATCCATACTGGGTTCTCCTCAAGTTCCTCTGGTCGGCCATCCATCCTGTCAGCTGGGCTTACATTATCAGGTGGTATAGACCAGTGGTCTCCAACCCCCGGGCCGTGGACCAGTACCGGTCCATGGGTCAATAGGGACCGGTCCATGGGAAAAAACTTTTTCTATTGGTCGTATTGTTTTATATTGTTGTATTTATCTTCACCTTAAAGCACGGTCCATGAAAATATTGTCTGACGTTAAACTGGTCTGTGGAGAACACAAGGTTTGTATAAAATGCAAACATTAAAAGTGTCAGCTAATGATAATTTCTATTAAATACTCCATGCAATGATAACAGACCAAATTCTTGGAATTTAGTATGTGATAATGTTTTAAACATATTGTTTTAAAATGCAAGCTTCCCTACGTCATCCATCCATGCATCCATCAACAAACTTGAAACGAGGGCAAGGGTAGAAAAGAAGACGATGTGGCACAGAACCAAAAGAGAACCCGGCACAAAAAGCCTCAACCTAATCAGCCTGATCAAGGACAGCTGTTGAAAGCAACAATGGGTGTGGAGAGGAGGCTCCGCCCACAAGTTCAGCCTTTTCTCCTGCCACACCCCAGCACAGCAGAGAACAGAGCACCAACACTGAACCGAGACAGAAACTTTTCGATCAAGACCAGCAAGAACTTCTTTAGCACTCTGAGCTTCAGTAGTTCATCTGTTCTATCAGAACCACACAGGGCGGCCTTCACTCCCCACGTGCATCAATGAGCCTTGGCCATCCATGACCCCGGTGAAGATTCTGTCCTAAGACCACTTCAGATAGATTCTCACCCTTGTAGACCAGGATGACTCTACAAGAGCTGCAGTTTTGGAGTTGATCTGACAGTCATCTGGCCCTTGTTTGCCAATCTGTGAATCACTTTACCTGTGGTCATACCATTGTGGTTGTTGTGTAGATTGGTAGATCTGTAACAGGGGTCACCAACCTTTTTGAGGGTGAGGGTTATTTCATGGGCACTGAGTAGTATGGAAGGCTACACAGGACCTGTTTGCTACAAATCTCCAAATAATAACCCTGTATGGATAACCAACACTATAATACTGATATTAAAATAGCAGTAGTTATTCTAACACTATGTAAAGTGATTGCTCACATATCAATAATTATTTTCCACAATTATCAGTAATTTACACAGCAATAGTAATCAGAAAAAAACTTGTTTAAACATGAAACACTTTATATTTATTTGCTCAAACATTTGAAAATCAGGGGGACGCATGCTTTATTTTTAATGCAAATGATCACTTCTGTCATTTTTAAGACAAGAAAACAACACTTTTTTTGTCTGAACAAGAATAAATACTTTCTGAACTTAATATTTTATGGAATATTTTTGATGAATATAGCTGCTGTTTAAACAATGAAAAAAATCCGCCAGCTCGTTTACTTCCACCTTCATACTGGTACGGTATGGAGGTGGAAGGCCTGGCACTGCATGCTGCTCACCAGTGCATTATAATCTGGTGAATAATTTGACACTGCAATTCTCAGTGAGCTGTGTAAATGTGCATCAGTCAGGCATGTTCTGTGTTTGTACTTAAAAAGTTCATGTTGGAAAAGACTGATTCACAGATAGGTTCAACCAAAAAAGAAGGCAATTTTCATAGCTGCTGTGCGTACACCATTATACTTCTCCTTGTCCACAAGGCACCAAAAGTTAGGTGCAGACTGATGAGCTTTGAGGTGGAGGTCATTTTGTAGTGTTATGATTTGTGTCTCTACCTCACCAGTGTTCAAACTGAACAAAGCATTGAGCTGCTCACCAGTGGATGTCACGTCTACATGTATGAGAGGATGTAAATGACACACTTGGTTCAAGCTCTTCTCTTAAACCATGGTTCACATGGTTCAAGAGAAGATATCAAGAAGGTAGAAGATTTCAAGTACTTAGGGTCAACAGTCCAGAGCAATGGAGAGTGTGGAAAAGAGGTGAAGAAGCGTGTACAGGCAGGATGGAACGGGTGGAGAAAAGTGTCAGGTGTGATGTGTGATAGAAGAGTTTCAGCTAAAATGAAAGGAAAGGTGTACAAAACTGTGGTGAGACCAGCGATGTTGTTCGGTCTAGAGACAGTGTCACTGAGGAAAAGACAGGAGACAGAGCTGGAGGTAGCAGAGATGAAGATGCTGAGGTTCTCTTTGGGAGTGACCAGGAAGGATAGGATCAGGAATGAGTACATCAGAGGGACAGCACATGTTAGAGGTTTTGGAGATAAAGTCAGAGAGGCCAGACTGAGATGGTTTGAACATGTCCAGAGGAGAGATAGTGAATATATTGGTAGAAGGATGCTGAGTTTTGAACTGCCAGGCAGGAGGCCTAGAGGAAGACCAAAGAGGAGGTTTATGGATGTAGTGAAAGAGGACATGAAGGTAGTTGGTGTGAGAGAAGAGGATGCAGAAGACAGGGTTAGATGGAGGCAATTGGTTCGCTGTGGCGACCCCTGAAGGGAAAAACCAAAGGGAGAAGAAAGAAGAAGAAGACACACACGGTCCAAGCTGCTCAAAGTACATATATATTTACATACATACAAGGACTGTACATACATATTTTTGTATGTAATAGCAAGCCACCATATTCAGCGGACAGTTCATCCAGCAGCATCTTAAACATTCTGTGTTGTTTAGTTTTGGAGCGGATGCTGTTTATGATCTTCACGACATGAGTCATCACCATAGTGATCCAACCCCCATCCACCCATCCGCTGTGGACCTGCCCCTCCAAGCCCACCGGTATCACCCCTTATCTATCCATCGACTGGGGTCCTGCTGACTTTCTTCCTCCGTGCCACCATACAGTCATTCATGCAGCTGTAATTGTGCCTTCAATTAACCAACCACATGATGGGGAACATGTATTGAAGGCAACAACCCATGAGTCAGTGAATGCAGCCTGACTTTCCCGTCTCCAATTCAGTGACTGCATCAAATCATCTAACTATAACCATAAAGACACTGACTGTATCTGGCCTATCTGCCACTCTCTCTCTGTCTCTCTCTTTCTCTTACCTTGTCCTTATCTTCATTTTATTTCTTTTCCACCCAACTGGTCAAGGCGGATGGCCGCCCAAAAGAGTCTGGGTCCTGCCCGGAGTTTTCCCTGCCTATGTCACCTTTGTTTGCTCTGGAGGATTCAGTTGGGCTTTTCTGTCTGTTAAAGCCCTTTGAAATGTCTCTTGCCATGATTAAGCGCTATATAAATAAAAGTTGATTGATTGATTGTGTAAAGTAAAGTAAACTGCTGTCTGCAAAATGAAAAGATTTGAGGTTCTTAAAGCAGGCTGTCCTCTCATCCTGACTGAACCTTCAGATCCTGTCCTGAACATCACAAAGATGAGAGACAAGAGCCAGCCAGGCAGAGTCCGGCACCAACTAAGAGCACCCTCTGTTAAGAATAGAAGAAGAAGAAGAAGAAGATTTTCGATTTTTGATTTTTGCAAAAACACTTTAATCACGTTCAAACATTTTACAATTTTACATTAGATGAAAGCACTAAAGTGCTTCAGAAGAGGAAGAAGATTTTTTTACTTCAATCACATTCAAAGAAAGAAAGAAAGAAAGAAAGAAAGAAAGAAGAAGAAGTAGAAGTATACTTTATTAATCCCTGCAGGGAAATTACATGTGACAACAGGATAAAGAAAAAAATTAAATTAATGTACAAAAGAACAGAAACCCAAACTGTGTCGTATCGTGAGGTTCCTGTGGAGCTTCTGAAAGGTCGTCAGCTTAGGACACACTCATCAGATTACTAGCAGTTCTAGATGGTCCTCAGTTGTGATCCATTTTTGAGTTTCTCTTTTTCAGTGATCAATGTCTACTCATTCCAAAAGTAATTATTTGTTCTGCTTTTTCTGACCATTAGCCTGTCTAAAGGCTTAATTTATGAGTAAAGGACCTAGAATTGCAGCATACCATTACTGTCCTGAGTGTATCCAAATAAAATATATTCTTTATTCAGTTCTATTCCATTCTACTCTAAACAGATATCCAAAGTAAAACGCTGACTTCAGAAAGAGTGCTGGGGCAAATGATCCCCTCAATTACTGAATGTAAAGTAGATTATGTGTCATTTGTTCCCTCCGCTCAGACTTTGTGTGTGTACACCCTCAGTAAGTGTGTGCTGTGTGCATATGCAGATGAGCAATGAGTGTGTGTAAGTGTATGGCGTTGTGACAGGGACTAATGTCTAAATCAGCCAGACTCCATCGCCCTGTCGCCCCGCTCCCCTACAAATGTCACCTGTTCCCGGCCAGTGATTTGCATAATGCAAAGCTCCTCAGTCGTAACGGTCCGATTAGCGACGGGGAGCACCAGGACCATTCCTGGTGCACCAAGCCGTTAACGTCTCCTTTTGCAGGGAGCAGCTGTGATTAACTGTGGGGGTAATGGAGAAGTGGAGGAGAAGAAAGAGGAAGGACTTGTAATGTTTACACTTTGCTTTTAATTACAGACACTCAGGTCACCGGCAGGGGATGCAGGCAGCTGACACCACACAGGTGTGTGTGTGTGTGTGTGGGGGGGGGGGGGTGAGGATGAATGGAAGGCAGAAGGAGGATGAACCATCATGTACTCCTTGTACTACCTGTAGTAGCAGTGGTAGTAGTAGTAATAGTAGTAGTAGTTGTAGTAGTAGTAGAAGTAGCAGTAGAAATAGTAGTAGTAGTAGTAATAGTAGTAGTATTAGTAGTCAGTTGTAGTAGTAGCAGTAGTAGTTTTAGTACTTGTAGTAGCAGTGGTGGTAGTATTAGTAATAAGAGTAGTAGTAATACTAGTAGTGTTAGTAGTAGCAGTGTAGTAGTATTAATAGTAGTAGTAGCAGTAGTAGTCAGTAGTAGTAGTAGTAGAAGCAGTAGAAGTAGTATTAGTAGTAGTAGTAGTGGTAGCACTAGTACAAGTAGTAGTAGTAATAGGAGTAGTAATAATAGTTGTAATAGCAGTCGTAATAGTAGTCATTAGTAATAGTGGTAGTAGTAATAGTACTACTACTACTACTACTAATAGTACTACTACTATTACTACTACTATTACTCGTAGTAGTAATATTAGTAGTAGTAATAGTAGGAGTAGTAGTGATAGTAGTAGTATTTGTAGTAGTATTGGTACTAGTAGTGGTAATAGTAGTAGTAGTAATAGTAATCCTAGTAGTAGTAGTTAGTCATAGTATTAGTAGTTGTAGTAACAGTAGTAATTGTAGTATTAGTAGTAGTAGTAATAGTAGTAGTAGTCATAGTAGTAGTAGTAGCAGTAGCAGTAGAAGTCAGTCACTGTATTAGTAGTAGTAGTAACAGTAGTAGTAACTAGTACTACTAGTAGTAGTAGAAAAAAAATAGTTGTAGTAATAGTACTAGTAGTAATAATAGTCGTATTAGTAATAGTAATAGTAGTAGTAGCAGTAGTAGTCGTAGTATTCGTAGTAGTATTAATAGTTGTAATAATAGTAGTCAGTAGTAGCAGTAGTAGTAGAAGTAGTAGTAGTAGTAGTAGTACAAGTAACAGTGGTAACAGGAGCAGTATTATTAGTAGTATTAATAGTTGTAGTAGTGATAGTAGTCAGTAGTATTCGTACAAGTCACATGAAATTATTTAATTTATCAGCCATTCCTTAAAACAGCTGTGTTTCCATGAACGCAGTACTCTAATGATGTATTTTAATTTTTATATTTCCAGTAATTTTTTTAACTTACACACACACACCTGTTAATTTATTGCAGACCTTTAAAAGCTGCTGGGTTGTTTTATTATGGGTTACAGTGGGTTTTTAGTTAAGTGAAGATTCTGAACACTTGTGAAATTCACCAAATTCTTGCATTTCTTTTCTTCAGTTTTACTTTTTAATTTTGACTTTTACTTGCATCTTTCTCTCTTCCCTTTTTCCTCATTCTCTCCCTCCATTTTTGACAGATGAGGCAGGGATGAGAGGATGAGAGGATGAGAGGGGAGATGCGTTGCACCTCACTTCTCTTTCTAATGTCTCCTTCAGCTGGGAAACCATGTGGAAAACTAAAGACTATTAATGCCACCAACAAATCTGCCACAAAACGGAAGCTCTTTTCCATGTTTTAGTGCACAGGAAGGCTGGAGGCTTAATGACTGGAGAAAGGAAAGGGAAAGTACGAAACAGGAGCAGGGGAAAAGGATGGACAGGAGGAAGAGGAAGAAGATGAATATATAAATGAAATGTAAGGAAATATGGAAAGAAAAATTGGGAAATGGAAGGGAGACGAGTACTGGGGGGAGAAGGATGAGGAGAGAGATTGGAGAACCGATTTGTCTCAGCGCCTCTCAGTGAAAGGAAAGAGAGACAAGTGGATTCTTCCTAGTGGGAGAAGTCTTGACTTTAACGTGTCTTGAAGTTTGATTTAGATTAGATAGAAATGCTTATGGAAATCTCTGAGTCTGAGAAGACATGAAAGAAAAATGTGATTTGACTGATGCATGGAGGCAATTTTTAACGTCAAATCACGATTTCATTATTTATTTAGATGTTATTTTAAAATTAAAACAGAGGTTGAAAGAGGAAAATCACTTACATCTGTCAGCTATGGTGACACTCAGTTAGTCAGGCTGCATAAGAACTAAAGTCATATTAGATTCTCACATTAGCATGTTCTATCAGACAGCTCCTGCTGTCCATCCCATGTAGATCTATAAAAACCACGGCTGCTGCTGCTGATTGATCTGTTTCCACAGGCCTCAGTCAAGTCTAATTTCTTTTTATAGGTATCAGAAGTGAACAGCGATTCAAGTTATTAACCTGCACCAGTCCAGATAGCCCCAGTCAAACAGTCCAAGTCTTAACCAAGCCTTCAGTGATAGCATCACAGTGTCGGAGTGGAAAAGAAGCGCTCCCATTAGATGTCCAGCAAGATACATAGACTATAATGGCTTGTTGGGGGTGCATTTTGGTCGTTTGGCCTGACGCTCTCATCAGATGTGATCTCAGGGTCGCCGCCATGAATCAGGCACTGGTGCAACATCATTGGTCATCTTGACAGCTGAACAAAGCCCAGCAAGTGGGGACAGACGCTCCTAATGGAGCCAGATTAGAATTGGTGTGCTTTGTAACTCATGCTGGCACTACCGGAGCTGCTCAGTTAGATGTGTGGGGTCACTCACTTCTCTACCAGGTCCAGTGGGCGCCGGTGGTTCTGCGTTACTCTGTGCGTTGTTCTGGGGCTGCCCTGCAAACGTTGTGTTCTTCTGACTGCATTTACATTTCACGATGTGTGAGAGTGTGTGAGAGTGTTTTCAAGCAGAGCTCGGTGCAGTGGTGGTGGCTGATGAGAGGCAGATAAAGTTTTAAGGGCTAATGGTTTGCACTAATGAGAAAACTGCCTGTGATTATGACAAATAGGTGGAGAGCAGCAGGCTAAGCAGCGACACACAGCAGCTATTGTTAAGCAGCCGAGCCTCAGAATCTCATTACACCTCCTCCAGATAGGCCTCCTCCTCTCCTACTGATGGACTGGCCTTCTCCACTCTGGGACCGGCTTCCTTCTGATGGATCCTGTAATGGCCTTAACCCATAAAGATAGTGATTCAATTTACAGCCTACCTTCTCCGTGAAGGAGTCAGTCTGGCCTCACGCGGTCTGTATTTTAATACCATCATTAGCTCATATAAATACAAAAAGATTTCCGTCAAGAATTTATTCAAGTGTTGGTGGGCTTCAGAAACATCATTATCTACTGTCGGGTCAGGTGCTTTGGGACCATAACAGCAACATGTCACACAAAAAGATGTGTTTTCAAGTAATGACATTGCATTTCCAGGCTCTTTGTTGAAAATCACTTTTCTTTTTTTGTTCTATATATTACCATGACTGTGTTACAGACTGGGGCATAAACAGGCTTTCTGCTGTCTGTGTATGTATGGAGATGGAGACATGACTTACAATCCTTGATGGGTATCTGCTCACCACTGGA
The DNA here is from genome assembly GCA_013358685.1 of Antennarius maculatus. NCBI lineage: Eukaryota > Metazoa > Chordata > Actinopteri > Lophiiformes > Antennariidae > Antennarius > Antennarius maculatus. The sequence goes on from CM023614.1 coordinate 3,392,955, forward strand.
TTGAATAAAAATAGAAATAACTATCCAAAGGAAGTCTACAGGTAGAAAGGGGGAGGACTACACCTGTGTAGTCCAAACGCCCTGTTACCTGTTATGTTGTTTTGTCACAACCACAGTGATTGAATCCTGGAATCTTTCCCTGTAAACTCACACTTCACGCTCTTGTGTCATCTTCACATTTCACACATACTCCAGGTCCCCCAGACTATTATAGTGTCTCTTTGTGTATGATGGTAAAGACCCAAGTCAGCAGCCTATGGCCAGCTGAGGGGATTTACTGGTGAAAACACTCGACAGGCATCATTCCACACCTCGACTGATGTTTTCAAGTAACCTCTGGTCCTTAATGAAACTAGTGAACCAGGTAACTGAGTCTGAAGGAGCTGCTGCCTGACTTCAGTGCTGCTGCAGCAGCAGACCAGTCCACCCTGTACTGTTAGACAGTCTCAGTTTGAGCATGTTTTTCTTCACATCACGTGTTGTAGCTTAGAACTCATCCTAGAAATCCAAGTGCTGTCAGTATCCAGTTCTGGAAAGTGTTGGAAAGTGCTGGAAAGCTGGTCCTTCTCCCTTAAGTGTTCTCTTACCATCTTTTGGCAACTTTTGTGTTAAATGACTAACTGGTGATTAAATTATTTGGTAGAACCAATGTCATTCAGGCAGGACGGTAGAACCAATGTCACTAAATCCAAATTGGACCTTCATGTTCTCTTCTTCTCAAATCAAATGTTTTAAACACCACAGATGTGTAAAAGTAGTCCTGGTGTAAACCTGCTTGTTCACATGCAGTATGTAGAACCTGCAGACCACCAAGCTTCATGGTCATGAACCAGAGAGTCAAATGTTTTGTTCAGACAATGGAAGACTCTATCTGGCTTATCTGCCACTCTCTCTATCTCTCTGCCTCTCTCTTTCTCTTACCCTTTCCTTATCTTCATTTTATTTCTTTTTCCACCCCACCAGTCAAGGCGGATGGCCAACCAAAAGAGTTTGGGTCCTGCCCAGAGTTTCTTCCTCAGTGAGGGAGTTTTTCCCCATCACTGTCACTTATGCTTGTTTTGGAGGCTTCAGTTGGGTTTTTTTGTGAGTTAAAGTGATGTGAAATGTCTGTTTCTTTGATTAAGCGCTTAATAAATAAAAGTTGATTAATTGATTGATTGATTGATTGATTGATTGATTGATTGATTGATTGATTGATTGATTGATTGATTGATTGATTGATTGATTGATTGATGTAGCTGCAAGAGGACACAAGCCAGTGTCTTATTGTGCCAGTCCCAAGCCCGGATAAATTCAGAGGGTTGTGTCAGGAAGGGCATCTGGCGTAAAACTTTTGCCAAATCAAACATGCTAATCAAACCTATGACTTCCATACCGGATCGGTCGAGGCCCGGGTTAACAACGACCGCCATCAGCGCTGTTGACCTACAGGGCGCCGGTGGAAATTGGACTACTGTTGGTCGAAGAAGGAGAGGAGGAAAGTGTGTTTGCACGAAGAGAGAGAAGAGGAACCCCTGAGTTTTGAACTGCCAGGCAGGAGGCCTAGGGGAAGACCAAAGAGGAGGTTTATGGATGTAGTGAAAGAGGACATGAAGGTAGTTGGTGTGAGAGAAGAGGATGCAGAAGACAGGGTTAGATGGAGGCAACTGATTCGCTGTGGCGACCCCTGAAGGGAAAAGCCGAAAGGAAAAGAAGAAGAAAGAAGATTGATTGATTGATTGATTGATTGAGAGAGAGAGAGAGAGAGAGAGAGAGAGAGAGAGAGAGAGAGAGAGAGAGAGAGAGAGAGAGAGAGAGAGAGAGAGAGAGAGATAGATAGATAGATAGATAGATAGATAGATAGATAGATAGATAGATAGATAGATATATTGTCAGAGGTCATCACCATTAGAGCTCCACTGGTCTCAGGAACTGAATGCTAACTTCTGAATGTTCAGTACCTGCTAAGGACCATGAATCCAAAGACTAATTAATAACGCATGTGATTTTCAGGAGCTACAGTATGTACTATGCGGTTAATGTGACTATGTACAGGATGTAAAGGGTGACTGTCTTTGTTTTTAAGTCTTATACAGTAAAAATATCTGCCTAACAGGAATTGAATAATAAAGTATGTGTGAGAATAAAGGTTCGGACGAGTCCCTGTCAACGGGCTGATATCATTCGTCTGCTTGTACTTCTCTTGTCTTGGAGCACCTGTCTGTCAGCTCTCAGTGTATCGAAGTCTTCTAACAGCACTGGTTGGACAATATTAATTTTCTTTAACCTCTACTCCACCCTTATAATCCAATCACCACCTTTTAACCTTCCTTCCCTCAATTATCCCCTACTTTACCCTTCCTTCTTTTTCTATCACAACCCTTATCCTTACTTCCACCGGCTTCTACCCCCTCCCTCTCCCCCTTTCCTCCCCCCTCCTTCACTAAACTCATTTTAGCATGAGATTATAAATGGAGCCTGGGGAGAATGTGATAAATCAATTAATCATTTGTAGCTGTGTCGCTTAATGAGTGAACTGAGGTGTCATAATTAGTTCTCCCAGTATCAATCATTAAAGTGCAGCTTTGCTGATAAACAGGCAGCTGATGGGAGCGGAGACATGGCTGCTGGGAGTCACATGATCAGCACTAAACACCCATTAATGGGCCGCGCTTTACACTATTTCATTTCTCCTCTTTCACTTACATCTCAGTGGTTCCTTCCAACTGAACACTGAACATTTTAACCCTGATTTCGGTCACATTTTCCATTTAGGACTCTTTCCCTTGGATTGTACTTACAAGTCTTTTTATTACCACAATGTTTCTGTCGTCAACAGTTTTCATGTTACCAGCTACATGTAAATCTGCCACTCTACTGTTTTGCTGCAAAAACCAAACTCCAGGGACAACCCATCCTACACGGGACATGAGGTGAAGCCTAATCCCTGCTGCCAGGTTCATTGTCAACAGTTCACTAGTTCATCACATATTGAAACACAATACGGGTAGTCATCACACAGATACAACTGGTTCTGAGAGTCTCGTTGTAAGTTCAATTCTTCATAAATTGTCATTTATGAAATTTTAATCTATAATCTCCATTTTGAGGTAAATGTCATTACTACTCTCAAAGTTCTATTCCCTAAGACTGACCAGAAACAATTACAGGACATTAAAACAACACAGAATAAACAAAATACAGGTTCAGGTCATTTAGAGCTCAGCCGTTCTGATTATACATTGGTTAAAAAAATACAATGAAAAATGAAATTCAAGTTTACGTCATTTCACCCAACTTAACGTCTGTCCACCACAAATACTGGACTTTTAATCAATAGAAAACTGGTAAAAGCACATAATATCATGTTACTGTACAATAAATCAGAATAAACACATATAATATCATATTAGGATACGTACATATAGTTCCAATATCTAATTCAGATTACATTATTAGTTCATGGTAAACTTTTATCCTTATAATTTAGTCGTTGAAGAGAAGAATAAAACACTTCAAGGAAGTCTCCAGCAGCTTTTAAGGTCATCAACAGCAGTCAGCATCAGCTGTTGATGATTCACTGTAGGTACAGTAGCATGTAGCATGTAGCATGTAGCTTACCTTTAGAGCAGTGGTTCTTATGACTAGAGTTGCTCAACTTGACACTGCAAATCATGCAGAATGCTGACCGCCATCACGTTCCATTATACAGTACATGTAAATTCACGCTGCACATATTCGTCCGACCACTTTCTTTTTTTGCTCAACATAGTTTCTATGAATTAAAATATTAAGAAAGCAATCAGATGACGTACCATCATGGGGCAGCAGTGGCTCAGTGGTAGAGCGCACGGTACAGCGGGTCGTCCAATGTTTCAAAGATCGGCGGTTCAATTCCCGCTCCCGCCCAAAAAAAAAAGACACCTCCCACTGTCAGCTCATCTCCGGAGCACTACCAAGTCACCCTTGAGCAAGGCGCCATCCCCCTTACAAGTTACTCATTTGGGGCGCACCAATAAAGGAGGTGCCCGCCACTCTACCTCCTCTGCATGCGTACAGGCCCCATGTGTGTATTTGTGTTCTGGGCATGATTATATGTATATGCATGATTTGATTTGAACTAACTAGAGTGTGCTATTAATTTCCCTGTGGGGATTATAATCAGTATATAAAATTAAAAGTTAAATTAAAATTAAAAAAATTAAATCATGACAGGCCTAAATCGACTACTGACTGCGCAAAATCCCCTTTAGCACAGGTAGGCTAATCGATGTAGCGTGATCACCTGCAGCCAGTGATGGCTAAGGGGGGCGTGTCATCACGAATTGACACGATATGTCAAACGTACACAGTGATTCATGTATGTTCGGCAAAAACCCCCATCTCCTCCGAACCCTTGAGACCGACTCACCGAACCCCTAGGGTTGGATCGAACCCAGGTTAAGAACCACTGCTTTAGAGTCAGCTCTTGATGTTGATGATCCACTGTATGGTACTGTAGCATGTAGCATGTAGCATATAGCTTACCTTAAGAATGAAGAAAAAGGAGGGGGGAGGAGTTATTGTCATCATTAGAGAGGTGGGCACTACCTTTGCTTTATCATCCATGATAAACAATAATATATCCAATTTAAGAAGCCTGACAGTCTGAGACGCTAACATAGACAACAACAAAGAAGGGGTGGGGGGAGTGTTGGAGCTAGTTGCAGCAGTGCTGCCCCCAAGGGTGGTTGTGGCAGAAAGTGGAACTGCACAATAGTCATACGTATATGGCGGTGCACATTTGTTTGTAAGTCTGATGTTTGTATCTTGAGGACTGCCTGTATCTGGTGCTAGAAGGAAGCTGGAGAACCCAGAGGGAACCCACACAGGAGGGTGTCAGGTCCTCAGGTGGGTCTGGACCTGGGACCTTCTAGCGGTGAGGCATCAGAGCTGTACCCCGGGGCTCTGTGCAGGCAGACGATGACAACATTTTCTTATTTGTGTGAACTGTTTCCAGCATGAACTGAAGCCCTCAGGTGTTGTCCTTGATGTAATTCAATCTAGTACAACAGAGAGACGTTGGTCCACAGTTTGCATCGGGTGGATGTCTGTTGTAGCCTCTCTGATCACGGAGTGCTGAGGCAGAGGTTAAACAAATGAAGTGCTTATTACAGGCGTCGCTCTGAGGAGTTAAGATAACTCATGCATATATAACACTTACATTAGAGGGGGCGTGTCTGAGTGTGTGTCAAAGAGAAGTAGGGTCAGATAAGAGGTCACAGGCTCGTGCGTGTGTGTGTGTGTGTGTGTGGTGCTAATGGTCTTTCCAGCCTGTGAAATGCCCCAGTGAGCAGCCTAACTTATGGAAATCACAGCCTCCATTCTGGAAGCCATTATCAGGCTCATTTACATAAAGACTCTTTCAGAGAGGCTCTTGAAGGCCAGGACACGCCTCCACCCCCCCCCCCCGCCTCAAACATGTGTGTTTACCTCACTTATTCCTTTATGGTTGGACTTAGCTGAGGATTATCCCCACATTGCCTCCTCCTGCAGATCGATCACACTGTTCTAGTGGAGTCGACACGTTTGTGATCAACGTGTCGCTTTCAGAAGTAACAACAGGCCACCCAAAACACAAACACATATTTACCTCTACACACACACACACACACACACACACACTTACACACGCACACACACAGATTGAGAACAAGCCATTAACGAAGCCTTAATTGATGAGCTCGTTAAGATCTGTTATTAGAGAAATTGATTTCAAATAGCCGCTTTAATCTGCTGGCCAGAGGAAACACGCCGCTGAAGTACATAATGGGCCAAGTAATTCACAGATTTCACTTTCACTAATTAATAATTTGAGATTGGAGAGTGTGTGTGTGTGTGTGTGTGTGTGTGTGTGTGTGTGTGTGTGTGTGTGTGTGTGTGTGTGTGTGTGTGTGTGTGTGTGTGTGTGTGTGCTGTCTGACAGCAGTAATGTGGGACTGTTGTGTATCACTCGCTATTAATTAATGAACTTTATTCCCAGTTAACCAATTAGTCATGAACAATCTGTATTTTTGTGTACGTGTGTTTGTGTGTACTCGTGTGTATTCGTATGTGTGTTTGTGTTTATGTTTGTATGTATTTGTGTGTATTTGTGTGTATTTGTGTGTATTTGTGTGTGTTTGTGTGTATTTGTGTGTGTTTGTTATTTTGGATAATATAGACATATAATGTCATCTATAAATATCAGCCATCATATAAAGATGGTAATCAGCTTCTTTATCTATTACTGGCTTATTAATGACTTTTGATGACCTTGTTTTGATTTTTGTTGAGGGGGTGGGGGGGTAGAGACTAAATTATGACCTAGACAACATTCCATTAGTTTGGTGGTGATCTGCATGATTCCAGGCCCTCAGCTCACTGTTCATTAGTCTTCCCTGAGGGAGTTTGTGCTGTGGAGGTGAGCTCCATTACAGATTTGTATAGAAAAGGAAGGAGCTCAGCAGGAATCTTTGTGGAAACACTTTTTCTTGAATATAAAAGTGTGGGAAAAGGTAACACAGATATAAGGTGGTTTAATATCATCAGGGCGAGGGTTCATAATCGTTTAAATTACCGTAAATAATGAAATAAATAGTTTGTTGCTATATGGCGGAATTTCCTTTTTTATCGGGTGTTCCTAGAACAGTGAGTAACGAGGGATTAACGTATCGCTTTAAACCGTTTACATGAAGAAATGTTTCAGCTGCGTTTCAGCTTCAAACAGATGTAATATTTGTTAGTAGGAATCAGTCCCAAGACTAAAACTACATTCATACTGAACATATTATTAATATATAATGAAGGCGTTGCCATGGTAACCTTACAGTTATTTGAAAAGGGACCAAACAATTTCATAAAACATATGAATACACATGGTTTTTAAAAAAAGCCACAAAAACATTGTTTTGCTACAAAACATTGTTTATTAATGAACACACACACACACACACACACACACACACACACACACACACACACACACACACACACACACACAGACCTGCAGCTTAACAGGTCATGGACTAGTCTGTATTGAGTGTGTGCATCAGCCAAGGAGCGCCATTTAATCTGGTCTTTTTTTATCAGTCAAAGAAAAGGCAAACACACACACACACACACACACACACACACACACACACACACACACACACACACACACACACACACATAGTGTATAATTCCAGTATTAGTGATGGTATTAGCTCGAGCGGGGCAGGTACTTAACACTGAAAAGACTGAAATCACTTCCCAAGGGAGCTTTTATACAATGTGTGTGTCAGTACCCGTGTGTGTGTGTGTGTGTGTGTGTGTGTGTGTGTGTGTGTGTGTGTGTGTGTGTGTGTGTGTGTGTGTGTGTGTGTGTTTGGCTGCTACGCGGCCTGCGTTAGGGCCCAGCTTTCTGATTTGTGTGTGGCTTAAGCCGGAGGAAGTGCGTTAGCGGCCGTGTGGCGGCGGCGGCGCGCCGGCTTCTCTGCCACCCCCCACCACCCCCCACCACCCCCCCTGCATTGATTTAATGTGAGGAATTGGCTGCTGCTGCATTGAATCAGACGGGGGGCCGCTATTGTTGGGCTGCAGGGGATTACACGTTTAGCAGCAGTGATCTGGCTCCAGCTGTAACGCCAGTTGCAGAGAGAAGCAGCTCTTATCAGCCGGCGGAGCCCCCGGTCTCCGCCACATTCACAAGCCTCCAATACACTTTAATTGAATTTCTTTTTAGAGACAGAGAGGCTCAGACGGCTCATGGCATTCAATTTACCAGCGCCCCTGTCAGCGTTTAGATCCCTCTCCATGCTCGTCCAACAGAAAAAGGAGGTGCCTTCACACGACAAAAGGAAACTTGCAAATAGCATATTTATCTCTGTTCCCTCTCTCTCTCTCTCCCTCTCCTATCCATGTCACTTATTATATCATTTCAATGAATACTCGCCAGGAAATGGGCTTATCTCAGCGGCAAAATATCTATTTCTTTCAGGCGTTGATTTAGTGTGTTTAAAGCCCACGGCCGGGACAGACAGACTGTCAGCTTTGGTGCGGCGGTAAAGCAACGATGCTATCTGCAGGGAGCTGAAATACTGATGAATGGAGAGACCGGAGGGGAGGATGGGGGAGTGAAAAGAGCAGGAAACAGGGAAAAGAGATGGGAGAGGATTTGGGTGGAGGAAAAAAAAAGGAGAGTTAAAGAATGAGAGAGGGTGGACAAGAGGTGAATACAAGCAGCGTTAACGGAGGGAAGAACAGAGGGATGAAAAGCGTTATGAGAGGAGGGAGGAGACGACAGGGAGTCTTCAGATCAGCTCCAGCCCAACCTCGCCTTCCTCCCGCCGGCCACGTGATCCTGCAGGACACCGACCTTGTCTGGTGGTGTTTCCTGGTGGTGAATCGGTTGTTATCTCCATACCCACTCAAACTGAGGCACGTAAACCAATCACAGGTTGGAGAAATCCAGACAGAGATCAGTTCTTCTCCAGGTCACATCCTGGACTAGAGAGAAGCCACCACTGTCTCCAAACCTGGATTCATCTCAATTACAGTAATCCCTCGTTACTTGTAATTAATGCGTTCCGGGACCATCTGTGAAAAACAAAATTATATTTTTACTATTATTTATTTTATTATTATAATATTAACTATTCATTTTTGTTATTTACGGAAATTTAAAGGTTTACGAACTGATATTAAATCCACCTTATATCTGATGGATTACTGTATTATCAAAGAATTAGGAAAACACCAAACATGATGTAGTTATAAAGATATACCTGATGAGAAAATGAGTGTATTTAAAGAATGAAAGGTGGGAATGAGGAAATAGTATTTCTGCAAAAAAAAAAAAAAAAGCTGAATGTAAAGTCAGTGTGGTTTTATTAACCCTGTTTTATCTGACATGGACACAGGTTTTATGATGGATGGGGCTTAAATCGCCATGGTAACACTCTGAACATCGATGGCGTTGCTTTATTCTGAGCTGATTCCTGATGCTGGAGACATGCAGTTGTTTAGAATCAACTGATGAATTCATCAGCAGTAACGATATTCTCCATGATGGATCTCTGGATCGGTTTCTCATAGACTCAGTTTTCCCTACAGGCATTTTATTTCATCTTAAACTCACTATAAAAACATTATTACACAAAGTCTTCATCACAGAACACTGAGAAAATTAAATGATGATCGTGTGTGTGTGCGTGTGTGCATGTGTGTGTGTGTGTATGTGTGTGACATCCTTGACCACAGGCCCTGAAATCTACTTTGGTTGAAAATGTTGGCCTTCTGCAGTTTAGCACATTCAGACACACACACACACACACACACACACACACACACACACACACACACACACACACACACACACACACACACACACACACACACACACACACACACACACACACACAGACTCAGGCTGTGTGCAGTCAGGGGACAGCAGCTATTTTTCTTGGGCACTGACTGCCGAGCGGCCCTGACACACACGTTCACACACACGTTCACACACACGTTCGCACAGACAAACACACAAACACACACACATACACACACACACACACATGTGCATTCCTCTCATCTGGCCAGTATAATTCCATTTGTCTGCTCCAGCAGGCAGTTGGCTAACTCCATGAATTATTACAATCCCATAAGGCATCTGGGGTGCTGCAGCGCTGGGAGGCCTGTCTGTCTGTGTGTGTGTCCAGCGTGTGACCTCCATCTAGCATTTAAGTTACCATGGAAGATGAAATAGTCACACACTCGCGGACACACACACACACACATTCCTCCTCTCTGCCTTATCGGAGTGTGTGTATCTTCTATCTTCAAATAATGTTTTGTCTCTTTCCCTCGTGCTATCATGCTGCTACAAATGGAAAAACGGCGTCTCATTCCTCTCTCTGGGGTTTTTTAGCAGCTCATTTTTTTTTTTTTAGTTGTAGTCCTGTGTGTGTGTGTGTGTGTGTGTGTGTGTGTGTGGCAGACAGATGGCCATTCCTCTCTCTCTCTCTCTGGCCATGTTGAACATTGCCTAGAAAGATCATCGGAGCACAAAATGGATTTCATTTCAGGCCGTATTACAGGATTTAAAGTACAGGGACTCCTCTGTAATCTGAGCCCTTTGTATTATTCTGCACTGATTGAAGTTGAGTTTTTGAAGTGGAGGCAGACTCTTTTTTTTATTTTTTTTTATTCTAGTGGAATAGAGCGAGTGCGGCGACACAGGAGGAGTTTTTCTAAGTGTGAAGCTGCTTGGTGGAGAGAAAGGCGGCTTTTCAAATGAACTGCAGTGATTTGTGAGCGTTGTTGGGGAGTCTGGAGCAGCAGACGCGCTCACACACACACACACACACACACACACACACACACACACACACACTTGGCCCAGCCCACTGGGCCAAGTCGCCGGTGAAGGATTGACTGATCAAACCAAGCATTTACAGTGTGTGTGTGTGTGAAATCTAGACTTCATGAGTGAAGTCTAATATTCAGTAGGTCGGTTTCGTCCTCCACCCCCCCACCCCCCACCCCCCGGAGGCTGTAGCCTCTAGAGTTAGTTGCTGTTTGCTTACAATTCTTCTGTTTTTAACCTGCTTACATTTATGAAGAACTGTGTCTCCTAACCAAAGCAGCTCAAATTAATTCTAAATGGATCTCTCCAGTAAGGCGGGGGCTATCTGACTGCTCGGACCTCAGCGGGGGGGGGGGGGGGGGGGGGCTTTAGAGGTAACAGTTCCATGTACAAACAGTGTCAGGCCGTGACCAGGCGCCGTTACGTAACCTGTAGGAGGTGCGGTGGTGATGTCACCACCGTCTGCAGAGGTGGTCAAAGTCAAAGTCTTTGACGACATACAGCACAGATGAAATTGCAGAATGGTGCTGATCAAACCATCCATATTGATCTGTTGGTGTTTCAGAAGAAGGAGTAAGTAGTCGTCATATCGGAACGCCTGTTTGATGACATCACACTGAAAGCCTACCAATGGGAGCGTGACTGTAATCACCCTACAAGTGTACACCTGTCTGTCTCACATGAGGCCAACAAAAGTCTGATGACTCCACCGATTCATAACGGTTACGACCAACGGCGTTCTGAGCTGGTTGTGTTCTTGTGCAGGAGATTACCAATCTGATAGAGATCAATAGAATGAAGGTAAGGATCAATCAGCATCAGACAGCGTCTCATTGGTCAGGAGCAACGGAGGTGCAGACTGGACAGCAGCTCGGGGCAGTGTCTCTGATGCCTCCATGTTTACTGCCCCTGATCAGAGATTGTGTAACAGACGTTCTTTGTGTTCCTGGGGGGGGGGGGGCTGCAGCAGCTACACATTCTTCATAGACACTAATCTCAAATTGGATCTGTTGGCTGCTTTCTTTAATTATGCCGTGATCCATGGTGAACTGCATGGAGGTGAGGAGGGCAGAGGGAGGAGGCAAAGGGGGGAGCGCGATGCAGGCTGATTGATTTCATATCATATACGATTGATCAATAATATACTGTTGGTCCATGGGAAGGCATTAAGCTTTATTGAGGCGCAAATTGCAAGATTATAATTCCCATTGATGTAATTTATAGCTTTAGCGTGAAAAATGATTTAAAATATGTTCCATTATTTTTATTTGTTCATTCCTGAAGGATGCAGCCTCATCATTGTCATTTACCCCCCCCCCCCCGTCCTCCCCGCCGTCATGTGATTCACAACACGCAAGGACAGCAGAGCAGTAGATCATTCATATTACATAATCCATTCTACGATCTATAATCCAGCATACCTACACAAATACAGTACATACATGTGGTAAAGCCATCCTGCCCTTACCACTAATATGATTCTAGCCTCCCATGTTCAGTATTATTAGTATAGTATAGTATTAGTTTAGTATAATCTAATTTATTTTGATATTTTTCCCCATTAGCATGATCTTTTGTTACAATGTATAATACTTTCAATTAAAGTCACAATTATTTTTGTAGGTTGCTCCACATGGTCCACCCTGAACATTTGAATGCTGCTAGGCCAGCTATATGCATTACAAGTGTTTTCACACTTTTAATGCAATTTTGATTAAGTTACATGTACATTTAATTTTTAGTTTTACATTATTTTTGGGAGATTTTTGGTCTCAATCAGCCAAGAGGGACGATGTGCTGCTTACAGCAAATGGTCATTTTTTGAACTTGTGAGTAGAGAAAATAAAGAGAAAGTATCACTTGCAATCTCTTGGTTTACTCATTTCTGTACACCTGGCCCTTTTCAAAAGAATTGATTCATAATATATATATATGGATATATACAGTAATCCCTTGCCTATTTTGCTTCAAGATGCATGGCTTCACTACATGGCAGATTTTTAGTGGGTAGTCATGTGATACCGTACGCACATGCCATTGGCTGACAGCATGCAGAAGTGCGCTACGTTCTGTGAGTCTCGAAACGCAACACACTTCAATGAGACACAAAAGAGTTTTAAACAGTCTATCAGAATGTGGGAAAAGGTAACACAGATAGAAGGTGGTTTAATATCAGCATGGGGAGGGTTCAGATGGACAAACAGACAGATGAACAGACTAGATGGATGGATGGATGGATGGATGGATGGATGGATGGATGGATGGATGGATGGATGGATGGATGGATGGATGGATGGATGGATGGATGGAGGGAGGGAGGGAGGGAGGGAGGGAGGGATGTGTAGGTGGATAGGTAGGTCGGTAGGTCGGTCGGTCGTTCAGTAGGTAGGTAGGTAGAGATTCAAACCATTAACAGAGAGCAATGCACTGTGTAACCTCCCCTGTCCTCCTGCGCCGACCCCTCACTGGCTCTCTGACCTCCTTCTATCACCGCCTCTCCTCATTGTGTAGATGGTTACCAGTGTACCAGATTATCCCGGTCACCAGCGAACCAGATTATACTGGTCATCAGTGTGCCAGATTATCCTGGTCACCAGGGTACCAGATTATCCTGGCACCAGTGTACCAGATCATTCCCAGTGTACCAGATTATACTGGTCACCAGCGAATCACATTATCCTGGTCACTAGTGTACCATATTATTCTTTTCACCAGTGTACCAGATTATTCCGAGGGGACCACAGTATCCTGGTCACCAGCGTACCAGATTATCCTGGCCACCAGAGTGCCGAATTATCCTGGTCACCAGAGTACCAGATTATCCTGGTTACCACTGTAAAATATTATCCAGGGCACCAGTGTTCCAGATTATCCTGGTCACCAGTGTAACATTAAACCTAGTGCAGTTTGTTCTACATTGTTATACATAGACTTTTTAAAACACCTATAAAGTAGTCAGTCATTCTTGACCTATGTCCTACGTCCACATTTGATAGAAAAGTGTCTGTGACGATGAAAAGCAGGTTTAATCTGAATAGAGATGCGTACAGTTATTTATAAATTAATTAATTAATTATAAAGGTTATTTATTAATCTTTCTATTTGGTGTTGTATTACTTTCTATGTGCTGGTGCTTTCTGTGTGCTTTTTCTGTGTTTTGTGTAATTACTTTGCTGTGTACGACGGAGAAATTGATTTCCCTGACGGAACCTCCTTAAGGGATTAATAAAGTTACTGTATACTCTACTGTACTCTACTCTAAAGATGCATTGGATTAAGAAAGCAATGCGGAGCAGGAAGAGAGATTCACCTTTGCCAAAGAAGGTACCTGGCTGTTAGCTCGCGTCTCCACCTAGTAGCTAGGTGCCAACAGGGCCTTGTTTTGTCATAGATTCCCTGTACCAGCTGGATTAGAGCCAACAAACATTATAGCTGATCAATAGACAACAGATTAAAGTTCAGTATTAGCTGGAATCTAAATGTGCTCCTGATGCTGCTTGATGATATCTCACCAAATATCAAACATTTCAGAGCAAATCAGAGCTTTAATATCCTCTGAATGGAGCATTAACTGTTAAGTGAGCTTCATAAGTCCACTGAAGGACTGCGTTAATGGGCAACTCTTTAACGAGCAGACAGTGAGGAGAAGATGGACTGACGGATCCAAGAAATTAAACATGGAAATGGAGAGGGCGGAGCGCAAGAATGGAAAGAGGCTGATGATAATGATCTTTAAGATTTCCTTCCATTAGATGGTGGACCATCCTCACCATGACAAGCTCTTAATACCGCCACCCATTTAGTTGTTATGGACATAATTAAAGACTAAAGTTAAAGAGACTATTAGATGGTGAGGACTGTTTAAGTTAAAGACGGGGATATTTAGCTGATAAGACGTAATGGTGTGTTGAAGTTTAGAACAATTGGGGCTACAGCCGGAGAGACTCCTTAAATGAAGCTCTGGCTGACTGTCAGTGGAATCATGAAGCTCACAGCTGAGATCCAGGACTGGGATGGATCCGTAGAGTCCTGTAACACCAAGCTTTCATATGTTTTAGTCAACAACCCACCTTTATGAAATGTCCCTTATCACAGCAGCAGATAGGTGTGTCACCGTCATCACTCCCATCAGGTGTGTTGACATAGAGCTGTTGGGGAGTGATGAACTCCATGAACTCCCGAACTGGAGCCTACAGGTGGGTGATGGGTTGGTGGGGTGGGGCAAACGCTACAGCAGTAATCAGGGTGTGTAGGTGTAGGGTATACCCTAGTGGCTTTAATCCACTAGGGTATTCCACCACACTGACGGGAATGACACACTAATGTCACTTCCTATGACCACATTTTGTCAGTAAATTAGCATAAATGTTTATTAAGACAGAGAACTGAAAGGTGTTTTAGAATCTTCCTTCTCTGTCCTCTGAACACCCGTCCTGGTATTTTTAGTCTGGTTTGCAGACTGAAATAGGTGGGAAGCTTTCTAGCAAAGATGCTAAATGACTGATAGGATCCTTCCAGGTAGGAGCAGTGACAGCGGTGTGAATTAGAGATTAAGGATTAGATTCTGGAGAATATGCTCAAAATTCTCACTCACTTCCAAAATAGTGAGATGAGAAGATCGATGCCTCATAACTGTTATGTGTCAGCAGACTTCAGAGCGCTCTGCCTCCTGTTGGTGTCGCTGTGGCAACATTTCCCTCAAACTAAATTAAATTCAGAATAAACACATCCACAAATTAAATCAAGGTTTTGAAATTCTTTTTTTGTTCAGACGCCACACATTCAGCAGTCAGTCATCAGAGACGTCGGTGTGTCGGTGTTTCAAACAGGAAGTTGTTCAAACCTGTCTGGTTCAGTGTTTGCTGATTGGTTGAACACGTGAGTTAAAACACCCCTGTCTGCACAGACCCAGAGCTGGTCTGGAAACAGCTGTTCTGTCTGCACCAATAGGAATGCTGAGGGGGTGTCGGACAGCTGCCGGTTGGTCTGGCGTTCAACCAATCAGTAGAGAGAAGCTGCTGTACTTCCTGTGTTCTAACTACAGCTGATCTCTTCATCCTTATGGTCTTCTAACCTGTAATTTCTCTCCATTTCTTTATGCAAACACAAACAAAATCCCTTCCTTCATTTCTTATCGCTTCACTCTCCCTTTCTCATCTGAGCCTCACTTCCTCTCTTCAGCCCTCCTCACACCTTGTTTTGTTTCTCTTCCTTTCTTTCCCGATCCCACACATGATACTTCTCTTCACCCTTTCACCTTTCTACCCTTTTTTCTCTTCTGCTATCCCTCTCCTTTGTCTCTATCTTCCACCCTCTGATGTTCTACACCCATTCATTCCTAATCTTTACCTCACTCCCTTCACACTCTAATATTTCTTTCCATGCATTGCCTTTCTTCCCTCTCTCTCTTTTCTCCAGCCATTGCTCCCTACACTCCTCCCTTGCTTCCTCCTCATCCATCCATCCTCCCTTCTCCTCTCTGACTCTACTTCATTCCTCCGATCCTCGTGAGCCCTGATCATTCCTCGTTTTTTTTTTTTTGGTTTGTTTTTTTCCTGCTTTCTGCACCTCTTCCTTCTTTTTCGTGTTTTCCTCACATTACATTCTCTTTCTCCTTCCTCTTCTGTCTCAACCACACCCCCATCACCCATCCCCTTAATCTCTCCTCTCATCAGCATCCGTCCATCCTTTTCCCCTTATCTCTTTTCACCACATTTCCTCCATCCTCATCATTCCTTCCCCTCTCCCCTCTCTAGATCGTTCACCGTGCTTCAGTCTCTTCCTATTTCTCCCTCTTATTTTACTGTATTTGACCCCTTCCCTCATCTCCATGTCCATACCTCTGTCTTCTATCCACAGTCTTTCCACTCAATTTTCTTCGCTCTTCCTCGCTCCCCTCATCCTCTTTTCTCTCATGCCTCCTTGTTCTCCTTTTTTCCTTGCCTTTCCCTCATCTGGCCTTCCTTCCCTCCTCTCTAACTGTTCCTCCTTTCCTCTCCCTCTCCCTCTGTCCTAATAGCGGCGTGACAGCGCCAGTGTTTCTAATCAGAGGTGAGGAGAGCGAATGAGCAGCCGTCCGATCCTCTCTGCTCTCTCATCAATCGGCTCCAACTGAACGGGAGCAAATCTCAGCCGGGACAAAATTAATATGTAGCAGATCTGCGGCGCTCGCCCAGCCTGGAATTGGAAATGGCTTCTGTGCTGCCTGACCCATATCCATGGGTGTGTATGTGTATGTGCGCGCGTGTGTGTGTGTGTGTGTGTGTGTGTGTGTGTGTGTGTGTGTCAGGAGTTGTGGCGGCAGATTATTGGAGAGACAATTGGCTGTACGGCAGTAATCAGGAGAACACTGAGGTGTGTCTATCTTATGACTGCTTGCTGACAACCCTTGTGCGTGTACACACACACACATTCACACACACACACACACACACACACACACACACACGTACAGGGACACTTTCCCCCCTATCCAATTCAATCAGACGGTCCATCCGCCCTGCAGAGCGATGTGGCACTGCCCTCCTGCATGACAGTATCAATTCAATTACCCAGGAAATGGATCCATATTCAGCCCATATAAAGTCATACGCACAGCCGGGGGGGGGGCGGAGGGGGAACCGGGGGGGGGGGGGCTCCCGCCGGCACCGAGACAAAGAAATGCACATTTACCCTGGAATAACTTTCATTTGGAGCGGCTTTGAAAACCATTCTCAGCCGGCATTTGTCGCTGTCACATCACGTTATCCACAAATCAGATTTACAAAATATCAATTCAATTTCTGGTGGAGAACGGAATGCTGTGAGGGTGGGTGCGGGCAGAAAGAGAGAGAGGGGAGGGAGGGGGTATTGATTTAATTTTTGATTTTTAAAATCAGGTTTATTCATAAAAGCCTAATTACAAGATAAACTCGTTGACACAAAATCTAAAAGAGATTCACGCAAAAGGGAATCACATCTCAAAAACAAACAATGGTAGGATTTACAACAGTACTGTGTTTCCTGAACAAAGAAAACATCTAACCTTTTGAAATTTATCAAAATAAAAACAGAGGATCTTGTCTCCATGTCCCCTGCTCCATTCACATTCAAAGTACTTAAGAGGGTAAGAGGGTAAGAGGGAGAGAGAGAGGGCCGTTCAGGGGCCCCTTGTGGTTTGAGCAGATTTCAAGTCAGAACTAATCAGAAACAGAGCAGACCATGCTAATCTCTTCAATTTCATCCTTTAGACTGCTTTATTTTCCTGACACACACACACACACACACACACACACACACACACACACACACACACACACACACACACACACACACTAACACACAAACATACACAAACACAGACACACACACATACTCTGCACAGCTGATCAGTGCTTTACTCTGCAGCTCATGTCTGTGTTTCTGTGTTGCGAGGAAGAGAATAATTGTGACGATAAAAGTATTTAGGGTTAGGGTTGGGCTTAGGATTGAGGTTAGGGTTAGAGTTGGGGTTGGGGTTAGGGTTAGAGTTAGGTTTAGGGTTGTGTTAGGGTTAGGGGTGGGTTAGGGTTGGGGTTAAGAGTTATGATTAGAGTTAAGGTTGGGGTTAGGGTTGGGATTGGATTAAGGTTGGGGTTGGATTAACGTTAGGGTTAGGGGTTGGGTTGAGGTTAGGGTTAGTTTTATGCTTAGGTTTGGAGTTAGGGTTAGAGTTAGGTTTAGGGTTGGGTTAGGGTTAGGGATGGGTTAGTGTTGGGGTTAAGGTTATGGTTATAGTTAAGATTAGAGTTAAGGTTAGGTTTAGGGTTGGGTTAGGGTTAGAGTTGGGGTTGGGTTAGGGTGAGGGGTTAGGGTTGGGCTAGGGTTAGATTTAGGCTTAGGTTTGGGTTAGGGTTAGAGTTTGGGTTAGAGTTGGGTTTGGAGTTAGGGTTAGAGTTAGGTTTAGGGTTGGGTTAGGGTTCGGGATGGATTAGGGTTGGGGTTAAGGTAATGGTTATAGTTAAGATTAAGAGTTAAGGTTAGGTTTAGGGTTGGGTTAGGGTTAGAGTTAGGGTTGGGTTAGGGTTGGGTTAGGGTTGGGGTTAGGGTTAGAGTTTAAGGTTGGGGTTAGGATTAGTATTGGTTTAGAGTTAGGGTTGGGGTTGGGTTAGGTGTTGGGATTGGGTTTAGAGTCTGATAACATAAAAAAAACGTAGTCCCTTAAAACGGACTACAGAGTGCAATGGCACATGATTGGAGTCATCTTTAAATGCCAGTAATAAAACTAGGGGTTTAAAGGAATTAATATCAATTAAAATCACTTAAAATTGGGATGGGGAGAAGAAATGTCAGAGCAATGAGGAAAATACGGGGGAAATAGAATAAAATGGATATTAAAGTTTCAAAAGCACTTTTTTGGCCAGAAAAGGTAGCAGGAAAGAGCTGAATACAATTATGGAATAAAATAATGATAATATGAAAACAAGCTAGAAATGATCAGACTCTGAGGATGTTGGAGGTGAAGGGGTATGTAAGGAGTGGGACTTGAACCCCGCTCCCCCGACCGTGAAGCTTGTGTTGAGAGCTGTCAGCTACAGCTTCTCTGTGGTGAAATACAAATTTGAGGTGGATGGTGGTTAAGAACGTGATTAAAAAACTGTTGTCAGGTTGGGGATTGAACCCTTGTTCTTTGGGTTGGAGATCCTAGAACTTTCCTCTACACCATCTAGGGTATGTGCTAAGAAGAAATGGATTAGTATCAGTCAGGAAGGTTGGGGTGAAGGAAGGGCGGAGGGATTAGAGGGTTAGGGAAAGAGGGAAGATGGAAGTGGGGCAATAAATAAATAAAATAACAATAATAAATTAGTGCTAAAATAAAGTTTAGGTCACTGCCAGTAAAATAACGACTTAGAATGTGATATGAATCATAATGATAAGTGCTTTGGTTAAGTGTTATGTATATGAAAAAAATATATAATAAATAAATCAAATAAAACATACAATTAAAGTTTAAAGTAATATTTCAAAGAAAGGAATTTGTATTAGTAAAGTAAAGGTTCATAATTACACACACTAAAGTAAGATTCATAATCAACTTAAGTCATAAACAAGAAGGGCGATTAGCATTTGAAAAAATAGTAAATTCATTAACCTGAAAAGGATTACCTTATATATTGTGTAATTATATTCACATTTTGTATTTAATTTGTTTATTATTATCACATATATATTATTATTACAAAAAGGTAAACAATATAGCATAAAGAAAAATAGAGTCAATATCGATAAATATAAAAATAAATAGAGAATAAATATATAATTCATGACCAATAAATTAATAAATAAATAAATTGATTTTTTGTAATTAGAGGGAATGTCCCTTAAACACAAACATAAGTGAAATAAAATAGGAAAATGGGGCTAAATTACTAAATTAAATGAAATTATTTGAAAGAAAAACATTCAATAAATAAGAAGGGAAACACATTATAAACTTAAGCAGAAGCAAGAAGAGGATGGTGAAGAGGAAGGAGAGGAAGAGGAGGAGGAGGAGGAGGAGGAGCTTCCTTCATCTGGAAAGTTAGAAACAAAAACGTGCAATGCTTCATGAAATCATCCACAGACACACACCGATAAAGACACTCTCTCTCACACACACACACACACACACACACACACACACACACACACACACACACACACACACACACACACACACATACACACACACACACACACCGATAAAGACACACACACACACACACCGATAAAGACACTCTCTCACACACACACACACACACACACACATACACACACACACACACACCGATAAAGACACACACACACACACACACAGCCACACACACACACACACACACACACACACACACACACACACACACACACACACACACACACACACACAGCTACAGACACACAGATACAGACACACACTCTGAAACACACACACAGATACAAACACATACAGACACACACTCATACAGACACACACACACACATACAGACACACACACACAGATACAGACACACACACACACGCACGCACGCACACACAGATACAGAGACACACACACACACAGCGTGAACTCACACAGTAATTACACAGTGCTGGAGCACCACGGCTCAAAACGCTGTTTAACAAATCAATTTGAGAATGCTTACCTTGTAAAGCTGTATCTGTGTGTGTGTGTGTGTGTGTGTGTGTGTGTGTGTGTGTGTGTGTGTGTGTGTGTGTGTGTGTGTGTGTGTGTGGACACTTCCCTGAGCAGATCCATTAAGGCGTTAACAAAGAACTGTGCTTGCCGCGCTGCTGGAAATGTGTAATTGAAAGGATAGCTAAGGGCCGACACACACAAACACACTTATTGATCCGCAGCATCTCATATAGTGCCTCTGGCTGACACACACACACCCTCAGCGAGGGGCTTCACCGCCTTCACCCCCCATTCTGCCACCATCACTGGCAGTTTATCAAGCAATCAATAGTCTCTTATTTTCTCATATCTTTAAATGGACGAATATCCTGAATATGATTTTTACAACAGCAGGGCGGAACGTGATGGAAAAGAAAGGAGGGGGGCGAGGGGGGTGGGGTGGGGGCCGAGGAGAGGAAGGGGGGGGGGGGGGGCTAGGGGAGGAAGAGGCTTGTCGAGGATGAGGAGGAAGGGGCCAAGATTGGGAGTTAGTCGGGGTAAGAAGGGAAAGAAGGTGAAGCTGAAGGTGCTGGACCACCGCCAGCGGGGAGGAAGCCACCAGTTGACCTGAGCATCATTTGCATGTTAAGTGGTGTCAATCTTCATCGATTCCACCAAATGAATGCAGTGGTCTTCGATAGAGCCATGCTTTACAAGGGCCTTGTGGTGCTACATCCAGCCTATTGGATTCAGATTAACAGGCTCAGCGGGGGCCCACACTGAGCAACTTATCTTTAATTAAAATCACTTCCTCCACCCAACCTCTGGACTGGAATGCACTGGGTTGGGTCGGGTGGGCTCTCCTGGAACTGGACTGGACTGGACCCAGTGGACCACCGTTATAAATAGACCTGATATGATGCCGGTCAGAACTGCAGCCTGCAGACACACAAAGAGCTGTTAACACAAGTGTAAAGTCTGTGCTGTGATAAAATACAGAACGCAAAAAATAGTTCAGTGAGCTGCTCCCACAAAATCCAGTCATTTATGACTCCAAAGACCAATGGAAACTCCAGAGAAGTTTCTTCATCTACAACCAGGAACAGTCAAACCAGCCAGGAAGAGTCAAACCAGACAGGAACAGTCAAACCAGCCGGGAACAGTCAAACCAGCCAGGAAGAGTCAAACCAGACAGGAACAGTCAAACCAGCCCGGAACAGTCAAACCAGCCAGGAAGAGTCAAACCAGACAGGAACAGTCAAACCAGCCGGGAACAGTCAAACCAGCCAGGAAGAGTGAAGCCAGTCAAGAAGAGTCAAACCAGCAAGTAAGTCAATCCAGCCAGGAAGAGTCAAACCAGCGATGAAGAGTCAAACCAGCCAAGAAGAGTCAAACTAGCCAGTAAGAGTCAAAATGGCCAGGTAGAGTCCAACCAGCCAGGAAGAGTCAAGCCAATCAGGAAGAGTCATATCAGCAAGTAAGAGTCAAACAAGCAATGAAGAGTCAAACCAAAGCATTTCCCTGTGAATGACAGTGCATTGACTCACATTCAGGTGCAACCTCCTTTACCCATGAAGTTAATCCAGTGAGCCATCTGGTCATAGCAACAGCTCAATTTGCCTAGTGACGGTGCTAGCCAAAAGAGGGACCTGTTCTATCTTTTCAACCACAGCCTCTCCTAGAAGTTCACGGCAAATGTCCTTAGCAATTCTTCACCAATAGTGAAAGGCTTTGTTTGCCTTATCAATACGACTATCCACCAGGTATGACAGTCTCAGTGCACTCACATTTGTTGATATGGTGGTCATCAGTAATTGCTTCTGCCCTTTAGGTTCACGTTTTTTGTTTGAAAAACCTCCAAAGGCTTGTCTTTTAATACAGGGTCTTTTGGTCTCCAGGTGCCGAAGCAGCTTTGAAGGCTTCGCTGATTCATTTGCTAGCTTGTCACAGCATAGTACACCATAGCACACAAAGCGGGCTTGGCGCACGAGATTCACCTGTGGGGATGAACCTGTATTTTAAGTAGGACTCTTGATATTGTCTTTCAAATGCACATTCTTCTTCTGTCTCCTCATTGGGCCTTTTACCCTTTCCAAAGACGCTCGCCAAAGATGTTTGTTTACTCCTTTTTGCTTGTGGTCTTTATTTTGGGGTTACTAGCCGTTAAGTAACGCATCATGTGAAGAAGCAAAGACGCATGCATTTGTCCTTGCGTCATTTCACACAGAAGTCACTTTTCACAATAAAACATGTTTAGACTAATAATCAATAAAGAGAAGAAACATTTAAAAGTTCTGTGCGTTCTAATGGCCTGCAAACTGGTACCTGCCCGTGACCCTGTACTTGGTCGTGACCCGGTGGCTGGTGACCGCTGGTCTAGATGATGTCGGGCTGGTGTGTCAGGCCTCTGGAGGCCTGCTGTAGTTCATACCAGCTGTGGGACATCTTTTATTCCACATTTTTAAACAAGCTCCACTCTTGTGGAGTGAAACGCTGCTACGCAGTTTTTTAACAGAATCTCAAGAAAAGCGAATTGAGCGAGTAGAATCTGGTTTTTGTCTTCTGATAAGGAATGATGCTCTGGAGCTGAGTGACTCCTGATTGTGGAGCTGCCACTGGTGTAACTGGTGTGTGTGTGTGTGTGTGTGTGTGTGTGTGTGTGTGTGTGTGTGTGTGTGTGTGTGTGTGTGTGTTTGTGTGTGTGTGTGTGCGTGTGCGTGTGCGTGTGCGTGTGCGTGTGTGTGTTATGGAGCGCACTAATTCCTGTTGATGTGGTTAATGTGTGGTGTATTATGGAGAAGACTAATTCCTGGCAGGTAATTGAAGAAGCCATTCTAATTAGAGCCGTCCCCTGATCAGAGTCAGATAATTAATTATGAAAGATGCAGAGCAGTTGTTATGTGTGTGTGTGTGTGTGTGTGTGTGTGTGTGTGTGTGTGTGTGTGTGTGTGTGTGTGTGTGAGCTACTCCTGGGGCAGCAATGTGTGATCCCAGCTCTCACGTGTGCACACGGACATGAACATACATGAATCTGGAGTCTCTAGTCATGCATTGAGAGGAGGTAATGAGCAGCATCTGATTACTGCTACTAATTAACAAAACACACACTCTGATGACACACACAGTGATGACACACACTCTGATGACACACACAGTGAGGCCACATACATTGATAACACACCGTTTTTCTCGTGATCATTCCGCAGCTCTGACTGGGTGACCTGTGTCATAAAAGGTCAAAGGTTCACCCCGACTGAACTAAAGGTCCCTCTAGTCTCAGCTCATACGCCAGGTTAATTAACAGAGCACACACGCACACACACACACATACAAACACACACACACACACACACACTCAGACACAACTGATGTCTCATGTCTGTGCTCCTGTGTTGCGAGGAAGAGAATGAGTGTGACGATAAAAGTATTTAGGGTTAGGGTTGGGCTTAGGGTTGGTGTTAGGATTGGAATTGGAGTTGGGTTTATAGTTGGGTTTGAGGTTGAGGTTAGTGTTAAATTAGCTCATGGAGCGTCCACTAACATATACTGTAAAATGCATGTTCATCAGTTAAAAGAGTGAAAAAATAATTTGCCCAATGGACAATAAAGATGTGTTTCTTTACTTTTCTTTTCTTTTCTCTTTTCTTTTCTTTTCTTTTCTTGTTGTCGTTCTGTTTTTGATTAAGTACATTTACATTATTTCAGATAACAGCTGCTCACAGAGACCTGAGTGTTCACTACATGACGTGAGGCCACTGTTCTATTTATTCTACTTTAACAGTCATTTTTTATTTATTTTATCCATCTATCCATTTTCTTACAGACATGACGAACCTAATTGTCTCATCTTCAGCTGTTTGTCCACCTCGTTGGTTAGGCGGCTTCCTGTCAGCCTGGCAGGGCCGACTACAGACGAGAGGTGTGGTGCACCCTAGACTCATCGCCAGGGCATTGTAATGCCATACGTAAGAGAAATAAGCCCTCGGACAATATAGACCAGTGGTTCCTAACCTGGGTTCGATCGAACCCTAGGGGTTCGGTGAGTCGGTCTCAGGGGTCGGAGATGGAGGTCAAGACAAAACACCCGGCAAGATGTGTGGGGTGTTTTTGCCAAACATACACAAATCACTGTATATTTGACACATCGTGTCAATTCGTGATGACACGCCCCCTTAGTCATCACTGGCTGCGGGTGATCACGCTACATCGATTAGCCTACCTGTGCTACAGGGGATTTTGCGCACTCAGTAGTTGATTTATGCCTGTCATCTGATTGCTTTATTAATATTTTAATTCATAGTAACTATGTTGGGCAAAAAAAGAAAGTGGTCGGACGAATATGTGTAACGTGAATTTACATGTACTGTATAACGAAACGTGATGGGAGTCAGCGTTCTGCAGGATTTGCAATGTCAAGTTCAGCAACTCGGGAGGCATGGTGGCGCAGTGGGTAGCGCTGTTGCCTCACAACACGGCGGGTCCGTGTTTGAGTCCCGCTCTGTGCGGAGTTTGCATGCTCTCCCCGTGTTCGCGTGGGTTCTCCGGCTTCCTCCCACCTCCAAAAGCATGCGCTTCAGGTTGATTGGCAGGTCCCAAATTGCCTGTAGGAGTGAGTGAGTGTGTGCGTGTTTGTATGTCTTTGTATGTGGCTCCGCGGTGCACTGGCGTCGTGCCCAGAGTGTCCCCTGCCCCATGCCCTATGCCAGCTGGGATAGATTCCAGCTTGATGTGACCCGCTACGGAAGATATAGTGGCAGTACATGGAAATGTACTGCCACTTCTATACTATGCTTCTGGTTCTGTAGTATGGTTCTGGTTCTGTACTATAGTTCTGATTTTGTACTATGGTTCTGGTTCTGTACCATGGTTCTGGTTCTGTAGTATGGTTCTGGTTCAGTTCAAGACCAGTTCAAAAATAAAGGAACACTTCCTTAAGCTGCGTGGAAAACAACAGAAACAGACTTTGCTGTGAAAATGACATCAGAGTAACACTTGCCAAGGTGAAGCCACACATATCTGAACTGGTCTCTCAATAGCAGAAGTCACACTGATTTGCAGGTAGGTCATTTCATGTGAGTTCATGCACTGTCTTGGTTTTGTTCTTTGAAATCGGTGACATTAATGCACAATTCATTAAATACACCAGTAAAACATATACTTATGTCTTCAATTTGGAAAAAAAACATTTTTTTTAACTTAAGAAGGGTTCGGTGAGTGAGCATATGAAACCGGCAGGGTTCAGTACCTCCAACGAGGTTAAGAACCACTGATATAGAGGGTTCAGTCACCTACATTGAAATTTACTTTATAATTAAGTAAGAATGTAAATAATCCAGTGTTCCTTTAAACTGTATCATTACCCTAACCCTAGGCTGACTGTTCGCGGTCCCGTTGGATCCATCTGTCCTGTCCTGAGAGGAAACCTCAGATGTGTTCAGATCTCCTTCTACAAATTAGATCCAAAAGCAGAGCTCCTCTCATGGAATCACCTAGAAGTTCTGACGTCTCTCCACTCTTCTGCCTTCTTCAAGTGTGTGTGTGTGAGTGTGTGTGTGTGTGTGTGTGTGTGTGTGTGTGTGTGTGTGTGTGTGTGTGTGTGTGTGTGACCATGCACGTGCCTGTCCTCTCTATAATAGCCACCCCACTATCAGCCGTAGCCTCTCACAGCTACTGTGGGACAACCAATTCCCTTTATCAGGCTCCTGATAACAGACGTTAGCTCTGCTCTACTGTCCCACAAACACACCGTCACACACACACCATCACACACACACACATACACACACACACACACACACCATCACACACACACACACACACACACACACACACACACAGGCCACTAAATAACTAATTAGCTTCTCTCTGGGGGTGGGGGGCTGAAGAGGAGGGTGACCCACCACTCTGACAAAGGCATGCAGCATTTTAATGTAAAAAAATGAAATCAATAAAGGCGTGGGGCGGGGGGGCCACGAGCAGCGGCCCCTCTTAACATCAACAATTATAGTGATTAACAGTGATACCCACAGCTCATTATTCACAGCAGCACAGAGAGGAGAGATAAGCTTGTTTATTGGAGAGGGCTCTTTTCACGCGGTGCAGTCGTTCATCATTTGGGCCGGGGGGGTGGGACGTGGGTGTTCGGGGGCACCACAATTAAAACACACTGTGACCTTGTGCCTGGAAAGACCTCCAGAGGTGGAGGAGAAGCCTCCAGCGGGTCCAGCAGCCGTCCTTCAGCAGCCGGGAGGACCAGCGAGTGTCGACGTCCAGCACGTCTGAGCGTCCCTTCTCTGCAGCTGCTTCACCAGAAAGTCCCAGAACCATTACAGAACCAGAACCATACTACAGAACCAGAACCATAGTACAGAACCAGAACCATGGTACAGAACCAGAACCATGGTACAGAACCAGAACTATAGCACAGAACTAAAACCATGGTACAGAACCAGAACCATAGTACAGAACCAGAACTATAGCACAGAACTAGAACCATGGTACAGAACCAGAACCATAGTACAGAACCAGAACCATGGTACAGAACCAGAACCATGGTACAGAATCAGAACCATAGCACAGAACCAGAACCATAGTACAGAACCAGAACCATAGCACAGAACTAGAACCATGGTACAGAACCAGAACCATGGTACAGAATCAGAACCATAGCACAGAACTAGAACCATGGTACAGAACCAGAACCATGGTACAGAACCACAACCATAGTACAGAACCAGAACCATAGCACAGAACTAGAACCATGGTACAGAACCAGAACCATGGTACAGAACCCGAACCATAGTACAGAACCAGAACCATGGTACAGAACCAGAACCACACTACAGAACCAGAACTATAGTACAGAACCAGAACCATACTACAGAACCAGAACCATAGTACAGAACCAGAACTATGCTACAGAACCAAAACCGTAATACAGAACCAGGACCGTATTAAAGAACCAGAACTATATTACAGAACCAGAACTGTACTACAGAACCAGAACCATATTAAAGAACCAGAACTATATTACAGAACCACAACCATAGTACTGAACCAGAACTATATTACAGAACCAGAACCACACTACAGAACCAGAACTATAGTACAGAACCAGAACCATGGTACAGAACCAGAACCATACTACAGAACGAGAACTACACTACAGAACCAGAACCATAGTACAGAATCAGAACTATAGCACAGAACCAGAACCATACTACAGAACCAGAACCATAGTACAGAACCAGAACTATGCTACAGAACCAAAACCGTAATACAGAACCAGGACCGTATTAAAGAACCAGAACTATATTACAGAACCAGAACTGTACTACAGAACCAGAACCATATTAAAGAACCAGAACTATATTACAGAACCACAACCATAGTACAGAACCAGAACCATATTAAAGAACCAGAACTATATTACAGAAGCAACGCTTTACGGGTCGTCTGCTTTGTTAGAACAGAACCATCCATCCATCCATTTTCTGCCGCTGTATCCTCCATAACGGGTCATGGGGAGCTGGACCCTATCCCAGCTGGCATAGGGCGTGGGGACACTCCAGGCACGACGCCAGTGCACCGCGGAGCTGAACAGAACCATCTCTAACAAATTACAACAGGACGGAACCACAGAGAGGCTTCATGCTATGTGTGTGTGTGTGTGTGTGTGTGTGTGTGTGTGTGTGTGTGTGTGTGTGTGTGTGTGTGTGTGTATAGGTCCGTAATTCACAAATGATGGTGGTCTGACAGGACAACGAAGACAGTCTACTGTCGTCACTGTTTCCACATCAGCAGAATCTGTTCTGTTCTCAGACACAGAACCAGTCCAGTTAAGGGCTCTGTTCCAGTTCAGGGTTCAGGTTCAGTTCAGGGCTCTGTTCCAGTTCAGGGTTCAGGTCCAGTTCAGGGCTCAGTTCCAGTTCAGGGTTCAGGTCCAGTTCAGGGCTCAGTTCCAGTTCAGGGCTCAGGTGCAGACATGTGATGTAACCGGTTTCCCTGTTCTTCACCATGTTCTGATCCATTGACATTCCACTTTCAACAGAGTCAAACTTTTAGATAAAGGCAGTTTGATCTTATTTACACCCACCCCGCCCCCTTAATCTCTTTATTTCATCAAAACTTTTACCCTGCCTCCTCAGAACATGTGACCAACAATTCCAAGTGATTTCCATTTTTCTCTACTGGAAATCTGAGGCCGTTTCCTCTGCTGGGGGAATTGACAGAGTTTATTTTATTTATTTATTTTTTCAGATGTAAAAGAAACGTCCACTGTGGACAGTCAATAGAACCAGCAGCATGACGAGTCTATTAATGATAAGAGCTGATTATAGTCAGATAAAGGAGATAGGCCTGAGTGTGTGTGTGTGTGTGTGTGTGTGTGTGTGTGTGTGTGTGTGTGTGTGTGTGTGTGTGTGTGTGTGTGTGTGCATTGATCGTAGCACTTAGCCTGAGGGTGGAGGTGTTTGACCTGTGTTTGACCCTGTTACCCCCCAACCCCCCTTCTCTTCTCTGTTGTCCTCATCATCTCAGGCTGATGGAAGCAAGGACAGAGTCAAGGGTGAACAACACACAACCTGCTGTAAACATAACCTGCTTTACACAAAACCTTCTTTACAGGTTGTGTGTAACTATGTGCTGTTGTTTGCCTGTGTACGCAATTTATACGTTAAATGGAACAAGACAACTTTTAGACTTAATCTGAAGTGATAATTTATACTAAATATACTCTATATGCTTGCGGCTTTCAACCAGAGCAGACGCATTGCTTCTGTCTCCCGTTCTCCATGACAACTTCTACAATAACAGGATGAACAAGAGTTGTTACTACACCAAAGATCAGTGAACAGTTGATAGAATAGTTGAAAAACTATTCAACGTCATCAGTGTCAGTGCAGTGGAATGAGGTTTTCAGGACAGGACAAAGTACATAAGTACAAAATATATTATTTGTCAATTCAAATCATAGGCTGAGGAGAAGTCCAACAGTATCATCGATGATAGAAACAGACAGGCAATTTCAAACAGATCCATCCATTTTTATTTTCATCGGTTTATCCGTTGTCGTGGGTCACAGGGAGCTGGAGCCTGTCCCAGCTTGCTTATGGCATGAGGTGGGGAAAACTGACAAGGTCGGCTTCTTGTTTTGACTATCTACGATGTTAACAAACCTTGTTGTTCCTAGGAAGAATATAAACATGGTTGTGCTCTAGGTAATATCTGAGACAAAAGGCTAATACAGTGCGCCCTCGCGCATCAACGCTTGCGACTTCACCTCATCGCGGATTTTTGGTAGGCAGTCACGTGATACCGTACATGCATTCTATTGGCTGACAGCATCCGGAAGTGCGCTCGCTCCGTGAGTCTTGGAATTACGTGAGAGACAAAAGTGCTTTAAATAGTCAATAAGAGTGAGGGAAAAGGTAATTTAGATAGAAGGTGGTTTAATATCAGTATGGACAGGGTTCATAAACATTTAAATTACCATAAATAATAAAATAAATAGTTTGTTGTTCTATTGCAGAATTTGTTAATCGCGTGTGGTTCCTGGAACGCATTAACCACGAGTAACGACGGCACACTGTATCTGGAATTACAGAAAATTGATGAAATGATGTTCTGACTGCACTGATAAGGGAATGGGTGGTTGAAACAACAATGTGTCACAATGAGAGTCAAAATTCACTGTATGATCAGATTTATTCATTTATTAGAATTATTCACAACTATGAACGTAGCAGGCTAGAGCAATTTTTCATAGAGGTAAAAAAAAAACCTTTTCTACTTGTGGTTTGAATAATTATCCCCTCAACCAACACAAATGTGGATTAAATAGCTTCTATTTGCTGGACACAAGCCATGGTCTTCATGTTTAAACCAAGCACACATCACAAACATCTACTCGGTGCTGCTACTAAGTGCCGATGTCAGTCAAAGCCAAGAACAAACCCGAACGACAGCTAAACTGGTTCAGTTCCTGTCTGGTGAGGGTAGATGTTTCATGATGAAATCCATTCAGGCAGTGCACACACACGCTAGCACACACTCTTGTTAGGATGTTATTGGAGTTTTGTGTGACAGTGTGGAGGGAACAGGTCGAACGTGGACACTGAGTTTAGATCACAGATCTGTGCTGGTTTTGCAGTCTCTCATGTCGTCACACATCAGCTCTTCTTTTCTGCAGCTACCAGACCTCCTTTGCTCTTTCCTATCATTTCCACTTTTCTCTTCTACTCTCCTCATTTCTTAGTTTTCCTAGTTTCCTCTCTTCTTCACCTCCCTTGCTCCTCCCTCATCTCTCCAATCTATTCGTCTTGGTGAAAGGCCGGTGCGAGCACAAAGGACTGCCGTGGTGGATCGTTATAGACCTCCATTGTCACACAGCCTTTCTTTATCTGCTCCATCTTAATAAGAGCAGTCATCATTTAGAGTCTAAGTCGTTCTCAGCCTCCTCGCTTTAATTATGACATATCGATTGTCTCGTTAAGTCTAGTTTGGCTTAATGAAATCTATTGTTACCTCTAATTCTGTCTTCCATTGTCCCGCCCTGCAGCGTTGGCTGTGTGATGTGGACCTGGGCTCCCTTTGTGCGGTCTAATCTGACCCTGTGTGGGTCCCTATTTCTCTTTCCATATCTTTGTGTCTTTGTTTGTGTCTCCAGGTGTGTATTTTCTGTGCTCATCGTTGCCTCTGTGCTTTAAACCGCTGTATGTGTTTCTTAAAACTGTGTGTTGGTCTTCGCGTCGATGTGTCCCGGCTCTAAAAGGCGCTGCTGTCACCGTTTATCTGCTGCTTCCTGATTCCCTTCCATCGACTCTCAGCCAATCAATTCACTAAATGATGCAATTATAGGCCCTCCCTTGCCCACCACCACATTTAAAGTTGAGAGGTTTATTTTGGATCAATCCAGACCACTTTGTGTGCAAATTGCACAATTGCATTGCCTTCAGATTCCTTAGGCAGCCCAATTGGAGCCAGCCCTGGGTGTGAATGCCTAATGAGAGCCGCTGTCCTTCAAAAGGCTCTGTCGAACACGGGCAGATACTATTAGAGACAGCAGCAAGAAAGTCTCCTGTTTCTGCCTTTACACTGGATTCACAGGCAAGTTCCCTTCACCACAGTCCACTGGTTTAAATTGTTCTTCATGGTTTGTACCTCAAATCATTTTAGCCTCAATGATGGCCGACATGGTGCAGAGAGAGGTTCTTCACAGTCCATAGTGTGCTTGTCATCAAGGATTTCAATAAATATATATGTGAGTTTAAGCCCACAAGGACACACAATTAGTGGTTTCTGTGTCATCGGACACTTGTGCTCATTAAATGCATTGTTGTTTGTGAGACCACTGACCCACTCAATGGTTAATGACTGAAGAGATGTTGACATGTGTTGTCCAAAGACCATCAAACAGTGCTTGTTACTTCATTCACCGTTCAGACTGTGTGGAGTCGCTGTTCAATCTCAGCTGCCTCTGTTGGGGTGGGGGTGGGTGGTGGTGGTCGGGGGGGGGGGTGCTAGAAGAAGTCAGTTATGGTGAAGCACGATTAAAATCAAGACGCTTCAGGTTTAGATCAGATTCTACCAAGATTCCAAACCAAAGTGAAGAGCTAATCAGGTAGGCCCAATCCCAATTCCCACTCAGGCCCACCACTTGCCCCTGCGTCGACATTTTATGAATGAATGCAGGGGTTGTCGTCACCACACCCTCCCGATGGCCCTCCAAACTAAGTCTTTCCAGGTCTACATTATCGACAGGTAGGCAGTAGATAATAGTAGAAAATCCCACAGTGAAAAGACAGGAGAAATTACAAGTAAGGTAGGAAAACAAGTTCATAAATGTAATGTGTCATCAACAATAGTAATAATAAACAATAGAGAGATGATGAAAATGCATAGAAATATCTACTCAAATAAGAAAGTAATTAAATCACTGTAATTTGCACTTTAGTAAAGTCACGATTTACATGTTTTTTGTCATGCAATAAGCATTTATTGTTAACTAAACTTCTTACTGTGGAATTCCTTCATTCATTCCTTCATTCATTCCTTCATTCATTCATTCATTCAATCACTTATTCGTTCATTCATTCATTCATTCACTCATTCATTCATCTTCTTGAACACGTAATTGCATTCATCTCGCCTTCAGCCCCTGAAGCAGAAATAATCTCGACACCAGCTCTGAATCCGGGTCATGGTTGTATACTGGAGCCTACACTTGCTGACATCGGGTGCGAGGTGGGGTACAACCTGGAGAAGTGGCCAGTTCAGGTCCACATAGAGAGACAAGCACCCACTTATGCACACATTCACACCCATGGTCGATATCAAGTGTCCAGTCCACCTAAGCTGAACATTGTTGGAGGTGAGAGGAACCCAGAGAACCCAGAGCAGACTCCCACAGACACAGGGAGAACATACAAACTCAGCACAAAAAGGCCCAGGTGGAATCAAACTAAGGACCTTCTTGCTGTGAGGTGACAGCCGACCCACTGCACTACCTTGCTGCCCTTACTATACACTATACAGACAAAGGTAGGGCCATTTCCTCTGCCTTTCATTCATGCTGTTTCCTCCGTCATTCAGTGACTGAATCCCACACAGTGTCTTCCTGCACCTGACATTTGATCATACATATTGAAATGTCTTTTTTCAGTCGTTGCTTCATCTGTAAATGACACCTCAAAGAAAGTTTGGCTGTCACAGTGAGAACAGTATCCCCACAGCCACTGTCACTCCATTACCAGCCGGCTTCGTCCTCCAAGTGCCTTTTGTACCGATGTTACAAAGGGATTGTGTCTCCACTGGGAATCTATGGCTGCAGTTTGACACCTGGTAGTCAGCCACACAGATTTCACCACCTCCTGTATGACTGGATGGTAGTGGAGTAACTGAGTTTCATATAGGGTGGCACAGTGGGTAGTGATTTTAGTTTCTTCACTAATTAAAAAGTCACTTGAATATGTGAGTCAACTGATAGACTGTTGATTCTGACCAACTCAAAGATATTCCTTCAATCTTACCCTTCTCGTTCTCCTTATTACCTTCCTTGCAACCCTTCTCAAGGTTTCGGGATTCACATATGCCACCATTCCTCCTGTTGGAGCTGTAGCTCCAACCTCCTCCTGTGTGTTCGGCACTCAGGCATCTCAGCTGCAGTACAAGGCCTTTAAAGGAGTCGCTCACCCAAATCGCTGTCTGACCCCGGCCTTTTGCTCTCACTTATTTTAGGTTCTAACATCAGTCAACTAGAAAACACCCTGATCCCTGGCCATGACTAGTCCCGTGTGTGTTCATGTGAGCTGGACAAATCTACCAAGCTATTCCGCAGCAGTCGTTCTGAGCAGTCAAACATGGCTGCTGCGCTAGCTGACTGGAGAATGATGGATGGAGGCTTGGTTAGCTCTCCATCATGTACTAAACACCAAGGGTGCACAAAATCACTGGTTAAAGCCGATCACTAAAGGCTGAAGGTGAGACCCAAAGGTAGCAGAGACCCCGGTAACACACGGCGTAGCTGGAGCACGCAATGTCATGTTGGTTGGCTCCCAGTTGGCAGACTGTGCTTGTCAAATCCCAATATGCAGAGGTTCAAGCTGGGGTTGCTCCGGGCAGCTCCCCATAGGCAGGTTGTAACATCTCCCAGTGGAGGCGACAGACTGGGGCTGAATCAGCCAGTGCTGTACCACACCTGATCTGGATTAAATAAAGGCAGGAAATAACATGAACGTGGAACAACTGAGCACTGGGCTCAAAGGTGACACCAGGAACTCCATATGAAATCCAGACTCCAGTCTTTGGCTCGATTTGAGCAATAAGAGCATTTGATTTTTATTAAATGATGCTTAAAAGAAAGAAAAGAAACATGTTAAACTCCACCTAAATGTGTGTGTAAGTTCTCAGTTACCCAGGTCATGGTTATCCAAAGCAGAAGATACACGGTTCCTTTTGGAAAAACCGAACTGAAGAAGCCTCTTGGATGAGAGGCGAAACATTGAACTTGTTTCAGTCCAGTTTATCACTTTATCTTGGTTTGTATATGTTGTTAATCCTGCATGCATAAAGAAGTTAATTCCAGAGTTCCACAGGGTTTTGTGTTGTTGATTATTTTTAAATAGAATCCTCCCTCTGTGAAGTGTTTTTTTGAGAAATTGAGAACTTTTCATCTTTATCTTTGTTATGTTTGCAGGATTAACAACATGTACAAACCAAGATAAAGTGATAAAACGGACTGAAAACAGTTTAATGTAGTTCATTTAATGGCAATTAAATATCTGAGTCCACGATGCACTGGCAACGCGTCCGGAGTGTACCCCGCCTTTCAAAGGTAAGCCAGCTGGAATAGGCTCCAGCGACCCCTGTGACCCATGAAAGTTGCAGACGCGGTTCAGAAAATGATTGAATGAATGAATGAATATCTGAGTCTATGTAATAGGATGTAATAGATGTTAGTGTTTATAGAACTTTGGAATACAGCTACACATTCTCCATCTAACAGTAAACACAGTGGGGGGGGGGGGGGGGGGGGGGCTTAAAAGAACAGCGCAGATGAGGAGTGGACATGAGATCCAACAAGAACGAGGTGAGAGGGAAGGGAGGGATGGAGAGAGGAGAGAGAGAGACGGCGATGGGGGAGATGCGAGGCCCAAAGCCAGTTCTGTGTTGGCAGAGGAGGGGGAGGAGGAGGCCCAGTAAATCAGCCAGCCTCTTGTCAACACCTCCCACCAGCTCCCCCCCAGGGGCTGCTGAAACCACTGAGCTGAGAATAACAAATGGCCGTCATTGGCCAGGCAAAAAGCTGTGATTATAATTATCACATCCCACACTGACCTTGCATAAACCTTAATCCTTCTCCAATGGAGCATTTAAATAGGCTGCCAACAGCGACAAAGATGAGGAGCGAGGGAAGGAGGGGGGTGAGGGGGGGTGGTTGTGTTAAGGCAGGGTATGGAGGAATGTGGGGAGACGGAGGTGAAACAAATGTAAAGACAGGGAAGTGGAAAAGGAAAGGAGCTGAGAGGAGAAGAAAGAGTCCAGCGGTTCACAGCTCACCTGGAGGTTCAGCAACTCAACACAGTAAAGGAAAGGTGAGACGGCAAGACCAGTGAGGACCGTCACAGCAGGAGTCATTCACACAGCTGTATCCAGAAGAGCTGGGCTGTGGTGACAAGATCATCACAGCTGGTGGCACCCTACCTGTAAAACACCTCTGGGAGTGTTCCTGTCACAGCACGCCCCACCCGTCTCGCTAAAACACAGAGTACGCAGCAGAGGAACGTGTCTTCGTCCAGATGGTGACTCATCCACCCCATGACTTGGAGATATGCGTACTGGAATAGTGGAGAACATACATGATAAGGCCCCGGACCCCGAGCCCCGGTCCTCAGGCCCTGTGCCACAGGCCAGAAGGCCTAGGCCCCTACCAACAAGCACTTTCTCATCGAAATCACATTTCAAATTTTCTAGAGGAAGACCAAAGAGGAGGTTTATG
This sequence comes from Antennarius maculatus, assembly GCA_013358685.1. Lineage (NCBI taxonomy): Eukaryota > Metazoa > Chordata > Actinopteri > Lophiiformes > Antennariidae > Antennarius > Antennarius maculatus. Next base: position 3,428,905 of record CM023614.1, read on the forward strand.
GATGTAGTGAAAGAGGACATGAAGGTAGTTGGTGTGAGAGAAGAGGATGCAGAAGACAGGGTTAGATGGAGGCAACTGATTCGCTGTGGAGACCCCTGAAGGGAAAAGCCGAAAGGAAAAGAAGAAGAAGATTATATTAAAGGGAGTTGGGAAGATGATTTTGTGTTGAGACGTGCACCACAGGAAGACACTCACAACATCCTAACTGAACATAATGGTAAGCTCTGCTTATAACATCAACTCATGTCATTTCTTATCAAGTGGGATATTTTTTCAACAAATAATTCTAATAATTACTAATTAAATGTGAAGAATACTGCAAACATGAGATATGAGACTTGCGTTTGGGTGACGTGCAGTATCTCTCAGTGGACATGAACAACCCAGCACACTCGTTTTAAACAGAAGAGATTTTTTTTTTTTTAATTCTAAAGTTATTTTAATCCTTGTCTGGTGTTTCAGAGTTCAGAATCCTAAATGTGGCTTCATCTTCCACAGAAGAAGTTGGACTCTCAATTAGTTGTGTTAATGTAATACTTTGTGCTGAAATTTGACATTACAGCATATTAAATGCGAATAATAATAAGTGTAAGTATGCACTGTACAAAACATGTACTGTCAGAATGCCCTCTCCCTATCTGAATGCCATTCGACATGTTTGAACACTAGAGACTCTGCCTCCACTACAGACGGGGTGAGCTGCAGGAACTCCTCCTGCAGTGACTCTTCCCTCGGAGCCGTACCTCTCTTTAACACTAGATGGCGTACTACTGGATTCCAGCACTGCAGTGCCTGTCTGTGACCCACTGAACACACATCAGCCAGTGCAGTAAAGTTATGTGATGAAAACACGTCTTCAGCCTCAGGCCTGAACAAAAAGACATGTAACATGAACAGAAGCACCACAGACACACCGAGGGAGGGTGGGAGCACACCTGAGTCCACCCCATTGGTGACAGACTGCTTGGGTTCTGCTGTTACCTGTATGGATGGTCCGTGTGCTCTGCATCCTGACTGACCCACTGGATCCACACCAGGGTGGGCTGCTGACCCACTGGGTCTGCTTCTCCTCTTGAATGACTTCATCACACTGTTCATTGAGTTGAGAGGGTAAACACATGGGGGGGGGGGGGGTGTCGCTGAGGCAGAGCGCTGTTTCATCACTGAAACACCAGGAGTGAGGATGGAACGATGGAGGACTCACCTTTTCTCTGTCCCTCTGGGTGGGACAGAGGCTGGGCCTGAGCTTGGGGAGGTCAGAGGTCAAGTGGTTTCACCCTGAGGTCAATTGAGTGGCAGTGCCCTCACTCCTACAACATTTCACATACAACACACACACACACACACACACACACACACACACACACATACAGACACACACACACACACACACACACACACAGTCACATCACTGAAATAGGATAAAAACAGCTGAAAATGGAGTTTAATCGTTTAATCATTCGGCTGCCCTTTGAGTGTGTGTGTGTGTGTGTGTGTGTGTGTGTGTGTGTGTGTGTGTGTGTGTGTGTGTGTGTGTGTGTGTGTGTGTGTGTGTGTGCGTGTGTCATTAGAAAGGACACAGTATATTTTGATGATCCTGCAGAGTGACCTTCTGTCAAAATCTGGTGCAGACCTGGATACAGGGACAATCTGGGAATTCTCCTTCATCATTAATATATCATCCCTTTTTTTCTTAGTAAATAAAAAAAAGGTTGCATGAAATGGGAGTATGTAGACCAGTGTGTACAGACAGAAAAGACAGACTAACACGCTCTAGAATGAAGCATTTTATCTTCAACAAAAAAAATTAACAAAGATCAGGAAAGCATTCATTTTCTAACAAAGTGTAGCTTCCATCCTCATGTACTGAAGGAGATGTCATTACAGTCTACTTATGTTATAATAATAATAAAAATAATGATAATAATAATAACAATAATAATAAAAATAATGATAATAATAATAATATTAATAATAATAATCATAATAATTATAGTAGTAGTCGTAGTAGTAGTAGTATTACTATTAATAATATTATAAATAATTATAACAATAAAGTTAATATTTTATTGTAATTATTAACAATAATTATAACAATGAAATTATTATTATTAATTTCTATTATTATAATTAATAATAATAATAATCATATAATTATTGTTATTATAATTATTATTATTGTTGTTGTTGCTGTTGCTGTTATTATTATTATTATTATTATTATTATTATTATTATTATTATTATTATTATTATTATTATCTACCAATAATTGAATTTGTAAAGGTGTTAGTCAGGGGTGTGTGTTGTGAAGAGATTCGTCATCTGACCTTCCAATAAATGTGTGTGTTTAGCTGAAGTGATTCAAGGGAAGAACCAATAAATTGGATTTATTATTTCGACTCAATGAAAGAGGGGAATTATAATCACAGCCAGATAGTGTAAGCAGCCTGGATTAAATTAACTAACTGCTAATACTGCTTTACATTATGCTCTCACACACACACACACACACACACACACACACACACACACACAGACAATGGACACGCTGCATTCTGTGAACACACACGCACACACATGAGTGTGTCCACAGAGGAACACACACAGATATGAGTGCTCGGGGACACAGCGCAGGCCACCCTGCGGTGCTCCAATCCATAAATCATAATGTTTCAGCAAAAGCAGAATTTCATTTCCCTGCCGGTGTCTTATCAGGCTGAGGAGGGATATATAGGCCATCACCACGCTCGTTTATTATCTCTGTGAATAGGCTGTGGCAGGGATAGGGCTATAACCTGGCGAGAGCAGGCATGTGACTGGATTAGCCTATTAACTGAAACAGTATATCAGGGCTAAGTCTATTACCTAAAGGGCCAGTATCATGTCCCCCTCCAGATATTCCCTATCCTGATGCAGCCACCGGAACTCTGTGTTTCCATTTGTTCCATTAGAATCCATTCTCTCTGTGTTGATGTCACCGCTGAGTGTTGGTCCTGCAGAACCACACTGGCCCCACCCCAAACCTTGTTAGGACGCTACAGTACCGCCTGGTTAGGCCTCACAAGCATCTAGCAGTTTGGGGGGCGGGGGGCATCAGAGTCAGGATCCCAGGTCTGATGCCAGAGATCTCTGGATGGATAGATGGATGGATGGATGGATGGATGGATGGATGGATGGATGGATGGATGGATGGATGGATGGATGGATGGATGGATGGTTTCGATGGATGTCGTCTGGAGTTACTTCATTCTCGCTACGTCGGTTTTTCAAATAAAACACACAGACAAATAAAAATCAGGTTTACATCATTTTTCTCCACTTAAGAAGAAGAAACATCCTTTATTACTACCGAAGACGGGAAATTCTCTTTCCACTCTCCATACAAGGTTAAGCATGCATATACAGTGTATACATATGTTGTATACAGGCCCCTGAACAAACACACAACACACTAGGGGCCTGGAGGCATGCAGTTAGTATATACAGGGGTAGGCAGAGTGAAGGGTAGCGTAAGGGATTGCGCCCCAAATGAGCAACTTGTGGAGGGGGTGGCGCCTTGCTCAAGGGCGCCTCGGCAGTGGCTGGGAGGTGAGCTGACACCTCCCACTGTCGGCTCACACTCCGGAGGATGTCTTGGCGGGAGCAGGAATCAAACCTCCGATGGTTTGGTCTTGAAGACCAGACATCGCCCAACCTCCGATGGCTGGGCGATGTCTGGTCTTCAAGACGTCTGCTCTACCGCTGAACCACTGCCGCCCTGTCTGTCTGCCTTAACGTCTGTCTGCCTTAACGTCTGTCTGCCTTAACGTCTGTCTGCCAATAATATTGGAATCATAAAATCGCCAGTAAACCGTGAAAAACACGTAACATCATGTTACTGGAGAATAAATCAGAATAACATATAAGATCATATTATTAACCCATAGCGAACCCTGTGACCCACATGAGGAAGAAGACGCTGAAGACGAGACAGAGACCTTTTTTCTGTACTATATTAAAACATTCAGTTGTTTGTCGGCTTAAAATAGATTCATATGAACCAAGTGTGATAAAAATGCATTCATTAATGAAGTTCAGTACAAACTGGGAATGGTTACCTACAGTTTAGCCAGGAGACTAGTTAATTCAACTAACGTCACGTCTCCTGGAACTAGGTAACGACGTTAACCGAGGTTCACCTGTAGTTTCTGTCTGCATGAGTACGATGATGACAGTTGTCTGGTTTTGGCTGAGCTTATCGGTGACCAACCCACCCTTCAGGTTGTTGCCCCCCACAGGCAGCAGCAGGCAGAACAGTGGAGGGTTCTACCTGGAGCTTTCTGAGGCAGGGGGCAGCAGGATCATCTTGTCCCAAGTCGACATGATGGACCAACCAGACACTCTGGGAGTCCATTCAGCTTTAAACAGTTGGAGAGGGTCCCTGACAACTGGAAGCCCAGACGCTGTTTTAGGGACAGATTAGCTTAGCATGCTAACTGCTGGGGAGTTGCAGTCTACCATTAGCACTGACTTGGGATCATTTTCCACGCCACAAATGAATTATGAACAGCAGCTCCCCAGATGTTACTGCCTGCTGAGTTTGACATTCGTTAGACGTTCGTGTGAGATGAGTGTCAGCAGGCAGCTAATGGGACATTTTCACACAGCAGCACACACTCTCACCATTTTCATCATTTCATTGTTGTCATTTCAACCATTTTATTGCAATTAAAAAAAAAAAAAAACAGAACAGGGAAAACATATTTCTGCGTAGCCACCACTACCTCTGACATTTTTAATACCTTCCATTTCATCTCTGACCATCCTTTGATGTGAAATCTATACTTCGCCTTAAGATTCTTCATTAAAAGAGAAACAGCTTCAGCTTTCACAAAACCTTTTGTATGGTGAAAGTGTGTGTGTGTGTGTGTGTGTGTGTGTGTGTGTGTGTGTGTGTGTGTGTGTGTGTGTGTGTGTGTGTGTGTGTGTGTGCGTGTGTAAATCATGATGTGTGCTTCCATGAAGGTCCTTGTCAAAGGAACAGTTGCTGATAGAGGAAAAAGACACTTTAGCATTAACTGAAGAGCAGTTTTCAACCAGTAATATTATTTTCTTCGATATTTTTGGACATTTACCTGCTTTCACAAATGCAATGACAGAAAAAAATTAATTGTCCTCCTTTTTCATGAAGTACTGAGCTTGGGTCCAGCACAGTTTGTGGAGCTTAGCATAAATATTTAGCTTGGCTGGTGTACATTTTAATATTTGACACCAGACTCACAAACCATCACCACTAGGATTCTTCATCCACTCAGAGAATCCTCCAGATTAAGACATGTTCCCCTTGACCTCTGACCCCTATACCTGAGCGCTGATAGGACAATGTGGGTTTAACCCCGGGTCCAGCCGTACACGCGTGACCCATGTTGAGCTACCCCCGTTTTCACTGGCTGCTCATCAGCCTAAGAGGAGGAGGCATCTGTGGCTCTGGCAGCTGATTGGCTGTCTGAGGTTCCTCGGGATGCAGCCATGCGTTGGATTGGCTGCACGCCTCTCAGTCAAAGTGACACCGTGGTGTCATTGAAGCAGACAGTGATAATGTCATTCCAGGTGGATAATGTGTTTTGACTAGGCTGTGATGGCGGCATCGCTGCAGTAATAATGAATCAGGACAATGAACCTGCAGTTAGAGCAGATGATCAACACTGACAACCCACCGATGAAGAACTTTATTATTTTCTGCTGTAATTTAACATTTTCCTCTAATTTGTCTCCTTCAATCTAACCTTTATTTAAGCAGGCAGGCGTTTAAGAATAAATTCTGATTCACAATGACAGCCAGGCTGTTAGATCACAGCTGCACATGCGGCTGTAAAGGAGATGTCGTTTGAGGGGTGCTGGAACATTCCTGGATGTGGAGGTTCATTCACTGATTTCAGTTTCATTTGTCTGCAGATAATGTTTGATCACAAATTTCCTTTGATTTAGCCTGATGAAATATTACCTGATGAGATAAAGGTTATTTTCTATCAATGAATGAATTTGGATGGGTCAGGTGATGTGTTCAAATATCACTAGCCTTTCGTCTCATGCTGAGCCACAGGGTTTGTAAGTGTGTTGGTCTTCAGCTGAGGTGTGTTCAGTAGACACACAACAACCCGCCCGCCCCGGGATTCAGTTGTGATGCATTAACATGAAACAAATCCAGAGCAGGTTGGATTCAGTATAACCTCAGCAGTAGATGCATGTCTGCATGTTAACACCCCCGCAGTGGAACCAGCAGATCTCCAGCTCCGATCGCCACTGGTGGGGTACCGGTTCGAAAAGCAGCTTGTGGTCAAGATGTTGGTTGAAGTTCAACCACCAGCAGCGTGGCAACACTGGTCAGAGAGAGACTAAGGAAAATACATCTCATAGAGTACTCAGGTCAGAAGTATAATTTTACCCTCTTGCATCTAAACGTCACACCCCTAGTTGTGTAGCCGTGCTCCTGGTTACTGAAGGGCCGTTACAGAATACTTAGACTCTCATCACAGATGATTGTTAAAGCATGTAGATGAAAACATCAAGAATGAAGCACTGCTTCCTAATCTGAGAAGAAAACCACAGTGTTGAAGACATCCAAACCTGTCACATGACTCCAGTCCTTAACAGTAGAACCTACAGTAGAACTTATAGCCAACCTACAGCAAAACCTACAGTAGTATCTACTGCAGGATCTACAGTAAAACCTACAGTAGAACCTACAGTAGCACCTACAGTAGAACCTACAATAAAACCCAAAATCGGACCTACAGTAGAACCTACAGTAGGTTCTACAGTAAAACCTACAGTAGAACCTACAGTAGCACCTACAGTAGAACCTACAATAAAACCCAAAATCGGACCTACAGTAGAACCTACAGTAGGTTCTACAGTAAAACCTACAGTAGAACCTACAGTAGAACCTACAGTCAACCTACAGCAAAACCTACAGTAGAACCTACAGTAGAATCTACAGTAGCACCTACAGTAGAACCTACAATAAAACTCACAATAGGACCTACAGCAGAACCCACAGCAGAACCTAAAGTAGAACCTACAGTAGGTTCTACAGTAGAACCTACACTAGAACCTACACTAAAACCTGTAGTAGAACCTACAGTAGAACCTATAGTAGAACCTACAGTACAACCTACAGCAGAACCTACAGTAGAACCTACACTAGAACCTACACTAGAACCTACACTAAAACCTGTAGTAGAACCTACAGTAGAACCTACAGTAGAACCTACAGTACAACCTACAGTAGAACCTACACTAGAACCTACACTAAATCTGTAGTAGAACCTACAGTAGAACCTACAGTAAAACCTACACTAGAACCTACACTAAAACCTGTAGTAGAACCTACAGTAGAACCTACAGTAGAACCTACAGTACAACCTACACTAGAACCTACACTAAAACCTGTAGTAGAACCTACAGTAGAACCTACAAGTAGAACCTACAGTACAACCTACAGTAGAACCTACACTAGAACCTACACTAAATCTGTAGTAGAACCTACAGTAGAACCTACAGTAGAACCTACAGTAAAACCTACACTAGAACCTACACTAAAACCTGTAGTAGAACCTACAGTAGAAACTACAGTAGAACCTGGAGATAGGAGCTGAATCCATTATCGACTGAACTCGTTATTCGTTATAAGAAGTTATTTAATCAACGATTAAAATAACAAAAATCATTTTAATCTGTTCCAGCCTCACAAAAAAGACCCAAACCCCCAAATCATGAAAAAAACCCTATTTTTATACACCAATAGACATGCAGACTTTACGTGTGCATAATTAATTATATATAGGTTACATAAACAATATTAAAGTGATGAGAACACACGAGCTATGTCTTTACTCCACCACTGATGTTGGTCCATCCACCAACACGTGGTAAAGTAGACTGATGGAAGTGTGTGATTAGAGATGTTGCTGCTGTCTTCCAGGGAGAGCAAACCAGTGCTTCATACAGCAAACTGTACTTCTGTTAGTACTCAGAGTACACAGTATGTGAGTACACAGTATGTGAGTACACTGTATGTGAGTATATGGATATCTGCCTGTGATCAACCCCACCTTCAGGACACTCGTATCTCAGTCATTGTGTGTAAAGGTCACTGTTGCTCTGCACAGTTTTCTCAGCCTGATGGGTTTGTAAGGCTGAGTCAAAGTACCTGTTAATTCTCAGTTGATTAAAGCCGTGAATCGACCGATTGTTTCCACCATGTGCCCCAAAACGTGTTCTCGCGCACCACAGATATATCAGACCTCCTTCTGTTCACCAGGAAAAAAAACCAAGCGGAGTCTGTCCTCCTGTTTACTGTCGTCCTCTCAGAGCAGAGGCCTCCAGCTGACATGGATGGCATCTGAGATTAAACTCGAGCTATTTCCCCAGCGTTAAGGCCCTCTTCAGTAATAGCTCCTGCTATTATACGGCTGTCTTGTGGAAACCTCCCAGCTTTAGTGCCACCCCTGCAGCAGTGGCCTGACTCTCCCTCCCCGGCAGCCGCTACAGGCCTGACAGGCGCTGGAGAGGCAGCGGCGCCGGGGCCACAGCCTGCATCCCCTTCCATTCACATGCAGATCGCTGCTAATTAATTCTCGTGTTTAACGGAATTAAACATTATTTTGGATAAAAGAGCGCACTGGTGGGGAGCTGCTTTAATATGTAGGCCAGATAAAAGCAGGAGTGTATTTCTCTGTGACGGACGTACATTTATTTGCGTTTCCACAGCCAATTTCATTTCAATGTAAAATGAGGAGATGAGGTTAGAGAAGGCAGAGAGGGGAGTTAGCTAATAGAAAACAATGACCGCTGGTTTATTCTCCAGAGGCTATTCTGCTGTTGTCAGCGCTCTCTCCTCCCAGACGCACAAAGCAGAGACAAAGAGAGAGAGCAGCGAGGCCAAGAGCCTCTTCTAAAACACACAGCAGCTTATTAACCCCGACACGCACACACACGGCGCACCGCGGCAGGCGGCACGGCCATATCAGCAGTAATATATGGAGGTTATATTCAGGTTGTAATGGTGTTATTAAAGCGACATGCTCAGGCTGAATAGAGAGAAAATCCTATTAAAATAATTATAGAGGCCTGAGATAACACCCACCGTCTCTGTGTGTATGTGTGTGTGTGTTTGTGTGTGTGTGTGTGTGTGTGTGTGTCCTGTGCTTACTAATGTGTAGTAATAGACTTTGCTAATAGTGATTGCCAGCTAATTTTATTGCTGCTTCTCGCCAGCGTCCAGCTTAATTAGAATGTATCGCTGCTGCGTTTGCTGCTGCTACACCTCTTAAAGAATAATCGCTCCAACACGTATTATACAGTCACATCATTACCACACACACACTCCTGCACATGGGATTAGTACAACAATTAAAAGCCTCTTCCAACACATTCATTTTTAATAGAGAAATATTTGATTATTGCTAATCAAATATGTTACGACCATAAAGACAACGTGTGAGAATGTTTAGGTTAAAGTGTGCCGACGAGCCAGAAGTCATTCTGGAATCAAACCAAGGACCTTCTTGCTGTGAGGCAGCGGGGCTGCTGAACCACTGCACTGCCCATGCATTTTATTATAATTGTTAATGGAGGACCACAGAACCAGATCAGAGGACCACAGAACCACGTGGCCCTGCTGTCACATCGTGTAGCGTGTAACATGTAGCGTGTTCTGCTCACCAGCAAACACCAGCAGAAAACACAAAAGGCACAAAAATCCATGTGTCTTGTTCATTCTTCATGATGTGATCTTGTAGGAGTCATGTTTGAGTTTTGGTTAAATTTGTCTATAGACAGAATGAGTACTTTAATTTACATAGCGTTATAGAAATGCGGTTTTTAAGTTAGAAATCATACCGTTAAAATTAGAAAATATTCTATTTACTTGCAGTATCTCACCTGTAGGCACCTGGTTATCCATCATGTGGGAGTAGACACGCCCCTTGGAGGTGTGTCTACGAGGGCTTATGGTCTGTTAGTGTCTTAGGAGGTTAGATGGAGGGACGGTAGGATTTTCAGACCGCAAATAACCCTATCTCAAATAGTTATATTACATCTAATGGTAACAACTTTTAGTTTAAATTCACTTTCGTCCACCTAAGAAGAGAACCGGATCGTTTGAACAGATGGACTGTCCCAATAAAATTACACCTGATTTGCTTCAACTCTCGGTGCTTCTGAAATCCTGTCAACAACCTCGTACAGATGGTGTAAGAAACACCACTTCAGATGTGCATCAGCTGTTCGGGTCGGAGTTTTGACAGAACGAACCCCGTTTAAGATCTAACCACACTCACTGGTGAGCCTCAGCTCCTCGTCCCACCAACAGAGGGTCGCTGCAAAGCAATGCGACCCAACCCCAGAAGATCCCAAAGCACATGGACAAACACCTCTGCCCACAGATGTGACACATTTCTTTATTCTAGGTCCTGTTAGTGGCTGATGGGAACTGCTGGCATTAGCCTGCCGTGTTGTTAGCATCTGTCTCGCTCCTACTTGATGCGTTTCATCTCCTCTGCTCTGGTCTGTGGTCTGGATTTAATGGCAACCTCTCAGGAACGGCTTCCAGCAGCACTCTGAGGCCAAATACAGCAAATTTGAGAAAATTGTTCCATTCCATTTTCCCAGCCTGGAAGAGATGTTTGTGTGTGTGTGTGTGTGTGTGTGTGTGTGTGTGTGTGTGTGTGTGTGTGTGTGTATGCGTGCGTGCGTGAGTGTGTGTGTGTGTGTGTGTGTGTGTGTGTGTGTGTGTGTGTGTGTGTGTGTGTGTGTGTGTGTGTGTGTGCCTGCTGATAGACATCAGCTGGGTAGCTGAAGGCTGAAGGCATTAAGGGAGGAGAGGAGGACATTAATCTAAAGAAAATTAAAATCTGGAGCACTGCGTTTAGGATGGGGAGCGACCGCCAGTTCTAATAAGAAGTGGTTAAGGAGAGCACAGATTTAGATAAATGTGTAGGAGAGACAGCGGAGAGGAGGAGGAAGAGAGGGGAGGAGGAGAACCAGGGGAAAGGAAAGAAGTGAAGAAAGTAGAGAAAAGAGGATAAAATATTAGAATAATGTGAGAAAAAGGAGAGGAGGAGAAACAGGAAAGGAGAGGAGAGGAGAGGAGAGGAGAGGAGAGGAGAGGAGAGGAGAGGAGAGGAGAGGAGAGGAGAGGAGAGGAGAGGAGAGGAGAGGAGAGGAGAGGAGAGTCCAACGGAATCTGTCAGAGCTGCTAAAAAAGCCTTTGTGTGTGTGTGTGTGTGTGTGTGTGTGTGTGTGTGTGTGTGTGTGTGTGTGTGTGTGTGTGTGTGTGTGTGTGTGTGTGTGTGTGTGTGTGTGTGTGTGTGTGTGTGTGTTATGCAGCACATGTAGATAGCAGTGGCTCTGTGGTCCTGTGCATCAATAACATCAGGTTATCAGGAGTGTGGTCTGGTCTCACACACACACACACACACAAACACAAACACACACACACACACACACACACACACACACACACACACACACGTGTGGTGAGTGATAGCAGTGTCACAAAGGTGGATGTCTGAGGTTAGCCACGCTGTGCTCAACAGAATGTTGTAGATCTCAGGCTGTGGCCAGTCGAGGAGATGTGGAGCAGATTCAGCTCGGGGGGCCTCTGCCCACCGCCCCCAGCAGGAATATGGGCGCACATTGGGCAGCACCAATCAATGCTAGTTTAGGGTAAAGAAAATAAGCAAATCAGGTAATGAAAAAGTGGACAGAAGGACATTGTCTGTCTCAGGCAGTGTTATACCTCCACGTCAGGGGGCCTAAGGTTTTCCACTGAGGTTTTACCTGATGGTTCAATACTCGAGAATAAAAAGAAAGCAGTTGACATCACAACCTTCATTCATGGACTTTATGTTGTTACAAAAAGGGTTAACAATACATTATCAATATAGCAGCCTCTGATTGGTTCTCAGACAGGATGGAGCCCTGCCTCCACAGCCCTGAGCAAAGAGGGAGTAGAAAAAACAAGAGGTTTATTCATGTTTATACCTTACTAGCATTATGAACACATCCAATAAAATTTATTAGAAAATCAACTGTGACTAAAATGATTAAGTTGTTGTCGACATCCGAATGAGAAATATATTGGAGTCACATTTGCTGGGACAGAGTTGTTCTGATGCTGAGCTTTGAAGTGAAGGCATGCAGGTCAGGAGTCAGTTTGCTGGGATGTGAGGGACGTCACAGAGATGCTGTTGATTCTCAGCCTGCTTTGTTCAGAGTTAATACAGAACATGTTTCTTCATGTGTGTAGAGAAAGCTGAGCTGAACACACTCGTTCTTGTTGCGTGGCGTCAAATAGGAGGAAGTGTATCCTTCGAGGTCCAGTAGAATGTGGAGAACCTGGAGAAAACCCACACAGACACAGGGAGAATATGCAAACTCCACACAGAAAGGATTGGATAAAGGTGGTCTAATATTTTATGTTACTGATTGTTCTCTTCCCATTGCTTAACATTCTGTTGGAATGATGGTGGAATGAGTGATATGTAGCCTCCACTGAAGTTTTAACACCTTCTCCTCCTTTTTTAATAAAGCATGGATGGACAGTAGACAGTGTCTACTCCTACATGATGGATAACCAAATTGGACTACTGTTGGTCGAAGAAGGAGAGGAGGAAAGTGTGTTCGTAAGAGAGGAGGAATGCCAAGAGTATAGGACTGAGAGTAGGGACGTTAAATGTTGGAAGTATGACAGGAAAAGGTAGAGAGTTGGTTGACACGATGCAGAGGAGGAAAGCAGACATATTGTGTGTCCAGGAGACCAGGTGGAAAGGTAGCAAGGCTAGAAGTTTAGGAGCAGGGTTCAAGTTGTTCTATCATGGTGTAGATAGGAAGAGAAATGGAGTAGGAGTTATCTTGGAGGAGGAGTTTGTTAGGAATGTCCTGGAGGTAAAAAGAGTGTCAGACAGAGTGATGAGTCTAAAGCTAGAAATCGAAGGTGTGATGGTCACTGTTGTTAGTGGATATGCTCCACAGGTAGGATGTGAGCTGGAGGAGAAGGAGAAATTCTGGTTGGACTTTGATGAAGTGATGCAGAGCATACCTAGAAGTGAGAGAGTTGTCGTTGGTGCAGACTTCAATGGACATATTGGTGCAGGAAACAGAGGTGATGAGGAAGTGATGGGCAGATTTGGTATCCAGGAGAGGAACGCAGAAGGACAGATGGTAGTTGACTTTGCAAAAAGGATGGAAATGGCAATAGTGAATACTTTCTTCCAGAAGAGGCAGGAACATAGGGTGACCTATAATAGTGGTGGTAGGAGCACACAGGTAGACTACATCTTGTGTAGACGATGTAATCTGAAGGAGATCAGTGACCGTAAAGTAGTGGTAGGCGATAGTGTAGCCAAACAGCATAGGATGGTGGTATGTAGGATGACTCTGGTGGTGAGGAAGATGAAGAAGACAAAGACAGAGCAGAGGACGAAATGGTGGAAGCTAAAAAAGGAAGAGTGTTGCATGACTTTTAGGAAGGAGTTAAGACAGGCTCTGGGTGGTCAGGAGGTGCTTCCAGATGACTGGACAACTACAGCTAATGTGATGAGGGAGACAGGTAGGAGAGTATTTGGTGTGTCATCTGGAAGGAAAGTAGATAAGGAGACTTGGTGGTGGAATGAGGAGGTACAGGAGTGTATACAGAGAAAGAGGTTAGCTAAGAAGAAGTGGGACACTGAGAGGACTGAGGAGAGTAGACAGGAGTACAGGGAGATGCAGCGTAAGGTGAAGGTAGAGGTAGCAAAGGCCAAACAAGAAGCTTATGATGACTTGTATGCTAGGTTGGACAGTAAGGAGGGAGAAACTGATCTATACAGGTTGGCAAGACAGAGAGATAGAGATGGGAAGGACGTGCAGCAGGTTAGGGTGATTAAGGATAGGGACGGAAGTCTATTGACAGGTGCCAGTAGTGTGATGGGAAGATGGAAAGAGTACTTTGGAGTACTTTGAAGAGTTGTTGTACGTGGAAAATGAGAGAGAATAAAGACTAGAAGAGGTGACTGCTGTAGACCAGGAAGTAGCAAAGATTAGTCAGGATGAAGTGAGGAGGGCAGTGAAGAGGATGAAGAGTGGAAAGGCAGTCGGTCCTGATGATATACCTGTAGAGGTTTGGAAGTGTCTAGGAGAGTTGGCAGTAGAGTTTCTGACTGGGTTGTTCAACAGGATCTTAGATAGTGAGAAGATGCCTGAGGAATGGAGGAGAAGTGTGCTGGTGCCCATTTTTAAGAACAAGGGAGATGTGCAGAGTTGTGGCAACTACAGAGGAATAAAGCTGATGAGCCATACAATGAAGTTATAGGAAAGAGCAGTGGAAACTAGACTAAGGGCAGAAGAGAGCATTTGTGAGCAGCAGTATGGTTTCATGCCAAAAAAGAGTACTACAGATGCAGTATTTGCTTTGAGGATGTTGATAGAGAAGTACAGAGAAGGCCAAACGAAGCTGCATTGTGTTTTTGTAGATCTGGAGAAAGCTTATGACAAGGTACCCAGAGAGGAACTGTGGTATTGTATGAAGAAGTCTGGAGTGGCAGAGAAGTATGTTAGAGCGGTGCAGGACATGTATGAGGACTGTAAGACAGTGGTGAGGTGTGCTGTAGGTGTGACAGAGGAGTTCAAGGTTGAGGTGGGACTGCATCAGGGATCAGCTCTGAGCCCCTTCTTGTTCGCTATGGTGATGGACAGGCTGACAGACGAGGTTAGACAGGAATCCCCATGGACTATGATGTTTGCAGATGACATTGTGATCTGCAGTGAGAGCAGGGAACAGGTGGAGGAGAAGCTAGAGAGGTGGAGGTTTGTCCTGGAAAGGAGAGGAATGAAGGTTAGCCGAAGTAAGACAGAGTACATGTGTGTGAATGAGAGGGACCCAAGTGGAAGAGTGAGGTTACAGGGAGAAGAAATCAAGAAGGTGGAGGATTTCAAGTATTTAGGGTCAATAGTCCAGAGTCAACTACAGCTAATGTGATCAGGGAGAC
Source organism: Antennarius maculatus (assembly GCA_013358685.1). Taxonomy (NCBI): domain Eukaryota; kingdom Metazoa; phylum Chordata; class Actinopteri; order Lophiiformes; family Antennariidae; genus Antennarius; species Antennarius maculatus. The sequence goes on from CM023614.1 coordinate 3,443,917, forward strand.
AGGTAGGAGAGTATTTGGTGTGTCATCTGGAAGGAAAGTAGATAAGGAGACTTGGTGGTGGAATGAGGAGGTACAGGAGTGTATTCAGAGAAAGAGGTTAGCTAAGAAGAAGTGGGACACTGAGAGGACTGAGGAGAGTAGACAGGAGTACAGGGAGATACAGCGTAAGGTGAAGGTAGAGGTAGCAAAGGCCAAACAAGAAGCTTATGATGACTTGTATGCTAGGTTGGACAGTAAGGAGGGAGAGACTGATCTATACAGGCTGGCAAGACAGAGAGATAGAGATGGGAAGGACGTGCAGCAGGTTAGGGTGATTAAGGATAGGGATGGAAGTCTATTGACAGGTGCCAGCAGTGTGATGGGAAGATGGAAAGAGTACTTTGAGGAGTTGATGAACGTGGAAAATGAGAGAGAACAAAGACTAGAAGAGGTGACTGTTGTGGACCAGGATGTAGCAAAGATTAGCCAGGATGAAGTGAGGAGAGCACTGAAGAGGATGAAGAGTGGAAAGGCAGTCGGTCCTGATGATATACCTGTAGAGGTTTGGAAGTGTCTAGGAGAGGTGGCAGTAGAGTTTCTGACTGGGTTGTTCAACAGGATCTTAGATAGTGAGAAGATGCCTGAGGAGTGGAGGAGAAGTGTGCTGGTGCCCATTTTTAAGAACAAGGGAGATGTGCAGAGTTGTGGCAACTACAGAGGAATAAAGCTGATGAGCCATACAATGAAGTTATGGGAAAGAGTAGTGGAAGCTAGACTAAGGGCAGAAGTGAGCATTTGTGAGCAGCAGTATGGTTTCATGCCAAAAAAGAGTACTACAGATGCAGTATTTGCTTTGAGGATGTTGATAGAGAAGTACAGAGAAGGCCAGAGGGAGCTGCATTGTGTTTTTGTAGATCTGGAGAAAGCTTATGACAGGGTGCCCAGAGAGGAACTGTGGTATTGTATGAGGAAGTCTGGAGTGGCAGAGAAGTATGTTAGAGCGGTGCAGGACATGTATGAAGACTGTAAGACAGTGGTGAGGTGTGCTGTAGGTGTGACAGAGGAGTTCAAGGTGGAGGTGGGACTGCATCAGGGATCAGCTCTGAGCCCCTTCTTGTTCGCTATGGTGATGGACAGGCTGACAGACGAGGTTAGACAGGAATCTCCATGGACTATGATGTTTGCAGATGACATTGTGATCTGCAGTGAGAGTAGGGACGAGGTGGAGGAGAAGCTAGAGAGGTGGAGGTTTGTCCTGGAAAGGAGAGGAATGAAGGTTAGCCGCAGTAAGACAGAGTACATGTGTGTGAATGAGAGGGACCCAAGTGGAAGAGTGAGGTTACAGGGAGAAGAGATCAAGAAGGTGGAGGATTTTAAGTACTTGGGGTCAACAGTCCAGAGCAATGGAGAGTGGGGAAAAGAGGTGAAGAAGCGTGTCCAGGCAGGATGGAATGGGTGGAGAAAAGTGTCAGGTGTGATGTGTGATAGAAGAGTTTCAGCTAAAATGAAAGGAAAGGTGTACAAAACTGTGGTGAGACCAGCGATGTTGTTTGGTCTAGAGACAGTGTCACTGAGGAAAAGACAGGAGGCAGAGCTGGAGGTAGCAGAGATGAAGATGCTGAGGTTCTCTCTGGGAGTGACCAGGAAGGATAGGATCAGGAATGAGTACATCAGAGGGACAGCACATGTTAGAGGTTTTGGAGATAAAGTCAGAGAGGCCAGACTGAGATGGTTTGGACATGTCCAGAGGAGAGATAGTGAATATATTGGTAGAAGGATGCTGAGTTTTGAATTGCCAGGCAGGAGGCCTAGAGGAAGACCAAAGAGGAGGTTTATGGATGTCGTGAAAGAGGACATGAAGGTAGTTGGTGTGAGAGAAGAGGATGCAAAGGACAGGGTTAGATGGAGGCGGTTGATTCGCTGTGGCGACCCCTGAAGGGAAAAGCCAAAAGGAAAAGAAGAAGAGGGTCAATAGTCCAGAGCAATGGAGAGTGTGGAAAAGAGGTGAAGAAGCGTGTCCAGGCAGGATGGAACGGGTGGAGAAAAGTGTCAGGTGTGATGTGTGATAGAAGAGTTTCAGCTAAAATGAAAGGAAAGGTGTACAAAACTGTGGTGAGACCAGCGATGTTGTTTGGTCTAGAGACAGTGTCACTGAGGAAAAGACAGGAGACAGAGCTGGAGGTAGCAGAGATGAAGATGCTGAGGTTCTCTCTGGGAGTGACCAGGAAGGATAGGATCAGGAATGCGTACATCAGAGGGACAGCACATGTTAGAGGTTTTGGAGATAAAGTCAGAGAGGCCAGACTGAGATGATTTGGACATGTCCAGAGGAGAGATAGTGAATATATTGGTAGAAGGATGCTGAGTTTTGAACTGCCAGGAATGTTGCTGCAGGAAGGGTAACGGACTCTTCACCACATAATCAAGTTGTTTCCTTTTTAACTGTGTGCTGAGATAACAGAGAGAACTTGCTGAGTCCAGTTCGGTCCAGGAAAGTCCACAACCCGAGAGGAAAGACTACAAATATAATGTCACGTACATTGTGTGTGTGTGTGTGTGTGTGTGTGTGTGTGTGTGTGTGTGTGTGTGTGTGTGTGTGTGTGTGTGTATGTGTGTGTGTGTGTGTGTGTGCGTGCGTGTGTAGATGTGGGGGTTTTTTGTCTGCATGTATTCTCATACTGTAACCCCATAAAAGGGGGTAAACTTTTTATGAAATCAAAGCTCGTTTTAGTGTTGCAGCAAAATATTTCATATATTTTACATATATATTTTATATATATATTATATATATACATTTTTAGATGTGGTTATTTAACTTGCAACATTTAATCTTTTCATTAAATGACTGCTGTGTCCTAGACCCCCTGTGGAGCGTCCACACCTCAGCTGTGTGACACCCACTTAACACCACAGTCAATGTCTGACCATTTTATTTAGTAAGAAAACCTCCCATGATGGATTGTGGGAGCAGTCAGGTGATCTAATGTCTGTGTGTGTGTGTGTGTGTGTGTGTGTGTGTGTGTGTGTGTGTCTCTGTGTGTGTGTGTGTGTGTGTGTGTGTGTGTGAGGGTGGCCAGTCAATCACTCAGAACAAAGCTTTGACGCCCAGAGTCAAGCCTGACACCCTGTAAAAGAATGATTGTGTGTGATGTTGTGTGTACATTTCTGTGTGTGTGTGTGTGTGTGTGTGTGTGTGTGTGTGTGTGTGTGTGTGTGTGTGTGTGTGTGTGTGTGTGTGTGTGTGTGTGTGTGTGTGTGTGTGTGTGTGTGTGTGTGTGTGTGAGTGTGATGAGAGAGAGAGAGAGTTGTTGTGGCTTTTGTCACTATCGTTACATTTTGGTTAAAGACCATCAGGGTGGTGCACCCCATCTCACACCTACCAACACCCCATCTCACACCTACCAACACCCCATCACACACCTACCAACATCCCCACATACACTAACCAACACCCAATCACACACCTACCAACAACCCAACACACACCTAACAACGCCCCATCTGACATCTACCAACACCTGATTTCCACCCCCTGGATGAGAGTTTACCCCTGATCCCTGCGTTCACCTGAGTTGTGGGTTCTGGGTACTGAATTCTGGATTGTTGGTTCTGGGTCTGGTTACTGAGTTCTGGGTATCGGGTTGTAGGTTCTGGTTCTGTCCTGTTAGCCATGACCCCTGTGTGGGCCTAGGTTGTGGGTTGTGGGTACTGGCTTCTGGGTTCTTGGTTCTGGGTACTAGGTTATGCGTTGTGGATTCTGGGTTGTGGGTAGTGGGTTCGCAAACCCTGGTTTGGGTACTGGCTTCTGGGTACTGTGTTGTCGGTTTTGGGTTCTGGGGACTGGATTCTGTGTTCTGGGTTGTGGGTTCTTGGTTCTGGGTTGTGGGTTCTTGGTTCTGGGTAGTGGGTTCAGGGTTCTGGGTAAAGGATTCTGAGTTGTGGGTTCTGGCATCTGGGTTCTGGGTCCTTGGTTCTGTGTTCTGGTTCTGGGTTCTGTCCCGTGCCAGGCCAGTCGTATGAGGTGGGAGTTGCAGTGGGGGAGATGTCCTACAGCGGTTTGGGGTGTGCAGCTGATCCGGTTCGGGTCGGCTAACTTTCCATTAGCCTGGACAGTATTCGGTCACCTTCACTCTCACCCGTCCTCAGGCCATCCATTAACACACACTCCGTCTGTGTGTGTGTATGTGTGTGTGCGTGTGTGTGTGTGTGTGTGTGTGTGTGTGTGTGTGTGTGTGTGTGTGTGTGTGTGTGTGTGTGTGTTTATTTGTCAGACTCTCTGTGAGAGTATTAATCTCCTCAATATTGCCTCCATGAAATTGACATTTGACAGTAATTGTGTAGCTCCAGCAATCCGGTCCATCCTGGGCTCTGATTGGACGAGGATAAGAAGCACAGACTATGTTCGGTCACACTTCCTCCTGGTTAACAGCACAAATAAAATGTCAAAACAAATCCCACAGTTTTTCCCAGGGTGGAGAGATAGAAGATGGGTGGAGATGGTTGGAGCTGGAGGACCACAAAACATTTTGGAACGACTCAGATGAAGAGATGAAGGACGAGGCTGGGTGGAGAGACACCTCATTGCATATTGATTATAATGTATAGCTGCACATCATCATAGGAACAGCAAGCCATGCTAGCATTATGGCACGGGCACGCAGACTGAAAGATGGAGGCTGTGGAGGAGAACCCAAAGCTCAGTGATGAGGCTCAGAGGCAACGAAGAGGAGTCAAATCCTGGTGGACCTGTGGGTCTTTCTCCCATAGTTTCTGTCATATCCCTACGATCCACCATGTAGAGACAACACTGTGAGAGAAATAAATAGAAAGTAAAAACAGAAAATAGAAACAGCTTCATAGAGCCGATAAAGTGTCGTTCAGGTGGAGAGAGGATGTCACATTGAGTCTGACACCTGATGTCACTTCCATCCTGTGTGAATGAGAGCCTGGAAGCTACCACTGAGGTGAAGCGGGTGAGGTGACGCTGGTGACGTGAGGATGACAGGACGTGAATGTGTTACGCTCCAGTCAAATATGAGCTCTCAGCAGTATTTACAGTAGAACTCTAGCTCTATTTATACCAACTGTCTCATACTCCATTCTGACATAAGCAAACTTGACTAGAATATTGTTTATTTATGTTGTACATTTTGTACATTTTTAACTTGTTTTATTATTATTAAATGGATGGATGAATGGATGGACGGACGGACGGACGGACGGACGGACAGACGGATGGATGGACGGATGGATGGATGGATGGATAGATACTGAGTTTCCCGAGGGAAATTCAGTATCCCGAGGGAAATCATCTACTCACAATAAATACATAAAATCACATAACATTCGCACAAGACTGACAAAGAGACAGTACAACGACAATGAGCTCACAGCATAAAAAGCATACAAAAAGCAGATGAACAGAACTGTGAACTGAGGGCCCACATGTTGAGCAAGGCACATCTATATACATCGTCAGCCAACCACAGATGACCCCAGGGGACAGTAAACACCAAGGAACCCCACAGTGTATCCCTGCCTTCAAGCCCCCCCCCCCCTTTCCCCCCACTCTTTGCTGACCACGACGACCTCGCAGCTTCACCTCCCCTCCTTCTGAGGGAATGGTGGTACCCTCGGACGGGGCACAAAGGAGATCCTCATTCTCTCTGTGGAGGAGCTCTGTGACAGCGGTCCGTCGCTGAAGGAGCTCCTTCTGCCGACACCATTCCACAAAGTCCATCACCACACTCCTATACTCCCCCTCATCACCCTTCCTGATACATGCCACAGTTGCAGTGTCATCCGAAAACTTCTGCATGAGCTCTAGGACCAGTTGCTCTTGGGTCTTCATCACATGCGAGGTGAGAGTGACTTGTCAGTAGTCATTGAGCTCTTTGGGGTGTCTCCGCTTAGGGACAGGAACAATGCACAATGTTTTCCACAGGTACGGGACCCTCCCCAGCTGAAGGCTGAGGTTCAAATCCTGAACCTCAGCCTTCAGCCTTCAAACCCAATTCAGCAGCACAGGCCCAGACGAGTCTTTGGGGGACCAAGTCTGGTCCAGCCGCCTCAGCCTAGACGTCACCTGGTAGGCAGTGATGGCCGTGTGGGGAAGGATGGTCCTGTGGCTCGATGGGTCTGGTAATTGAAGTAGGGGAAAGCTCTGGATTAGGTCCGGAAGAGGTAAGTGAGGTGGACAGAAAGATAGAGGGGGAGATATAGGTGAGGTAGATGGAGGAGGAGGAGGAGGCATGTAGAAGGTGGTCTGCAAGACCGGAGGACTTTCGGGGATAGGAGCATGGAGTGGCGGGGGACCTGAACCAATTAAAAAAGCTGTTGAGTTCACCAGCTCGCTCCACATTCCCCTTCACTGTACTGCGCCCCTCGCCATAGCTGGTGATGGCCCTCATGCCACCCCAGACCTGTCACACCTGGTTGTGCCCCAGGTGGTTCTCCAGTTTCCTCCTGTAGTTCTCTTTGGCCTCCCTCAGGCAGAGTTTCACTGCCTGCTGGGCCTTCCTCCTCATTCCCACTCCTGAACGCCCACTTCTTCCTGTTCAGGACAGCCTTCACCTCCTTGGTTACCCAAAGTTTATTGTTTCGGTAACATTTGACTGTCCTGACAGGTACTACCGTGTCCACACAGAAGTTCATATAGTTTATTAAACACTGAGCCGCCCCCTCGACGTCCTCCCCATGTTACACTTTTGGTTGTCTGGAAGCAGTCCCTCAGTGTCTCCTCAGCTTCCAGGGACCATCTCCTGACCTGCCAGGTTGTTGCTGGCAGCCATGTCACCAGCGGGATGTGGGTGAGCTGGAGGTAGACTAGGTTATGGTCTGATATACCTAGTGGGGGGAGGGGGTGGCAGTGTGTGCCTCCTTGGCATTTGTGAAGAACAGATCGATGATTCTGTTTTCTGGTCCAGTGTGTGCAGTCCACACACTGCGCCCTCTCAGGTTCCGCACGTGGAGGAACATAGACGATGAGGACAACGACGTGTGAAAATTCACATGCCAGGTGGTAGTGCCTGATGTTGATAACTGTTAGCTCCAGATTGCGGTTGCACAACGTTGTTTTCACAGTCACATGTCCCAGGTGACACCATCTGTTGTTGGTATAAATGATCACACCATCTCATTTCTTCATACTGGCAGTGTCCGTGTCCCGGTCCACTTGTACCAAGACAAAGTTGGTCTGTTCGACGTTAGCATTATGCACAAAGTCCTTCAGCCATGTCTCATTGAACACGAACAAGCTGGTCTCCCTGTAGCACTGCTCTGTCCTGCACAGCATCATCAGTTCGTCCACCTTCTTGGGAAGCGAGTTTACGTTCCCCATGATGACGGAGGGAACAGAGGGTCTGGCCCGAAAACGGCTAGTGGCTCTAGCCGTTAGCCTGTTGTTGTTTACCCCCTCGGCCCTCCCTGTACCTCCGCTGGAGCTCAGCAGGGATGAGATTGCGAACCCGAGATTCTCCTCTGACCTTCAAAGAGAGCATCTCCTCTTTAGAGTAACTCAGCACAGTACTGTCCATAGTGCTGAGAAGGTCTATTGTTGCTGTTTTAGTAGAATCTATTTTTGTCATTTTGTAAATGAACCAAAGGAGCGGTAGCACTCCTAATTTCATTGCATTGTATTGTATTGTATTGTATTGTATTGTATTCTATTCTATTCTATTCTATTCTATTCTATTCTATTCTATTCTATTCTATTTTTTCTATTCTATTTTATTTTATTCTATTTTACTCTATTCTACTCTATTGTATCCCATTCTACTTCATTTGATTCTGTTCTATTCTACTCTACTCTGTTCTAATCTACTCTATTCTACTCTGTTCTACTCTATTTTACTCTATTCTACTCTACTGTAGTTTGTTCCATTCTATTCCATTCTACTCTATTCTACTCTATCCTACTTTACTCTGTTCTATTTTGTTCTATGTAATTCTATCTTATTCTATTCTACTCTACTCTGACCTGTTCTATTCTGCTCTACTCTACAGTATTCTGGTCTGCTCTACTCTACTCTTTTCTATTCTGTTCTATTTTATTCTATTCTACTTTATTCTATTCTATTTTACTCTACTTTGTTCTGTTCTATTTTATTTTATTCTATTCTATTCTACTCTAGCTGATGCAGGAAAAAAGTGAACACATTGTTGATGTGAAGAAAAACACTGTGGGACTTTAAGCAACGTAGCACCATATTTTGAATATATTAAAATATGACCCATGTATGGTGATGTGCATCCGTAAGTATAAGTATTAGTACTACGAATACCATTACTCTGAATACTAGTACTACAAATACTCATACTATGAGTACTAGTACTGTGAATACTCGTATTGTGAATACTGGTACTATGAACACTAGTACTAAGAACACCAGTACAGTACTTTGATACTCGCGATACAAATACTTGTAGTACAAAATCTAGTACTACAAAAACTAGTACTACAAATACTAATACTAGTATTACTAGTACTATGAATGCTGGTACTAGAAATACTAGTAATACAAATACTAGTACTATCAATACTAGTACTATGAATACTAGTAGTATCAATACAAGTACTACAAATACTAGTAATAAGAATACTAGTACTATGAATACTAGTACTACAAATACTATTACTAAGAATACTCCTACTATGAATACCCGTACTAGTAATAAGAGGATTAAAATTGTTGACCCACACGGACTCTGTGGACCGTGCCTCACGGTGTTCTTTGTCACAGGTTTCCACTGTCTTTTCTGGAGTCATTCTTTTACCATAATAAGACGAGGTGACTTGTAAACCTTCACACCGACCAGTTTTGGGGTTTTTATTTATTAACTCTTTCTGCTGAGGGTTTCTAAAAGACGTTTTCACTCAGGGACTGAAGCCGACAATTAATATCTGCTCTCAATCTTTCTGTTTCCTTCCCCCTTCGAGCACCTTGAACAGGACCTCCGGCCATCTCTCTGATTAAACTTCATAATTAGCTGTGTGTGTGTGTGTGTGTGTGTGTGTGTGTGTGTGTGTGTGTGTGTGTGTGTGTGTGTGTGTGTGTGTGTGTGTGTGTGTGTGTGTGTGTGTGTGTGTGATTTTTATCATAGTTTTGAGGACATTCTTCTCTTCTCCAATCATCAGCCGGCTCCCTGCAGGCAGACGCTAATTAAAATCAATAGTCTCCTCAGACTGACACTGAAGGTTCAGCTGCGATGAAGCAACAACAAACTTGACCATCATCAGTCTCACATTAGTAAAACACAACTTCAGGGATAAATTGTTGGACACATCCGTTACTGATGAATAAAACCAGTGGCCATCAGTTTAAAGCTGGTTCTGTGTTAGTTAATGAGGTCTGGGATCAACAAGAATGTGTTTGCTACCTTGGAAGGGTGAGAAGGATGAGGGGGGAGGACAGGAGAGAAAGAAGGTCAGAGGGACCTTGTTGACCTGAAGATGTGCTCCTAGATAACACACAAAACCTTTACAGCGGTAGCTGCTTCTGTGATGCTAGTGCTGGCTGCATGGACCTGTGAGACACGTTGGTGCGTGAACATCCTCAAGTCCTGCGTGGACATCAGAACAGAATTGTTCCAGGGTTGTCAGAGGTTCCTGGGATCGCTGTGTCAATCTGAGGTACATCCAAACACCAAAGGAACCATACAGTACCAAGACCTCTAATGCGTGTGAAGGTGGGTTCAGGTCAGTCACGCTGGACAATGGAGTTCATGTTCTGTCTGAATGAAAAAACACGAAGGCAAGAGGCAATGAGAAGAACCGTCCCTCTGAGGAGTTGGGAGGGGAACGTGGATCTTCAAAGAGGAGAACGTGGATCCTCATAGAAGAGTTGGAGAACAGAGTGAAGGGATTGCTGTCGACACGTTTCCATGAGTGAGATGGCAGTCATGGAAACATGACGCCAGCGATGGTTTGTGTGTGTGTGTGTGTGTGTGTGTGTGTGTGTGTGTGTGTGTGTGTGTGTGTGTGTGTGTGTGTGTGTGTGTGTGTGTCGGCTGTGTTAACAGTGGGATGGTGTCAGTGATAAAAGCGCAGCAGTGTTTAGTCCAGCAGCTACTTCCTGTCCATCCATCATCAACAGAAACACACCACCAAATAGACACATTCATCAAAGCCTCTGCAGATGGCAACACACACAGAAACACACACCACCCCTACAGTAATGCTGCAACACACACACAGTCAGACACACTGCACCCCCGTTAAATAGTGTTGTGGTTGGCAGACATGTGTGTGATGAATTGTGTGTCTCTACCAGACTTCTGAAAAGTTAATTTTCTAAAGACTGCAGCCCATTGGAGAGGAGAGGAGAGGATGGGGGACTGGTCAGTGTGTGTGTGTGTGTGTGTGTGTGTGTGTGTGTGTGTGTGTGTGTGTGTGTGTGTGTGTGTGTGTGTGTGTGTGTGTGTGTGTGTGTGTGGGTGGGTGTGTGTGTGTGTGTGTGTGTGTGTGTGTGTGTGTGTGTGTGTGTGTCGTCATGTCTGGTGGGAACAGGAGGTGATGTTTGTCGTGCTTTGGAATGTTTTCCATCTACTCTCAGGTTGTTGGATGAAGACATGGTCAAACATACACACACATGTCCCTCAGCCTGCATGTTACACACAGCCTGATGACAACTGTGTGACTCCATAAATCTGGTGTGTTTCTGTTCTTCTGTGTGGTAAAAGCACTTCAGGAGACTAAACAGTGTAAAACTTTACACTGGGCTCCAGAAGATGAAGATGAAGATGAGTGTAATCCTTTGAACTCAACTGCTGTCGGGTAAAACTCCTCTTACAAGGATGACATCACAACTAAGCTTCACACCTGCCTCCAATGAACAGAACACTACAAACCTGGTGTGGTTCCATTTGTACAGCAGTTCAGTTCCTCAACACTCCTCCACAATAAACTGGACTTCTGTCGTCTTCTTCTGTATTAATTTTCAAAAGCTACATCAACTGTAGCATTTTCTAGCGTTCTATCAGATCCGGACAGAAAACAAAATAAAAAACTTCTCCTTTTCCACCAAAACCCTTGTTGTGTCGGCAGGACCTTGTGGAGGTCCAGGCTACTGAACCCCTCAATCTGGACACCACAGCTGGAACAATGCGGATGCGGTCGCACCGTTCAGGCTGCTGCTGTTGCTGTCTTCTCCGTGAGCGTCCATCATGTCATGCATCATAAAGGCAACAGGAAAATTGTGTCAGTAAAACAGAAGACAGGTGTGGATGCTGAGGTTCACACCTGTCAACACCTTCTCTCCACTGGTGATAGTGTGTTGTCTGGTTCTGGGTTCACTTGTCTCAGCTCTCTGTAACAAAACACATTTCACCTGAAATGACTTCAAATGACAAGCATGGGTTCTGTTCCTGGGCTCCACAGAAAATAAGATGAGAATAGAAACACATCATTTGGGTGTTCTTACAGTCACATCAGTTCAGAGCAACAGTTTGAAAACCCTCCTCTAAACACAACTGGCAGCTCCATTAAGGTAAAGGTCACCATCATACAGTAACCACCTGCTGACAAGCACACACACATATATACACACACATATACACGCACACATATACATATACACACACATATACATACACACATATACCAGAATACACACATATACACAAACATACACACATACACACAAGCATACATATACTCAAGCATACACACATATATAAAGGCACACACACATACACAAGCACACACACATATACACAGCATGAAAACATACACAAGCATGCATTCATACACACAAGCATACGCAGATATACACAAGTGCGTACACATATACACAAGCACACATATACACAAGCATACACACATATACTGTACACAAGCACACATGTACACAAGCATAGAGACATATACACAAGCACACACACATATACACAAGAACACATGTACACGAGCACGGACACATAAAAACAAGCACGCATACATATACCCAAGCATACACACATATACACAAGCACACACACATATACGCAAGCATACACACATCTACACAGCATGAACACATATACACAAGCATGTGCAAGAATGCGTACAGTTTGTTCAACAGATATCCAGAAACTCTAGCAGTCTGACTCTGCTGGAGACTGCAGTGTTGTGGTTGTCAGTGTTGTGGTTGTCAGTGTCATGTTTGTCAGTGTTGTGGTTGTCAGTGTTGTGGTTGTCAGTGTCATGTTTGTCAGTGTTGTGGTTGTCAGTGTCGTGGTTGTCAGTGTCGTGGTTGTCAGTGTCATGTTTGTCAGTGTTGTGGTTGTCAGTGTTGTGGTTGTCAGTGTCATGTTTGTCAGTGTTGTGGTTGTCAGTGTCGTGGTTGTCAGTGTTGTGGTTGTCAGTGTTGTGGTTGTTAGTGTTGTGGTTGTCAGTGTTGTGGTTGTTAGTGTTGTGGTTGTCAGTGTCATGTTTGTTAGTGTTGTGGTTGTCAGTGTTGTGGTTGTCAGTGTCATGTTTGTCAGTGTCGTGGTTGTTAGTGTTGTGGTTGTTAGTGTTGTGGTTGTCAGTGTCATGTTTGTCAGTGTCGTGGTTGTTAGTGTTGTGGTTGTCAGTGTCATGTTTGTCATTGTCGAAGTTGTTAGTGTTGTGGTTGTTAGTGTTGTGGTTGTCAGTGTCATGTTTGTCAGTGTTGTGGTTGTTAGTGTTGTGGTTGTTAGTGTTGTGGTTGTCAGCGTTGGGGTTGTTAGTGTTGTGGTTGTTAGTGTTGTGGTTGTCAGTGTTGTGGTTGTCAGTGTTGTGGTTGTTAGTGTTGTGGTTGTCAGTGTCATGTTTGTCAGTGTTGTGGTTGTCAGTGTCATGTTTGTCAGTGTTGTGGTTGTCAGTGTCGTGGTTGTTAGTGTTGTGGTTGTTAGTGTTGTGGTTGTCAGTGTCGTGGTTGTCAGTGTTGTGGTTGTCAGTGTTGTGGTTGTCAGTGTTGTGGTTGTCAGTGTTGTGGTTGTTAGTGTTGTGGTTGTCAGTGTTGTGGTTGTTAGTGTTGTGGTTGTCAGTGTCATGTTTGTTAGTGTCGTGGTTGTTAGTGTTGTGGTTGTCAGTGTCATGTTTGTCATTGTCGAAGTTGTTAGTGTTGTGGTTGTCAGTGTCATGTTTGTCAGTGTCGTGGTTGTTAGTGTTGTGGTTGTTAGTGTTGTGGTTGTCAGCGTTGGGGTTGTTAGTGTTGTGGTTGTTAGTGTTGTGGTTGTCACTGTTGTGGTTGTTAGTGTTGTGGTTGTCAGTGTCATGTTTGTCAGTGTCGTGGTTGTTAGTGTTGTGGTTGTTAGTGTTGTGGTTGTCAGCGTTGGGGTTGTTAGTGTTGTGGTTGTTAGTGTTGTGGTTGTTAGTGTTGTGGTTGTTAGTGTCATGTTTGTCAATGTCGTGGTTGTTAGTGTTGTGGTTGTTAGTGTTGTGGTTGTCAGCGTTGTGGTTGTTAGTGTTGTGGTTGTTAGTGTTGTGGTTGTTAGTGTTGTGGTTGTTAGTGTTGTGGTTGTTAGTGTTGTGGTTGTTAGTGTCATGTTTGTCAGTGTCGTGGTTGTTAGTGTTGTGGTTGTTAGTGTTGTGGTTGTTAGTGTTGTGGTTGTTAGTGTTGTGGTTGTTAGTGTTGTGGTTGTTAGTGTTGTGGTTGTCAGCGTTGTGGTTGTTAGTGTTGTGGTTGTCAGTGTTGTGGTTGTTAGTGTTGTGGTTGTTAGTGTTGTGGTTGTCAGCGTTGTGGTTGTTAGTGTTGTGGTTGTTAGTGTTGTGGTTGTCAGTGTCGTGGTTGTTAGTGTTGTGGTTGTTAGTGTTGTGGTTGTCAGCGTTGTGGTTGTTAGTGTTGTGGTTGTCAGCGTTGTGGTTGTTAGTGTTGTGGTTGTTAGTGTTGTGGTTGTCAGTGTCGTGGTTGTTCGTGTTGTGGTTGTTAGTGTTGTGGTTGTCAGCGTTGTGGTTGTTAGTGTTGTGGTTGTCAGCGTTGTGGTTGTTAGTGTTGTGGTTGTTAGTGTTGTGGTTGTTAGTGTTGTGGTTGTCAGCGTTGTGGTTGTTTGTGTTGTGGTTGTCAGCGTTGTGGTTGTTAGTGTTGTGGTTGTCAGTGTCATGTTTATTAGTGTCATGTTTGTCAGTGTTGTGGTTCTCAGCGTTGTGGTTGTCAGTGTTGTGGTTGTTAGTGTTGTGGTTGTCAGTGTTGTGGTTGTTAGTGTTGTGGTTGTCAGTGTCATGTTTGTTAGTGTTGTGGTTGTCAGTGTTGTGGTTGTCAGTGTCATGTTTGTCAGTGTCGTGGTTGTTAGTGTTGTGGTTGTTAGTGTTGTGGTTGTCAGTGTCATGTTTGTCAGTGTCGTGGTTGTTAGTGTTGTGGTTGTCAGTGTCATGTTTGTCATTGTCGAAGTTGTTAGTGTTGTGGTTGTTAGTGTTGTGGTTGTCAGTGTCATGTTTGTCAGTGTTGTGGTTGTTAGTGTTGTGGTTGTCAGCGTTGGGGTTGTTAGTGTTGTGGTTGTTAGTGTTGTGGTTGTCAGTGTTGTGGTTGTCAGTGTTGTGGTTGTTAGTGTTGTGGTTGTCAGTGTCATGTTTGTCAGTGTTGTGGTTGTCAGTGTCATGTTTGTCAGTGTTGTGGTTGTCAGTGTCGTGGTTGTTAGTGTTGTGGTTGTTAGTGTTGTGGTTGTCAGTGTCGTGGTTGTCAGTGTTGTGGTTGTCAGTGTTGTGGTTGTTAGTGTTGTGGTTGTTAGTGTTGTGGTTGTTAGTGTTGTGGTTGTCAGTGTTGTGGTTGTCAGTGTCGTGGTTGTCAGTGTTGTGGTTGTCAGTGTTGTGGTTGTCAGTGTTGTGGTTGTCAGTGTTGTGGTTGTCAGTGTTGTGGTTGTTAGTGTTGTGGTTGTCAGTGTCATGTTTGTCAGTGTTGTGGTTGTCAGTGTCATGTTTGTCAGTGTTGTGGTTGTCAGTGTCGTGGTTGTTAGTGTTGTGGTTGTTAGTGTTGTGGTTGTTAGTGTTGTGGTTGTCAGTGTTGTGGTTGTTAGTGTTGTGGTTGTCAGTGTTGTGGTTGTTAGTGTTGTGGTTGTCAGTGTCATGTTTGTTAGTGTCGTGGTTGTTAGTGTTGTGGTTGTCAGTGTCGTGGTTGTTCGTGTTGTGGTTGTTAGTGTTGTGGTTGTCAGCGTTGTGGTTGTTAGTGTTGTGGTTGTCAGCGTTGTGGTTGTTAGTGTTGTGGTTGTTAGTGTTGTGGTTGTTAGTGTTGTGGTTGTCAGTGTCGTGGTTGTCAGTGTCATGTTTGTCAGTGTTGTGGTTGTCAGTGTTGTGGTTGTCAGTGTCATGTTTGTCAGTGTTGTGGTTGTCAGTGTCGTGGTTGTCAGTGTTGTGGTTGTCAGTGTTGTGGTTGTTAGTGTTGTGGTTGTCAGTGTTGTGGTTGTTAGTGTTGTGGTTGTCAGTGTCATGTTTGTTAGTGTTGTGGTTGTCAGTGTTGTGGTTGACAGTGTCATGTTTGTCAGTGTCGTGGTTGTTAGTGTTGTGGTTGTTAGTGTTGTGGTTGTCAGTGTCATGTTTGTCAGTGTCGTGGTTGTTAGTGTTGTGGTTGTCAGTGTCATGTTTGTCATTGTCGAAGTTGTTATAAGGAGTGTATAAGGAGCAGTGTATAAGGAGCACCAAACTGTGTTCCCTTGACATTGTGTTTTGGTTTGTTACATATCTCTTCTTCATTCAAACAAATGGAAACTGTCCACTCCTCCCAGACAACATTAAACTACACCGTTGCCCTGGTCCTGAACCCTGAAGGGACATTCAGGACGGTGAAGCATTGCAAAGGGTAAACTGAAGGATAATGGATTTAGAGTTTAATGAGGGTTGATCAGAAGTTACGTGTTTGTTTGCTCATTAGTTTGTAAGCAGGATGTCTAAAAGAGTTGTGTTCATTCTGTAGGGAGGAAACGGAGGAATCTCCTGCAGCCTTGGGGAAGTTTGTGTTCAGAGCTCCTCTCATTTGGTGGTTGATTGGCTGTTAGCACACTTCTTCCTTTTTTGGGCGGGGGGGGCTTCTCCACGTGTACACTTCTAGTTATCTGATGAGGAAGCCACAAAGGACAGGAATAAGAGGGTGAAACTTTTTGTTTTGTATTTAATAAAGTTCATGTTGGACACACACACACACACACACACACACACACACACACACACACATATTATGAAAATTAGCTGGTCAGCCTGTGGTGTGTATGCCTTTATATGTGTGTGTGTGTGTGTGTGTGTGTGTGTGTGTGTGTGTGTGTGTGTGTGTGTGTGTGTGTGTGTGTGTGTGTGTGTGTGTGTGTGTGTGTGTGTGTGTGTGTGTACATCTGACAAAGTGCAGCTATTATCCCCTCTGACAAAAACCTCTGAGGGCAATTTCAGAAATGATTTTAACAATGAAGCACGCCAAATGTCAGCATTCACTAATTATGTTTATGCTAATTGTTAATTAGTGTCTTAATGGGATGATCTTAATTAACAAAAGGTTTACTGCCGCTGGCAACAGGGCTGCCATAAAGGAGATTTAATTGCTGTGCAGTACTTGATGAACAGGAATTTATTGGGCATTTTAGCCACAGTGCTTGTCATTTAATTCTGTGATGGATAGAATGGAAGACTAGAGCAGTTAGAACATGAAGTGGAGAGATCGTGTATGTGTGTGTGTGTGTGTGTGTGTGTGTGTGTGTGTGTGTGTGTGTGTGTGTGTGTGTGTGTGTGTGTGTGTGTGTGTGTCAGGCCTTTTAACATGCAGGAAAAGGAGCTAGCAAGCTATAAGGATAAGAAAATTGGGTGGTTGGGTTGGTTGGTTGGTTGGTTGCCTATCATCTTCGGGTCGGGGCCCTGGAACCCATCCCAGCAGTCATCAGCAGTCATCAGTTTATTACAGATGAAAGACAAACAACCAATCACTGCTTAGAGTCACCGACTCACCTCTACGTCATGTTTTTGGTAGCACAAGGGAAATCAGAGAACCTGAAGAGAACCCACGGAGACACGGGGAGGACACCCCCCACCACCATATAGTTTTTAAGTAAACCAAACTGTGCTGAACTGACATTCTGAACTTTGTTAAGTCCTAGCGGTGGAATAAAACTAACACCAGCTGAAGGCCGCAAACTACCGTCGTCTTGTTAAATTGTTTTTGGAGTGTTTTTATTTGTGTGTTTATATATTGTGGTGAGTGTGTCCCTGCAGTGTGTGTGAGGAGATGCCTGGCTCCTGTTTTACTGTTTGTGTGTGTGTGTGTAGTGATGGTGATGGGGGGGTCATAAACATCAGAATGGATACGTTGTGTTGTGGAGATAAAAGATTCCAGTGGACAGATCAATAGGCCGTATCAGCCTGCTGTTAAATTACTGATAACACTATTTGCTTTATTTGCTTTTTTTTTTTTTCTGCTGCCGCACACACACACACACACACACACACACACACATACACACAGACATGCACACCATCTCTGCCTGGAGCTCTGATGTTACCGCTAACAGCTGTGTGTGTGTGTGTGTGTGTGTGTGTGTGTGTGTGTGTGTGTGTGTGTGTGTGTGTGTGTGTGTGTGTGTATGGGACAACATATATGTTCCTCATGATAATAAAATAAGATACCAAGAAAAGTTAGTGCACTGCTTTGCTGAATGTTCATATTCCAGCCAGCATCACGTTCTTGGTGTGATGGCTGACTGGAGCGTCCCTCACACAGGGCGTGTCGCCGTCCATGTGACCAATGAACTACATTCACATGTACGCTACAGAAAGGAGGGATACAGCTTCAAATGAGTGTAAATTACATCTTTTCAAATCAGTTTGCTGTGATGTGCTGGTGTTGTGTCCGTGGTCTACTGGCCTGTAGACAGCTGGGATAGAATCCAGCTACACCTGCAAGGTAAAAAAAAACAGCTGAAGAAGAGATGAACACATCAAGGAAATGGATGGAAGCCAGTTAGGATGTCAAGGACAGTCGTCTTTATGGAGTCATTTGTTTGATTTTTGTTGTTCTTTGTTGTTGTTTTGTTGTTTGGCGTTTAGGAGAAGAATACACCTGCTTTGCCGTGAAGCTTCGGGAATGTCTGCTGGGCTGCTTCACCTGACCTTCGGTCAGCGTGAGTGAGATCAGTATTTGTTCCTTTAAGCTGGTAGAACAATGAAGATGTGCCACACTGTTCTCTTTAGGAGGACGTTGTTCTGATCCAGAACTCCAGACATTATACTGTACCAGGAGGTTTCACACAACGGGTGAATAAAACCATCTGAAATACTAAATGGAAGATGTACAATAAGGTGTGTCAGTGTGTGTGTGTGTGTGTGTGTGTGTGTGTGTGTGTGTGTGTGTGTGTGTGTGTATGTATGTGTGTGTGTGTGTGTGTGTGTGTGTGTGTGTGTGTGTGTGTGTGTGTGTGTGTGTGTGTGTATTCACAAGACAACAGCTTCAAACAGTGGGAGTGGAGAGAAGGTTCCACTGTGTCCTTATAAATGTTGTCAAGTGGCTCACTATGACCTGATAGCTGGCAACCATATGTGTGTGTGTGTGTGTGTGTGTGTGTGTGTGTGTGTGTGTGTGTGTGTGTGTGTGTGTGTGTGTGTGTGTGTGTGTGTCTGCCGTAAAGTGTGTTTTATTGGAGTTAACACTGAGGTCAAATAAAGCAGATTTATTTCTACGGATTACTAGCACTCTGCTAGCCAGTCCATAAAACAGAAACCAATCACTGACACACACACACACACACACACACACACACACACACACACACACACACACACACACACACACACACACACATTGAAGGACTGTGCAGCAGAGATATCATTGCTACAGCGTGAAAGAGTCACACAGAATAAGGTGTTATGTTGGACCAATTTAGTCCTTAAAGCCGCAAAACCCTTAAAGTGTTGCAGCTTTTTAAACTCATCTCATCTCATCACCCACAGGGGTATAGAACCAACATTTTAGTCAAAATGTGTTCCTACTTCTTCTCATCTTCATTTATATTGCGTTTATTACAGCACTAGGCTGCATCCGGTGGAGTTTGCAGATGATCTCTGGTGCCGGTGCAGACAGATCACTGTAAAACACTCCACTGTCTTAAAACACAGCAGGAAGGTGAGACAATGAGCATCATGCACACCTCCACGAGGCAGTCGCCTGCGTCATGTGCAGCAGCCTCCTCCATCTCAGAGCAGCAACTGCTGCAACACCGCCCAAGCATCCACCCGGAATGCTCCCATCAGGGTGTCCAAGAAATTCCCGAAAAACATCCGTATAAACACGTCGGCAGGGAGTGATGAGCTCCAACCAGTCCGTCAGTCTTACTGCTGGAATAATGAACAATTCCACATTGTGAGTCAGACTGAACTCTCGTAAGCAGAAGTAGAGTAACAAATCAGTAGGCCTACAACTACACCAACATCGTTCAAATCAGTAGGACATTGAGCATAACTGGCCTACATCTACACCAACACTCCTCCAGTGGAGGGAGCTTTCAACGCCCCTTCTCAGATAGAACTTGATTAATCCAGAGGGAAACTCTGTTTACTCCAGGAGTTAAAAAAAAGAAACAAGACATTCATTCATTCATTCATTCATTCATTCATTCATTCATTCATTCATTCATTCATTCATTCATTCATTCATTTTCCATACCAGCTTCTTCCGCCATCGCGGGCTGCTGGAGCCTATCCCAGGATGTAACGCCAGTGCACTGTGGAGGCATACAGAGACAAACACACACACACACACCTACAGGCAATTTGAAACCGGCTAATCCACCTGAAGTGCATGTTGTTGGAGATGGGAGGAAGCCAGAGAACCCAGGCAGACACGCAGAATATCAATATATACATGGAATGTTGGAATGTACCACATGTTCAAATATAGACAAGTTGAAATCAGGTGTTGGTTTTAATTGTCAGTCTGGTGTGTTTCTGCTAACCCGCATGCTAATTTACATCGAAACGTGTTTCTGTCAGCTTCTGCCGACGCAACCTGAATGTGAACCGTTCAGCAGCCATGTTGGAGGCCCAGGTGCTACGCATACTGTATTTCGAGGAGTGTGTGGTCACTCTACTCCGACTTCACACAGAAATATAGCAGCTCTGGTCAGGCTGATGGACAATTAGTTGATTAATCAATTAGCAAGCATTAAAATGGAATTTCTAAGACTCAGAGTGAGAGAGCCAATCAGTGAGCTGAGAGTGCACTGATTGGCTGCCATAATTAGCTACTTTGTCAGGAGAATGATATCTCATGAATATCAGACAACTGCTGGTTGTCTGTGTGTGTGTGTGCATGCGTGCGTGTGTGTGTGTGTGTGTGTGTGTGTGTGGCACGTTCAACGCTCCCATTGCTACCAATGGCTGTTCTGTTGAAGATGAATAAAAGGCTATCTAGCTGGTTAGGAGGCCCAGAGGATGGACAAGCATCACAGCAACTGGAACCCCACTTGGCTTCTAACGTGACTTTGTACGATGATACAACCGTCACACTCTTCGTTCTGGTCACTTGTTTCAAAACAGTGCTTAGAGGAAAGGTTATGAAACCTTCCCATGACAACCACCTCTCTTGAGACGGCAACAGGAGTTAAGGCAACTCTCCACCAGGAAATTGGGGCATGTAGGTGATAATACAAGTGATGATCTAACATTTGTGATGAGCTCAACTTGTAATGATTGTGAAGGACAAAGATTCTGAGACTGCCAACCTTCACCATGAGATCGCAGTTCCACCTTCGGCACCCCCGCAGCTCCTATGGCTTGGGTGTCTCAGAGGACAGACCATGCACAAGTGTGTGAACATGTCCCAGGGCTCCAGGTTCCAGTTTCTTTGAGCCTCCTGTAGAGTCAAAATTTGGAATACTTGGAACATAATGCAGGGTTACGGTTGGAGATTTTCAACCACCTTCACCTAACTTCATATCGAAAGGAAAATAAAATGTGAGCCCTCACCTGGCACATTTTTCCCTTGGGCCTGGTTCTCCCAGATAATGCGCAATTGATTGTTTTGAATTTTAACAGTCATGGTGAATAAGTCCCAGGAGCCCACATTTAAAGGCATCTATTGCGACATGGCCCTGAGAGCCACAGCAAACAGATCTCAGGATGTCTAGTTGGACGCTGTCAGATTCACCTGAGGATGAAGATGGAGAGCACAGCAACATGGGCATGAATGAGAGGGTCTCTTTTTGAAAAATGCAGAGTCCAAATAGTGACGGCAGTGAGCCACCATTGCTTCGAGACAGGGAGTAGACCTAGATCACTGCTTTTGTCTCTTACCCTGGGATGAAATATTCCTTTCCTAGAACAGATGTCTTGGCCCATTTGTAGCCTCAAGGTCTCTATACATTCCCCTCTTTTGATTACTTTCATTTCAACCACAGAGTCTTCCGCTTACGAAATGCGCTGGCTCTGTGATCCCTAAAAAGGCCTCCTGTTGCCTGGATCTTGGGCATTCCACCAATAATGGGTTAGCCCAAGGACATCTGTCTCACCCATTTTCCCAGTTCCTTGGGATCTGGCCTGGGCTTCTGAAAGGACTGACCTTGAGTAAATTTGTCTACCACATATAATAGTACAGCCCAGTGATAAGCTGGTGTCTCATCCAGGGTGTAGTCTCACTCATACCAGGCTGAGATTGGTGCCAGCAAACCCCTGACACACAAGGTCGATTAACAGTTCTAGATGAAATGGATGGATGGATGGATGGATGGATGGATGGATGGAAGGAAGGATGGGTGGACTGAGTGGAACAAACTACAGGCTCCTGAAAACTCTACACAGAACCTTTGAGCATCTCCAAACGCCTGCTTCTCATGACTGTAAAGGAAATGCTGGTTGTAACTCAAGATTAAGATTGTTTTCCCATTCAATTTTCTCCAGTCTCTTAAATGAAGACAACAGATTACCCACAGAACATAACAAACCACTTGATGTCAGGGACAGTTAGAAGCAGCTCAGTCAGAACATAAGCCCTCAACCACAGCAACCAGCTCTGTCTGGGAGTATCTTGAACGTCCACTCTGGTCACCAGGACTGGTACGATGAATTCATGTTAGAGCTGGAGTGTACGTCCCAGTGAGGTGTACAACAGCAGCTTCTACACAGGGTTGTGAGAAAACACCACACACACCAGGTTGTCCTGGGAAGTTTAGCTGTGCACCATTCATTGTGGTGTGTCAATCTGCTAACGACAGTGTCTGTATTTAAAAGAACTATAGACATGGTCTATAGTTCGTCGCCTGTCCTCCAGTCAGGTGACAAGGGTTAAGTCACCTGACTGTCATCCCAAATCCATACATCCGCCCCCCTTCTGTCCTCTTTATATTTGGACTATATTAAAGATGTGGAGAAATTACACGTCCTAAAATGTATTTGTATAAGTTGTATTTCACATCCACATTGACCTTGACAGTCCCTCAGTCCATCATTATGATCTGAATAAAGAGTCACAGTTAAGACTCGACCACCAGCATGACTCCCAGTGAGAGTCTCCGTCTCCTGAGTCTTGAATGTGGCCAGCTGCTACTTGAAATCAGAGGAATCAGAGCTTTCATAGAATTTCACCCCTGTGGTTCTGGCCCCCCAGACCAGAACCACAGGGGAGGAGCTTGAATGGCCAGGAGAACACAAATGTGAGTTTCTCACATTTGATTCCTGCAGGCTTACAAAATAATTGTCAGTGAAGGAAGAGAACAATGAATACAGATTGTTGAAATGTACTTTTAAATGTATTTTAAAATCTCATGATTTATATTCATTTTACACATTTTGTACACATTTTCTTTTTGGCAACTGAAGTGATGTCTCATGATTCGTCTACATTTGTCGCTGGACTCTGGGCATTCCCTCAGTGATATTATGTGACATTAGATGTGTGTGTATTTATATTGACAAACAAGGAAACCAACAACACATCTGAACACCTCCTTGGCATATGAAATACGTTATGTAATACGTTCACTTCCATCCAGGGTTCTTGTCAACCCAACCCTGAAAACCACTGTTCTCAGCAGCCCTGAGCTGCGTTGGCGACTGGTCTCACCTTAACACTTACAGCCCTGTAATTACATGATGTTTGTAAACTATTCTTAACAAATTCAGTCTGTCACGTGGATTGCTGTGCGCATGTTTACGTGACAGTATAGATGTGAAACTGTCTTTCGGCTTTTATTTGGAGCCGATCGACCCTGGAAAACTGGAGATATGATTGTTTACATTTGATCTAAGACAAGCGGTTCAAACGGCTTCTTATAATCAGACGGCAGGCGCCATGTTTCTGTCCATGTAGTCGTCATCGTACAAGCGGTGTATTCACTTGATTCGAACATGTCTCGCGATTCGTGCATTTTGTCACGTGACGCAAACATGTACTGTGATTGGTGCATTTTGCCATGTGACGCAAACGTCTATGTGACGCAAACGACTATGCGGACAATTCATGCATTTTAATGCGCGAATCGTGCGCATAGTCTTATTTTGAAAAACTCCTTTAAAGAGTGGCACCAGTGACACAAACTGTATATAGTTATGTTAGAAGCCTAAGGCAAACTTTGTAAATGAGCATGTTTTTGGTTTTTATGTGCAATAAAATACAATTTTTCCATTTCCGAATTTGACTGTGTGTGTGTATTTTTCCTCAATATGTCAATATAGTAAGTTATAGGGAAATAAAACAATCTCTTCATATAACTGAAGTTGACATACCAAGCATGGGTATGTTAAATAATTTTTTAAGGTGGTATATAGAGACAAATATCAAAAGTACAAGAAAACGGCCAAAATAGGTCAGGGCTATAAGGGTTAAACTGGGCTGAAGATGTGGAGAAAATCCCTCAAGTAGTTTGTATATAATCCTGCTCAGAGTGTGTTCATGGTAATGAGCATCCTTCACTTACAAACACATCCGTTAGTGGCCGGTACACAGCGCAGTCTCATGGGATAAGTTTTGTTGATTTTTAAAAATGCATGGATTGAAATGCGTAAAATAAGTAGAATGAAAAAGGTTTAAAGGTGAGGAGAGAGAGAGAGAGAGAGAGAGAGAGAGCAGGAGACGTCCAGAGGGAGACAGAGACAGGCAGACAGTAGCGTCTAATGATTCCAGATGAACTGAGGGTCTGCCTGACAACTGAAATGAACAGGAATCAATAGCGAGAGCGTCTGTCTGCAGCAGATAAGACACACACACACAATGTTGACTATTAAAGACGACAGCTTGAGATATTACACTATTAGTTATGCTATTTTTAATCAGCTATCATATTTAATTAATTCGTCAGGTCAGATGCTATCTGAGTCTGTGTGTGTGTGTGTGTGTGTGTGTGTGTGTGTGTGTGTGTGTGTGTGTGTGTGTGTGTGTGTGTCAGAGAAAGAGAGAGAGGAGGATGGGGGGCTATTACTCCGATGATGGGAAAAAGAAGAAGGATAATCTAAAATATAGAACCTTGAAAAGACACAGAAGAGAGAGAAAAAGAGTGTGTGTGTGTGCGCGCGCGTGTGCGCGCGTGCGTGTGAGTTCGTGCGTGTGCGCGCGTGTGGATTTGACGTCACCATAGATTAAATTAATTAACCCAATATAAACTAATCCCAGCCTTAATACAAAGGAACACACATCTTAATACAGTCGTAAAATGAAAATATAATAGGAAAACACTGACAGGGAACATTTGAGTACTTTACAAATACTGTCATTTTGCATAATTTCAGTCCATTTGTCTGATAACACCAGTGTTTTTACTTTAGTGTTCCGATATTTTCCTTAAAGGTCTTAATGATTCCTGAACACCTACAGCCTCACAGAGGATGGAGCAGAACGATAAATGTATTGAGAGAAAGCATTTGTGTGGATGCTTTCTATCCATCTGATGAAGCATTGCTAGATTGTGAAATACTACTACTAATAATAATAAAAATAAGAATAGTCGTAACAGTCATAAAAATAATAATTATTATTGTTCCGCGGTGCACTGGCATCGCACCCGGAGTTTCCCCTACCTCACGCAGCTGGGATAGGCTCCAGCTCCCCGTGACCCACCACAGCAGATGAAGCAGTTGATAATGAATAATGAATGTTTACTATTGTTATTATTATCAATAAGAATAAGACTAATGTTGATGATCTGTCCATGATATTGTCCATGACCAGGAGGTTAAGGCTTGTGTTCCAAACAGCCAGCTGTAGGACAGCACGGGCCTCATTACAGGTTGTAGGAGTGGTACCGCCCTGATCATCACCTTCCTCTGACCCTGATTCTGACTTTGACTCCTCTGACTGTGACTCCTCTGACTCTTCTGACTCTGACTCCTCTGACTGACTATGACTCTGACTCCTCTGACTCTGACTCCTCTGACTCTGACTATGCTGACTCTGACTCCTCTGACTGTGACTCCTCTGACTCTTCTGACTCTGACTCCTCTGACTGACTATGACTCTGACTCCTCTGATTCTGACTCCTCTGACTCTGAGTCAAGCATTAAGCCAGTAGAGAGATCAGCAGCTCAGGCTGCTGATTCTAGTAATTATGATTCATAGAGGCTGAGATTAATTTAATAAAGAGGCTGAGCAGAGCTCATTAACCTTCATTAGAATCATTCTCTCTCTCTCTCACACACACACACACACACACACACACACACACACACACACACATATGCTTGCACTAACTGGTGAGACGAAGGTTTGAGTATTCTCACTGTGTCTACTGCTGGGCTGGACGGACAGTTAGGCAGACAGACAGACAGACAGACAGAACGTCACCATTTTTACATTATTTCTACCCAAAATCGCTGAATTTTCACATTTACCGCTGAAATACTGAGGAGAGACCTGTGGTGAGACACCAGCCAGCCGAGCCTCACCATGGATTGATCAATGACTCGACTAGCTGTGCTGGTATGCTGTACAGTGAGACCGTAATGCTATTTCTCTATGTGTCGCTATTAAAACGTTCAAACACGTTTGCTCTGTGAACTAAATCCCCATAATTTAGCTAATGTATATAATATAGTGTTTTTTTGTCAACAACTGTATGTGTGTAACATCTTTCTTGAGCTGAGCGGTCCTGAAATCGCTCGGAAAAGGCACAAAGTGAGGCACGCAGTTCTCGCGCCTCCTAGTAGGGGGCGCTGGTGATCCCAGGGATTGGCCGATGATTCTTCTTCCTCGGCTGTAGAAGAAGTGACAGCAAACTACAGCCATTCATTAGTTTTCCTCTCGCCTTGCCTTAATATAACAATGGAGGATTACATATCTCAACTCGAAATGTTTTCGCTACGCTTGTTCAGAAGGAGCGGCGCACGGACTTCATTATTTAAGTAAACGAACATACAAACAAACATGTAGGAAACAACAAAACATTTTTTTTAATCAAATGTACTTATTTGCGTGTTACAGTTTGTACGTGTAAATAATTCTGAGAATTTAAAAATAACCGACTCACTGTTGATAATTAAATGGTGAATAAGCTAAACTGTAGGTTCATATGTTTGTAAATCTAACTAGGATGAAGACGGACGGACGGACGGACAGACAGACAGACAGACAGACAGACAGACAGATAGATAGACAGGTAGACTTTATTTCCATACTATTACTGTCTTCCTCATTAGCATTACTTTTGGCTGATATCTTGCTCATTAATTAATATTCTAACATGTCTAATGTATAAATTATATTTTATCCATATTTCAAGCCATGAATCACACCTGTGTTCAACTGACAGTTGTTCCTCCTCCTCCTACAGCAGTGTGTGTTGACTTTAAACTATTCTTTATTCTTCCAGTAGCTAAGGTGCTAATATTTCTATAGCTGAAGAAGCCGTCTTTAATATCGTTCATATATTGACTGTTTTTAAATAAAGCCATAAAGCCTCCAGGCGGAAGCAGGAAGTAGATCAGAAGCGCCCATAATGGGTTCGGCTCTCTGATTGGCTAATCGTGTCGCATTGTTTCAGCCATTATTTTGCTCAACTTTTAATTTCTTCCTCCCAGGGATCATTGAGCAAGACAATTACACGGAGCTGACCTTGTGTATGGGAGCCGGGGGGACAGGAAGGATGTCCCATCACTGCTCGCGTTTTTAAATTTCTTCCACAACAATATAAAAAGTGTGGCGTCACAGCTCCATCACCACCCGCTCTGCTCCGTGGGTGAAGACCAGAGTCCACGGAATATTAAGTCCCAGCATTTAAATAAACACGTCGCGTGTTAAATCAAAATCCAATTCTGTGCTCTATTATTTTCTGGCATAGTAATGACTGCCGAGGATTAGGAATCAATATTTCACTGGGGGGGTGGGGGGGTGGGGGCGCATTACCAGCTTCATTCAGACCCTAATGGAGTTTGGAGGAGAGGCTCTGCCCCGGAATCTGCATCAATAGAAGCGTGTTTTCACGTGGACACAAGTAAACGAGAGCAACACACACTCCGTGGATAACCACACACACGCACACACAGTGTGTGTGGAGGCCCTCGCTGTTCACACGGGCCCACTCCCGCAAACTTTCCACACCCTGCGTGACCCGGGAGCCTGCGTGTGTGTTTTTTGTCGGGACAGACAGTCACGCGGTTAAGTGCGTGATTCTTTCGCGCGTTTAAACCTGAGAGGAGCGCGAGCCGCTCCCGCGTCGCGCTGTGACGAGCGGCCACGGCCGATCGACTATTAGTGGAAGTGGAATTAATTTGTAGCCAATTACAAGCGCGAGAGTGGAATAGGAATGCATAAATAAGGAGGAGACGGACGCACACACACACACACACACACACACACACACACACGGTCACACGTGAGCGTATTAAGCGGGTCCTCTTGGGGGCCGGCTGAGAACCAAAAAAGGTGTGGAGAGCCTCACGAGTGGAAGGAGAACGCGCAGATAGGGTGGGGGCTCCGTGGGACTGATGGTGAGTGGGGGGCGCACAGAGTGACGGGGGCGTGCGCTGCTCTCAACTCCTACACACACCGACCGGCGTGCGTCCCGCCTTCAACTCCTGTCTGGCGTCCACGCCGCGCACCCACCGGTGACCGGGCTGGAGGTCGGGGCGTCGAGTGCCGCTTTACGCGCGCAGACACGGGATACCGGCGCTGACCAGACGGACCGGGGATCACCGGAGACGTGGAGCCGCCGCCGTGGACGCGGTGGATGAACGGAAGAGAGGCAGACGCCGGACACAAGTTTGAAGTTTCCCGGGAGCGCGTCCGGTATCCGGTGGCAGCTGCGCGGCCGTCTATGGAAAACTTTACCGGCTGAAGACGTCTCCTCCGACGGGACGCTGATGGGACTGGACCGGCCCACGGCGTGAACTTTACAGCCCGTTTGGCATGAATCCCATCCAGTAACTGTAAACCGGTTTAGGCTGAACCCGTTCCCACTGCTGCTGACGTGAAACCGGATTCCTGAGAGGCTGCACAGCCGATGGGAAGAGATGAACCGGGACAGGGCAGGACCGGGGCCCGGAGGGGACGGCATCCAGACCATGATCAACCGGGACAGAGCCGTGGCTGGACCCGTCACGGACGCCGTCCAGACGGTGGCGAGTCGTGACCGAGCGGCACCGGCCACCGGCGGGGACGGGGTCCAAACCGTGGTGAGCCCGGTCGGCGGGGACCTGCTGGACGGAGACATCGCCGGGGAGAAGCGGTCCTTCTCCAACGTGGTGGCCGGAGGAAGAGAGGCTCAGGTCGGGGAGAACCACTCGGAACCTCCGCCGACCCACCCGGTGTTGGCCCCGCCACAGCAGGTAGACGTGGAAAAGTTGTGGAGTGTCTGTGGAGAGAAAAATAGATCCATGTAGTGAAAGAAAGAAAGAGAAAGAAAAAGAGAGAAAGAAAGAAAGAAAGTAAGAAAGATTTTTTTTTTATTTTTGCAAAAACACTTAAAAAGAAAGAAAGGAAGAAAGAAAAATATTGATTTTTGATTTTTAAAATCACGTTTATTCATAAAAGTCGAAATACAAAAAAGTCACGTTGACACAAAATCCAAAAGAGATTCACGCAAACTGGAACTCACGTTTCAAAAACAAATAATATAAAATGTAGAAACAAACGTGACTTAAACCACTGACTTAAAATAAGTTCCTCCCTCAACAGGGAGCATAAGACACCTTTGACACATGAGTTCGTAAGAAAGAAAGAATGATTGAATTGATTTTTAAAATCACGTTTATTTATAAATCCAAATTGTGGGATAATCATGTTGACACAAAATCCTAAAAGAAATTCACGCAAAAAGGAATTTACATCTCAAGAACAAACAATGGAGAAAGAAAGAAAGAGGGAACATTTTTAAAGGAAAAGACACCAAAGTGTCGATAGAACGAAAGAAGGAACGATCTGCATCGGTTTGTTTGTTTTTGTTTGTTTTCCGTGACGTGTGTGTTCGTTTGGTTCCGTCACACAGATGAGGCCTCAATTAAGATCTTAGCTGATGGAGACACTCCACTGGCCCACTCACAGGTTTCCACAGAGGACCTCTTCCCACGAAGATTTTCTTTTGTGATCAAATTGATAAAAGCGGTATACAACAGTTTTCACAACAGTTTTACATTTGTAAAAATCTGTGATTTATTTTGAAATGTCTCTTATAGGCAATAGAATCATTAGATTTAATGTGAGTCAGTAGAATCATTAGATTAAATGTGAGTCAGTAGAATCATTAGATTTAATGTGAGTCAAACGAGGTGAACAGAACTTCCGTTCGAACGTGGAGAATAAACACAGAATTATTATTCCAGTATTTCTAAGGAGAAGCTGCAGCTCAGGTTAATTAAATCCCGTCTTAACCTGAACCCGGATCACTCCTCTAATCACAGCTCTCATCGGATCCGCGTGATTGTTCTTATCATCACATGTTAATAGGGCCCCGTGGACTCCCGTGGACTCTCTGCTGGAGACAGTTTTAATGTTATTAATGGGATTATTGGTGTGGACATGCTCCAGACTGCTCTCATTAATAAAATGAACGATCCTAATCGGGGGTGTGAGATTGGGGGGTGGGGGGTGGGGGGGGGCTTTATCTGCCTCATGCAGCCGCCAACCTTCTGGCTTCACACACCGAAAGAAATCCATCCACGCATGTTTCTGCATCACAGACACTAACGTGGGGTTCAAACCGGTGAAAGTTCTCCAGGAGACCGAAATCAAAAAAGATCCGGTTTGTAACACCGTGGAACAAAAAACCCGGTCCGGTCTGATCGCCCACTGAGCGGTCCGTACCGGAATCACTGTTGATCTGTTTGTTTTGTGAATAAAGTTTACCGTCCGTTTTATTAGCCGGGAAGTCTTCACAGGGGCCCGTTTCAGGTGACAGCCTGCCTCAGTACTGACATGGAAAATAATACTATTATTATTATTATTATTATTATTATTATTATTAATTTTATTATTATTATTCATAATAATAATAATAATAATAATATGTTACTATTGTTATTATTGTTGTTGTGTTTTTATTATTATTATTATTATTATTATTATTACTATTACTATTGTTGTTTTTATTATTATTATTACTATTATTATTGTGGTTGTTGCTGTTATTATTACTAATAGCAACAGAAGTAATAATAATTATTATGATTTATTTATTTATTTTGTTTTTTGTTTTTTTGTTAAAATTATTCATAATAATTCACTAACGGGCTACGGGATTTATACCGAGCCTAAACTCTTGGTATCACATTAGCTGTACCGGAAATATCCCAAATACGAGCCGAAGTTGCTGAACCAACTTCAGCGAACACGTGACTCGTTACTGAAGCCGTGTTCTCCTCGTCAGGGGCCCAACGGCCACCGGACCACGTCGTTCTCCGTGCTGGACATCCTGGACCCCAACAAGTTCACGAGCAATCGGCGGCACCAGCAGCTGCACACGGGCCACCGGGGGGAGCGCGAGCTGAGCGCGTACCGGGGGGAGAACCGGAGAGGCGGAGCCGGGGAGCGCGAGCCCAGCCTGGAGGCCAACAAAGACTGCTTCGGTTCCGAGGAGTTCCAGAGCAGTAAGTGTGGATTTACATTGACGGGGGGGGGGGGGGTCGGACCCGGGTCGAGTCAAGCCGTGTTTTGTTTCCCGCTGCTGCCCACGGTCCACAGTGTGAGACACGAATGGAGACTCACTGACAGTCAGCGGGGAGATCATTAAAATGACAGTAGAACAAAAAAAAACCTCACAGTCCTTTTTGTTCGGTCGTTTGGTCACGTGGTTGAAACACCTAAAAGTTCTGATGGGAAATCACGTGGCTTTTTCTTTCTACTTTAATAGTGGATTTATTTTTGTGTGTTACTTATTTTTGTTGTTTATACATGTGCTTTTATTTATGACGTATATCCAGTAAACATTCTGTAGCTGAAGGGTTAGACCGGACGGATGCGTCTATTGACTGGAGTGGTTCCGATCCGGCCGGAGGAGCAGGCGGGAGGCTGGCGGACAAGCCGCCAGGCCTGCGCCGTGAGGCGGCCAAAGTCTGTGCGCATCCGCGTTGAGGCGAGCCGCAGCACCGCTGCCGCGGCTCCACCACAAAAAAAAAACAACAAAAAAAAAAAACACGGCGGCTCTAATCGGAACCCAATTTAAAAAGGATGAGGTAATTGGCCACGGTCCGTGCGTGTGATCGGTTTTATTGATTGGTGAATATCTGCTTCAATCAGACCTCTGCGCGCCAATCAGCTGCTTCCTCCACGTCCCACTGGTGGGTCGTCTTTGCTGGTACACTAATACAAACATTCACACTTTAATTTTATTTTGATTCTCTATGTTTTCTGTTTAATTTTTTAATATCTAGTTTTTGTTTCTTTTTTTTTTTTCTGGTTATTTCAGGAAAAAAAATTTAAAAATGACTTTTAGGCTTTTCTACTGCAAACACCTCGAAAAGACAAAACTTAAAGGTTAAATTAAAAGACAAAAGTGACAGACAAAACTCAGACAAGCAGTAAAAAAAATAAGAAATTAATTTCATCGAATAAATGCTGATCTTATTGGTTTAAATTAATCAGTTCTACTAGTGGACTGTTTACATTTAGGGTTATAAACACATTTGAACGAATATTACAACAGTGTTTATTAAAAATGTAATTAATTTGGTTCTTTTAAAGATATTTCTGATACATCTCTATTGCCATTATTAATAACTGATAATACTTCCGTTATTTGATGTTTGGGATCAACACTTTTCTTTCCTCTGGAGGAAAACAAACTGAGGTAAATAAATAAATTACAAACCAGTGACACTGGTTCAGATTTTAGCCCGTTCCAACATAACATCTTCATTCCCTGTGTTCTGATATCAGTTTTATTAATTTAATTATGGGATCCGAAAACGGAATAAATCAAAATGTTTTATTTATAATTTAAAATTTATGTTTAATATTTTAATATAATTTGTTCCATTTTTGCTGAATTTCTTTTTTTCAGATGTTTTCACATAATTTATTTTCTTATTCTAAAAATCTTGAATACATTGCTCAATGGGTTTTCATGCGTATTAATTTGGTAACAGTTTAAAAACATTTTTATTTTTCTCTATGGGACTCTGACATGTTGTTGTTATAGTTTTCTTTCTTCTTTTATTTCACCAGCAGTGAGGCTGATCACCTGAGGCTCCTCAGGGGCCCTAAAGCTGTGGTTTAACAATATTTTCTCATTTCATGTATTTTTTTGTGATGAATTTTGTCATAGTATTACAAAAAAAAAAAAAAAAAATTTTTGGTTTTATTTTTTGTCTTTTGTCACTCTCTGCCGAGTCTGAACACCTTTATTTTCCCAGTTTTTGTATTTTCATGTCAGACTTTCGAGCCCAGCGTCCCATCTGAAGTCACAGGAGTGATGGGGGGTGATTTGTCCTGGGACTCTCTGGTGGGCCCTTCCAGCCCTCAAGTGTTATTTTAGATCCATCATCCTAATTAGTCACTAAATGTCTAAAATCAAATGTTTGGCTGATAAAAACTCATAGGCCGTGATATTATCACAAAGCTTTGACTAATTGTGCGAGTAGGTGAGATGATTTGCATCTAAATGATCTCGTTAGACATTAAGGGGGCGGCTCCACTGATTTTATTGTGGCTGATTGTTGGTTACATTTAAAACTCTTATTTTGTGGTGTCCGCTGTGCACTGGCCACACGCCTGGAGTGTCCCCCGCTTCACGCCCTACGCCAGCTAAGGCTCCAGCTCCCCGTGACACGTGGTCAGGAAAATGAATGAATGAATGAATTTTGTGGTGTTGAGGCTCGTCTTCAGAACTCACTCAGTTCTTCTCCTGCTGTCACTGCTTAGTAGACAAGCATCATATAAAAATGTTTAATACTGAAGAAGTCTTCGCTCTAATCGTTGGAGAACGCTTGAATGTAGATTACATTGTTAATCTGGAGGGTGTGTGTTTCTGTTAATGGACACACACCTAAGATGTTTTTGGGATGTGAGGATCAAAAAGGACAAAATGAGTTCCAGGTTTAAATTATTTTATGGTTTGACAATAGTTAAGTTTAGCATTTAACCACTTCCTAGCTGACCCTTTAATGAAAGCAGATTTCTTAGGATCCAAGCACAGTTTGTTTTCTTGTCTCTTCAGTCGTGTCATGTAAATGTCAAACAGATCACGTCCAATCAGAACCGTGTTCCCAACATTAGCACCGTGTGCTGCTGTATGCTAGTCTGCTTGCCTGCTGTATTGATAACATCCAGTATTACAAAAATGCATCCATTTCAGGATGAGTTCATCCAGAACGTAACATCAGAGGAAAACAGCTGCATAACGGGTCACCACGAAGATTCAGTGGAGGGGGCTGATTTGTTACCCCCACCAATGGGACATGTTTTCATCTTTGTGGTTGTTTGATTACCACAACTTTATTGATCATATAATTTTATTACACTGAGTGCTATTGTGTAAATATAAAGTAGAATAGAATTTGCAGTCCAAATTGTGCTGTAGTTGGCTGAAGCGGGGGCGGAATTTCCAGGCGTTTGGATTTCCTGTGTTCCATACTTGTTGCCCACCTGTCGAGCAGAAGCACGAAGACATCGGCAATATCTTGCAACCGTTTGAAAAGTGTTATTTCATAACAGTAGGAAATGCAAAGAAAGTAAGAAGTAATAGAAGCTCCAAAGTAATTAAAGTAACTCCCTTTAACGGGAGAGACGGAGAAAAATACCCTCAGCAGTCTGGGCCTGTAGCAGCTTATCTAGTAGAATTGTTGTTTTTAATAGTAGTGTTTATCGAAGAGGAGGTTTTTAGTCTACTCTTAAATAAGCTAAGGGTGTTTGCTCCACGGACCGAGGCCTGGAGATTGTTCCAGAGTAAAGGAGCCAGATAACCAGAGTTTCTGCCTCCTGCTCTTCTCTTAAAGACCTGACGGGTTACCAGAAACCCTGCATCCTTAGATCGAAGAGCCCTGGAGGGTGATACACTTCAACGAGATCTTCAATGTAAGACGGAACCTTACAGTGAAGAGCTTTATATGTGATCATGAGGATTTTGAATTTTATTCTAGATTTAATCTGGAGCCAATGTAGGGATGCTAGGACAGGAGAGATGTGCTTGTTCCGTTCTAAATGGATGGATCATGTTTTTGTTCTGGTGATGGACTCTATTAATGTATAGTCTGATTCAGTTGTAATATGATGTCCGGAAACATGTTCTCAGACACACACACCATGTTGTCTGAATGAACGCCTTGTCATTAATAAACCGCTGTGATAATACATTTTCTCATCCCTCCTCTTTCTGTCAGTTGAGCAGACTTACTTTCAGCATTAATTTTGAGAGAATGGATATTTTTCATATTTTTTTTAGTTAATACAACTTTTCCAAACTTTGCGCGGCCCAGAAGGGCCGCGCAAAGTCTGCAGGTTGTTTATTTTATGTTTTAGCATTTTTTTAATCATAGGCTGTTTGATCTAACGTATTATCCTGTAAGTAAATCATTTAATTTACCCATAAACCCCTGCTGTCCTCCATCCTTGTCTCAGCATACATTTAGTTAGTTAGTTAGCTAGCGTCCTGCAGTCTGGGTCGTATTCTGCCTGGATGTCTTTTCACCTCGTCTTTGCTGTGTGTTTCAGAGGAAGGCTTCGCCTACAGAAGCCCAGACGAGGATGACTATCACAGGTCTGGGACCCCAGACTCAGAGGTTCCAGACGGCCCCTACAGCAGTGAGGAGAGCAGCTCGGCTCTGCCCAGTAATGGAGACCGAGACCTGGGTCAACACAGCGACCAGGACCCTGGCAGAGACGTCCCAAGCCCTGGAGGGGGTCCTGAAGGCCAGATCACCAACGTCCAGACCAATGGTGTCCCGGGACCACAAGGCAAGCCCAAGAGGAAGCGCTCGGGCTCAGACTCCAAGTCGGGGAAGCCCCGCAGGGCCCGGACTGCCTTCACCTACGAACAGCTGGTGGCACTGGAAAACAAGTTCAAGTCCACGCGCTACCTGTCGGTGTGCGAGCGGCTCAATCTGGCTCTGTCGCTTTCCCTCACTGAGACACAGGTCAAGATCTGGTTCCAGAACCGCCGGACCAAGTGGAAGAAGCAAAATCCAGGAGCAGACACTTCTGCCCCAACCGGTGCAGGAGGAGCGGGAGGAGCAGGAAGTGGAGGCGGAGCAGGAGGCCTGGGGAGCCTTAGCCCTCTCAGTCCGTCGCCTCCCATCAGCGGCCACCTGGCCATGCATGCCAGCTACACAGGCCACCATCACCCGCCAGCAGGCAGCCTGGTGCAGCTGCCGTTCCTCACCGCCAGCCACGTCCTGTCGCCCTTCATGCTGGGGACGCAGAGCTACGCCGCCCCGGCCTTCTACAGCACACACCTGTAGACTGAAGCGGTCTAGATCCGGAGGAGCCCAGCAGGCGGACTGTCCACGCTCAGCACTGCTCTGCTTTTTACTACCAACACTTGGAGGCTTTAATTTCAATGGATTATTTTGATAGAATGTGAATACCTACCAGAAACTGTACATAAATCTATGTTTTAGCTCCCAACTCGAATGCAGTTTGAAACCATGTAATAGACAAATAGTTGATTTCTTTGTTTTGTAAAAAAAAACAAAAAAAAACCTGTATGAATATTGAATGTTTATTTATGACTTAAGGAATGATGTCAGTAACGTGTAACTCCAGCTGTGGTTGTTTTTATTTATTTATTGACTTTCTTGAAAGTTTCCATAAAATTCTTGAATGTACCAACCCCCTGCTCAATATATCATCCTTTAATAATAAAACCCTGACAAACGCTGATATGTCACTCTGCCAGTGTGACGATGGGAATGTGGAGCCACAGCCTCTGTGAATTTTGAATGTTCTCACGTCTGTGTTGGAAGTCCTCAGGAGCTGATGGTGCCACTGTCACATTTTTACCACTAGAGGCGCCGTTTCACCTGTTTCAGCAACTGTACAGAAACTCTTGAGGAATCTTTTCTTGAGACCAAGTAAATCTTGGCTGTTATTTTTAAGCCTGTTTCTCATCTTCCACATCGATCAAACATTAAATCTATGAACGGCAAAACTGACAAAAATGTCCGTTATCGCAACAAAGGTTTCACCAGAAACATTTCTCCAAATAACGGCTCTCCAGAGGGATTCGTTTTGTTATCTAATGGTTTTAAAAAATATATTTCACTTGTATTTGAAAAAAAAAAAAAGTTTTCTTTCAGTTTTGTGCAGCTGCCATTTCATATCTGATGGAAGACTAGTTTTTCAGCTAAACCTTTTTCCTCATTTTTACCGTGAACTCATATTCCTAGAACACAACTCGTCTCAGTGTAAGTTCTAACGTCAGGTTAATATTGTCATGATAGGATTATTAGAGAACCCCCCCCACCAGCCTGTGTTGTCTGCTACTCCTCCTCTGACATGTTCCAGTGGTTTTTACCACAAACCTTCTGAAACTTGAAACAGACGGGCTCACAGATGGACTGAAAGTATGATAGGAGGTAAAAACACTTGTGAAACACACTCAGCACACCGGTGCACTGGCATCGGCCCAGAGTGTCCCCTGCCTCAGTCCCCTAGTCTGCTAGGGTAGCCTCCACCAATCCCGTGACACGTGACTGGAAGAAGTGGGTCCAGACAATGAATGAATAATTGGTTAACTCGACACTCAGTTCATGTGTGGCACAAATCATCTTTATCAGTCCTCACAACTACAAAACAAGACATGTAGAAAAATGCATAAATATCAATCATAATAAAAATCTGACTTTACTAATTTTGCAAAGACAACAAAAGGTTGAATGACTGGAGAAATTTCATTCTGTGCTGCCTGACGGTCATTGAATTAGTCAGCATGTGTATGATCAGCAGGGCACATTATTCACCTTTACAAAACGCTAGTAATCGTTCAACCTCATCAAAAAAACACAAAACAGCGGCTTGAAGGTCTTCATTTACCAAACGTAAAAACAAAAACACCTCCTGTCAGTCCCAACACGCTGACTGGGGGTCAGTGCAGAGCGTAGTTGAACTGGTTGGAGAACTTGTCGTGTTTCCTCCGGTCAGCTTTACTCAGGACGTCAGCGACTCGACGCATGGTGGCCCTGAGACAACGGAGAGGAGAGGAAAACATGAGGGACACTTAAAATGACAACATACAAACTCCACACACAAACATGCTAAATAAAGGAACACATGGACGTAGGGAGGCAGGAGCTACAGCTGAAGGACATTTGGCTGCCAAATATTATTAATCCATTACTGAGTGAGGGGTTAAACAGGAAGACCCCAGCTGAATGTTCAGGGTTTATACTGAGCCTTGAATCACAGAGGTTACTACAGAACTTACTGGATGTGTCTACATAAACTATTTAAGAGTTATCTGATTAAGCACATGATGAACTATATAATCTATACTAGTAGTCTCCAACTGGATTAACGTCAGACAGTATTCTCACGGACAGTCCTTTAAGGTGTGCTGGATAAATACAAAATAAAATACGACCAGCAGAAAAACTGTTTTATTCTGAATCAAATAATGAATGTGAATCCGGTTTGTATCAACTTTATTAGCAGCGTCCACATGACGTCACACCACCGTTTCTTTTAGTTGGTTCTGCTAGCTTGGGAATTTCACTTTAGCGGTAATGTATTCTGTGTTAGCGGCCGGAGCGGCCCCTTTAAGAAGGTAGTCATGTGACTGAGGCAAGCATCTTGACAATCATCAAGTCAAGAATGACTCATAGACAGATGTGGAGGAGAGAATCCACTCATTTAGAACAAAATGAGAGGAATAAAGTTTCTGCACCTTCTTACCAAACAACCATCATCACTTTTCTAATTGTTTGAATAAATGCGTGAAGTTTTTAAGGGGTTGAACAGATCCGGAGACACAACCTAAATAGATGTTAGCAGATGTTAGCACACTCCTAGCTAGCAACAAGAATCTGACACAACCCAGAGGTCACCTCTGGGGTCAATGTTGAAGCCTTCCCTGTCTGTAGCCCTGAGGTTAACGTGACAAGGCTACATGGAGATCACATCCATTTGCAAACAGCCGTGTTGTTGTTGTTGTTGTTGTCGTCCACACTGTATTCCTGACCAGCCAGCCTATCACAGCATAGATCCAGTCATGACGCTGTGGACCAGGTCCTTCAGGTCGGTGGAGCTCAGAGGACTTACTTGTTGAAGACCTTCTTCTGCAGCCTGTGGCGGGACGTGTTGCTGCTCTGCTTCAGGTCACTCAGGTGGGGGAACTTCTTCTTCTTGCCCCTCCCTTTCTGACGCACCCGACCAGAACCCAGATCCTCCCCCGTCGCCGCCTCGATGTCCCGCATGAGCTCAGTATCATGCCAACCTGCAACACCAAACACACACTATACTGTTTGCAGATGTTTTTACAGATGTGTGTGTTTGGATCTCTTTAATGATCTCAAACTGTATGAATGAAGAACTTTTACGTGAGGAAAAAGCTTCTAACTTTACAGCAAAAGAACCATGGAGTAAAAATATCCTGAATCATGTTATTATCATGTGCGATCACACAGGTCGACTGACCCTCAGCAGGAAGCAGTGGGACCCAGTGTGTTAAACAAAAGTCTGTTGTCGTGTCTGTGGCGGAGTAATGACTCTAAATGAAGAGACGCGTCCACTTCATGACGCTCCGAGGAGGAATTAGAGATAAACCTGCACTAATGCAAAGTAATTACACTGTGATGGTGATGGGCTTGAAGCCCCACTGCCCCCACTGTCAAAACACTGACCCCAGCTCAGTGTGTGTGTGTGAGGAGGGGGGTTATAAATCAACCAGTCTGACCCTGAGTCTGAATGGAACTTCAACTATCCCTCATAACACACACACACACACACACACACACACACACACACACACACACAGAGGAGCAGTAATTGAAAAGCAGCTGGTGTATTTAAGGGAATAATTACTACTAAAAGAGGAGCAGCTGCATTTACATTGTTTGTTTGGGTCAAAAGTGTGTGTGTGTGTGTGTGTGTGTGTGTGTGTGTGTGTGTGTGTGTGTGTCTCCCATGATTCTGTCACTGAGACCTTTGAGGAGTCAGAGCAGGAAAGAAAGAGAAAACTAAAGATTTTAAAAATGAAGAAAATAAATAAAATAAAGAAAATTTAAAAAAAAAAAAAATGAACAAAGAAAATAAATAAAGAAAATAACAGCGGCAGCTCTGACATGAAGGAGCGACGCCCCCCCAGATGAAAGTCTGACTTTAATCAGTGTTGCAGCAGCAGGGCTCTGTCCTCCGTCAACACCTCCTGGTCCCCCCAGCTGGATCTGTGTGTGTGTGTGTGTGTGTGTGTGTGTGTGTGTGTGTGTGTGTGTGTGTGTGTGTGTGTGTGTGTGTGTGTGTGTGTGTGTGTGTGTGTGTGTGTGAGGGCAGAGGCCATGCCCCCCCCCCCCCACACACACACACACACACACTCTCACTGAGGCCTCTGGGGTTTTTAGTTGCTCAAACGGCTCTCAGCTACGCACCACTAAACACAGGCCCGTGAACGTATGAGGGAATGAACGAGTGAAGAGGAGAATCAGTTCCTGTCAGCCAGCTGAGAACGATTGGTTTCTCACACACACACACACACACACACACACACACACACACACACACACACACACACACACACACACACACACACATGAGGGTGTATAACAAAGAACAGAATGCAGGAGGGGCAGTATGGTGGCTATTTGACAACTACTGATGATCTCGTCTACAAGAGAATGAACCAATGAACAAAACGCAGGAGGACATGTGACGATGGGGGTGGAGCTATCTTCTACCTGCAGGTGTCTCTATGCCTGTTGGACCACAGGTGAACAGATGTGATCACAGGAGAAGCAGAAGCACTCCCCAGACGCCAAACCCAAACCGCTCCAGTCGTTGTGATGCTGTGTGGTGTGTGAGTGTGTGAGTGTGAGTGTGTGTGTGATGGTAGCCTCTGCACAAAGCTTGCGAATGTGTGTGTAACAGATGACGGCTGGTGTGTGCTCCAGTACCTTTAAGTCCACATGTTGTTAGTTTGTTACTGTGTGTGTGAACCTGTGTTCACCATCACATGACCGAACACACATTTTATTTATATGTAACACACACGTCGTGTGCACACTGTTTAACACACACATTCACCTACACACAGTACTTAATACACACATTTACATGCACACTTTACTTAACACACATCGTGTGCACAAACTAAACACACACATTCATGTGCACACACACTACTTAACACACACACATTCATGTGCACACACACTACTTAACACACACACATTCATGTGCACACACACTACTTAACACACACACATTCATGTGCACACACACTACTTAACACACACACATTCATGTGCACACACACTACTTAACACACACACATTCATGTGCACACACACTACTTAACACACACACATTCATGTGCACACACACTACTTAACACACACACATTCATGTGCACACACACTACTTAACACACACACATTCATGTGCACACACACTACTTAACACACACACATTCATGTGCACACACACTACTTAACACACACACATTCATGTGCACACACACTACTTAACACACACACATTCATGTGCACACACACTACTTAACACACACACATTCAAAAAAAAAAAGAAACCTGGGTTCCTCCTCTGCTGACACCACCTGCTTATTCTCATCTGTCACTCAGCTTCATCAGGCGCTCCCTGTCGCCCTCGACGACCAACATGCAACAAATTCTGGGCAACAGATTTACGTTTGGATGTCGCTATGGCAACTGGCATCAACTGACCTCGACCATGTTCCACACTGAGTATTTATGTGTATGTGTGTGTGTGTGTGTGTGTGGCTGAATAGGTGGAGGGTGTCCAGCAGTCCATCAGCTCTTTCAGTCCCCCCACCCCACCCTGACTGTAAGATTAGTGTGTGTGTGTGTGTGTGTGTGTGTGTTAGTGTGTGTGTTTAGGAGTGAGATTGACTCAGAGATCAATAGTGTAGTTGGTAACAAAAGATGCTATTTCACAACTCAGTGGACTGCATGACCACACACACACACACACACACACACACACACACACACACACACACACACACACACACACACACACACACACACACACACACACACACACACACACCAGTCTGTGATGACGTCTGTTATTTCTCAGCTGTGATTTAAATGATCGTTTGTTCAGAAGCAAAAACCTCCCCAGCTCTACAACAATCTGTCATCAGCATCAGTTCTGAACACACAGGAGCACAAACGGCGTCTGAAGATATGATGTGACTAAAATGTGTTAACAGGAGCTGACTCCACCCGGGACTCCACCCGGGACTCCACCCGGGACTCCACCCGGGACTCCACCCGGGACTCCACCCGGGACTCCGCTGGTCTCCTGCGTGGAGCTGTTCCTGACTGACTGGTGTCTCCACCTCCATCCCACACAGACACACACTGAACGAGCAGCAGACCACATGGAGCTGATACACTGTCTCTGTCCTGTGACCAGCATCACATCCAGCAGGACACAGAGAAACACCTTCCTGTTCCCTTCTGTCAGCACCACAGGCCAGATAATAACACCACGCAGTGATGGAATACATTTACAGTGGACAGGTGAGGACAACGGCCCAACAAAGACACGGGAACAAAGCTTCACCAACGTCCTGTGTCTGCAACCTGGACCAAACAACATGGAAGGGTTGTTGAAGGGCCGCTGGTAGATCTGGAAGACATAAAAGTGTCCAAATGGACAAAAAGCTGATCCAATGGGTGGAAACTGGAGTCGATATCTGTGAGCAGCACCAACATCTGAACAGAGAAGAACAAGGACCAGGAGAAGCAGCCCTGGAGTGTCGGTGACGGCTGGAAGTCCTTCAGTGACCAGTTCGAACTTGATGCTGGAAAACCTCTGTTTGGTGCCTCTCCAAAGAAATCCATGAATACGACTGCCTGACAACAACACACACTCTTCATGTATGTCAGGTAAAGGCTCTGGGGGGTGGCTGGCAGCACGTCTTCAAGAAGGTTCAGATGAAAAGTTTGGACAGTGCTCTTATTCCATCATTTGAAAGGACATTTGTTGATGATGAGATCAGTTTTCAAGATGAACCACAATGCACCTTACCACAGAGCAAAAGGACGTGAACACCGACCTTGAAGAAAGGGACTCATTCACACCCGTGAACAAATAGTCTGGAACTCCATCCAGCTGCAGGGCAGGGAAGGGCACGTTTGTCAGTAGTTCAAGTTTTGACATCGTAAACACAGACTGTATTCAGCAGAGGTCTGTGAGGTAAAGCGTGACACGAGTACAAGAGATTTCCCTTTTTCACACTGTCTGGTCACGTTGGCTACCACTTGCTTGACTGACCCATGACCCCCGACCCTTCTGGTGGTACTGCTTCCTGAGATAAAAACCTGAATGAACAACAGTAAACCAATCAGAGCCATACGTCCTCATCCGCCTCTAAAGCTGAACGTTCACGCGTCTCCCAGCAGAATGACGGACCTCCAGGTTTCTGATCATCTCAGCTCTCAGACTCTCACGCTGTTCTGGGTATCGTATCATCACTACTGTCCTGATTTATATGTTGTGTTTGTATTTGCGTGTTTCTAAAATTGTTGCAGCGTCAGCAGATGAGGATGGTAAAGTGTTAGCATGTGTGTGTGTGTGTGTGTGTGTGCATGTGTGTGTGTATGTGTGTGTGCATGTGTGTGTGTGTGTGTGTGTGTGTGCTGGT
This sequence comes from Antennarius maculatus, assembly GCA_013358685.1. NCBI lineage: Eukaryota > Metazoa > Chordata > Actinopteri > Lophiiformes > Antennariidae > Antennarius > Antennarius maculatus. The sequence continues at coordinate 3,486,994 of CM023614.1, forward strand.
CCTCACCAGGCTCTTCCTCCCTCTTCCTCCTCTCCTCCTGCTCCTCTCTCCGTCTGTCCTCCTCTCTGAGGGCTCGACCCTCATCATCTCTAGGAATGATCCGGCCATGGAAAGGACACTGGGGGACAACAGACCTGGTGAGGCTGTGTGGGACCTGCACCATGGGGGATTCCAGAGACACTCTGCTGTCGTTACCTTGTGGCGGTCCTGCCTCTGACACAGGCTCCCGTTACCCAGAGGAGCTTTACAGAAGTGGCTGACAGGAGTGAAGCTGCCGGGGAAGGAGATGTAGCGGCTCTGGCTCTCTGCGAGGAGGTTCTTGTTCTCTACCTCCTCCTCCACCACAGGGTGGGCCCAGAACTGGTGCGTAGAAGGCAATCTGCATGAGGAGGAAGCATGAGGGTGGAAAACCCATCCTGTAAGATGCTTTAGAGCAGGGGTCACCAAATGGCGGACCGCGGGGATCCCGACCGCGTGATGGTTCTGTCCGGACCCGTGACCACTCCATGATAAATTCACCTGAGTAGATTTTCTTTGCGCATTTTTACTGACGGTCGAGGCTACAGACGGCGGGCGCTGCTCCTCCAGTTAATACGGTAATAGCGACACTCAGCTCAGCCAATCAGATCGTTTCTTTACCCTGTTCTGTCAGCGCACCTGGAAGTGAGACAGCTCGTTGCCGCGCACACTACCGCTGTGAGTTTACCTCTACAGGAGCACGGAGGAAGGGAGACAGTGAGGACAGCATAGCTGCAAAGCTGGTTAACAATGATTGGACGAAATTTACGTTTATTCTTCCGTCAGGCAGTTTAAAACCATTTTACCTCATATAGAACACGTAGCACTAATTAATTAATTAATAACGTGAAGCGTCACTGTGAAACAAAGCACAGAGCTTTTGAGCAAAATCCCCTGAAGTCTGAGCTGAGGGTAAAAATAACTGAGCAAAATGCAAACGAATGTTCAATAAAGGAATTGTGGATTTTGGAGCAACATAAAAACATCTTTAAGTGATGGGACAGTTGTGAATAAGTGCTTAAAAGCTGTTTGTTGAGACATTGTTTGAGGGAAAACAGAAAGATGAGATGTGTGTAAAAATCAAATCTCGATGTGAACTTCAACAGCAACCAGAAAATCAGAAATATTAACAGGTTTATGCAGCTATTCAGAGAGCACCATGCATATCTGTGGACATTGATGAGTCTACAGATGTTACTGGTAATGTCCAGCTTTTGTGTTTGTCAAGTTCCTTCACAAGGACAAGGAGCTCTTTGCTGGGTGTAACACCACAAACACACACAAGAGGAGGGGACATGTATGCAGCAATAAGATGCTGACAAAGAGGGACATAGATCTGAAGCTGGTGGTCTCTGTCACCACAGATGACAGAGACCACCACCCCCTCTTCTCCACCACCTTGTCATGGTGGGAAAAGAGAGGGGGGCTGTGGCAAACAGTGGGAGCTTTCCAAAAACAGTCAAGGTGAGCTAAGTGCACACCCTTTGCACAAGTAACCTTATGCACAAGTAAATGACTGTCAGGCCACATGCCCCTTTCTCTCATGAAGAAAGTTCTGTTTGCATTTTTCCCCTGAAAGAGACAGTTTTTATTCATGCTTTCTGAACATGTTAATGTTTTTTTACTTGAAGTGTAGGCCTTCAGTTCTTTAGGCCGGGATGTCTGATTTATGAGAAAAAGGATTATTCAGCTCTTTTTGCACTTTATTTTTTATTCTGAGATTTGTGTGTTCTTCAATCTAACATAAAGGCTTAAAATTTATTTGTTTGGGTCAACTTTTATTTATGGTGAGGTAAAAGAGCTAGCTGTGCACTCACTTAAACATATCCTGCATTGAAAATTGATAATAAATGATAATGATGATAATGTGGACATAGGGACCGGCTATAAGACACAAACTGGACTTGGGTTCGGACTTTTTCCGAAGAGGAAAATTTTTTTAACCGGAACTCCGTGACTTTTAATTGAATACCCCTGGTGTGGAGGGTTTCATTATATCTGAATCTGTTTCATACTGCAAGACACCAGAGATCTTTGGAGACATTTTCTCTGAAATACTATATGTAATCAATAAATCAAGATCAAACGAAGGATAATAATCAGGATCTACTGGATCATTCAGCTGCTGCATAGTGATAGTGAGAAGCAGCTGAAGTACTGTAGTTTCATGTAGCGTGTGTGTGTGTGTGTGTGTGTGTGTTACTTGACGATCTTGCCGGCATTGGGCTGCTCCTGGCCCCAGTAATACAGGTCTAGACCAAATGGAACCACCGGAGCGTCAGCAGCCTGCTGGTCTGAACTGGATTGGGATGAACTGGGACCCGAGGAGCTGGTGCTGGAAAAGAAACACGTGGAGAAGTTCAGAACACCTGTGTGAGCATCACGTGACACAAACCCTTTAAACCCTTTACATGTAATGGTTCAGAGGGCCGAACACCTCCTGCAGGACGAGACCAGGGTCAGAGGTCGCGGTGGGCACCGACCCCTTCAATGCTTAAACAGTGATCAGTGCAGCTGTAGTGTCTCACACCCCTCGTCTGTGGAGAGTTCAGATTGATCTCATGAGCCCACTCACTAGCAGATGGACTGAAGGGGCCTGTAAATGTGCCTGTGCAGAAATAACATGATGGGACAACATGACTGATCCCTAATGAAGTCTGAAGTGATGCGGTCGAGATCTGCTGGAGAAATATTACATCATATTGTCCCGTCTGTGAGCTTCCATCTGGTCAGAAGTGGTTTGTTTTCCTTGGGGGGGACTTCCAGTTCCAGATATCTTGGATTTCACATACCCATCGCTCTCAGGAGTGACTCGTTCAGGTTCTGTCTGCCCCCCCCCTCAGGGCTGTGAGACCACATGAAGGAGGTTCTGGTCCACGGATCACACTGGACTAATAGAGCTTTTAAATGAACATCACTGTGGTGACACACGGGGTGGGGGGGAGCATACCTGGGCTCAGAGGACAGAGCGGCGTTCTGTCTGAGGAGGCGTAGCGTGGCGGCGGCACACGTTGGGTCTTGCTCTTCTTCAGCAAGTCGTTTTAGTCGCTTGGCAACCATGGAGGAGGAAGAAGAGGAAGAAGATGGAGGGGGTGGAGCCGCGGGAGCCTTGGCAGCAGGTTGCTTCATGACTGGAGCTGTTGAGGTCGAAGGAGACGGATCCAAACCTGCAACCTCAGACGAGACAGAGCTACAGTCACAGTGAGAATTAACACCCCCCTGGTGTGTGTGTGTGTGTGTGTGTGTGTCCACCTCATCTATCACAACTAGTGAACTGCAGCCCGTCTGTCATACTGTCAGTGCGACAGGTTTAGCTGTTAGCTGACTTACAGACGTTACAGTAAAATAAAATGTTGGGGTTGAATCAGACAAAAGAAGAGAAATCTCTGTGAACAAGAAGAAACCATCAGTGTGTTTAAATCGTTTGGATGACTTTATCATCAACACGCAGTTTACTAAAAAGTGAAAATCCTCTAATCTCAACTGGTCTTTCTAATATGCTGGTTGTGTTGTTTCCTGGTTCTTGTCTCAGGCCATAATAAAGGATGAGGATGGTGAGTGTGTGTCAGAAACAATGCCGACACACTCCCTGGACCCCATCACCCCGCCTCTCCTTCTCTTCTACGGGGTAAAATACAGACTCAGTCGGCTCTGTTCAAACCACCACATGGCATCGTTTGTCCGGACGTTAAGATTCACAGATCAATGGCAGGAAATGTGTGTAGTTGTGTGTGTGTGTGTGTGTGTGTGTGTGTGTGTGTGAGGGGGCTGTTGGAGAAACACACAGAAGACAGGGGGTTAAGGGCTTTGAGAGAAAGTGAGGGAGGAAAGGCGGAAAGCTGTATTGATTTTCTGGGGTTAAGCAGGGCCTGTAATTAAAATGTTAATTTGAGAAAGAGGGAGATAGTGTCCTGACAGCAGAGAGAGGGATAAGAGAACTGATAATCAGAATGACACAAGAGGACGGAGAGAGAGAGAGAGACATACCCTAGATAAAGAAAGGTGGAAGGAGAACGAGAGCTAGGCTTTCTCTGAATGAACGAACGCTGGTGCAAATTATAAGAGGAGAAATGATTAATGTGATCTGCCGGCTGAGAGGAAAATAGTCGGAGAACGATGGAAAGCAGCAGAGAAAGAGAAGACAAGAAGAACCATAACAGAGTCACACCTCCAAAACTCACTAATCAGATCCTTTAAAATCCTAATGATCCTCAGATATCGGTAATCAATGTACACATTAGAAACCGATAATTGTTCTGTTTCAGGTTCTATGTTTACTAGATCTACTCAGCATAAGACATTACAGCACCATCATCAGCTTTCCCTGGCTTCACGTCAGCTTACAAATCTGTGGACAGGAAGTTGGATGATGCTTTTGGGGGCTCCAGTAGTTTAGCTAACCAGTAGACACCGGTTAACTGGTTAACAGATCACCGGGACACTGCTATCACGACTAACTCAATCTGTCCAGACGGCTGCTGACTGACTCGGTTCAAACTCTGATCGCATCGACAGCTCCATGCTGCCGAAGGAGATCAGGATTATTGTTGTTTGACATTCAAGCCACAAGGCAGGCTGGCTGGTGTGTGTGTGTGTTTTCACATGTTTATGTGGATCTGTGTGTGTGTGTGTGGGGGGGGGGGTGTGGGTGGTAAAAGCTGGGTGCCGGGCTAATAGAGGCTCATTAAAGAGGTTGCATTGTTAATTTGGTTTGGCCTTTTAGATCATTACCTAGCCCACTAATCACCCTGACACACTCACACACACTCACACTCACACACACACTCACAGTCACACACACACAGCTATTTTGGATGCATCAGATACAATCTAATTACTTTAGCGTCTAATTGATTAGTAATGGAGGGAGGTGGTAGTAGTGGGATGGGCTAACAGGTAAAGACGCTGCTCACTGGTGCACGTAAAGACTAGTGGGGGGTACGGGGGTCAAAGGTCACCCCCCAGCTGCTACTACATGGCTGACCTAGCAATAACAGCACAGTTTACAGCATGCTTTGCCCCGGTAATAACAGAGACACATAAATACGGACACACTCTCGTGAACACATTGGCGTTTCCATCCATAGAGCGATGAATGCGTACGGCTGACGCCGTCACAGAGTTCCTGTTCGCTGTCGCCCGCAGCTGCTCATAATCACATTAACAGCATTCAAATACCCCCCATATTTAGAAAAGTGTGTTTTTATGGGGCTGACACAGCAATACGAGTGGAGAGCAGTGACTTAATGACCTGAACATTTGAACTCTGACCTGGCGTGCTGCCTGCAGGCTAAACATGACCCACCAGTCCTACGCAGCCCAGATGCATGAACCAACAATGAATGGATGTGTTGACAAGATGACATCCATCAGAGATACACAGAGACCAGGAACCGTCACAACCACCACCACACTCCAAGGCACACACGCGCTAAACAGGCACAACAACAACGCTGGCACGCTAACGTCGCTAACTCACTTGTTGTGAGCTCATCAGGCATCTCTGGCACTGCCACTCCCAGGTCTAGGTCACCATGACAGCTTCAACTAAGTGGGTTTCGCTTCTTGTGTTTCAACAAATGGTATTTATCAGTAACATGTGTAAAAAATAAAACACCAAGATGTTGGTTCCATGGCGACGGGTTTGGACTGACTGATTCATCCCGAATGTTTTAAACAAAGATAAATGAAGACAAGCGTGTGAGGAAAGACAACAAAAGTAAACGGACCACAAGCAGAACATCAGCTGAGACCGGATCTCATTCTTTACTACGTGTTGGCGGATGGATACAACAGTAACATCAATCTCATTGGTGGAGTTAAGACGTAGCTTGTGTGTCCTAGTGACTTTTGCATTTGTTTTCATACTTTATCATTGTTTACGTAACTTATATATAATTAATTATACACAAGTAAAGTCTGCATATCTATTGGTTGATTAAGTTTTCATTTTTTTATCATCTAGACCCGTGGTTCTTAACCTTGCTGGAGGTACCGAACCCTGCCGGTTTCATATGCACACTCACCGAACCCTTCTATATAAATTTTTTTTTTTTTTTTTTAAAAATTTAAGACATAAGTATATGTTTTACTGGTGTATTTAATGAATTGTGCATTAATGTCACCTTTTTCAAAGAACAAAACCAAGACAGTGCATGAACTCACATGAAATGACCTACCTGCAAATCAGTGTGACTTCTGCTGTTGTTATTGAGAGACCAGATCTGATATGCGTGGCTTCACCTTGACAAGTGTTACTCTGAAGTCATTTTCACAGCAAAGTCTGTTTCTTTTGTTTTCCACACAGCTTAATGAAGTGTTCCTTTATTTTTGCCAGTGCCAGACTAGAGTTACTCAACTTGACATTGCAAATCCTGCAGAACGTTGACTCCCATCACGTTCCGTTATACAGTACATGTAAATTCACGTTGCACATATTCGTCCGACCACTTTGTTTTTTTGCTCAACATAGTTACTATGAATTAAAATATTAAGAAAGCAATCAGATGACGTACCATTATGACAGGCATAAATCTACTACTGAGTGCGCAAAATCCCCTGTAGCACAGGTAGGCTAATTGATGTAGCGTGATCACCTGTAGCCAGGGATGGCTAAGGGGGGCGTGTCATCACGAATTTTTTGTCTTGATCAAAGTCTCCACCAAACCCCTGAGACTGACTCACCAAACCCCTAGGGTTCGATCGAACCCAGGTTAACAACAACTGATCTAGGAGGTTTGTGGCTTTATTACAAGGTTGAAACAGATTAAAATGATTTTAGTTATTTTAAATGGGGAAATGTTTGACTTACGAATTCAGTCTTGGAACAAATTCAACTCGTATGTCAAAGAACTACTGTATTTGTTCTAGATATTTAGATTTTCTTTATTAAAAATTATGCAGAGCATGTTATAACTAAACTGTCCACTACTAGAAAAAATGCTGAAAGTCAGAAATCTTTTACACAGAAACAAGTCAGAAAACGGCTGAGGCATAAAACCTGAAGACACACACACACACACACTTTGAGCCATGTTCATATGAATAAAGCCATTTAAGAAGAGCTTTACCTGCACAGCACCAGCTGTATGTTTGAAGTGTGTGTTTGTAGGGAGTGTGTGACTCTTAAAAGATTAGGGCAGCAGCAGGCCTGCTTTTGGAGCTTAACCTCACTATTTATGCACGTGTCTATAGGGATAGCTGTGTGTGTGTGTGTGTGTGTGTGTGTGTGTGTGTGTGTGTGTGTGTGTGTGTGTGGCTGAACTCACCATATTCTGCTCGTAGATGCTCTGGAATGTGAGGCTCATAGCCTTCTTTTTCTGGAACCTCGTCAAAATCATCCTCATCTTCGTCCTCCTCTCCATCTGCAGAAGCCTTCATCTGAAGAAGAAAGAGAAGGGAAGGTTTAGACTGTGTTCATTTCAAAACCAGACCCTGAGCTGGCCTGCAGCGGCGAGACGTATCAAAGTGATCTGTGGAGGAAGAAGCAGAAAGATAAAGAGGAAAAGATGAAAAGAGGAGAAAACAAAGCAGGGGCGTCCGCCTCAGCGCCCTGGTTCAGATCCAACCCACAGAACCCTCTCAGACGTATGGTACAGAACTATAACGACAAGGTGTGAGGAGACACACACACACACTGATCTGACAGCAGATGATGATGATGTGAACTCCTCTGACACAGACAAGACTCTTTATTTCCTTCTCAGCTGAACCAGCTATAAGCACACATTCATGTAGGCCTGTAGTCCTACCCTTCACTGTCCTGCACTAAGCTAGAGAGTGGACTGGTCCACCTTCACTCAGAGGATCACACCTCCACCGCCGCCGGTCTGCAGTCTGCAGTGATGATGAGCTCCTATCAGCTTTAAGCACAATTTACTGTTTTCATTTCCTACAGGGGCTGTTAGCCACTGGCTGGGCAACAATACTCCTATACACACAGAGGTAATTTACAGAGTTTGTGTGTGTGTGTGTGTGTGTGTGTGTGTGTGTGTGTGTGTGTGTGTGTGTGTGTGTGTGTGTGTGTGTGTGTGTGCCATGCCTTTAACTGTTCAGGACACACATTGCAGTGGAGCAGCATAATAATGATAGTGATTAGCATTATGAGGAGAACAACCTCACGTTAAACTAACCTCTCAGGTTTTTTCATTAGTGTGTGTGATACCGTGTGTGTGTGTATGTGTGTGTGCCAGACAGAGATAGAAATGCAGCTGTGTTACTGCTGATAAAGCCCATTTGGATGCTAAAATGACTCCATAAATGACAAGCCTTTAGAAGGTTATGACTCCACACGACCCACAGGACAGGCTCTGTGAAACAGGACGCTCCATAGTAGGACGCTCCATAGTAGGACGCTACACAGTACGACACTCCATAGCACGACAGTCCATAGTACGACAGTCCATAGTACGACACTCCATAGTACGACACTCCACAGTAGGACAATCCATAGTACGACAATCCATAGTACGACACTTCATAGTTAGACACTCCATAGTAGGACAATTCATAGTACGACACTTCATAGTAAGACACTTCATAGTAAGACACTCCATAATACGGCATTCCATAGTACGACACTCCATAGTAGGACATTCCATAGTACGACAGTCCACAGTACGACACTCCCTTGTACGTCCCTTCACAGTACAACATTTCATAATACAACACTCCATAGTAGGACACGTCATAATACAACGCCAATGGAACGACTCTCCATAGTACGACGCTTCACAGTACGACACTACACAGTACGACACTCCATAGTACGACACTCCATAGTACGACACTCCATAGTACGACACTTCATAGTAAGACACTCCATAGTACAACACTCCATAGTACGACACTCCATAGTACGACACTTCATAGTAAGACACTCCACAGTACAACACTCCACAGTACAACACTCCATAGTACGACACTCCATAGTACGACACTTCATAGTAAGACACTCCACAGTACAACACTCCATAGTACGACACTCCATAGTTGGACATTTCATAGTATGATTAGTCCATAGTACGACAGTCCACAGTACGACACTCCCTTGTACGTCACTTCACAGTACAACATTTCATAATACAACACTCCATAGTAGGACACGTCATAATACAACGCCAATGGAACGACTCTCCATAGTACGACGCTTCACAGTACGACACTCAATAGTACGACACTTCATAGTATGACGCTCCATAGTATGACGCTTCATTGTACAACGCTTCATAGTACGATGCTATATAGTATGACACTCCATAGAACGATGCTTCATAGCACAACACACCATAGTACGATAATCCATAGTACGACACTTCATAGTACAACACTCCATAGTACGACGCTTCATAGTACAATACTTCACAGTACGACACTTCACAGAACAGTAATCCCTCACGTATTCACGCTTCAAGATGCCCGGTGTGTGATTTTTAGTAGGCAGTCACATGATACAGAATGCGCATGCTATTGGATGGTAGCATTCGGAAGTGCGCTGCATTCCGAGACTCACGGAACGCAACGTACTTCCTTGTATTAAAGAAACACTTAAAAGCGCTTTAAACAATCTATAATTTCGGGGAAAGGGTAACAGATATAAGGTGGTTTAATATCAGTATGGGGAGGGTTCATTTATGTATATAATACCATAAATATTAAAATAGTTTGTCGCTATATCTCAGAATTCTGTTTTTTGCAGGTGGTCCTGGAACGTATTAACCATGAGTAACGAGGGATTACTGTACAACACTTCATAGTACGACATTTCTTCAATCAGTGATCAAATGAAGTAGAATCTGTCGTCCTTCAGATCAGCCACAAGGACGGAGGCCGGGTGGTACCAGGTGCTCCACCATCGGTCGACTCCCACTCACGTGTGGGTGTGGATGTATGTGGATTTATCGTCACCATCACTAACGACAAGCACCTCCCAGTGTCACCGCATGAGTCTACACGTAACGTAACTGTGATCATGAAGCCAGAGCTGTTCTGACTGCAGACCATCCTTTAATCCACCACAGGAAACACAGAGCTGATGGTGTCGACGCCTCGAACGATGGCTGACAGGCTGGTGTTAAACAGCACCAATTTAAACACCAGAGAAAACTTTCTTCATTACACTGGTTCAGGCTCACACACACAGCACACACACATATAGTCCCTATAGGGTTTCTGCTCGTCTGCTTTAATGCCGGCTGCTTTATTCTGCTCTGATCAATGACATAAGACCAAGAAGTAATCACCCAGCTGGAGGAAAATCTGGCCCCAACATCATCCCTTTCCCCCTTCTTTCTGCTTCTTTGTCTCTAATTCACCTTAATTTAATCCTGATAGCATCGAATATGTCGGCCAGCATGGCAGAGCTGTAAGTCTCACAGTAGAATTAGCTTTCTTCCAGAAACATTTTGCTGACGGGAGCGCAGCTAAAATATGGCCTCTATTCCCCCACATGGCTGCATGGGGGACTGCTTTGCATTTTAACAGAGCTTTGGTTTATTCTAGGGGACACACACAAGGAGGAAATCACCCCGCAGCAGATAAAAACTGATTCTCCAACGGAAAAACTCACGTTTCAGCAGACTAATTAGATGTGATGGTTTAAGTAAAGCAGGGCCATGTGTCACTGTAATAGGAAAACGACAAGACAAATATTGGTACGTTTAACATGAAAAACAGGCCCAGATAGATATAAAAAAGAGTTCCTGTACAGACCTGCATAAATAAAAAAGTTGTTTAAGTAAAACAGGGCCATGTGTTACTGTAATGACAATAGTTATTCAAAGACAAAACATAGCAGCTTCTTAAAGAGGAAATAGGATCGACGGAAAAGTAAGTAGTTGTTTAACACCCAAATAAAGAAGGGCTCACATTGCTGCTTTTTGCAGATGTGGTCCTGTTTCTGTTGTCGGCCTGTGACCTGCAGCACTCACTGGCCCGGTTTGCAGCTGAGTGTGACACGGTCGGGATGAGGATCAGCACCTCCAAATCTGAGGCCATGGTCCTCAGCAAGAAGACGGTGGACTGCCTTCTCTGAATGGGGAATGAGGTCCTTCCACAAGTGGAGGAGTTTAAGTATCTTGGGGTCCTGTTCACGAGTGAGGGAACAATGGAACGTGAGATTGGACGAAGAATTGGGGCAGCAGGAGCGATATTGCAGTCGCTTTACAGCACTGTTGTCACAAAGAGGGAGCTAAACCGAGAGGCAAAGCTCTCCATCTACCATTCAATCTTCGTTCCTACCCTCACCTATGGTCATGAGTTATGGGTCATGACCGAAAGAACGAGATCGCGGATACAAGCGGCTGAAATGGGTTTTCTCAGGCGGATAGCTGCTGTCTCCTGTAAAGATAGGGTGAGAAACACTGCTGTTCACGAGGGGCTCACCTCGGTTGAGGTGGTTTGGGCATCTGGTGCGGATGCCTCCGGGGCACCTCCCCGTGAGGTGTTCCTGGCACGTCCAAGCTGGGAAAAGACCTCGGGGAAGACCCAGGGCCAGGTGGAGGGATTAGAACTAAACAGTGGCCTGGGAACGCCTTGGGATCCCCCAGTCAGAGTAGTGGATGTGGCTGGGGAAAGGGAGGTTTGGGGCTCCCTGTTGAAGCTGCTGCCACCGTGACCCGACCCGGATAAGCGGAAGAAGAGGGAGGGAGGGAGGGAGGGAGGGATGGATGGATGGATGGATTGAACGGCCAGGCTCAAGTGTTAGTCTGACAGCGATCAAGCTTCAATGTGCAGCAAAACCACTGCGACACCTCAGCAAGACCACGGCCATGGCAGGGTGTCAGTAACAAGGGAGGTGTGTGGAGGTGGCGGCTTTAAGCAGCTCTTCCCACCCAACTGATTCACCATTGTTCACTATTAAAATAAAGTACAGAGTATTTTTCATTTATTTACAAAAGGTTTCTCATCATTGACTCCCCACCACTGATCACCTAGCAGCAGCTTGTGAACACAAACGTGTTCTTGCACAAGAGTTGTGGTTCCCAGTCAATCGGTTCTCCTCTCTGACGTGTTATTCGCCACTGACCAGTTGTTCTAACTTCACTGTCCATGATGTAACCTTTACCAGACCAGACTGGTCGGACAAGGGTCACACTCTTCAAGTTGTAAAAAACTATCAACTATCAACAAATTTTTATCAGTGACGTCTCACATCACGGACCAATTCTGAAGTAGCCGAGCCAAGCCTAGCCTAGCCTAGCCTAGCCTATCCCATCACCCTGGAGGGTCGTTGGGGCTCCACAGATGACCCTCAATGAAGAACAGAGGGCTGCACAATGACACACAAACTGATTCCATAGTGAAAGTGTTTTCCTGATGTTTTCTTGAGTGATTCCTCTGAATATCGGAGTCCAACTCGGACCACAAACACCGGCCGACTGATGGGACAGGGAACACGCCGGCCAGCGTTAGTGTTGAACCTGTTATTAAAAACCTGAAACAGGTGGATGCCATCGTGGAAACATGTTAACATCTGGATGGACGTCCACATACCAGTAATGTGACATACAAAGACACACAAGCCAAAGACAGACAGATACAGAATCAATGAAAATCACTCCAACTACAAAACCTCACCACCACAGGTGCGTTTTTTCAGCGTCTACAGCACCTCACCCTCTCACCCCTCCTCCCTCTTAAATAGCACTCTTATCCTTTATTAAATGATGTGAGGGCGCCGCCTCGGACAACTGCTCCCCCAACTTCATTTGTCTCTTGGCAAGTTTGATGGCGCTGCGTTTAAAAAGCCATTCAATCTTATAAAGCAAAAATTAAATGTAGTCGACTGTGATGGGCACTCAGTGCATCTGCTATTTATATGCTAATGTACACTCAGCCCGCCAAGGTCTGGCAAATTATTAGTGTACAGCCATAAGTCAGGTGTGTGTCAGCGAGGGGAGGGGCAGGTTATCATCACACATACTCACACGGAGGGGGAGGAAGAGGAGGAGGAACAGAGGAAGAGAGAACACAAGAGAAAAAGGGAAATACGGAGCTGAAGAAGGACTCAACTGACGTTTCCATCGTCTCCTCAACAAGTTAATATAGCTCACTACCGGACAAAACACACACACGCACACACACACACACACACACACACACACACACACACACACACACACACACACACACACACTACATTTAAGGCAGAGATGTGAGGTATCTTTTTGGAACACTGAGCGTCTCTAATGGCTCCATTATCACAAACTATTCCCCTGAAGAGTGTAAGTGAGAGACGTTAGCTTAATGAGCACATTATACACACTTTCATAAATACACACCATCTCACAGAATGTTACACACACACACACACATAGCTCTGTGTGAGCTCAGACCACGGCCATTGTGTGACTTCAGAAAGAAATCTTTTTTTAATATCTCTATAAGGTGTTTTGTGTTTGTGGAGGACACGAGTCCCACCGACTGCTGAAGCGTTCACCACAGTCGACCCCCTGAAGACCTCCTGAACCAGCCAACCCTCTGAAGACCACCTGAACCAGCTGACCCTCGGCAGACCACCTGAACCAGCCGACCATTTGAAGAAAATCTGAACCACTCCACTCTCTGAAGACCATCTGAACCAGCTGACCCTCTGAAGACCACCAGAACCTGCCGACCATCTGAAGACCACCTGAACTAGCCGACCCTCTGAAGACCACCTGAACCAGCCACCCCCAGAAGACCACCTGAACCAGCTGACCCTCGGCAGACCACCTGAACCAGCCGACCGTTTGAAGAAAATCTGAACCACTCCACTCTCTGAAGACCATCTGAACCAGCCGACTCTCTGAAGACCACCTGAACTGAGGAACTCTTTATTGACGGCCAGACTAGCGCAGACAGCCCAACTCGACCAGCTGCTAATGGCGGCGATAACGTGGTGGCCTTTGTAGCCAAACAGATTTTATAAATCTAGATGAAACCAGGACTCACCAAGCAGACCCTCCCAGTGAGTTGCACCACATTTATCATCAGTTCACAGCTGGTTCATGTTATTTGAGTTTTTGTTGCTTGTTTTTCCTTCCACATCTAGCGCTGCTGGTTTTTATCCTTGCCACTGTTTAATGGGTGGTGCTTAGAGCCGCGTTGTGTCAGAGGGACAGGAAGTCCACAGTGATTCATTTCCACATATTTACAGACTAATTAGGCCAAGCGCGTCCATGGAGTCTGACCTGCTCAGGGCCTGATTTGCCACAACATTCCACATCTCTATTACCACCTTGCACTCCTATTTATTGCTACCTAGAGAAGATCCCATGGGATCCCCCACTAATGAGCAAGAAGCTTCCCAGCACCTCACCCCCTTCACACAGCTTCTTCTTTGCTGCATTACCCCATTATAGTGGTCCACCCCCCAAACACTCACACAGACGCACCCTTTGTCTCCGGGGAGCAGTCAGCTCCTATGATGCATAGGGTGACATCTTCATTCCACTAACCGAGTCTGGCAGCTCTATTAGCTGGCCTGAAGCTTCCCAAACCCTTCCCTGTCAACAAGCCCATTCCCAGCTGTCGGCTCCAGTTCCCCCTCCCAGTCTGTCTCAATCTGTGATCGAAACAGTCATGATTAGACCTCCTCGCCCACTGCAAAGTGAAATTACACAGTGCTGTCCTTCAGTTTTAGTGGGGACCTCTGAAAGCACACCTTGAAACAGGTGCAGCAGCCATGCAGAGACCCCTGGGGGGTTCTGATGGAGCCAGGTCCATCCCATGGTCAGTGAGACCAGGCTGGGAGAAAGATCACACACACATACACAAACATACACCCCCCGTCGGCCCCATGGGACCCATCACTTCCAATCTGGAACCCGCCTCCGTTCACATTATCAGGCTGTGATGGAACCAGACTGTGTCCACGGTGATTTAGTGGATTTTAAAAATGACACAGGATGTCTTATTTACAAAACGGGGTCAAACCAAATAAATCAAATGAAACAATCTCTCCCCACCACTGCACATTTCAGGGTCCTGATGTGGCTGAAAAAGCATTGGGTTAGCTATGATGTTACGCTGCCATCAGTTAGGAGGACCATCAGGAAGACCATCAGGGTTCTTCATGTTCAAACGTTCTCACCTCATCGCTCCAAATCACAAGGCCTCAGACCAAAAACCTGTCCCCCACCAGCCATGAAGGAACCCCTCATGGCTTCAACCCTACAGTCTGAATCACCGCGAGGACTAGATCTGTGTTTGTTTCTGTCACTGTTCAAAAGGTGGTGGATTAGAAACAAATTGTACTTAAATTTAACCTGCAAAACAACTCATTTAGCACAATACACATGAACACAATTCTTAGCATGTTTGAGCATAAAGTCGCGTCCCAATTCAATCAGGGAGGGTAGAGGTAATCTGTCATCGGATTATGTTACAGAAGACAGGATGATAAAATGGAGTTTGGAACAAGACAGACTAATATATTTGTAGCAGACCTTTTTCCTCCACTACATCATTCCTTAACCTGGTATTTTACTTGATTTCCCATAACTGTGTGAAATCTCTAAAATGACATGTGTCAGTCAAGCAAAGGGATGTTCATCCTTGGAAGAGGATGCAGTATTTGGCCATTTTTACAGATGGCACTACTGCAGCTCAAGGTAGCTGCAAAAACTCTACTTCCTAAATTTAACATCACGCTTCATTGCACAGAACTCAACGTCATTTATGCATCGACATTAGTTGGAAAAACAACTCGTCTCATAATGACAGCAATAAGGAGAATGTTTGATGTGATCTGGTCATGTCTGTTCCCTCCCTATCTCCTCAATGACGTCAGCGTTCTGTTCCCTGATCCTGGATTCAATGAGTCAATCTCTAGTCCTGGTTTATAGTTTAACATTTACATTTTTCCAGTGAGATACTAAAACCAAATGCAACAAGCAAATAACCAAAGACGTCAAGCCAAGAAAGTCAGGTAAGAATTCCTTCAGTGGGTGTAACTGAATTAGAACTGAGCTTTACTTCATACCCATCTTCTTTATTCTTACTTCTTGCATTTATTTTTCAAATTTTATTTTCTGCACATACTTTTACACTTCCTTTTTACTTAATGAACAAAAAATGATCCAAAACTAAAAATAGTAATAATAATAATAATAATTTACTGAGGTGCAAAATGCCAAGAGTCCTTCTGAACCTAATGCATGATGATGAACAAGAAGAGGCAAAGAATAACAGATCACTGCAGAGAGAGATACATCGATAGAATGAAGGTAGAGATGAAAAGGAGGAGAGTCAGAGGAGAGAAATAGAGGGATAGTCTTTCTTTGTTTATCTCCAGTAAGAAACAGGCGGCCACATCCATTGTGCTGTGATAAGATGGGTTATCAGCAGTAAACAAGGCCTGGGTCTGTATGAATGGAGCCCAGAGTGACTGAATACACTCTTAAAAACAGATATGTTCAAATAAGTCTCAGTCTTATCCTTGCCTAAACAACAGCCATGTTTCCAGTTAGCAGCACTCAGAGGATGCATGTGTTTCTTCTGGATATAGACCCATTAGACATTCCAACGAGGGTCCTCTGGAGACGGCAGATCCCCCGACCCCCACAAAACACCTCACAGCAAACACATCAGTATAGAGAACAGCATCCCTCCGTTCCTCCGGTGAATCCGGAGTTATGCATGCTGTTGTGGACAGACGCTATGAAGAAGACCAACCTTCAGAAACTCTAACACATTCAAACCTCAAACAGGCACAACTGTTTGGAAAATGAATGTGTCTAGTTGTCTAGTCACGCCAAAAAACCAGTAGGAAAAGAAAGTCAGACATGTGACGAGATGCTGCCGCGATTTAAAGGTGTGGCAGAGCTGGATCAAGGTGGAGAAGACGCCATGAAGGGAGGAGAACATTCAGAGAACCTCAGTCAGACACTCAGAATGCTTTGCTAGAAAGCTGCAGCCCCCAAAGGGTTAGAATTTGGTGGTGCACACAGCGGGGTTTTAGGAGCAAAGGAATCTTGCGTGAATCTAAGAACTTTCTAAGATTCCCCTTCTTTGTGTGTGTGCACCTCAAGAACTACAAAGGACTGCAGTTTATTAGAATTCAGGTCAGAGGAACTTGATCAGCTCCTTCTTCAGATCAGTCTGTCAGCATCAGTGGAGTCATGAGTGATACACGTCTGTGGTGATTGGTCAGGTGGACGAGCACATTGATTGGCTGAACAAAGGAGACATTGCAGAGCACAGAAACAGATTTTTAAAAACTTATTAAACATCAGCTGTAAAAACAGCTTCTTGTAACAACAAGCTAAAACTGGACCAGCACAGCTGAGTGACAGCAAATGAATCCAGTCAGAAACTGGATGTGATGCCTTTTCTCTCCACAAGGCTGGAGCTTATTGACCTGCCATGACTCCATCAACAGGATTCTTCACACGCATGTCCACTTGGCAAAATTAGCTTTGCATGTTGGGACGTATCCATCCACAAGAGTCAGCAAAGAACAAACCGCCTTGTGGCTTGTTGAATTCTCATGTAGACGCTCCGGCAGTCGCTCGTCCCTGTATCTCCCATGAGCACGCCTCTCTATCTGCGTGTGGAACACTCCAGCTCCTTCGTGATGGTGGACGGGACTGAGAGGCCCGTCGGGACACAAACCAATTGCGTAGTGTGTCAGTGGCCCGATAGACAGGACCCAGTAATGGAAGGCCTTTAAGGCTAAAAAGGAAAAGCTAATTATGATAAAGGGGCTGTAAGTTGTGTGGTTATCGCGGCGCTGGGCTGCTGGTGCAGCAGACTGGTCCTGACAGTGATAACCAGGCAGAGCCAGACACCCGGCGCTCTGTCACTGTCATCTGCTCTGTTCAGCTCCGGTGGATCCACGCACTACAACCTCACGCCTTCTCTCTTCAAACACACTGGTCACCTAAAACATGAGGCTGCAGGCTTCTGTCCATCGCGCTCAGCACTCTGTCTCAGATGACAGCGATTTAACCTCACAAATCACACATTAGTCTGGGGTCTTTTCAGAGGACAATCACTTGGTTAGCCTGTGCCACCATTCTGGACCGGACTAAGGAGAACCAGCATGATGCTAGGCTACATCAATAACCAGCTCCACTCATAAGCTGTCAGCCAGGGGGTGTGTGTGTTACCGGTAGAGTGGATGAGTGGGTATCCCCTCCCTTCCACTCCACTCCCCAGTGACTTCTCTCTGAGCTGATGCATTATGCATCATGGCTGTGTCTTGCTATCTCTCCGTTCCCAAATGTTTTCACTGTTAATATTTCCATCATCCCTCCTCCGCGTCTGCCGTGACGTGTCCCTCTGGGAAACACCAGAATGAACGTAACTTTGAAGAAGACGACTCTGGGAGAGGATTTGAAAACTAACACCCAGCGAGAGGGTTTCACTTAGCTAGCAGTGGAATGTGGTCAAACAGTTTCACTTCATCTGTTCTCACTGAACACGTGTGGAAAGGAACCCGTTAGAAACCATTTGTTTTCATCAGCAGGAATTTCTACATTTCTGAAACACCGTGTTCCTGCTGGCACTTCACTTCATCTCCACAAGGACTTCAACGTCATCTGGTTCCTCATCAGTTCCCCGTCTCCTTGGTTCCCTGTCTCAGTGGTTCCGTCTCTCTGGCCCTGTTTCTGACTGGTTCCCTGTCTCTCTGGTTCCCAGTCTCTCTGTCTCCCTGGTTCCCTGTCTCACCGGTTTCCTGTCTCACTGGTAGACTGGATGCTTTCACCACTAGATGGTGTGGATCCCAGCTAAGACCCAGACTCAGTCCAACACAAGCTTAGTTTGACAGTGGATGTCTTTTAGTACTATGTATGTAGACAAATCTTCTCCTCAACCTGAAAGGCAAACTGCACCCAAATGATGTTAATCTACTGATTTTGTGTACATTTTTAATCTGCTATGTAAACGTTCATATTTAAGGTTTATAAGGTTCTTCAGTATCGTTAGAACTATTTCCTAATGAAATAAAACCTCTTTCTTTAAAGAGGACAGATGACAGTGATGCTGAAAAGAGACAATCACTAGATGGCAAAGCAGAAAAAGGACAACCTCCACCATCAACAACATGAACAGCGTGTATTTTAATCTGTTCATGATGTAGCTGTAAATATAAATAACTTCCAGCTTAAATAAAAGTTCAACAGAAATTCTGTTTGCTGTGTGGAGGAAGTGCTTCGTGGTGTGAGGCTGCCACCTGCTGGCCACTCCCGATACCTACTGGACAGGACCAAGAGCCAACAGCAGTGCTACAGCAGGACGTATGGAACTCACCACTCTGCGGACCCTGGTCTTGTAATCAATGTGAAGGTCTTGGTGTTTCTGCAGGGCAGCTTCTAAAGCTCTCTTCAGATCCAGAGCTCTCCTCAAAAGCTGCTGGTCAGCGCCTGACTTGGTGAATACCTACAGAACAGAGGGATCCGTGGTGAGAAGGCTGGGAGGACCTGAGGCTTATTTTAGGATGCACAAGGAGCTGTCAGCGTAGTCCATCATGTTGTAAACATAGAGAATAGACACTGGTAACTACGTCACAACAGAAAAGGATCAAAGTTCATTAAATATGCACACAGGATACACTCTTAAGATGAAGTTTTTAATGTAAAAAGCAGCAAAAAAACAACTTGTTGATCATAATGTGATCAACGTCACACTGAACGCTCCACCAAGACTGAGGGACGTGAACACTAATCATGTGGGGATTTGTTGCCGTGGATCGGAGACAAAAGTGACCTCATACACGTGCTGAACCTGTGAGAGTTTCAGGATTAACTTTCCATTTATTAACTTGTTTTCAGTGAAGATGAAGACCGCTGCCAGCGACATAGCCTTGGTGTCGCTGAGGGACCCACGTCAGTGGTAGCAGAGATACTGCTGCATCCTTGTCCTGCTGAAGGTCTCTCTCCTGGTGTCAGAGCAGAGTTCCACCCAGGGGGGTGGATAGACACCATCTGTTTGCATCACTATCCTGCCCTGGACATTATCCAGGCGCAGCCATAAGTCCACGTCCTCTCCTGACCTCAGTGACAGGTCAAACTGACCTGCCCATAAGTCATCAGCATTCATCACCTTACAATGAATCTGCTGTTCCAAGTGTTTCACAGCAAAGTTGAAACGTTCCAATAATTGAAACAAAATAATCCATCCATCTTCTCCAAGATGAGATGATCATCATCTTTTTTGTCTACAGCCACTTACCCACTTTGTGGGTCACGGGTCTGCTAGATCCTATCTCAGCTGGCTACTGGCAAAAAGCGGGGTACACCCTGGATGAGATGCCAGCTCATCAGGTGGCTACACGAAAGACACTCACACCCACAGTCACTCTGGTGAGATCAAACCAGTTCACCTAAGCTTCATGCAGACACGGGAAGAACATACAAACTCCATGCCGAAAGGACTCGAACCCAGAACCTTCTTGCTGTGAGGCTACAGCAAGACCCATTGCACCACCGTAAGGCCTCTTAAATCTTCACCGAGTGACAAAGATGACCTGAGCTTTTCCTAACTAGTATTCTGAATCACTGCAGTAGTTATTGGGATATAACTGAGTATTCTCATTGACTATCTCCCCCTCTGAGCTGTGTAGGACGGCACCCACCTGAACCCAACCCTGAACAGCTGGAAGATATTTGGTCTTCATCAGTTTACAATGCTCAATCACTGTGGAAACCACTGCTTCATTATCCTCTGTCTCCTTCACATGAACATCTGCAAGAAAGAAGGAAAAGTAATTAAATGTGAAAAAAACGATTACTTTTCTTAGTATTCCTGGTAAATGACTGCAGAACCCACAGAGTCCAATCCCTGATGCCACCTCTCCCTCTCTCTTTCTCTCTGAACCCTTCTTGGGAGTCTTTCTACAAGCACCCGTTAACAAAGAGGGTTGGAGATCTCTAATGGAGGATTTTACAAGGCACTGTAGCCGTCAACAGTTTTATTGAAGTTTTGAATCCAAATATGTCGGAAAACTGTCTGTTCTGTTCTCAGAAGGAAACTATTTTTCACTGCTTTCTAGAGTGTCAGAGACTTGACAATCTATTCTTGTTTTTAGAAAAAAATCTTTCTCTCATTCAATCTTGTTTTTAACAAACAGATATACATTATAGGTTTGAAACACAGGAAGAATCATAAAAAGGATTGGTAGATTTTAAATTTCCTTCTGGGCCAAGCAAAGATGCCGATTTATCTAATCAGGAAGGAATAGGTTGAAGGTTCGTCTGACTGTAGTGCAGAAACAATTTTAAAGAAGAATGTGTCAAACAAGAATCAGAATTGATTTGAACTATTTCAGAGCGATGAATGATTTAGACACACTTACGAACCTATGGCGTGTCAAAGGTGTCTTATGTTCCGTGTTAAATGAGGAACTCATGTTCAGTCACTGTTTGATTTCATTCAAGTACTGTATCTTTTGCCCACATTTCATATGACAGGTTTTTTTTTAAGTGTGTGTTCATGCTTCTGTCACTTCTTTCTATGCTCCTGTCAAATTACACTCTTTGTCTGCACGAACTGCCGCTGTCTTTGTGCCTCTGTTCCACTGGTGGAGAACGCAGATGGAAGACAAGATATCCAAAGGCCTGGAAATCCCGCCCCCAATTCAGCACGCGCACTATGGACATTAAAGTCAAACTGGCCTATCTGCCTCTCTCTCTCTCTCTTTTACTTGACCTATCTCTTTCCCCAATGTATTTCTCTTTCCCAGCCAACAGGTCAAGGCGGATGATCGCCCTCCAGATGATCGCCCGGAGTTTCTTCCTCAATGAGGGAGTTTTTCCCTGCCACCGTCGCTTATGCTTGCTCTGGAGGGCATTGTTGGCTTTCTATCTGTAAAGCACTTTGAAATGTCTTCAGATGTGATTAAGCGCTATATAAATAAAAATAGACTGATTGAATAATGTTTGAGTGAATCTCTCTTAGATATCGTTAACATAACTATCTTGTAATACTGACTTCATGGATAAATGTGATTTTAAAAATCAAATCTCTCTATATAAATATATATGTATATATACAGTGCACCCTAGCGCATCCGTGAATCAACACGCGCAACTTCACCTCATCGCGGATGTTTGGTAGGTTGTCACGTGATAAAGTTTGCGCATTCTATTGGCTGTCTGTATCCGGAAGTCATTTGCGTGTAGTTCCTGGAACACATTAACCGTGAGTAACAAGGTTAATGTGTTTCAGGAACCACATTCAAATAACAAATTCTAAGATATAGCAATGAACTACTTATCTTATTATTTACAGTAATTTAAACGTTTATAAACCCTCCCCATACTGATATTAAACCACCTTCTATCTGTATTACCTTTTGCCACACTCTGATAGACTGTTTAAAGTACTTTTGTTTCTGATGGAAGTGCATTGTGTTCCGAGACTCACGGAATGTGGCGCACTTCCGGATGCCGTTAGCCAATAGAATGTACGTACGGTATCACGTGACAACCTACCGAAAATTTGCAATGAGGTGAAGTCGCGAGTGTTGATGCGCAAGGGCGTACTGTATATTTTCTGTATATACAGGTATATATATACAGTACTGTATATATATTTATACATATAGACTAGCGGGACCCCGTGGAAATTCAACGATAAAACAATAATATCAGACTTCATACCAAACATATGAAAACAAATGTGTTGGTATTATAAACCAAGTGCACCCAACATAGTCAAAAATCATTGTGGTGACGTAACGACTTTGTGTTGGCAAATCATGGATGGCGCTGGGCGGGCATTGTGAAGCTGTAGATGAATGTTAGCAGGCTAACTGGAGAAAGAAAGTTAACTAATGTTGAGACTGGGAAAGGAGCTAACGTTAAAGGAAAAGGCATCTCTCAAAAGAAACTTTAGAGAAGTGATAGTTCTGTGATTGTGTGTGGATGTTTACCAGTGTTGTCTGTCATGCTGGTGCCGCATCACTAGTGAGTGGTACTCACCAAGACTGAGGTCCAGGTCCAGAGCGTAGGAGTGAGAAATGAGACCGGAGTTCCGAATAAAAGTGTTTACATCCTTCTCTTCTTCTTCTTCTTCTTCACTACTTCCTTCCTCCTCCTCTTCCTCCCTCAGCACTGTCTCTGTGTCTCCAGTCTTTTCTCCTCCCTTCTTCTCCTGCTCCTCACTACTCCTCTCTTGCATCCCTACTACTTTTCTGTCATCCTTCAGGTCTTTGCTACAGCAGGGCTGGTCTTCAACCGATGGAAGCCCATTGGCTGGTTGGGGGTTTGGTGAGCTGCTATTGGTTGATGTGAATTCGCACTCAGGGAGGAGAAGTTTCATACAGGCTTCCATCTCTGTCAGCGTTGCCTGAATCTCCTGGTAGGACTCTGACAGAGAAAGAACATGTCATGTGTAAAAAGAACTCCAGCAGGGAAATCTCAAGTCACTGGAAATTAGTTCCTACATTTCAAGCACAGATTAGTTGTGTACTACCAATTCCTATCATTTAATATTACAAAATGTCATTCAAACCTATCATTATTATTATTGTGGTTACCGTCCATGTTCTTGGAGGCTGCCTCCACTCGTTCTTTGTAGATCACCTCCATCCTTCTTTGTCTCTCCTCCTCCCTCCTCCTCTCAGCAATGGTCCTGGCTTCAGCATCCTGGAAGTCCACCTAACAGAAGGAACACCTGACATCAGCCACGGGCAGCGACACTCTGGAAAAGCAGCTCCTGGTGGTGGGGTTGACGGTCGGGCGGGGGGGTTGGTGATTTCGAGGAATTGGTGATTTGTTTGAGGCAACTCATCACAGAACAGCTTTTCCTCCCTCACCTTCTTAACCTGTTTGAGGAAGTGGTAGCCAAGAGCTAATTTCTTGTATGCTTCCCCATAAGTGAGCTGCCATGATTGGACCGTCTGGATGGCCAGTGACCTCAGTTTCTTGGCCACTTCTTTAGGAGGGGGGAGGGGCTGCTCTGAGTCCGTCTCTACCGTCAACTCCAAGAACTCCTGCAGGGGAGGAAGGAAGAAAAGGAAGAGGAGACAGAAGCATCAGGATGTGACCCACCCATCGCTTCTTCCTGAAAAAAAGTTTTAATCTGAGTTTTAATCCGTTGGAGGCGTTAAATGTCAAACCCAACCAAACTATACAACACCATCAGAGGTGAGGCCCCATGAGGCTCACATCGGGCTACAGAAAGAACCTTTGACCTGGAAGTTGTCCAGAAGGAGGGTCCTGAAGTGGTGTGATCTGGAGAACAGCTCACTGGCTATCTGGAAGGCAGACAGTCGGATCTCGGCGTGATCCTGGTTGAGCTGGGACATCACTGAGTGGTACACGTGCTCTATGAAGTCCTCAGACAGTCTGACAGCAGTAAACACACACAATGCTGGCTTCAAACAGTGCAAAAACAGGAATTCAGATTTCATGCAAAATCATTCATGTGTATTTTTTATAATTTTGGGAATCCTAACTGTAACCTGATTGTCACTTACAAACTTCCTATTTAGAATCTCTGATACAAAGATTGTCCACAGATGTTTATCAAAAGAAACAAAATATAACAGTTTTAATACTGAAAAGACTTTTGTACTTAAAATAGTAGTACAGTATGAGTACAGTTTTGGGGGCGGCAGTGGCTCAGTGGCAGAGCGGGTCGTTCAATGATTTAAGATTGGTGGTTCAATTCCCGCTCCCCCCCAGTCATTTGTCGTTGTGTCCTTGGGCAAGATACTTTACCCTCCTTGCCTCCAGTGGGGCACTCTCTGGTGGGTGAACGTGTGAGATTGTTCCACTGGTGGTCGGAGGGGCCATAGGCGCAGGATGGCAGCCACGCCTCCGTCAGTACGTAGCTTACCATCACCAAGTATGAATGAGGAGTGAATGAATCATGGATCCAACGTAAAAGCGACTTTGATTGTCCAGAAAAGCGCCATATAAATCTAATCCATTATTATTATTAGTTCACAATCTGTCTAGATGTTCCACAGGAAAAATGACATCCAAGTATAGAAACTCTTTTTCCTGAGGAATAATAACTACCCAGCTGGTCCCAGAACTCTGTGGAAACAGTTGAAATGCCTGAACCTGAGGAAGAGGACGACTTTCAGTTAGTGACATACTTCACAAGCTTCTTCATTTCCTTCATCTTCTCCTGGTTGAGCTGAGGCTCTCCTGACGTCGTCAGTTGCTCCACCAGCTCTGACAGCCTCTCCCTCTGAGACAAGTCCATCACTCACGATTACCTGGAATGAGAACATGGAACAGCGATTCTCTCACTTCTGTACAAATGTCATTTGAGACCACATTTATGTATCTGCGGTCATTCGAACTCACAACAACAGGAAACGTCTCCAGTCCAAAGGTAAATTACACCGCTAGCGTTAGCTAATGATAATGTGTAGTTAATTAGCCGTGACATTTTGTCCGGTATTAAAACAAAAAGAGAAAATAGGAATTAAATGGACACATTTTGTTTGATCGCCTGTCTTTTTAAGTCAGGTTCTGTTGGTATTGATGCCATTAGCCGTCTGGTTAGCCGCTACAACGTTAACTAAGCAATTCGTCTTTAGCACTTACCTACTGCTAGCTTGATTATAAAACAGTGGAACTCGTCTTTTTTTCCAGCCGCAAACTGAATAGAATCAGGACAGTAGTCACGGCCAAAGCTTTAAAATACATAACCTTTCTACCTTTCACATATTAACTGTTAGTTTATGGTTTTATCAGAGGTTTGGAGTCCTAAGGCTTCAGAACGCTGGTGACGTCATAACTTGTTTACAGCTTCAACTTCCGGTTCTACTTTACAAAGTAAAAGCCGAGGATCTTTACGTAGTAACGAGAGTGGCTGGTAAATATTGATCGGGTCTTCACCTTGTCATGAAAAAAGAACTATACCGTCACACAATCATTCATAGTGATCAAATTCAAAAATATTCAATGCAAAATACATCATCATAACACCATCATTTAAACATATTTTATTCTAAAATTAATTTAGCTCCAGAGCCCTCACACACACACACACACACACACACACACACACACACACACACACACAATAAATGCTCCAAATGTAAAGTCAAATTCATCCATTGTCTACAGTCTGTATGTCCATCCTTGCTGTATATAAACTGTCACCATGTCTTGCCCTCTTATTTAATTTTGACTTGTAGAGCGTCTATAAGCTCTACAATCTCTGCAAAGTAGTCATTGTCCTCTCCTGGACTCATTTCAGTCTGGCTGATTTCCTGGTACTGGTCTCTGAGAGACAGCAGAGAGCCCAGCAGGGAACTGTCTGAGCGGTACTGTCCTGAACACACAGGAACCATGGACAACAAAGCCCGCAGAGCCTAGAAGACACAAAAAAACAAAAGTTCAATTAAAGGTCCCATATTTACTTTTTCTAAATTCATGTCAGTCAGATCCAAGATATCCAACTACACTATTTGAAATGAACTCAAAACGCTTTGTTTTTTTGGGCTGGCCATTTTATGTAGCTCCATTTATCAACACCTCCACACCCCCTACATGCGATTCACATGCGCCACGTGCACACGCACCCCCGTCCAGTCGCATTTGGCGCTAGTCCTGAGCTGAGGTTTTAAAATTTCAGTTACTTCATTACTACTTATTTCTCTATTGTTTTTTACTCTCATCTTTCATTACACTTAATTTTTCTGTGGTAATCCTGGAGCTACTTTCTCAGTCAGCTGAACGTGACTCATAGTAACATTGTGTAAACATTAGATCAGCTGATCAAACCGAGACCGGCTGGTAAACATCACAGAGGATTTGTGGAGAAAAACACTGTTTACAAATGGAACACAAATGGAGGAGGAGTGGAGGAGACGACAGATGATTAAGGACAGGAGTAATTAAAGCTGTGGTTCCTGACAATCGTCACGGACAATGAGAGATCGCTGACATCATCAGGGAGATAATCTAATGCAGTCTAATGAAGCATGGGACGTTAACAGAGAGGTAAGACTACATGTTGAGGTTTTTTCTTGTACTTGTGAAGTATATTGAACAGTTGGCTGTTGGACGCCGTCCTCAGATTACCTCCGTCCGCTAACCGTACGTGAGGAGGAGGACAAATGGAAGCTAGGACATTAAAAACCTGTGTATACATTTTTATGCTCTTATCTGTTCTGTATTTATTACAATTTCTTTTAGCTCTTCATTCTTATATTCTCCTTACTCTGAAATTCGCTGTTTTCTTTCTGGGGTAGTACAACTATAATGAGAACTGATTCCCCCCTCGGATTCAATAAAGTATGAATCAATATAGCACTTTACTCATAAGCAACTGTAAATAAGGTAAACACGGGCTGTGTGTGTGTGTGCGCCTGCACATGGTTTGCTATGACGCTGAGGATACAGATACAGGGACACACACAGGCAGGCTACACATACACAAACCACAGTGGAGCTAACTAGTTAGCCAAATGCTAGCTGACTTCAACAGCTTGTGAGGAACTTCAGTGTGTAGCTCTGAACCAGGTCATTTCCACACACTGCTACCCTAGCCTGAACAGAAGTCCACCTCGGGGATGACCACACCCTTATCTGGGGGAGAGGGTCTGTCTGGGTCCTGCCCGGAGTTTCTTCCTCAATGAGGGAGTTTTTCTCCTCTACTGTCTCTTATACTTGCTCTGGAGGGTTTTGTTGGGTTTCTCTGTTAAAGCACTTTGAAATATTTGTTGATGTAATTGAGCACTATACAAATGAAGATTGATTGATTGATTGATTGATTGATTGATTGATTGATAGGGGGGTCTTCTGGCAGACAGGCTCAGGATATGTCAATCACTCCCGGGTGCTGACCTTATGGGAATCGTTTTTAACAGAGTTTTGCACACTTTTCTATTGATGCAGGAAGTGGGTTTTTTTATATTCTAGGCGTTGGTAGGGTTAGGGAGGACCACTATGTACATGTAGAGACCTGAAAAAAATGTGTTTTTCATGATAGGACCCCTTTACCACCAGTCTGGAGTTCTAAAATGCTGATACTCTTAACATGGCATTGTGTTATCTACATCTGAAGTCAGTCCACCTTCTCTCTGTCATCATGTTCAGTGGAATCCAGCAGCTGTGGGACCAACCCACACCAGCCCATCTCCAGCAGCTCCTCCTGCAAGGACACCTTGGAATACTGGTGCACCCGCTCCTCATGGGAAGTATCCAGCAGCCCGTCGACACCTGCTTGGGAGATCATTTCCTGAAGAAGAGACCAGAGAGTCATATCTGACATCCTCAGCAAGGACAGAGGACAGAACATTAAACATTTTTCATTTCAACACCTCAAGATGAGATTTCAGCTTTGGGAAAATACCTTCTCACTTATCATGTCATACAACATGGTGACAATGCGTGTGCGCAGAACTCCTCCTCCATCTGCCCTGAACAGCTCCGACAGGACCTGCAACCCTCCATGTGACAGGAAGTGATGCTGTGCGTAGGGGAAGTGGCGTAAGATGGCGGCCACAGCGAAGAGCACCTGACAGAAGGACAGATACAAACATAAAGCCTCCAGCCGAGCCAAATGCGTGTGATGTGGGTTCATGTGTGTAGACCTTCTTTTTGACGAGGAGTGGTTGTGTAGTGACCAGAATGGTGAGGAGCATCTGCAGAGCGCCGCTCTCCACGGCCTTCACCTGCACCAGCGGATTACTGGAGGACACATACAACCGTTAGCGAACTGAAACTGCACCGTCACCTGACCTGTCCAGAGTGCTGGTCACCGATCTGAGGCCAGTCCCCGACACTGTCCTACAAGGATAAACACACGCACACACTCACACTTACAATTTGAGACCGGCCAATTCACCTTTTGGAGGTGGGAGGGACCCAGAGAGAACCCAGAGAGAAACCACACAGACACAGTTAGAACCTGTAAACCCCACACAGAGCGGGACTCGAACCCGGAACCTTCTTGCTGTGAGGCGACAGACCTATCCACTGCGCTATCCGTGGATATAATGTATGATTCTGTTAAAATGCGAGACAGAACATCTTCACATTTCTATAAATAAATTTTAGGACTTAGTGAAAAGAAATCAACTCCATATTTATGACTGGCATAATTCACTCTGGACTGTCGTCCAATCCAGGAGACCACATCACAGATTCATTGTTGGGACATTTAATGTTCATTCAGTCAAACTACTGTTTGATTACAACAAAGCAGCCCTCTGATCAGAATATTGGTGGTTAGAACCCCAGCACCTGTAGTCTATATGTGTCCTTGAGCAAGGTGCTGAGACCGCCTCTGTTCCCAGTTCCACTGGTTCATGTGATAAGCTGTGTTAGTAAAACTAGCCAACACCAGAACTGAAGAAGCCGCCTGGATGAGAGGAGAAACGTCTTCAAGAAACTTTCTGAAAGTCCAGTGGATTGATTTAAACAGCTTTGGATACTGATATTGCTGGTACTGCTGTTATTACTGGTAATACTGGTACTACAGGTGGTACTCTTACTGCTGGTACTACCTGGCCAGAGCAGATCCAAGAACAAAGGCCGAGCTCTCCTGTAATCTGAAGTCCGAGCTGTTCAGACCCTGTAGGATGAGCTGTAGACCCCCCATAGAGCACAACGTCTGAGCATTGTCCACCTAGCACACACACACACACACACACACACACACACACAGTTAGAAACACCTGTGAGCAGCACCTTCTGGTCAGACATGTCGATCTGAATGACACCTTTACCTGGTGGACCAGGTACTCCAGCTCCAGGAGGAGGCTCAGTCTCTGTTCTGTAGTGCAGCTGCTGCTGTTCAGCTGCTCCAGCAGGCGTTTCATGATCTACACATCACAACACACATCATTCAGCGACACTTAATCCAACACCAGATCACTTCCTGCAGCTACACACCTGGACATCCGTCTCCACCAGCAGGTCCAGCTGAGCCATGTCTCTCTTTAGCTCGTCCAGCGGGCGATACTCAGACGCAACATAGTCCTCCAGACACAGAGGACACAGTCAGTACACTACATAGCCGAGCATATATAGTACACTATGGCATAGTATAGTACAGTATATGGTATTGTATAGTGTCATGTAGGGTGATTTGGTATGGTATAGCATAGCATAGCTCCACGCTTAGCCCAGAAAAATCACCAGTTATCTCACGGAAAACAAGAGCGCAAAACATGAGAAGAATCAGAGCGAAACACAGTACATCGTAACGAAGTTACTGAGAGTTAAAAAAAGTTCCACACTATGGCCATCGATAGCGGTAGGGTGCGTTCATGTGGCGCATGTAAACAAAACGCACGTGAAAGCGAGGGGGGAGGGATGTGCTGATAGAGGAAGCTCAGAGCGGAGAGGGGAGCGGTGTTCCCCGTGTCCATTCATGTTGTGTGTGAGCGGCGGGGGCTCGTCTGATGCAGGCTGTACCTGCTGACCAGCGTCTGGGGGGCGCCCAGCGCTCAGGTCCTCCTTGATGTTCTTTATGGCCTGTTTCAGCTCCTCTGGACTGAAGGAGGCTTGCAGGTCTTCTCCCCGTCTGCACAGACAGAGTTACTAAAGCAGCCGCTGGGCCTGATCTGCTTCTACTGTAACGTTCTTCAGGTGTTAGTCTGGGCCCACACCTGTGTTCTTGTGTCCAGTACTTAAGCTGCTCCTCTCCCAGCCTGACCTCCCTCTGACCTGTCTGCAGATTCAGCCTCACATGGGACCCTGCTGGCACCGCCTGGTCTACACACACACACACACACACACACACACACACACACACACACACACACACACACACACACACACACACACACACACACACACACAGTGTAAACAGCCACAGTCGTGTTCACCCTGTGAGAACACTGTGAGGTCTAGGTCACCTGGTCTGAGGGTCTGCCACTCCTCTGTCGGTTGGACAACCTCTAAATACCCTTCATCAGCTGTTGCCTCCTCTTCCTCAACTTCACCTTCTTCTCCATCTGGATTCTCCACCACAGTTAAGGCGTAGTCAGACTGCATAAGTAAAACACAACCATCCTGTTTGGTGACTGCGGTCTTCAGACCGGACCACAGAACGTCTGCTCTGGCCCCCCACTGAGGGCTTGGATCCCTCTGCAGGCAACAGAGGGATCCACTGGATCCACCCAAAGGAGAATGGATCACCTGTGATCAGCACTAATGCCGGTCCTGGCTTGTTTTAAATCACGCAACCGTGTAAGATTGATGAGACGGAGCTGTTTTCACTACTGGGCACTCTGATCTTGTGTGATTGTCTGAAGGTTGTTCCTTCTGTTATCCATGTCGTTTATGGAGGTTAGAAGAGCTAACCTGTTTACTGTTGTAATACTGACTGTATGTCAGATTGAGGCTTGAAAACAAACGTAAACCACTTAAGATTAAATGATTCAAGATTAAATCAATTTTATTAATCCGTGAAGGGAAATGTCCACTCTAGTGTTAGTCTATAGGTTGTTGTTCATCACATGCATGGTATGTACGTGTACAGACCTGTGACACACACACACACACACGGCCTGTTAGCATGCAGGGAGGTAGAGTGGCAGCTCAGGGGGTGAACTGGTACTTCTCCACTACCAGTTCACACTCCAAAATTTATGGCCAGACACAGGTCTAGAACCAGCAACCCTCCGGTTCCCAGCCCAAGACTTATGGACTGAGTTACTCCACCCCTACTAATGATGTTCATGAAGTTTTAATCCAGAAGAATGAGACCCAACAGGATGTCCACGTTTTTTAGACATCTTGGAAACGATTCCAGACACTTCATCTCACGCCAAATGAATGAATGACAACTAAGATCCAGTCCCACATCACCTCACCAGACAATCTGTCTCGTCACGAGTTTCAAAGTGAACACCTTTGTTTGTTCAAGTCCCCTTCACATCCAGTGGGTAGGAACTCACCTTCAGGCTCAGAGCGCTGCCACAGCAGTGCAAGAGGAAGAGAAGGGCCAGCAGGGCAGCGTGGGATCTGAACCCCATGGAACCTGAACACACACACACACACACACACCTGAGTGTGTTGCATTTGTTAAAGAGCAATGATTAACAACGATTTTAAGATGCATTAATATGATAGAGTATTACGAAGTCCAGTTTTATAACGATTAGGTTTGGAATATTATCAACAAAATAAAATCAAAGCGGTCTAGTTTCCACGTTAACCATTTAGTAACAAGCAGCTGAGCTGCTAGGATTCAAGCTGTTGGTGACTGACGTCACATCCCGTGGATATCAATGAACACTCTAAAATAATTTGCCTAAATTAAGAATATTTCTTGAAGACAGTCTAGATCAAGAATTCAAGAGAAAAAGCTTTTTAAATATAATCATAAAAGACGTTTATTCGTAATCTAAACATTACATCCACTAAATGTCAAAAAACTGCTGACGTCATGACAATGAGACACGTGACAGCAGAGCATCAACAGCACACACACGTTACATACGTTAGCTGCGTTGTTGCTAGCATTAGCCGGCTAATGCTAGCCTTCAGGCTAGCAAACACGAACTCACCTGTTCGAATGAGACACGCGCCCGTCCACCGTTCCACACAGAAACACGGAGCTGCCGTGGGTAACAGGAAGATTACGTCACTGTTTACTCGACTATGATTGGTCCACGTGGAGTCTTCTTCTGTCCATGTAGTGGTTAGTCTCACTGCCACCTGCTGGTGTGGAGGGAAACTGACCACTGACACTCCCCTCCTCCCGCACGGACACGCACAGGCCTCCACGCGTGGTTCTTTATTTCATTTGAATCCAGTTCTACTTCAAGTCTCATTTCAAAAGCCATCATCACTACAACAGGACTGAAACCAGTGAAAAACTGGACACTGGATGCTTTCTGTCACCCAGAGTCTCAATATATTGACAGAACATGTAAAACAGAACAAACAGGAACAACTCAAGTGGAACCAGTGAAGAACAGGTGCAGAACATTAGTGTAAGAACATCACATCACAGCTGGATCACATGACCACCAGCCCCATTGCTAGGCTGGATCACATGACCACCAGCCCTACTGCTGGGCGCACTGGTTCTCCATGCTACTGCTGGCGCCCACATGGATCACCTCCACCGTTCTCTTCTTTCCTCTTTCGTCTCTTAGGTTCTCCTGCTGGTTCTCCTCCATCCACTTAGCGTCAGCCACTGAAGAGCTGAAGGAGAACACACAGACGTGACTCATCACATCAGCAGGCATCTCGTGCCGGGTGTATCGTTTCAAATCAGGCAGGATGGGTAGAAGGTTCTTGGTTTGGTGACTCGTCCAGGGTGTAGCCTGTTATTTTTGATTATACATCAGTTTTCACAAAAATACAAAAAAAAAAAAAATCAAATTTACGTCATTCTACTCGACTTTGTCTGTAAATCATAAAATCACTACAGTAATTCCTCACGTATTCGCAGTTCAAGATGCCCGACTTCACTACATCGTGGATGTTTAGTAGCTAGTCACGTGACACCATATACGCATGCTATTGGCTGACAGCAGTGCGCTGCATTTCAAGACTCACGGAACACATTAAAGAAGCACTTAAAAGCACTCTAAATAATCTATCAGAGTGTGGGAAAAGGTAACACATGTAGGAGGTGGTTTAATATCAGTATGGGGAGGGTTCATAAACGTTTGAATTACCGTAAATAATAAAATGGTTTATCGCTGTATCGCGGAATTCAACTAACGTCACATCTTCTGGAACTAGTTGAGGATGCAACTCATTCTGACAGGACGGACAGCAGGAAACGGTTTCATTTGATGCTGCTTTACAAAACGTGTGTATAATGTGTGTATAATGTGTGTGACTAATAACTGAGTAGCAGTCAGGTACATAACTTTTCTGTCCTGGTCTGTCACATAGTAGTTCAGCCCACTGCTGAACTAGCAGTGCCTAAGACGTGCGTGTGTGTGCGTGTGTGTGTGTAACCCAGTCCCTCCACACACACTGACCTGGAGCTGGGAATCACGACGGGCTCATCCACACTGATCTTCACACACTTAGCGGGCCGCGGCTCAAGCTCTGACCCTACAACACACAACGGTTCATCACATGAGGTGTGAGTTCTGTTCACACTGGACCAGCAGCAGGATCTGGAGTTTGTGTAGCTGCTTAGTCTGAATGACTGAAACCTTAATGAAGCTGATGGAATATGATTGGTCTGTATGTCATCTGTCCAAATGAACATTAGTAAAAACAGCAGATAAAACACATTCATTGATGATGACACCATCAGTGTTTGTTTACTTTGTGCTGCATTTTGTAAAATGCGTTTGACACAAAAAATTGCTCTCAAACTTTGGTAGAATAGTCAATAGAAAGTTGGAAAGGAAATAGGAAACAGTTATTTCCTGTTTAATAAGGCTGAGTATTGCTAGCGATTGTAAAACCGCTAAGCTAACCTTCAAAACCAACACACTGGTTAATGGAATGTTAATGTTGGTGAGGTTCTCCATGCTTCACTTAAAGCTGAACAGGCTGCAGACATGAAGCCAGTTCAGCTTTAAGTGAGGCAGCTGCAGCCACTGCAGACATGCTAATGGTAGCTGCAGCAGATACATCAAGTGTTTCCTCAACGTTCCATTTATTCCAGACGTTACGATGAGTTCTGTGAGGTCAGAGGTCACAGAGTGTCACCACCTCTCTGTCCGTCACTCAGATTAAGGTTTACGTCACCCTGGCCTCGTTTCAGTGGACCAGCTGACCTGGTGTGGCGTTCACTGCCTCTGCTAGAGGACAGGCGTGTTCCTCATGGTCTTCAGGCTCAGCGTTGGTGACATCCGGCTCCTCGACCTCCACAGCCGCCTCCGCCTCAGAGGAGAGGACGACGTCAACAGGAAGCTTCTCTTTCTTCGTCTTCTGGATCAGGTTCCTCTTCGCCTCTAAACAGAGAAATTTACAAAAGGAAACACGTTAATGTCTGAGTATTTCATCTATGGTTCAGAGTGAGCTGCAGATGATCAGTCTGGAGCAGCAGGTCCTTAAACTTTCATCCTTTCAGGTTTGCTACTGAACTCACCTTTGGGTTCGTATTTGTGCTGGAGCTCGTCCACTCGTAGCTGCAGCTTGATCTTATCACTTTGAGCCTGAGAGCAGGATGAAAACGTGTCTGAATGAGCAGCACTAACAGAACGACAGCTTACTACACACTGACACGTTACACACTGTCCTCTCACTGTGCTTCACTACTAAAATCCCAGACACGTTGGGAATTTCTCGTTATGTGGGAAAACCGGTACCCATACCGTATCGTTGCTAGGCGACCAGCGTTCACTGACCTGTTTGAAGAGCCGATCGGAGGTGAAGAGCTTCCTCTCCAGCTCCAGAGCTCTCTGATTCTCCGACAGGGATTTCATTCTCTGCAGGGAGAGTTCATCTCCGAGTCGCTCCACATCCTTACTGAGTACAGAGCACAGAGCACAGACACAAGGATCGGAACGGTCCGACAGGTCGCTGTTATGTCCTCTCATTCTCATTTCATCTCACAACTGAGTCTCCTGATCTTATTAATATTATTAATAGATTATTGTTAATATTGTTGTTGTTATTCCATTATTATTCACATTCCCCTCATGTCTTAATTTTCTTCAACGTATAATCTCCCTGATTTTGTTTTTCTGAATGCTGCTGCAACATGTGAATTTACCAGTTTGGGATCATTAAATTCTATCTAATCTAATGTAATATAATGTAATCTAATCTTTAACTGAGCTGATAAACCAGAAAGGTTTTTGGTTCCTGACTTTAAGTATTTTTATTTATCTTCTCTTCATGTTTTTCAGTGTTGACTTTTTTCAGTCAAACAGAAACTGTAGTGAAGGTTGTCTGATGTCGGCCATCAGTAATCGTACTTCTTTGTAAAATGACGTGGTTGAATGTGTGAACTAGTTTTCTGTTTGTCAAACGCAGTGACACAGGATCGCACACACACACACTCACACACACACACAAGTGTGTGTGTGTTTATGTGATGGAACTCACATAGCATTGTTCAGCTTCATCTGGAGCAGGTCTGTGTAGTAGGTTTCATCACGACCATCACCGCAGTCCGAGGGGGCGGGGTTAGCTGGCTGAGACTTTAAGACCACCTACATATACACACACACACAGTTATACAGAGCCTTTCTCTCATCAGAATTACTCCCGTTGCATTATGGGACTGGGCTCTGACGGCTCAACTCCACCTTCTCCAGCCTCTGCAGTTTGGTCATCAAGTTCTGGATCTCCCCGTTCTTTTCGGCCAGCATGGCCTGCAGCCTCTCCTGCTGGGCGGGGTCGGCCCTGGAGCCAAGCAGCTGCATCAGGGTGGCGATCTGGACCTGCACACACACACACACACATGTTCCTTGCTGCTGTTCGGGTCGCAAACACACAGCGGGTCTGTGTGTGTGTCGGTTGGTCCACACCTTCATGCGCTGCAGCTGCTGGTTGCTGAAGGCGTGCTGCTTCTGCAGCGACTGGTGCTGGATCTTCATACTGTTCAGCTGTCTCTCCATGTGAGCACGTTTATCCTCCAGCTGCCAACAGGAAGGAGAGGCTCATGTCAGACGTGGGGGGCATCGTGGTGCAGGCATCGGGCCCACCGTGACACAGATCAGAAGCTTAGAACTTTTCAGTCACACAAAATCAACTTAGAGTGAAATGATTACAAAAAATAAATACATAAAGTGTCAGTATGGGGAGGGTTCACAAAGGTTAAATTATCGTAAATAATAAAATACTTGGTCTCTATATCGCGGATATTGGTTTTTCGCGGGTGGTCCTGAAACGCATTAACTGCGAGTAACGAGGGATTACTGAATTTACAGTTCACCGCTGGTTCTTCTACTTTGACAACTTCCCCACCCCTTCTTTAATTCCTGCTGACGTGCTCGCTGTGAATTTGTGAAGTGAAATGCTACGAGCGTTCTCATTTGTCTAAATCGATTCATATTCATCCAATCACCAGCCCATTAACAAACACGCTTCAGTGATTTGGTTTTCCTGTTCACGGAAATGACTTTGTAGAAGTCGATGAGGTCGTTTATGATGACAGCAATAAATATAAGGGAACTAACCACAGTCCTAAGTTTTCTGAACAGATCTAGACGGTTCACAGAATCAATCAAAGACCATTTTGCGACCTTATCATGGTGGGTGATTTTGAGTGCCCGAATGATCCCAGGAGCTATGTTGTCGGGGGCTTTACACTCCTGCTAGGGTCTCCCTTGAAAAACAGGTCCTGGATGACGGGCGAGACTAAGAGCCGTAACAAAACCGGTAAGGTAAGAAAAATATCAAGGACCGTGACGTTGCCCGGTTTGGCGCAACCGGAGCCCCAAACCCTCGAGCCCTCAACGGAGAGTAGAGCTGTTTTAATCTCCTGTAGGGTAAATTATACACAAAAATACTTAAAATTGTTTAAATTCTGGGCCCTGAATCTATATTATTTATGGAGATAAATGAACTTTTCCATGATACTCTCATTTTTTGGTAAGGGGTCAGTGCCTCATTCTGGTTCCTACCTCAGCAAACAGGGAATTCCCTCTGCTGTTGGGATCCTGGGCCTGCTGCAAGAGCTGGTCCAGCTGGATCTGGAGGTCCCGGTTGGCCTCGCGTGATTTCTGTGCAGAAACAGACAGAAAGGTCAGACGATTCAGAGACACACACCAGATCAACCAATGAGGGTCCAGAGCTAAACCGTGGTGCAGGTGCTCATGTGTTCACCTCCAGGGCATTGAACCAGGAAACTGCCTCCTTCTGCTGCTCTTCTTTCTCCACTGTGATTTGCTG
Organism: Antennarius maculatus; assembly: GCA_013358685.1. Lineage (NCBI taxonomy): Eukaryota > Metazoa > Chordata > Actinopteri > Lophiiformes > Antennariidae > Antennarius > Antennarius maculatus. The sequence continues at coordinate 3,524,682 of CM023614.1, forward strand.
CAAGTGACGCTGCAGGCTGCTATTGGTTAGCTCCATCCGCTGCTCGCTGTACCGTAACTCCTGCAGGTTCTGCTCCAGCTCCACCTGGCAGACACACAACATTCAGCTGACATACAGCAGTCAAACCAAAGCAGGGCTACATCCTGACCGAACGACAGACAATGGAATGAATGAGCTCCTCGTCCGCTTCACCTTGATCTGCTCCAGGTCCATGATCTTCATCTGCATGTCCATCATCTCTGAGGTCATGGAGCTCTGGGCGTTCTCGTTCAGAGCTCGCAGCTCCTCCGTTCGGCTGTTCAGAGTCTCAGTCTGCAGCTCCAGCTTGTGTTGGAGCTGTTTCTCACTCAGCTGGGTCTCCTCCAGCGCCGACCGCAACTTCATCATCTGAGAAATGAAGCAAGAGCAACATCAGCAGCATTCATTCTCCTGTTGGTTCCATTCTCCTGCTGTTTCATATCTTATCAACACTTGTTTACATCTCGCCATAAATTTATGTATTTGTATTTTTCCCCACACCCACAAAGCAGCTGGTTTTGCTGTGAGTTTGGAGACCTTAGCTGTAGACACGTTGCTGTTCATGGGCCTACATGATGCTGCTTCCTGTCAGACTCACGGGACACGTTTACGTGAAAGCTGATGGCCGTGAACCGCCGGAGCCGCACCTTGTTGTTGAGCTCGCTGACGGTTGAGTTGTGGTTCCTCTCCAGATGTTCTTGTTGCTCCTGAAGCTGCCGTCTCTGGTGGCTCTTCACACACTCATAGTCCGTCTGCAGCGACTCGAGCATCCGAGTCTTTAACTCCACTTCCTTCTGCAGAGAGTACTTATCCTGCTCAAGGACCTGAGACAAATGATTTAAGATTAAATTCATTTTATTGATCCCTCAGTGGGGAAATTATCTTCACACTCATTCATGTACATGCATATATAAATATGTGTGTGTGTGTTAATCACAGCACAATGTTAAGTACAGGCCCCCAAAACAGACACAACACACCTGTAGAGGCCTGTATGCATGCATTTAGTACAGCAGTATAGGGGAAGCAGAGTGACGGGTCGCGACTTGCTCAAGGGCTCTCTAGCAGTGGCAGGGAGGTGACCTGACACCTTCCACCGTCAGCTCACACTTATAGGGTGTCTGGCGGGAGCGGGAATCGAACCGCCGATGTCTGGGCGATGTGTGGTCATAAGGCGTCCGCCCTACCGCTGAGAGGAAAGATTTAAACATGTGGAACCAGCTGGCCTCCATGACTCACGGAGCGCTGCAGAGCTCTACGCTGCTAACATTTAGCTTGGATATTCACGTGAAAATATGAGTGTGTAAATGTTGAAACACAGATGCGAACAGGGAGTTATTAGGCTGATGTTCTGGTTGACACTCTCCATTCCGTCTGTCAGTTAACCCACTGGTCCAAAACCTTGTGTTCTCCACAGACCGGTTTCACGTCAGACAGTATGTTCCTGGACCCGCCTTTAAGTTGTGGTGGATAAATACAAAAAACAAAACTATACGACCAGCAGAAAAACTGGTGTTTTACAGCTCTCTTTTTCTTTGTAGTTGTAGGTTCTTCTTCTGTCTCCTCACTGGTTTGTTTCTCTGCACAAAGAAACTTTCCATAGACGTTTTTTCTCTTGTTGGTTCTTGCTAGCTTGGGAGTTTTAGTTTGCAGTAATGTATTCCGTTTTAGTGGCCGTAGCAGCCCCTTTAAGAGGGTAGTCATGTGACCGAGGCAAGCATCTTGACAAGCGTAAAGATTGACTCATAGACAGATGTGGAGGAGAGAATCCACTCATTTAAAACAAAACATCGTTCAGAATCAGATCAGAAGAAAAACAAATAATGGAAGCTCTGGATTCTTTCTGTGTGCCTCAGTACCAACTGACCCACAGACCGGTACCGACCCACAGACCAGGGGTGGGGGACCACTAAGATGTGTCTGTTGTGGGGACTCTGTTGTGTGGACTGAGGTGAGGGTCTCACTTCAACATGGTAGTCCTGATGCCGGACACGACGAGTCTGAATGCAAGACGGAACGCAGCCAATCGATACGACTACAGACGTCTGTCGGCTACGGACGCTGCTGACCACAGACACCTGATTACAGACGTGCATGGCGTACCTCCAGGGCATCGGTCATCTCCACCCTCTGCTCGTCCAGTCGGTGCTGCAGCTCCACCTGCTGTTGGAGGAGGTCCAGCCCCGCCCTGGCAGCCTGATGAACCTGCTCCTCGCTCTCCTTCAGCCTCCTCCTGAGCCGCTGCGTCTCCTCCTCAGCTGCCATCTGCAGGGAAGAGGTCACGTGTCAGATCAGCGTGTCTGCAGCCGGCAGTGGAGGCTAACAGACCTCAGTACCGACACCACCGGTCTGCGTTGTGTTCCTTCCAGCTACTCGCTATCATCTCTTTTAATGTCTATTGATTCAACTTATGAATTATAACCTGAAAAGATAATGTTATATGAGCAATGAATCAAGTGACTAGCAGATGAAAAATAAAATATTTGCACTCATAATAAAACATACGCATTAATCAATGCTTCATATAATGTTATGACATTTGTCAGCTCCAGATTGCTGAACTGAAGCATTTGCTCTTTATTTACAATCACAAATGTCACATTTGGTACTTGGAAATTGTGATTTTATTTTATTTATTTTGACATTCGATAGATTGAGAGATCAATTGACAAATAGTGAAAACAATGACCTGATCATGACAACGAGGAAGATGTCAGAGAACAAACGCTGTCTACACCTGAAAGTCAGCAGCACACAAACGGACCTGCTTTAATATTAACAACAAACAAACCGCAAACCGGACACACGTCATTCTGACACTGTCTGTTTGAACTGACGTCACAAAAAGAGAAAGTCGGTGAGTAACAGACAGGTTTAGGGTTTAGGGTTCACGGTTTACTTACTTTCAATCTGGATCACCAGCTAACAGTCAACCTGCCGCCACCGTTTGAACACCGGAAACAGGAAGTGCTTCTTCTTTCAGGCTCGCTGGCGGGAGCAAACCGACTGTGGGGCTCACTACCGCCACCGACCGGTCACAACCGGTCATTCCTTCTCTTCTGGGGCGCGGGGCGCGTGTCGCGTCCAGGGTGGGGGGCGGGGCCTTTCTCAGCTGGTACACGCTGGACGAGTCACGTCCACGCCCGTGGGCGATGTGGGGCCACTCATCTGGTTTATGTGACGTGTATTAACTCTTTAACAGCTCATTCAGTCGGGCGTAAAACAGAAGACCTCCACAGGAGACCGTCACGTGATCACTCCTGAGTTCATTTCATACAAACCGGTAAAACCAGGAGCACTTCATCATCCTGGCTCTCATCGTCTCCACATGATGGTGTTTTACCCACCCAGTGTGACAATGCATCCACAGATATGGATCTCCCCCAAGACAACCAAAGACATGGAGCCACACTGGACTGGTAAGGGTCAGATTGGTGTTTTGGGTCTAAGGGCCACGGACAGTCTGTCAGAGGGCCCCCACACACTGAACCCAAGCCGCTGCACACAGTGAAGAGGTGGAGCATCAGAATGTGGGACGTTTCTGGTATTGGGGTATTGGTTCTATTTATCACTACCAGGGATCCTGGATGAGTTTGAGTCCATCAGAACACTGGCAGGGGTCATGTTACTGTGGGCTGAAGACCAAATGCCTTAGAAATTATGTTCCAAGACTACCCCAAACATACCAGCAAGAAAGGAAAATCATGGTTCTAGACAAACATTTAAGAAGTCTGGGACTAAATATTAGTTTATGATTCTCAGGGAAAGTTGAGTCTTCAAGCATTTCTTGGTTTTGAATATTATATTTTTTTGAATTTTTGTAAACTATCAAATTTAATGACTTTTCCACTTTCCTTGCTTTGAAATAGAATATGCAGTGTCTCCAATGAATCTGAGTGCATCAAAATAAACTTTAATCAAAGAATGTTGAGGTTTACTCTTTTTATTTTAATGTCTGGCAGCAGCCGTCACTGAGTGAACAACCAAACCCTGACGTTTGCCTCTGGACCAAACTGGGAGCTGCTGGACAACCATTCTCTTCTAGCTGATGTCAAGCGCCATTCGGGAACACAAGGAGTGTTTGTCCAGAGAGACGAAAAGCAACACGTCCCCAGCAGACGTCCATCCTGAGACGACATGTTGACCACAAGCGCTGCTCTAGGACGTCAACGTCCAACATCTAACCCTGAATCCAACGAGGAATGAAAGCCACTCATGAACCCTTCAAGAGTTTAATGATCACACGCCAGAAAACACACACCAGAAACTACAAGTACCATCAGTGAGTCAGTTGACCCAAACATCTGAGGTTCCAGTCACGGTTCTGTCAACAGGTTTCACTTCAAGCTGTAACCAGGTCTCCAGGTACCAGCATCCACAGCAACCCACTAGAAACACAGGAAACAGGGGTCAGAGGGCTGCTCCTGGATGCAGGTCGAGCTCCACACTCAAAACTAGTAGCTTGTTCCAGGTCTTCAGTCAGGTTGTGGTAAACGGTTTTTACTCCAACCTGTGCCAAAGTCCTGGATTTCTCTCCCAGTACCAGATTCCACAGCAGAGACAGTCTCAGCCGAGGTAGTACATGACTGGGGTGGTGCTGCTGCAGAGACACCACACAACATTCCACAATGACCCACCATCACCCACCTGAGCATCAGTTCTACCTGCAGCCTACGGGTCAGGCGCCACACCTGAAAAGCATCGTCAAGAAAGAGAGTCAAAGACCTTCCAAAACATGAAAATATCAACTCACAAATCAAGAACTGCTGATTCAGCGATCCACTAATGGTACAAAGGTTCCAGCCATCAGTTCAGTACCAGACCAGGTACTGTCTGAAGATCTGATGGAGAGATGTGGGCCACAACCTGAGCAGAGCCTCACCATTCAGCAGGGCCTCTGGGACAGGAGGTAGACGTGTCTCAGAGGACATCTGTGTAGGTTCTCAGTTCTCCAGGTCATGTTTATCCAAAGCTGTTTAAATCAATCCACTGGACTTTAAGGAAGCTCTTGAAGACGTTTCGTCTCCCATCCAAGAGACTTCTTTAGTTCTGAAGAAGAGACTTCAGCTGATGTCACTCTCTGACCTGCTTGACCGGTTCTACAGACCTGGAGAACACACGTTCACCAGTGACGCTGGACACGCAGGCCTTTAGCCACTGCTGTGGCGGTCGGGTGAGCAGGTTGACTTGGTGGGTGTGTAGGCCTCCACGAGTCTCCACGCTGTTGGCCCCGCACAAAGGCTGAGCTGCAGCTGTGTCTGACGCTACGCTCCAAACACGCCATTAAAGCCCGTCCAGCGTTCAGAACACGCGAGGCGTGACTCCCACTGCAACTTCCTGCGGGCCGTGGATTGACGCTCCGATAGCAACGCAGCTAGCAGCATGAGCGTTAGCCCACGGAGGCTCTTCCTATTGTTTCCACGTAGTTTCGTGTTCTAGCCACCGTTATTCCACAGAAAACTCCTCCCGTGACTCCGTTAACCGACCACAAACATTTCGTACCGGAACCCACGGCTCCTCCTGCAGCCGCAGCCTGACGGTGTCCCGCTGGCACCGCTCCGCCGCCGGCCGCCATGATGCACAGCAAGAGGAAGACGGAGGCTGGCGCCGGCGGTAGGCAGCAGTGTGCCGCTAGGCATTATGGGAACATTTTTTCATTTTAAGGTCTTTATTTAAATTCATAAAACCGTTCCAAAATCAAACCAGTTAGCACCTAATAATTGATGTAATTATTAAAACGCCTGGTCTTTTTGTTTTTGTTTTTGTCAATAATGTGACAAAAATGTTCTGTGTGTAAATAATTTACACTTTTTCCAGAATTTTCAAAATCTGTCAAATATTAACCATTCATACATAATTAAATACTGTGTAATTATAATTATAACTGTGTTATAATAATAAAAGGACAAAAATGGATTTGAATTTTCCTCAGCTTTCTTTTTTATAAATTCTTGCAAAGTGCAGATTGAACATTTCCGCAAAAAAAAATCTAATTCAAACTCTTTCATAAAAACTCAGACAATTTTACGTTTCTGAAGCTTCTGTGATCTCAACATAACAAAGAAGCATGTGTTCATCATGAAAGGAACAAAGCTGCAGAACAAAGCTTCTTTCAACAGGTGACATCAAAGCCAAGTATGCCTTTGCTTTTTTGGAAGCATCAACAGAAACGTTCATGCCTGTAGAACTTGACGGTAAGACTCAGCAGAACTTCCACCACTTTATCTTGCAAACACATATTTGTGCTGAATCGTGTCATTTGAGCCTCCACACAGACGTGACCCCCAAACTGAAAATGATCATTCCTTCATTCTGAACCACATACTGTAGTTCAGCTGGTGACTCCTGTCTCCATCTGTTGTTGGGGGGGTGTTTCTGCCATTGTCGCTGGTCACATGTCTCTGTGTTTTACAGGAGGATGGATCCAAAGGGCACTGAGCAGACCGAGGCCTGCAGTAGGTGAGAGGTTCTACTCCAAAGCTGCTGTAGTCCCATCACAGTCATGTTGAAAGTCTGCTTTCACGGATGTCATGAAAGTGTCAAGCGTCAATGTGTCAACTAAAGGGGAACCTAACACAAAACTCAACAATTGATCGTAGTGCTGTAATATTTCTGAACTGAGTATTTCCAGCTGTATTATTCTGACCCTCATCTCCCATGTAAAAATGACAGTGGTTTATTTTTATTCTGTCAGACTGTTGGAAATAGTTTTTTGAGCATGCCATACATACATACTACATACCAGTTGAACGTAGCATCCATTTCTTTTGGTTTCCCTGACAATCGGGTTTTAAGGAGAGCCTGAAGGGTCATATCTTTCACAATAAAATCGTGCATCAATAACCTCAGGCCTAAATTTACCATATGTATTTAAGCCTTTTTAATGATCACGTGTGTTCAACATAGCTCTTTCCACATATAATTATAATAATAGTTCAGACACGTTTCTGTCTCCTTTTACTGACTTACACAGACAAACTGGTTCTGGTAACGCACAAACGTATTTAGTAAAGTGACATTCTGCACACACAAAACAGACAGAACGTGCTACGCTGTTGACGGAATTCATTTGTTCTCTCCCAAACAGGTGAACAACTAATTGACGATGAGAACCCTGTTACTGGTATTTAACGATATTGGAAATAATGCACATTGAAACTTAAACTTATATTTGTGGCCCATTTCCTTTTGCTCCCAGACATGTTTGTGTGAATAACCCACACCTGGAGCTACTGACCGATGACGTCCTTTACCACTTTGATCTGGCAACCGGAACTCATGACTTACCAGCCATGTTCGGGGACGTCAAGGCAAATAGTTTGATGTTTTTTGTTTGATGAGAAATCGTCTCCAAGAAGTGTCACAGCAAATGTTCATGTTGTGTGTGTTGTCTGTCAGTTTGTGTGTGTTGGGGGCAGTGCGTGGAGGATGAAGTCCTTTATTGAGTACATTGCTGCAGAGTTGAACATGGAAGACCCTGAAGGCCACTACCCAAACCTCTGTGCCGGAACGGACCGCTATGCCATGTACAAAGTTGGCCCTGTCCTCTCTGTTAGTGTATGTAGGAGGTTTCACCACTAAAATTAATTTCTATCTAACACTCTGGACATTTTGTGTACAAGTGTGTAGATTTGAGTGACGCATCAGTGCTTTTTTTGCAGCATGGAATTGGAGTCTCATCTATTTCCGTCATGTTGAATGAGCTAATAAAGCTCCTCTATTATGCACATTGCACAGATGTGAAGGTTATACGCATTGGGACATCAGGTGGAATAGGTAAGTTATTTAGAGCGTTTGATTATATCTGATTTTTGTCAAAGTAGTATGAAGTTATCAAATAAAAATCCTGGCAAAGCCACTGCAACACCAGCTGCTCAGCGCTTTTGTAAATTAAAGACATCAGTATATTCTTAGAGGACGTTCAGACACCCTGTGAGCTCCATTTGACTGAATATCAAGAGCTGATTTTGTTCTTATTTTTACAACCAAAAGGAGACCTAACCTGGAATCTGGAAGTGCAGGTATCCACAGTGCAACTTTTTAATACACACTAATAGTAGTAGTTCTGTCATGACTCACTTCAAAGTTGTATTTTAGGTATAGAGGCCCAGATGCAACAGTCTGGGCCTCTATACCTAACAACTTGTATCACAACCAGAACAGAGCTGAAGTTCTGATCATTGATTCAAATGTTCTGAGAGAAATAAGTCTCCAATCCAAAGCCACTGAGACTATAAATCCAAAAATCTAAAAATGGTTTTGGACTGTGATTTTAGTTTCAATATTCATGTCTTTTTATCCTCTACAGAATCTCTTCAGAGTGAAGCCTTTTCTCTCACAGACTGGTCAACATTTTCGCAGCACTGCCAAAAAATACAATAAATCATCTGCTTACTTACTTACTTAGTTAACTTACTTACTTGACTTACTTACTTAACTTACTTACTAACTTACTTAACTTACTTACCTTACTTACCTCTTACCTAACTTACTTTACTTACTTAATTTACTTACTTACTTTACTTTATTAATCCTGGAGGAAATTGCACAATTATTACATGGTTCCGGCTTTAAATGCTTAAAAAGGACCACATTCCATTGGGACAGTTTACATCTCTGTCATTTTGTTGCTTCATCAGCCACTGAGACCCCTCAAGTTGTTTGGTTCTTGCCTCTCAAAGCAGAGCTCCAACTTTTAGGGATGCTGCTTCAGCCACGATTCTCTTTTGGAACAGCATTCCAGCTGCTTCAGCCATGATTCTCTACTGGAATAGCATTCCAGCAATATTGCTATTTACACATGTTTATCACCACATGTCATTATGACTGTCCCTATTTCCATCCCTCCATCCATCTTCTTGTAGACGAGACACAAGCGTTCGTCTACAGCCACTTATCTGCTGTAGCCTAACCCAGCTGACTAGGGGAAAGAGGTGGGGTACACCCCTAAGGAGAGACAGAGCACTATTCCTAGTTATTGTATTTCATTGTTAAATGTGTTCTTCTTTTAACATGACCTGTGTGCACTTGCCATGTGTTGTTTTCAGGGCTTGAACCTGGCACTGTTGTCATCACTAAGCAGGCTGTAGATCCCACCTTCACACCCCAGTTTGAGCAGCTGGTCTTGGGTAAGCCAGTGGTGCGCAGTACTGACCTGGACCAAGGCCTGGCTGAGGAGCTGCTGCAGTGCAACGAGGAGCTGAGCCAGTTCAGGGCAGTGATGGGCATCACAATGTGTGCAATGGATTTCTATGAAGGTGGGAATTCTGACCCATCAGTGTACTAATGGTGTTGGTCAGTGTGAGTTGTTCTGTTTTAATATGCGTCTTTTCCCTTCTTCCCCATCTAACTAATCACCCAGGACAAGCACGTTTAGATGGTGCTTTCTGCTCCTTCACTGAGAAGGAGAAACTGGAATACCTCCATAAAGCCCATGAAGCAGGGGTTTGTAACATTGAGATGGAGTCAACAGTTTTTGCTGCCATGTGCAAGCTGAGTGGTCTACAAGGTGAGAAAATAATCCGCAAGCATGAGTTTAGAACTTATGAATTCCACGACTCGGATAATATAGATGTTGTGTTTCTGATGTTCATTCCTTGTTTGAAGCTGCTGTGGTCTGTGTGACACTAGTGGATCGTCTGCAGGGGGATCAGCTGAGTAGCTCTCATGACGTCCTTCAACAGTACTCAAAACGTGCTCAGACACTGGTTGGCTGTTACATCAAGAATCAGCTGAAGGCCAAAACTGGACATGACTAACTGCAGCGATGACCACATTGATGGGGAAGCATGTTGTGGACATCTCCTGTCTCAGTCAATCAAAATGTGGTGCAATGCAATAACAATAGGGCTTTACAAAGTTTTTATAGGGCGGCATGGTGGAACAGTGGGTAGCGCTGTCGTCTCACAGCAAGACAGTTCTGGGTTAAAGTCCTGTTCTGTGTGGAGTTTCTACGTTATCCCCATGTCTGCGTGGATTTTCTCTGTCTGCGTGAAATGACCCCCTCCCCCCCTGGAGAGGGGGAGGGGGTCATTTCAGTCATTTTATTTCCAATTAATTCTATACTTTTTAGGTTGGACAAACACAAATATGTCTAACCACTTTAATGTAATTATTTTATCTAATCTCTAGCTGACACAAATGAGTGGAACTAACGACTAAAGTACGTTATATAGATGTTTTTAGTTTGAGTTGGGGCTACATTTATTTATTGGGTGGAAATTCTGCCCACACTTTAACTGAGTTAATCCAATTAGTTATTTTTTTTGAGTGAGCATAGTTCATCCTCTGATGCTGTCTGAAAATTCCTGAATCGTCTGGTTTCCGTGTGTGTGAGCCTGGTGTCAAGCAGAAACTCATTCTAAAAGTCTCTAACATGGTGGCTGTCACGAAGGAATGACTGGAGCAAAACATTAACCTTCAAATATAATTGTGTGTCAACTAACAGAAGTGTATGAAGATGTTTCCGTCGTCTCCATTAGTAATAATTTCTGTTGCTCTGTTGAGCCCATCAGTCAAATGTTTCCAGAATATTTGTTCTGATGTTTCTGTGGTACAGTCACAGAACACACTTTATTAACTTTAAAGATGTCCTATTATGAAAAACAAATTTTTTCAGGTATATACATATACATATATATTGGTCTTCCCTAACCCGACCAAATCCTAGAATCTGGAAAACAAACACTTCCTGCAGCATCAATATATATTTGGAATCTTTTGGACTCTTGGGCTGGACAGTATCACAACGATCCGTTTGCTCACAGCTCCCGTCTTGAAATAACAACAGGAGTGATTGACAGAGTGATTGATGTATTCTGAGCCATATTTGATTGTTTGATTGATTGACATGTTCACTCCTGGATAAGGGCGTGGTCATCCCCGAAGTGGAGTTCAGTTCAGCTACACACTGAAAGTTCCTCACAAGCTGTTGAAGTCAGCTAACATTTGGCGAACTAGTTAGCTCCACTTCAGTCAGGTGTGTGTGTGTGTATGTGTGTGTGTGTGTGTGTGTGTGTGTGTGTGTGTGTGTGTGTGTGTGTGTGTGTGTGTGTGTGTGTGTGTGTGTGTGTGTGAGTGTGTGTGTGTGTGAGAGAGAGAGAGAGAGAGAGTGCGTGTGTGTGTGTGTGTGTGTGTGTGTGTGTGTGTGTGTGTGTGTGTGTGTGTGTCATAGTGTCATACTTAATCAGAACTGTTGTCTGTGTTTTGATGAATGAAAGCAGCTTTAGCTCTTGGATATTTCTTTATTTTGTACACATGGTATAAAATAAAAAAATACACTGAACAGAAAAACAAAAAAGACCACTGAAAGTAGATAAAACAACAATAGACAAAGCAATGATTTCCACATGTTCAAAAAGGAGTAGGGTGGAGCATAAGCTTATGCTAACCTACCCCTCCTCAGCTACTTAAACACTTAATTAACAATCAGTAATCTCCAACATATATAGTTATACCTACATAGTATTTACAAAAACAGACAAAGAACTAGAACCAAGGCAGTGAGAGACTGCAACAACCCGCGACTTACCTACTCTCAGGGTAGGTCAGAGTACCCTGAAAGTAGTACCTGACTAGTGCATATGGAGAAGGCCAGTGTAAGACCATAGATCAAAGCTAGTGCTTTGATCTATGGTCTTATTCACACTTCTCCCTTGTCGCTTCATTCACCAGTTTTTACCAATGGCAGAGTCTAAGGATTGGAATCACTTTTATGTTGGTTTAAATGGGATCATGGAAAAAAGGTAGTCGATTTGAGGGAATATTTTCATTTTAACAGTAGCTATTCGTCCCAGAAGAGAAATGGGAGGGTTATTGAAATGCTTTAGATCACCAAAGACTTTGTCCAAAAGTGGGGAGAAGTTCAACTGGGCTAGTTCTGAGAATGCATTAGAAATTTGGACTGCAGGATTCCACGAGTTCTCTGTTAATGGAAGTATGATTGACTTTGATCAGTTAATGGAATAATCTGAAGGACGCGAGAAAGTTTTAATTAGTTTACATACTTCCTTCACCGATGTTTTGGGTTTTTCTAGATAAAGTAAAATGTGGTCCCCATATAAGTTAATTTTGTGTTCTGACAACTGAGAGCAGATACCTTTGATATTTTGGTTTTGACGTATTGCTACTGCCAGTGGTTCAATAAATATTGCAAGCAATAAGGGGGAAAGGAGGCATCCCTTTTCCGGCAACATTTCCGGCGGGCACCCCCCTCTCCACAGCCAGTGATCGTCGAGGGCAGTGAGGTGGAGGTGGTAGGTAACTATAAGTACCTGGGACTGCAGCTAGACAGCAGACTGGACAGGTCACTCAACTCGGACTGTGTGTACAAGAAAGGGCAGAGCAGGATGTACTTCCTGAGGAGGCTGGCCTTCTTCAACATCTGTCCTTCTCATGTTCTATCAGTCCGTAGTCTCCAGTGTGCTGTCATATGCCATTGTGTGTTGGGGTGGTGGGGCCAGGAAAAGAGATATGGACCGTCTTAACAGACTCCTCCAGAGAGCGGGCTCGGTGGTCGGTCTGAGCCTGGACTCTGTGGAGACAGTTCTGGAGAGCAGGACCATGTCTAAAGTCAAGGCTATCATGAACAACCCCCCCCCCCCGCACACCACCTTCTCCCAGCAGAGAAGCACTTTCAGAGGCAGATTGCGGTGACACAGCGCCTACACAGAGGCGCCGAGGTCCTCCTTCGTGCCCCGTGCCATCACGGGGTACAATGACTCTCTCAGGAGGAGCGGGGGGGAGGTGGCGAGGTCAGCACGTGGTTGAATGGATTTAATTTAATTTTATACTGTTTATATTTTAATTTTATACTGTTTATTTTAGTTATAGTTCAGTAAGTCCTGTCAGTGCTGCATGTGTCTGTTAGTGTAGTGTATGTCTTGTGGTATGTCCTGTGATGTGTTTCTTTTTCTCCTGGTGTTTATCCAGTATTTATTTGTGATGTAATGCCTGAGCAGTAGATATGTACAATTTCCACCGGGATTAATAATCAATCAATCAATCTATCTATCTACTGTATCTATCTATCTCTGTTTGGTTCCCCTTTCTAAAGTGAGATTTGAGAAATAATCCCATTAGTGGTGACTGTGGCCTTGGGTGAGTTATACAAAGTTGATACCCACTGGATAAACAACTCACCAAAGCCAAATTTATGAAGTAGTGACAAAAATCCAACTATGTCAAAGGCTTTTTCAGCGTCAAGTGACATAACAATTGCTTTCCTGTTGCAGCGTTGCATCAAACTAATCAGATTTATTAGTCTTCTGACATTGTTAGTAGAGTGTCGACCCTTAGTAAATCCTTTTTGATTATTGTGAACTATTGATGGCATAATTTACTCCAATCTGGAGGCAAGTGCTTTAGATATTATTTTAATTAGCAAAAGAGGACAATAGCTAGAATGATGTGTTGGATCCTCATTTGGGTTTAATAACAACTTTATTGCAGCTGTATTCATGTGACCACTTACATAACCATTACTTTTAAATTTTATTACTACTCTAGAGAAGCACTATCACTGACCACAAATGTTTGAGGAATTCAGCAGGGAAACCATCTGGACCAGGTGCCTTGCCTGCTGGTGTACTATCTAACACACTCTGTAATTCATTGATAGTCAGCAAAGCGTCTATGATGACTCTGTCTTCAGACTTTAGTTTGGGGAGTGTCATGGTTTTGTTCTTTTTGTATTCTCGACAGGTCTGTTTTTGTGTTTAGCTCATTTTCTCCTGAGAGGCAGGGGGTGTGGCTGGCTCCTGGAGGCTGACAAGGCACACCAGTTCTCACTTTGCTCATCAGCCTCTTCTCAAAAGGCCTGGTCTTCTCCCAAGAGGTTGCCAGATAATTCCATCCTATGTCAGTGATGTTAGTATTTTTAGTTGTCTCTCAGCTGTCTGTCCTTTTTCCTTGTTTGTGGATTTTTGTCTTTTGGTCTGCTGCTTTGGTTTTCTTTAGCGAATAGTGATGGGCAGATGAAGCCCCATGAAGCATTTAAGCTTTTTATTCAATCGGTTCACTCCAGCTCAAAGCCACTTGACGCTTCATTTGCTCTCGTAAAACATCTACTGGCTACAAAAATATCAGTTGGCATAACTTTGAAGCGTGTGGCATTTTGCAAAAAGCCTGTGAATACAATTGTCAGCAAAATAAAGAAGTAGGCAAAACATATATTTTAGTGATGGCAGTAAACTGTGTGTGTGTGTACATATATACAGTATAAATATATATATATATATATATGTGCTATCAGGCGATTAAGAAAATTCATTACAGGATCTGTAATTAATCGCATTTTATTCTCATACCTGCTAAAGGCCCCCAAATAAATAATTTGAATTCTAGGACATTATAAAATGGTATGTAAAATGACTAATCAATAGAATACACCAAGAAGAGAAGATTTGAAATCCACATTTTGTTGGTTAAGTGTGTTTTATAAATTAAATTCAAAAGAAAAAAGGCCAAGCACATCGGCAAACCAATTAGGCCAGGTGCATTTCTCAAAAATGCAATACAAATACAGTTAAATAAAATTCAGAAATAAAATAAGGCTGAATCTCAAATAGGCACACAAGCAGACTCTCAATCAAAATGAATACTAAAGCTGACTCAATACAGCAATTCAAAATGAATAGTATGACATGCCTCTAAATAAGGCAACAGCTAACATTACAGGAACTGACAACAGACAACTCTGTGTCCTTGACACGTTTTACATTTAAATGATACGTTAGTTTGGAGCTGCTTCGGTGATATGAAAATTCTCTTTTACAAAAGGTATAAATCACTTTTTGCTGATAGTCCCATCTTTGTTCTTTTTATAAATAAACTTTTTCCCCCAAAGGTCCGAGTGGGCTTGCCTCGCTCTCCTGTGTCGTGTCCATCTCTGTTGTCAGTCACCCTGCTTTTGACTAGTGGCGCAGGTACGAAGTTACGTGCCCCTGCAGCCTACGGGTCACTCAATGGGCCAAATTTAAAATGCTTGCGCATTGACTTGCAACTCACGATTAATTGCGGTAATTTTTATAGCGCGTTAAGTTGCAGCGTAATTAATCTAATTAATGCGTTAACCCGACAGCACTAATATATATATACATATATTACAGTGCGCCCTGAATCTTTGCGGTCAACGTCCCAGGAACCACACGCGAATGAGGAATTGAGATTGCTATCTATCTTATTATTTAAGGTAATTTTGTGGAGGTTCGCAGGAACGAGGCAAGGGTACGGGTGAGTTCAGTGTCTTTATTCACAAAGCGTGCCACAACAACCAACACAGTCCCTTTAAATACCCACTTCCCCTATCACACCCTTTAACCCCGTGACGTCACACCTTCTTTGTGCCTGTCTGGTGTGACACAGCTCTCACAAGTGTCCACTACAATTTAAACATTTATGAACCCTCCCCATACTGATATGAAATCACCCTCCATCTGTATTACCTTTTCCCACACTGTTATCGACTGTTTAAAGCACTTTTGTGTCTCACAACATAAAAGTGCCGTGTCTCAACACTCCAAATTATAAAAAAATTGGAAAAATTATTACAACCAGAAACACAAAAAATCATCCGACACATAATATCCGATCTCTACACTAACAAATACATCACATACAAACAAAAAACCTACCTGGACGGCCCAGACGAACCCCGACTGTGCCAGTTTTATTTACTCCCCAAAATACATAAACTGCCCAAAACCTGGACGGTCCCCTCGGTGGTCCCAGTAGGGAGACCTATTAGTGATTGTGGGTCCGAGTCCCAACGCATAGCAGAATACATAGATTACTACATCAACCCCCTCTCCCACCTGCACCCATACCTTTGTTCACCGTCTGTCTTCTGTTCAGGTTCAACCCCACACACTCCTCTTCTCAATAGACATCGATTCTCTATATACAAACATAGAAACCCACCTCGGCCTCACCGCAATAAAGAACATCTTCCTCCGTCACTCCGACCCCTCCCGACCTGCCATACTACAACTATTAAGTTAAATTAATGTATGAATGTACAGTAAGACATACCTTCTGCAAACAAATTCCTTGTCTGTTCTCCAACAGACGATGGCAAATAAAAGTGATTCTGATTAGAAATAACCCTCACCCGGAACAATTTCTCTTTCAATAATCAGCACTACCTCCAAGGCTGTGGCTGTGCAATGGGAAGGAAATACTCCCCCTGGCCGAGTGGGAGGAGTCCGTTCTCCGCAACTGCCCCCCTCCAGCCTCTTTTCTACATCAGATATCTGGATGATATTTTTGGGCTGTGGGATGGATCAGAGGCAGAGTTTTTACAGTTTATTCATATCCTCAACTCCCACCACCCCAAATTAAAAGTAAAACACAAAACCCATCCCAAAGCAATAGAATTTCTAGACACCACGGTATTTTTTCAAGAGCACAACCACAAAATGAAAAAACTGTATACAAAAGTCTATTTCAAAGAGACGGACCGACATGCCCTCCTATTCCTACCACCTGAAGCACACTTTTAAGGGGGCAATAAAATCGCAGCTAATCCAATTCCACAGGATCTGCACCGACCAAGGATGTGGAGGAGGCTACGAAAACTATATTCAGTGCACTCCGGCCACAGGGGTATTCGAGGCGTATTAAGGCAGAGGTTAATGCAGCCCCCCCCTCAAACGAGCACCCCCACCCCAGTTAGTATAGACACCAACCTATTTCTCATCCCACTGGTCGCCACATACTCTCAGTCTACCCAATCTCTCTTCAGCACCATTTGACATAATTTCACATACTTGCAGTCGACCCACCCGTCCCTGGGGGGCTGCTGTCTGATCTCCGCATTCAGGAGAAACAAAAATCTCAACGAACAATGAACTCTCATTCACCGGCTTAATCTTGGAGACATGAAAGGAGGGATGGATCCTCATGGAACGGGGCAAACGGAGACGCACGGCCACAGGGTTGACCACCTTGGGGATGGGAAACGGGCCCACAAACCAAGGAGCCAACTTCCTTGATTCCAATCGGAAGGGAAGATCCCATGTAGATAGCCAGACCCGTTGACCCGGGACATATTGTGGGGCTGGTGTGCGCTTACGGTTGGCCGAGCGTCTATAATGATCCGATGAACGCAGAAGGGTGTTCCGGGCCTGCCTCCAGGTACATCGGCACCGTCGAATAAATGCCTGGATTGAGGGGACCCCGACTTCTCGCTCCTGCTCAGGAAAGAGTGGTGGTTGAAACCCTTGGGCACACTGGAAGGGCAAGAGGCCGGTGGCAGAGCTGGGCAGGGTGTTGTGGGCGTATTCCACTCACAAGAGTTGTTTAGACCAGGAAGTTGGGTTCCAGGAAGCCAAGTAACGCAGTGCTCTCTCCATCTTTTGATTCATCCTCTGGGCTTGGCCATTGGACTGTGGGTGGAAACCGGAAGAGAGACGGACCTTTGCCCCAAGCAGACTGCAGAAATTTGCCAGAAACGAGAAGTGAATTGCGGTCCCAGGTCGGAAACCACATCACTGGGAATGCCATGCAGACGGAAGACATTGAAAAGTAAAATCTCTGCTGTCTCTTTGGCAGAAGGCAATTTAGAAAGCAGTACAAGGTGGGCAGACTTCGAAAACCTATCAATTATGGTGAGAATAACAGTGTTACCCTCCAAGGCTGGTAGTCCCGTGACAAAGTCCAGAGAGATGTGCGACCAAGGGCGGTGGGGTAGAAGCAGAGGTTGGAGAAGTCCGGGCGGTGGACGATTAGAGTTGTTGTGCTGAGCACATGTCGGACAAGCGGCAATAAACTCCTTGGTATCCTTCTCCATAGATGCCCACCAGTATTGCTGTCGCAACAAGGCCAATGTGCGTCTCACCCCTGCGTGGCAAGCCAGTCATGAACAATGACCCCACAGCAGAACCTGGGAACGAAGTCTAGCAGGGACAGATGAACGATTATCAGGACAAGCACTTGGTGTAGGCTGTTCCCTTAGGGAACGCTTTACCTGGTTTTTCACTTCCCAGGTAACGGCACCCACGACACAGGTCTCGGGGAGAATGTTTATAGGGGAATCTGGATAGTCACCTGACTGGAACTGCCGGGAGAGAGAGTCAGGCTTGGTGTTCTTAGATCCTGGTCGACATGAAAGGCAAAAGTTAAACCAATTGAAAAACAACGCCCACCTGGCTTGGCGAGAGTTTAACAGTTTGGCAGACTGAATGTATTCCAAGTTTTTGTGGTCTGTCCAAACTAAAATGCTGCTCCGCTCCCTCCAGCCAGTGTCTCCACTCCTCAAGTGCCAGCTTCACCGCCAAAAGTTCCCGGTTCCCAATGTCAGTTTCTTTCGGCGGTCGACAACTTACGGGAGAAGAAGGCATAGGGATGGACCTCCTGATCCTCAGTAGACCGTTGTAACAAAACTGCTCCCACTCCAGAGTCTGAAGTGTCCACTTCCACAATAAATTGCCTGACAGGGTCTGGAAAGATCAGAATTTGAGTGGAAGCAAACTTGGCCTTTAACTCCCCGAAAGTCTCCTCCGCAGCTTGGGACCACTTGAAGGAGACCTTCTGAGAGGTGAGTGCTGTGAGGGGCTGCAACAGAGCTATAATTGCGTATAAATCTCCTATAGAAATTTGCAAAGCCCAAGAACTGCTGTAACTCCTTTCTGGAAGAAGGCGTGGACCAAGCGGTTACAGCTGCAGTTTAGGCTGGGTCCATTGAAATCCTACCAACACCGATGATGAAACCTAGAAAAGAGACCTCAGAGACATGAAACTCACATTTTTCCACTTTAACAAAAAGCTGGTTCTCCAAGAGTCTCTGCAGGACCTGACGTACATGTATCACATGTTCCTCTCTGGACTTAGAAAAAAGCAGAATATATTCGAGGTACACAAAAACACAAACATTGAGCATATCACGAAGCACATCATTAACTAAACTTTGGAACCACTGCAGGGGCATTAGTTAGTCCGAAGGGCATTACCAGGTATTTGTAATGTCCACTAGGAGTATTAAAGGCAATCTTCCACTCATCACCCTCCCTGATACGAACCAAATGGTAGGCATTCCTTAAATCTAACTTAGTAATAATAGTAGCCTCCTGCAACAACTCGAAGGCCGATGAGATGAGTGGAAGCAGATACCTGTTCCTGACTGTGATCTCATTGAGACCCCTGTAGTCAATGCAAGGTCATAATGTCTTGTCCTTCTCTACAAAGAAAAACCCCACACCCATAGGAGAAGAGGAAGGACGAATAAGACCGGCTTCCAATGAGTCCTGAATGTACTTTTCCATGGCCTTCATCTCTGGAACAGATAAGGAATAAAGTCTACCCCTATGGGGAGGTAGATATGTGGCCCGCGCTTTACTGAAAACGTCCTTCAAATCAATATATTCCTCGGGAATCCCGGTTGTGTCTGACACTTCGGCCGAAACACAAGGACTGAGCAGTGACAGGGCAGACTTGAGGCAAACATCATGATAATGCGAACCCCACAGGAGAATCGTCCCTGATGCCCAGTCTATGTGTGGGTTGTGTTTTATCAGCCAAGGATGTCCCAAAATCACCGGTTGTTCAGGCGAGTGAATGAGGTGAAAAGAGTCTCTATGTGGTTCCCTGTAAACACATGAACAGAGGACTCGTTTGGTGAGTCACCCGACAGAGAAGACGACCATCTAATGCGTTGGCCTGGATGGGCTAGGCCAAAGGTTCCTTACCAACAACCAATTGAGTAGCCAAAGTCATGTCAAAAAGATTAGCACCAGAGTCAATAAACACATGTACCTGGATTTCCTGACCAGCGCAGCAAAGTAAGGCATGCAGCAAAGGTTGAGAGGGCACACTAAAGTTTCTTGACCGGCTCACCAGCGCCGTCCTTTTAACTGGTGAGCCCTGCCCTTTTACAGGACACGAAGAAATGAAATGGCCGGGCTGACCACAGTACAGGCAAAGATTTCCCCGCAGACGATGTTCTCTGTCCGCTGGGGACAGACGTGCCCTACCCAATTGCATTGGTTCCACCTGTCCTCTAGAGATGTCCTCCGGCGGTGGTGGCCGAGAAGCAGATGCGGAGTGGAACATCCGGTCTGTATCGGGACGGTGAGCTCTCTCCCTCCTGTGCTCCCGTAGCCAGACATCAATTTGAGTGGCCAGGGCCACAAGGGAGTCAAGATCCACGGGAGGGTCTCGCATTGCCAAACTTCCTTTATACAATCTGCCAACCCGTTGTAAAAGGTGTCGAACAGGGAAGCAGGGTTCCAGTCGCTCTCCGCTGCAACCAATCCGCTGTGGACCTTCCTCTGTGGACCTGCACCTCCAAGCCGACCAGTACCACCCCTCACCTATCCATTGGCTGGTGTCCTGCTTCCTTTCTTCCTCCGTGCCGCCATACAGTCATCCACGCAGCTGTAATTGTGCCTTGACTTTAGCAATGGGAAACATAACCTTAACCATATTGACACGGTCTCAGTGTGGCCTATCTGCCATTCTCTCTGTCTCTCTCTGACCATGTTCTTATCTTCCTTTGATTTCTTTTCCACCCAACCGGTCTAGGCGGATGGCCGCCCAAAAGAGTCTGGGTCCTGCCCAGAGTTTCTTCCTCATCGAGGGAGTTTTTTCCCGCCACTGTCCCTTACATTGCCATGATTAAGCACTATATAACGTGATTGATTGATTGACTGATCTTGCCCCTGAGGACAAGTTCAACATACCCCTGGCTGCCTCTCTCCCAGGAGTCACCTGATCGAAGATCTTCCTCAACTCGGAGAAAGACTGGACGGACGCACAGACAGACGACTGCCGCTCCCACTCGGCGGTCCCCCAGTCTTTGGCTCTCCCTGTGAGCAGGGAGATTATGTACGCCACACGAGACCGCTCTGTTGGAAAAGCTGAGGGTTGTTGCTCGAAAATGAGGGAGCATTGGACCGGGAAGCGATGGCAGGTACCAGGGGCACCGGAACAGCGCTCAGGTTGCGGAATCCGAGTTGATCGAGTAGGAGATTCAGGAACAGCAGTGGGAACTGGACAACCTGGTAATGCCGCTGTAAACGCAACAAGCTGTTCTTGAAGAATGTTCATGCTGCGCTCCTGGTGGGTGTTCGTGGAGCGAATGACCTCGGCTAAAAACTGGAGGTGATGGTCATAACGCTGGGTCAAGCTGGGTTCATCGGATGGGTTCTGCTGAGCTGGACTGCTGTCGGTTGGGTTCATTTTGGCCAAATTGTTCTGTCAGGGCTAGAACACGACTGGCAAGGGGAACCCAAAAGCACGATAGAGTAGCGGGCAAGTAAAGTCTTAAAACGGGTTTAATAATACAGGCAGGGGTCAGGTACCGGGTAATCAGTCCAACAATCCAAAAGACAGATGAATAGGCAGAGTCCAAAAAACCAGACAAGGTCATACACTGGAAGGCAATCCAAAAACCAGGCAGACAAATCCAAAGAGGGGTCGACGAAAGGCAGGGTCCGGGGAACAGGCTGGGTCAAAAACAGGAATCAGAATAACGGCCTGGAATCAAAGGCTGGAGAGTCAGGGCGAACACTAAAGAATCTGGCAGAGAGCAGAAGGCTGAGCTGGCATTTGAAGGGTGGCGACAGATTGGGGAGTGGCTGCAGGTGTGTGGAGGAAAGCAGGTGCAGGGAATGAACTGATTGTAGATGAGGCAGGATCTGGAATGATATGACATGTTAGACAAGAAAACAAAGAAAAGGAAAGCTTTATTGACAAATAAGTGGTTGGGGATGACCTTTTCTTGTCTTTACAATGTCTCCCTTTTTATTTCTGAAATGATTTTATAGTAAATTATTTAACTAACATAATTTTTCTATTTTATTCGACTTATATTTCTGTTTAAGGCACCTTCCTTTTATTTCACAAAAATAAATGCATTTAAGTTATTTTTTAAGATTTCTCTATGTATCTTCTATTTATTCCTATATTTATAAATAATATAGACTATTTTTCTTTATTTCAAATTTCTTGCCTCTTTAGATATGTGTAATAATAGCAAACAATAAATTAAATATAAAATGAGTTTAATTAATTTTATGACAAAATTATTATTTTTTTTTGTATTTTAATGAATTGAGTAAATTTCAAATATTAATCGCCCCTCTGGTTCAGAACAACCAACGAGTTCATTATGAATCTGACCCTCACTGAGTGAATCCCTTATTTTATTAATACAAACTTCTTTCTTTAAATTATTACCTTAACTGCATGTTTTATTTTACTTATTTATTGTGTATATTTAGTAACACAGCATTTAAATAAAGTACTTAACCTTATTATTCAGATCATATTTTAATTTGTTAAATTAAACGTAACAATAACCCTAATCCTAACCCCTAACCCTAAACCTTAACCCTAACCCTAACCCTACCGTAACCATAACCCTAATCCTAACCCTAAACCTAACCCTAACCCTAAACCCTAACCCTAACCTCACTGTAACCCTAACCCTAATCCTAACCCTAAACCCTAACCCTAATCCTACCCTAACCCTAACCCTAACCTTAACCCTACTGTAACCCTAATCCGTAACCCTAACCCTACTGCGACCCTAACCCTACCGTAAGCCTAACTTTAACCCTAACTCTAACCCTTCCATATCCCTAACCTTGACGCTAACCATAAACCGTAACCATAATGCTAACCCTAAACTTTGACCCTCACCCTAATCCATGACCCTAATCCTAAACCCTAACCCTACCGTAACCCTAACCCTAATCCTAACCCTAAACCCTAACCCTAACCCTAAACCTAAAGCCGAACCCTAACCTAACCCTAACCTTAACCCTACTGTAACCTTAAACCTAACATCAACCCTAAACCGTAACCCTAACCCTAACCCTATTGCGACCCTATCCCTAACCCCACCGTAACCCTAACCCTACCGTAACCCTAACCCTAATCCTAACCCCTAACCCCTAACCCTAAACTATAGCCCTAACCCTACCCTAATCCTAACCCTAAACCCTAACCCTAAACCTAAACCTAAAGCCTAACCCTAACCCTAACCCTAACCTTAACCTAACCCTAACCCTACTGTAACCCTAACCCTAACATTAACCCTAAACCGTAATCCTAACCCTATTGCGACCTAACCCCACCATAACCCTAACCCTACCGTAACCCTAACCCTAATCCTAACCCTTTACCCTAACCCTAAATCCTAACCCTAACCCTACTGTAACCCCAACCCTAATCCTAACCCTAAACACTAACCCTAAACCCTAACCCTAATCCTACCATAACCCTACCCTAACCCTAACCCTACCGTAACCCTAACCCTACCATAACCCTAACCCATAACCCTACCGTAACCCTAACCCTAACCTTAACCCTACTGTAACCCTAACCCTACCGCGACCCTAACACTGCCGTAACCCTAACCCTACCATAACCCTAACCCTAACCCATAACCCTAACCCTACCGTAATGTAACCCTAACCCTACCGTAACCCTAACCCTAATCCTAACTCTAACCCTACCATATCCCTAACCTTAAAGCTAATCCTAAACCGTAACCATAACCCTAAACTTAATCCTAAACGTAAACCTAAACTTTAACCCTCACCCTAATCCATAACCCTAACCCTAAACCCTAACCCTGCCGTAACCCTAAACCCTAACCATAACCCGAACTCTAACCCTAACCCTACTGTTACCCTGTCCCTAACCTTAAACCTAACCCTAACCCTAACCCCTAAATCTAACCCTAACCCCTAAACCTAACTGAAACCCTAACCTCTAACGCTAACCCTAACCATCTAACTCTAAACTTGACCCTAACCTCAACCCCTAACCCTAACCCTAACCCCAACCCTAACCTCCTCTAACCTTAACCCCCAACCCTAACCCTAACCTCTAACCCTAACCCCTAATGCTAACCCCTAATGCTAACCCTAACCCCTTAACCTAACCCAAACCCTAACCTCTAACGCTAACCCTAACCCTCTAACCATAACCCTAACCCTAACCTTATCCCTCACACTACCCTCACCCTAACCTCTAACGCTAACCATTAAGGTAAGCATTAGGGTTAGGGTTTGACAAGGTGTGGGTTAGGAGGTTAAGGTTAGAAGAAGTTAGGTTTGGGGTTAGGGTTACGGTAGGGTTAGGGTTAGGGTTTAGGGCTAGGGTTACAGTTGGGTTAGCGTTAGGGTTAGGGTAGGGTTAGGGGTTATGGTTAGGGTTAGGGTTGGGGTTACGGTAGGGTTAGGGTTAGGGTAAGGTTTATGGTTGGGGTTAGGTTTAGGGTTAGGGTTACAGCAGGGTTAGGGTTAGGGTAACGTTTATGGTTGGGGTTAGGTTTAGGGTTAGGGTTAGGTTTACGGTAGGGTTAGGGTTAGTGTTACGGTAGGGTTAGGCTACCGTTAGGTTAGGGTTTAGGGTTAGGGTTAGTGTTACGGTAGGGTTAGGGTTAGGGTTGGGGTTAGGGTTATGGTAGGGTTAGGGTTACGGTAGGGTTAGGGTTTGGGGTTAGGGTTAGGGTTACGGTAGGGTTAGGGTAAGGGTTAGGGTTAGGAATTTCACTTTCAAGCAATTTGTCCTTAACTAACCCTTAACTTAACTCATAAGTGGGTTAGGTACGTATCTTACTGTACCTAACCCAATCCAGGGCCCCATGCACCAGTGCACTTCGTAGTTCCTTCCAAGGAACTACGTATTTTACTGTACCTAACCTTATCCCTCACCCTACCCTAACCTTAACCTCTAACCATGACCCTAAACCTAAGCCCTACCTTAAGGTAGGGCCTAAGCCTTACCTTAAGGTAGGGCTTAGGGTTAGGGTTTGACAAATTTGGGTTAGGGGGTTAAGGTTAGAAGAGGTTCGGGTAGGGGTTAGGGTCAGGGGTTAGGGGTAGGTTTGGGGTTAGGGTTACGGTTAGGGTAGGGTTAGTGTTTGGGTTACGATAGGGTTATGGTTAGGGTTAGGGTTACAGTAGGGTTAGCATTAGGGTTAGGGTTAGGGTAGGGTTAGGGTTAGGGTTAGGGTAAGGCTTATGGTTGGGGTTAAGTTTAGGGTAAGGGTTAGGTTTAGGGTTAAGGTTAGTGTTAGGGTCACGGTAGGGTTAGGGTTAGGGGTTAGGGTTACGGTAGGGTATGGGTTAGGGTTTAGGGCGAGGGTTAGGGTTACGATAGGGTTAGGGTTAGGATTAGGGGTTAGGGTTAGTGTAAGGGTAAGGGTAAGGGTTAGTGTTACGGTAGGGTTAGGGTTTAGAGTTAGGGTAAGGGTTAGGGTTAGGGTTACGTTAGGGCAAGGGGTTAGGGTTAGGAATTTCACTTTCAAGCAATTTGTCCTTAACTAACCTTTAACCTAACGCCTAACCCCTAAACCATAACCCTAACCCCTAACCCTAACTCTAACCCTACCGTAACCTTAACCCTACCGTAACCCTAACCCTAACCCCTAACCCTAACCCTACCCTACCCCTGACCCTAACCCTAACCCTAACCCATTAACCCTAACCCTATCCCTTAACCTTAACCCTAACCCTAACCGCAACCCTAACCTCTTCTAACCTTAACCCCCTAACCCTAACCCTAACCACTAACCTTAACCCTACGCTAACCCTAACATCCAACTCCTAAACCTAGCCCTAACCCCTAAACGTAACCCTACCCATACCCCTAACCCTGTAATGCTAACCCTAACCCTCAGCCCTAACCCTCTAACCCTAACCCCAAGCCCTAACCCTGACCCCTAACCCTAACCCCTAAACCTAACCCTACCCTACCCTACCCTACCCCTACCCTAACCCTGACCCTGACCCTAACCCTACCATAAATTATTTTATCTCTAATTACAGACTTCCCAGTTTCCTGAGGGAAGGAAGGAGGAATCAGGAGATTCTTTTTTTTTTTTTTTTTATTCTGCGCATTCTTGCCTTACTATTTTATCAAATTCTGACTGGTGGTTTCTGGATGAAGTTGCGTCCAGGAGCCACCAGGTGGTGAAATTCACACAGAGAGGACTCCATCCTGACTGTCAGGGAACAGGAAGGACGAACATTTAGAACCAGACACACACAACATCCTCATGGATTTCTTTATATCTATGGACTGGAGATTTTATATTTTATATCAGTCAAGCTTGTCTTGAATAATTCATTCATCAAAATCTGATGTGATTTAAATGTCACCTGAAGTTTCTGTGGAGTAGAATTTCAGCAGCAAGCAGCTCAACACATTTTTGAGGAAAGTTGGATTGAGATGATTCCGGCCTGGACTGCTTTGTTACATCCCGTTTCAAAGCGGTGATGTACGTATTTTAATTGTCAGCGTTTGTGTGTTTGTCCGTTAGTCCGTCCATCCACCAAACATCTTCGCAACAGTTGCAGACAGAAAGATGGAACAAAAAGCACATTACTCGGGCTGCAAAGGGTACGAAAATGAGATGATGACCTTGACCTTGAGAAAACTAGGTCAAGGTCAAATTTTAACTTTTGTTCAGTCAGGAACTGGATAAGAAAAACGAGGGAGAAGGCCAGTGTGAGTAGGACTGTAGATCAAAGCTACTGCTCCTACTTTAATAGATCAACGCTACTGCTATGATCTATGAAAGTAGGTCAGAGCACTAGCATTGATCTTTGACCTATGCAAGGAGGTCAGGGTAAAATTTTGAATTCAGGGGTGTTGCAGTTTTTGACTGCATTGGTTCTTGTTCTAACTTGTGTTTTTTAATACATCAATACACACACAAACACACAAACATGACTTAATACACACAGTTTGGTTGACTGAGCGAACAACCAAACGTTCAACATCCAACGAGGAATGAAAACGACTCTTGAACCCTTCAGGAGTTTGATTATCACACACACCAGAAACTACAAAGACCATCAGTGAGTCACCTGACCAAAACATTTGTGGTTCCAGTAACAATTCTGTCAGCAGGTTTCACTTCAAGCTGAGACAGAATCTCTCCGTATGTCTCCAGGTACCAGCATCCACAGCAACCCATTGGAAACACAGTAAACAGGGGTCAGAGGGCTGTTCTTGGAGGTTGAGCTCCACACTCACAACTGGTAGCTTGTTCCAGGTCTTCAGTCAGGTTCTGGTAAACAGTTTTACTCCAACCTGTGCCAAAGTCCTGGGTTTCTGTCCCAGTACCAGATTCCACAGCAGAGACGGTCACAGCCGAGGCAGTACATGACTGGGGCAGTGCTGCAGAGACACCACACAACATTCCAGAATGACCCACCATCACCCACCTGAGCATCAACTCCGCCTGCAGCCTACGGGTCAGGCGCCACACCTAAAAACACCGTCAAGAAGGAGACATGAAAACATCAGCTCACAAATCAAGAACTGCTGATTCAGCAATCCACCAGTAGTCGAAAGGTTCTAGCCATCAGTTCAGTACCAGACCAGGCACTGGACCACGACCTTAACAGAGCGTCACCGTTCAGCTGGGCCACTGGGACAGGAGGTAGACGTGTCTCAGAGGACCTGAGGACACATCTACTTCCTGCAGACGTGTCTCAGGGGCGGCAGTGGCTCAGCGATAGTGCAGGTCCTCCATCGGCATCGATCGGCAGATCGATTCCTGCTCCCAACCATTGACTGTTAAGAGTGTGTGTTGGCAGTGGAAGGTGCCAGCTCACCTCCTGAGCACTACTGAGGTGCCCTTGAGCAGGACACCGTCCCCTCCACAAGCTGCTCATTCGAGGCAAACCAAAGATGGAGCTGCTCGTCACTCTGCCTCCCTGTATTTACTGCATGCCTACAGGCCCCTTGTGTATGCTTGGTTGTTTCAAGGGCCTGTACAAACTTTATGAAAGCCTGTATATATGCAGAGTTCATTTTACCTCAAGCAAGTTGTGCAACCATGGGATGCGCTTCAAGAAAAATTTGTGCATCCCTACATGACGTTTATGCATCCCAAAAATAATAACGGCATATACGGTAGAAACATACAGAAGGATTGAGTTTTGCCAATAGTAAGATATGAAAACTAAACAAACTGTTAATTTTAATGATTTTTATTAATAACAATGTCATAACTGTTTCAGTAAAAACAAAGAGTAAAATTATATATTAGTTTTATCAGATTGTTAAAGTCTGGTCAAGGAGGCCAAGGAGAAAGACTATCGGTCAGCCTCGAAGAAATTTCATTCATCTATTTGTTTCTGCATGTAGCCATGATTTACTTTTCAGATGAGACACCCAACTGATAAATGTGATAAATGACATGTTTGATTCTCTGTCGTTCCAGCCTCGTATCAAATTAGTAGAAAACAAAACCTCAGCCTGATAACGTTAGCTTGTTTTATCACCAGCTCTTCTGTTCACATCTAAATGTAGAATGATGTCCTGAAGATTCCTTACAGATCAGCAAACAGGAGTTTTCCCAACCCCTATAATTTGACCCCCCAACCTGATGTGCCAGACCATCATTCATTTCTGTAAGTCATCCATCTTCAGTCTGTTTACTTCTAGATATATTCTGTATGTCACAGTATCACATATAATAAATGTGTTCGTTCGTATATCGTTTGTTTGTTTTTTGTGGGAGAGGAGGGGTTGACTGTAAATGAATAAATGTACTGTATTTACTATATTGTTTGGGGTTTTCTCATATTGGTGCTCACCTCACTTAAAAAAAAACAGCTGATTCAGCTCACAGTTGTTTAAGCTAAATAAATACCTTGGTGCAGTCATTTAATAGCTTAAAGTGAGGTTAAAGTTTTAACGTAAAGGTAGTAATTATTAGTCATTCTCAAGACCTGTTCCTAAGTTTCCATCATCCTGCTCAAACCCACACTTCATGTTGCTGTTTTAACGGCTTCTGGTTATTCTGTGGTTCTACATGTTGTACGTTCAGGAACAGAGTTTTCTGACGTTTTTGTGTATTTTGTTCATCTTAAATCCACAGTGTTCAGTTCATTCTCTAAGGTGGGTACCGACCATTTTCTCTGACAGCATCAGCTTTTATCACAATAAACACAAACAGCAGTTTAACCAAACATCATTATTTTATTATCTTAAAAAGTAACACAATCCCCATAGAGTATCACATACACTACAACAGTAACACCAGTACTTCACATGAAAGGGACATTTAGATGTTCTAGACAATTAAAAATCCCTAATTTAATGTTTAATTTATTGAACTAGGCTTGACAGATAAACATCATTTACAAGTATGACATACTGTCACCATTAGAAACCATGTTATTGTTGAATGTCCATTTCCATCAGATACCACTACAGATGTTGAGGGAAGACGTTTCAGGGTCTGTCAGTATACGAAAGGTGTGGAAGGTTCCAGAGCTGTGACAGAAAGGGAATGTAGGCTGATGGAGGGAGAGGGTGGGGCAACGCGAACACCACACAGGGACTAGAGCCCACAACCTCTGTCAGGCAAAAGACTATGGCCCTTATCTCAGTGGAACCATGACACAATGGCCGAGCAGAACCTCTGAACTTTGTTCTCCAATGTAGGGACAGGAACTCAACATTAGTGGCAAACCCTAATCAGTGGTAGGACTGAGACTGTTGTCCTGCAAAAACGCTGAAGACGACGGGACTCGACTGACAGAAGCCGGATTGATCCAATCTGTGTCTACGAGACGTCTAGGAGACCACTTCTGTGGAAGTGTTCTTCTCACAATGGCTCCACAGTGGATACTTCTGAAAACCTCCTGCGGTAATCATCTAAACGAGTCAATGAGGGCCCGGCTCAATCCTGTCTTACAGGCCTGTTCCAGTTCCTGCTAGCACATCGTCACTCGCTAATGCTCTTCCAGTCTGAAGCTGAATCATCACTACTGAGATCTGTGACATCATGGCTACACCTCCAACAATGCACCACAGCAGCTAACCATAATTACCAAACCGCATGACGGACGCCATGTCAAAAACGACGCATGAATGCCGAAGGTTTGAAAATACAAAGAAAAAAAACATCTCTAGTCAAGAATGTGTGAATGCAGTCAGACAAGAACCCTGCGTACATGACGTGGTAGGAGAACTACAGCATCACTGCTGACTGGAAATGATCTAAAGCCAACAGACAACACACAAGAACCTCATTACAGGTGGCGAAGGGATGGACTGCAGGCCCTAAAATAATGACAGAGGACAGAATGTCATACACCTGATTGAGAAGCCGGGTCTACAGAGGAACCCGGAGGGTTTAACTTGGCAGTGACAGGCTTCATGAACATTCTGTGAACTGTGACAAGGCCTTGAATGTAAAGAACACACTCCAGTCGACATTCCAAGAGTCTTGAAATGCCCAACTGGCCTCTAGAGAAGAAAAATGACGTCTTTCTGATGTATGAAGTTCCTATAATGGGAATCTGAACTGGTCTTAGCCTCCTGTGAGCTTCACCTGGAGCACCGCTAGAATAAAACCCAACGACTGCAGTGTAGCAGAAAGCAAGGATTTCAGACTGAAAAGAGATTCAAATCATAACATATTATAGGACTGAAAAGTTTCATCACTGGGGCCAAAATATAACAAATGTTCATGTTTCCACTTACAAAGATTCCCTTCTTTAAGTTGGAAGCATTTCAAGCAAGAGCCTTTCAATATAAAAGACAACAGGTCAGAAAGTAGAATATTCCTCCTGGTTTGATTGTGTTTTCATGTCGATGCTACATGAGTGTCTGGCTGGTCATGGTCTTGTTCTGTTGCCTCCCCCCCACCCCCAAAGGAAAAAAAAAACTATGGTCAGCAGCAACAAACTACAAGGAAGAGGGAACTGTGCACCCCAAGTTGAGAGAAATCTTTGGAAATAATTTACATGTCATGTTAAAACACCATCAGCTAGCAGACACGTGGCTCACTTAAAGGGCTGGTATGCATGAGATGAAACGCAACAACAAACGTGTGTGATGTGAAACACACTGAGCTAGGAAGATGTGATGGTAGCAGGAGTTCTTTCTGACTTCCAGGGGAAACACCTAAAGGAAAGCTTTGTTACTTTTAGTGAACAAAGAAAGTAAGAGGGATTCCAGCACCAGTGGTGTGTGTGTGTGTGTGTGTGTGTGTGTGTGTGTAGACATTCATAGGCTAGAGGCTGATGACTGTGTTCCAGCACAAAGACAGGCTGGATTTTTGCTGCTGTTGGAGGTAGTTGTAACGTAGCCTACAGGACAACACTGGGATCACTACGGCTCCTGGAGTCCACCAGAGGATGTGAAACGACTCACCCACAGCATTATGGGAGTTTGTAGCACAAGCGTCATCTCAGAGTATGCCCAACACTTGGTAATCGCAGGTTGTTTCTTCTTATTGTAGTCAGTGGAAAAACCTACAGCAGTCCCCAAAGTAACACAAAGGGAATGAAATAGTGATTTATAAAAGAAAATCAAGTTTTAAATGCAGTCACCTGACTGCTCCCTGTGGTCGGGGGGGATTCTCTCCTGGGTCGCTGGACCAGTCAGCAGAGCTGCTACCAATGAATGTGAACAGAATGTCATGTGACCTCAGAATGTTTACATTCATTTTCCAAGTCACGTCTGAGTTCTGATGATGTAACCATGAAAACCACCCCTCAGTCAGAACAGTATCACCTGTGTCAGTGAAGCGCTCAAAGCTGTTCCCTCCACTCAAAACCTCTTCTAAAGGGTGGTTTAATAGATAAATCCTTTCTTTTCTTGGTTTGTGTGTTTATTGCCCAGCGAGGGGCAGGAGGACGGCTGTGGATCCCAAAACAACAGCTCATTTAGAGTTCTCCATCTTTTGGCAACGAGATCCCATCTGCACACTGAAAAGCAAGAGAAATACTGTGGGAAAAAAAAGGGAATGTGACGCCATCCTCTTCCTGCTCAGGTGTTCATCCTGTCGTTCCAGTGGATGGAGCCACAGCTCGTCTTTGGTGACAGTCTGTCAGGATCATTACATTGAACAAAGGAACAAATGCTGAAGAGGATTTACACTGAGCAGCTCTCTGGTCCCGGAGGAGATTCGTTTGTGAACCTTCACACACCGCTGCAAGTTTACAGGAAGAACACCGTACCACTAGGCAACATGACAGTCAACCTAACCATCAGGCAAACATGAAGACGTGTGTGAACATGCCACCTGTGCCCAGGATTCATTCTAGTTCACTTTGACTCATCCACATTGGATACCAAAACAATTGGGATGCTGAGTAAAACATGAAACATCAGAATTTGCTTTGCCTTTATGACATGGACTCAAATGAAATTAATAAAAGACCAGATATTTAATAAGTTGTGAATCTGATGCCAGTGACACGTCAAACAATGTGGGACAGGTTTGGAACATTCCTCTGGTCAACAGCTTCAGCATGAACACACAGTTCTCAGTGGACCTGCTGTTTGATGGTCTACACAGCATCACAAGGGGTGCCGGAGAGGAGAACCTACCAGCTACAGCGCTCCGGATCGTCTCACTGCTGATCAGCAGGCAGGAAAACTAAGTCTGACTGTTCTCCTCCATGATCTACATCTCATCCAGGCTGTCTACTCATCTGACAGGAAGGGCAACTGGCAATGCCCTCCTTTGTGGCACTGCACCGTAAAGGGTGGATCTGACACAAAAGCTAACGGAGACAAGTCACAAGTATGAGCTGGATGAGTAAAAGTGTGTGTGAGTGTGTGTGTCCCTTCAGCCGTCCTGGATCCTCCTGCATCTCACATTGAAGAAGCCAGGAGACGCCAGCAAAGAGGGACATGGAGATACTGACCTGAGATTTCAGATATACCCACCAGCACACACACACACACACACACACACACACACACACACACACACACACACACACACACACACACACACACACACACACACACACACACACACACAGGTGAATCAACTTAAAAAGCAGTGTGTTAATGGAGCTTCAGATTATGGTTGGTCCAGTGGCTTTAATTTGTGTGTGTGTGTGTGTGTGTGTGTGTGTGTGTGTGTGTGTGTGTGTGTGTGTGTGTGTGTGTGTGTGTGTGTGTGTGTGCGTGCGTGCTGGGGGTCAGACAGTGGCCTACTTTACTCGGTATCTGTCAGTGAGTGTGTGAATGTCTTAACAGCTATAGTTCAACAGTGGGTCTGAGGCGGCTCCACCGATCCAGTCTGTCTAGGGGTGTAACAGTCCTTTGACGTGGGGGGGGGGGGTCACCCAGCTGCTAGCTCCGCCCCTAAACGCTGGTGATTGAAGCGAGGCAAGCGCTGGGCTTCTGGAGTTTCTCCGGCTGGGTGCTTGCAGGTTCTGTTACAGCACGAAAGGTGAAGGGGGTGGCGTTGCCCGTAGCAACGCTGAGGTGGCCTGGACTCAGGGCCAAGTTCTGCCGACGGGTGCTCTCCACTATGGAGGAGGTGTTGGATGCCAGGCTCTCCCTCGTTCTACAGAAAGACGCACAATGTGAGAAGAGAGAAGCAGAATCCCCCCCCCCCCGGTGAGGTGTACAGGTGCATCAGGTGAGTGTGAGCCTCCTCGCTACACCCGTCTGGCTAACTTCAGCTGAGCTCCTCTGATACAGGACTACTCTGGGCTGTGATCAGCTATTCCGAATACGTAGATGCCCATAGATTCAAGATGCCCGGCTTCACCTCATTTACCACCTTCACCACCTATTTATAGTAGGTTAATGCGGTAGTCACGTGATACCGTACGCACATTCTATTGGCTGACAGCATCCGGAAGTGCACTGCGGTCTGAGATTCGTCCGTGTATTAAAGAAACATTTAAGAGCGCATTAAACAATCTATAAGACTGTGGAAAAAGGTAATACAGATAAAAGGTGGTTTAATATCAGTATGGAGGGTTCATAAACGTTTAAATTACCGTAAATAATAAAATCAAGAGTTTGTCGCAATACTGCGGAATTTCTTCATTTGCAGGTGGTCTTGGAATGCATTAACCACGACAAATAATGACCTAATAAAAAATAATAAAAAATATATCCATACCTCAGCCCGCCACCACCTGAGAATCACGCATGTGCGTTTCACGTGTGCTTGTGCCTGTACTTACCGCGGCGAGTTGAAGCCGCTGTCCACAGTGACGGAGCTGGAGTCCATGCTGTCCAGGCGAGCCGAGTGGGACGACTGCTGGTTCTGACCGGGTTCTGCTAAGTTCTCCTTAGCACTGGTGAAGGTGAGCGTTCTTTCAAACCTCCGGTGCAGATCCCTCTCCTTCTCTCTCTCCAGGAGCCACTGCATGGTTCCTGCTCCCCCAGCCCTCATTCCAACCACCCCTCCCCCAGGCTTCACGTCCTCTCGACTCTTAACCCCGCCCTCTTCAAGTTCATCATCATCCGAGACGTTGTAGTAGTCGAAGGAGGACTCTGCAGCACTGGTTGTGGGCTCGATGCCCTGTGGGGCAGCAGCTGGTGTAGCCACCAAAGGTTTGGGGATTCCAAAGGCCTCCTGGGAATGAAGTGCACCGCAGGACGAAGACAGAGTAGATGCAGCCAGGGCCTGGGATGTCCTCAGAGAGCTGTAGCCCGACAGAGGAAGGCTAGGGGGGGGCTTGAAGAGCGTGTCTTTACTAAAGATCTCCTTCCGTTTCTCTGGACCAGAGGAGGCACTGTGGGGGGGGTGTCCGTTAGGAAGGGGGAGGTCAGGGATGGACAGAGGTGTTGGAGACAGACCACCGTTAAATCCCACTTTTGACAAGTCCTCCTTACTTTCTAGGGGATGAGGTGTCTGTTTGTCCGTTTGCCTGTCGGCGCTCCCTAGAGGTAACCCCTCAAGGGTGCTTTTGCTCAGAGAGCCCAGCGTTGTGAGGGCGGGGTCGGAGGAGGGAGCACACTGGAAGTAGTCGTCAGGGAGAACCGCTGTGGTCAGAGGCTTGGGGGCGTACGCCGGCACCGGATCCCTGCTCTTACTGCCCTCTAGGCCCCGCCCAGCGTCCACCAGGGAATCCACAGGCAGCTTGGCTGACGGGGGGGATGACCGGGGGTAGTGGCAGGAGCTCTGATTGGCTCGCAGGGTCCCATCGTCGGTATAATAACGGCTCCGGTCGTCATAGTAATCACATGGCCCCATCAAGCCGGCTCCCAGCGCTCCCTTGGAGTTGTCCATGGAGCGGGAGCGCTCCTTGGCCTTGCTGCTGCGCTCGTGCCGGGACTTCCTCTCCTGGGTGTGGGAGTGGGAGCGGTGCACTTTGGGGTGGTGCGCTGTTGGGCCGTGGCTCGGCTCTGGAAACGGGATCTCCGTTCGCCGCTTGGCGAGCTCTCCCGACACGTCCCACTCTGGTGTGACAGGCATGTGGGTGGAGTCCAGGATGTTGGGGTTGCTGTGTGCCAGGTGCAGGCGGACCCGCTGCCGGTCCATAGCCAGCGCCTGTTCCCTGGGGGAGCGGGCCAGTGAGGAGGAATACGCCCGGTAGTCCCTGTCCGTCAGCTCCAGGTGGAAGCCCTCACCCGTCTCACCGCGCGACGCCCTCGTTTTGCTGTGTGAGCGGCTGAGTTTGGTCTGAGACTGCTTCCTGTGTCGACCCCCACTTCTTCTGCTCCGGGAGCTTTGATTGGCCGATGATGCTTTGCTCCTCTGAACACGCTCTTCTTCCAGACGCTTCATGACCGCTGTGTGGCGGGCGAGGTTCTCCATGGTGAGGTCAGGGTTGATCCTACGGATGATCTCCATCTCGATGTGTCGAGGTAGCTGGCTGGGAGTGTCCTCGTCACGGAGGGGCCACTCCTCAGGGGGGAACTGGGCAGAAAAGGTGGCCAGCTGCTTGGACTTGTCCTTCTTGAAGCTCAAACGGAACAGCTTCAGTCCAAACTTGCGACTGCCTGTTCCGTGTCCTCCACCTGTTTGTTTGTCTATATCGACCGTGCCCCCACCGCCTCCCCCCACGCGGTGCTTGGTGATTGTGTCCGTTTTGAAGGGAAACGCCAGGGCGCTGCGACTCTTCTCCGTGTTGCCTCTTGCTTGCTGTGGAGGTGTTTGGGAGGGTGAGTACGCCTCCCGGTGGTCTTTGGGGGATCGGCACTGCAGCGTGGTCTGGTGGCTGGCGGTGTCTTCTGCACGGTAACTGTTGTAAAAAGCGTCCCCACCACCCCCACTGTGGTTTTGGCTGGTCTTGGGCTGTGCTCGATCTCGCACAATGCCAGAGGTGGATAGGGGGATGGCGCCGGACAGGGGTGAAGCCCGCTGAGTCTCCTGATGCTGCTGTTGGGTTGGGTGTCGGTCGGCAGTCCGCTCATCCAAGTGATACCACTTGGAGCTGGTTCGGATCAGGCTTGGAGTGATGAAGTATGTCTGGGGGGTTACGATCACGTATCCATCAGGGGTGGGGTAGATCTTCCTCTCACGCACCAACATGGTTAACGTGTGGTGAAGAACC
Organism: Antennarius maculatus; assembly: GCA_013358685.1. Classification (NCBI taxonomy): domain Eukaryota; kingdom Metazoa; phylum Chordata; class Actinopteri; order Lophiiformes; family Antennariidae; genus Antennarius; species Antennarius maculatus. The sequence goes on from CM023614.1 coordinate 3,560,936, forward strand.
TCCTCCGTCGGCGTGGGAACACCTGTGGCAGGAGGCAGTCAAAGCAGAGACGTGTGAGTGTGTGTGTACGTGTCTCCAGTTATCTTTTGAAAGTGGGTCCCTTTGCTCTCCAGCTATTACTTTTTGTTTTGCAGCTTAATATTTTCAGGAGGTTTCGTTCATTTCCTGTTATTTATTGTGGTTGACCACATAAATTAAGTGACTTTAACGTCGAGGGGATCTGCTGCCCAAAATTAAGAAGCATAAACTTCCAGATGTTTGCCCAAAATATCTGTCTGTATGGTGGTCTTCACTCCATCTCCTCCAGCATTTGTTCACTGCAGTAAAATGTGTTTTTAACAAGAAGTATGTGAAAAAAAAAAGTTCTGCTTTTCTTGATTGTTGTCAAGTAAACTTAGGTTTAACATTATCTATGGATAAAGTCAAATCACCGTGGTTTAAAGTTTCAATCCTATGGAATTCATCCATCTAGGTTTCCTTTAAATGAGCCCACAGATCTGTTTTACAGTTCAAACTGGTATCCCTGTCCTGTGTGACTGCACTAGCACACTATTACATTCTCTCTGCATCTTCTTCCACTTAACCTCACAACTGCTGTCACAAAAAAGCAGAATGGACACAGACTCCACGTTTACCACCGCCGATCTTACTGACATCAAATACGACTTCCTTTCCATATAAATCTGGAAAACTCCCATTCCTGGACCCGACTAGCTGGGATTTCAGTGGTCATTTGTACAACATCAGGTCTCACTTATATTGCAGACACAGCTCACTGGTACACGGTGTTACAACCAGGTGATAGGAGTGCTTTACTTTAGCTCAGGTAACGGTTACAGTGAATTTATGGATATTTAGCTTGAACTGAATACTTGTACTTCTATACTGAACTATAATATCAGATTTTATTTGTTTTCTCTTTTTTCTTTGCCATCTCAAGAAAACAAACCGCTGTGTCCGACAAAGCCTTAACAGCTCCATGTGTGTAGGACGAACGAACGCCGGCTTCGTGACTTTGGTCCTGGTGAATAAAGCATCGGGGTTCCCCACACGACAATGTGAGGTCCGTCACAATTAAAGAATATAAACCGCTATGTTTGACAAAGTCAAAACGGCTCCGAGACATGAGAGACATGGACAAATGTGAAGACCGGAGCTAACTCGGCTAGCGGGATGAACTTCCGGGTAGACGCTGGAAGAGTGACAGCGTGAGGGTTTTCAAGTGAGCTTATTCAAATATACAGGTGGGGATATATCAAGAAGGTGTGACAGTTCAGGAAAGCAGGTACGTCATCACCGGGATATGACGCTGCACCTGGCTTTAACTTCTTTAAGGAGAGGATTATGGGCCAGTGAGGGAGGCCTTTCCTGATCTCACACACTCAGTCTCATCATTCATCATTCTTGATGTAGGAGCGTCGTTCTAATCCAAACCCAAATCTTCCCAGCTCACACAGTCAAAGGCCTTGGACAAATCCAAGGCAATCACCATCAGCCAAGGGCAGGACGACATCCTGCATAGACTTTACAGTCCTGATCAAGGATCCATACAGGTCTACAAGATCAAGTGTTGTTCTTGCCCCCTTTAGGTAACAGTTTTAACAGCTTCACTGCATGAGACACATGCACACTGCTTGGGCTGTAAAGATTGCTGGGCTCGAAACAATGGACACTAGTGGAAGATAATGATTTGCCCTGAGGTGTAGTTTCAATCTGCATGCGTGTTTCACATGGACACTTACTACTGTGTATTGTTTTAACGTGAAGGTGAGCTGGAAAAAATGAAATATGGAAGCACACAAAGCAGAGACACCCCAGTGGGGATGACGGGAAATGTCCGAAGTGTGGGATCACTGCACTTTGAACAGGAAAACTGCAGTGAGTATCATGTGAAGCAGAATTAGCTCATCACAACAGCATGTTTCTAGTGCATCCAGCTGTCAGAACCAACTGGACAGACCATGGTTCTGCTCGCAGCTGCAGAGACGAGCAGGATGATCAATGGTGCGTGGGTCGGGATACCTGACAGGTCCCACAGTCTGAGGATAAAATCCACAGAATCCACATATGTTCCTGAGGGGCTCTGGACCTACGGAGAACTGGAGATCCACTCAGAGCTGCTGGAAGCATTAAACTGATCCTGTCTATGGGTTCTAAATCAAAGGTTCATCCAGCGGTGATACAATTCATAATTAACATTTCAATTAGCACTATTATGATTATCATCATCACTCAGTTCAACGATCACCAAGCCAACCAAAGCAGAACAAGATGGAGCTGCACTTATCTGAACATTACATTTAATTATTTGATCTAGAAGGATATACCAGACTTTACATCAGATGACAGCACTAACTGTTTATATTGTCCGGTCTGAAATCCCGTTTTGAATCTGTGCCGTACTTTAAACTGTGACAGTGAGACAACCCGTTCGAGAAAGTGAACTGTCTTCATTAAAACCAAAGAAATGTATTTGTATAAAGATATATATGTATAAGACAAACCTAAAGCAGCGGCCCTGGTGTGATTCCCTGAGATGCTCTGTATGCAGATAACAGTATTAACAGTTCTACATGTTGAGTTTGTGTCAATACTGAACTGTGAAAATCAGAATGAATTTCAAAGCGCTTTACTAACGGCTGAAATGGGATGATGTTAGAGGACTGAAGGCTAACGGGGCCAAAATTATTGAACATAATTAATTTTCAGAAATTTTGGAGAGGAGAAACAAGACTATCTTTGTGATGATTTTTTGATAATATTTTTGTCAAAGATGTTCACGACTTTTATTTCTTATCCCTGTGCTAACCTCTCCATTTTCTCTCATTCCTGTCATTATCTTGTTCTCTGTCTCTCCCCTCTGTCAGCCTGGAGGTATTACTGTCAGTTACATCATAGCAGCTATTCAGGCTAGCCAAAATGATGCAATAACTTGCAGACAGATTATACGCACACACGCACACACACACACAAACACACATTTGCCTCTCCACCTTGTTGAGAGGGACCGTCGCTACACTTTCACACTGCAACACGTTTTCCGATGGCTTGTGAGGGAACTCCGTTAAGCTACTCCCCCTCCCCACTCAGGGGAGTTCTGATACCGGTACCAGGAGAGAAAGCTGCGTTGTAAGAACACTTTAACACCAGATGTGGACCATCTGAGGAACAGCGAAGCAGAACGTTAACACGTCCGTGGTCTCTTTCTCAGCTAACCAACAGCTCTTTGTTTGTTCAGTAAATCACACTAAATACTTCAACATTGTATGAAATGCAAAGTTGATTAAACAACATTTTGTTTATAAAGAATCTGGGAATTTTATTATTTACAGACACAACATCATTAAAGGAGTCAGACAACCTCAAGAAACCTGCGGTGAAATACATGCAGCAAAGCCGAAAACCAATGTTGGTGACCAAGACCTTCAGGCCGTGGGGCGGCCACCCTACAACACACACCACTCCAAGCCCACCCCCTGAGGAACGTTTCCATAGCCACAGGTTCTGAACCAGGTTAGTGCTGCATCCACAGCAGTGCTACAGTTCCAGTGCTAACTGGAGGAGGTACAGTTTACAAATGTGTACACAACAGACGATAACAAATGAACAAATTAACAGTTCCAGCTTCTAACAGTTCAAGCACTACAGTTCAGCATCCAACAGTTCCAGTGCTACAGTTCCAGCACTTAAGGGTTCCAGCGCTACAGTATTAACAAAGTTGCATCAGAAGTGAAAGATGACATCATACAGTAAGTGAAAATGGGATTGTCAGAGTGACAAAGAATTCAAAGGTTCATACAAGATTCTATAGGAACAGCTTGGTGTCATTTTTGACCCAAATTGTGGAACAGTTGGTTAGTGATAGAAAACTACAATTTCTGCACGGTGGCGCAGTTGTTAGCGCTGTCGCCCACTACGGCTGATAAAGCAGCAGAAAATGAATGAGTGAATTTCTGAACAAAAAATATAAAAATTCAAATGGCCTCATGTCACAAACATGTTTTAAGAGGGATACCTGGAATATATTACCTGGAAAGCGTACTCAAACACTTTGGCTTACCTTTCCCATTTTTCAGTTAGACTGCGATAGTTTCGTTCCCTGCAATCTCTCATTGTCTGTGACGATTGTTGAGAAACAACGTACGTCCTGTCTGTAAACATCTGTTGTCGTCGCCACTGATTTTTGTCCCATTTGCAAACACTGTATGTTTTAATTTCTTCCAAGATGTTACCGGGGGTCTCAATAAGAGCATAAAAAAAGCATAAAATGGGACCTTTAAAGCTTTTGAAGAATAAAAACTGTTATGGCATGTTTGATCCCAATTGTGCATCTAAAAGCAGTGCAAGTTTTCTGACGACAATGTCCACCCAAATGTTTCTGTCTAGTCTACTGTCTCTGCTGACTGCCAACAAGCTTTAATAGGAGGTTATTATAGCATGTGTTGATGAAAAATAATGTTCATGGAAGATTATTAAGTGTTGTGAATGTGAAAAATATCTCAAGACCGACAAACCTAAAACAACAACTTACAGTGACCATCTTGTCATTTTCTCCACAAAACTGGACAAGATGTACAGAATGTCAGCTAAAGCCCGTAAGGCTTTATTTCACCTTATTAGGTTAGGTTGGGATTATATTCCTTTATCCACTTAATTCAAGCTGATGGGTCGTAAATTTTAGCCATTATACCTATAATGTGGTTCTGAGACGTGGAGATGAACATGCTCCATCCAGACTGCCGTGGGTTCACTCTCAACATAAATCAGGTCTGAAGGATCTTCCCAATGTGAATGACTTTAGTCGTTTTTAGGAACGGCATATTCTGATACTAAATTGTTCCATTTGGATTCTGTAAGAAGATTTACAGGGAACCTACAGGAAGTCAATATGATTTGTTGAGTTTTGTCACCCCGTTGTTCTTGACTGTTGAATTTGACGAGTCAGTAAAATGACTCATCGTTAGATTACGTACTACATGAACAGGACAGACCCCTGTAATGTAATGTCAAAGCTAGCAACTGCTAATGTGTGTGTGTGTGTGTGTGTGTGTGTGTGTGTGTGTGTGTGTGTGTGTGTGTGTGTGTGTGTGTGTGTGTAGTCTACAGTAGTGAACACACCATGTGCTCATTGGGATCTGAGGGTCACCGTGCGTACTGAGACACAGATCCTTGCAGTGATTATCTACTAGTTTTCAACAGAACTGTCTTTCTGTATGTGTTCACAGTTCAAATGAACAGAAAACTCTGACAATGGCCCACTTACTTTAACATAATCAAACAGTGGATTAAATTCTAAGTTATATTCTCAGAAGTGTTGCCATATAGTCACAAGACAATAAAGACAGACTAATTTTAATGCATCATGTTTCATACAACCTACAGAAGCATAAATGCATTAAGAGTGTAATGATAATAATGGTGAACGTAATACTGACATAAAGACTCCCAGACTGACTTGAACCTATGACTGTACATTACTGTGTGGTGTTTGTCGTTGTGTGTCAGGGTGTGTGTTACCTGGAAAACATGTCTGCAGGTGTTCTGTTAGGGCCTCCTGAGTGACAGGCTTGTGGGCGGAGTTCATAGCAGAGATAGCCAATAGTAACACATCTCCCAGTGGGATGAACTGTGACTGGCTAATGGGGGACATACTGATGGATGACACATCACCTGTGGAACGACAGAAAAGAAGGCATTAGCACATAGGTTGTGTTGTTTCTACAGGCACCAGCAGACGTCACCAGATCCACTGACACTAAATGTCTGTGACTGGCTTTAACTGGAAAAAACAAGTGCATTTTGGCTGAACACTATTCTGTATTTTCCAGCCTGAGAAGTCAATTAAGTGATCTAGAAGACAGTCCAACATTCAGCGGCTGCTGTTCTTCAGCTGTCATTCGTCCATTAGGAGGTCATGGGCTTGATCCAGCTGTCTACATGTTAAGGCATCCGTGGTAGCAGAATGAACCCTAACCCATGGTGAGTGGTCGCTTAGACTGGAACGGTCACTATTCTCACTATTCAAGGTGTCACCTGCTAACTGGGTACAGTTCCACATGCTAAAATACGTGTAAGGGGCACTTGGGTCTTCACTTATCCGAGGCCACGTTTACATTTAGAGTATGAGGTGCAGAAGTCTGACACGAACGTGTCACCTCTGGAGCCACAGATGTACAGTAAACACATGTTGCTGGAGGAGTCCTGGCCTTTACAAAGGTCATGTCAGTTAAGCAACGGCCGGCAGCAGTGGATGGGGATCTTTTCATTATGTTTTATACCTGTGATCCACAAAATTTCATAAAGGAATGTTTAAAAGCAGCTAGCAGCCTTTGGCAGCTAACTCGGTGAAAATTAACCAGAAACAACGGGAGACTGAAATCATGTCAGGGTAAATGTACACCTGCCTTACATCAGAGTTTACAAAGTTCTTCTGGATTCACGGGTAAACCTCATAAGGGGTCATGGTGCGAGCACCGAGTGTAAAACCTCTTGAGAGTAGTGACGTCTGCTTTGTTTTGGCTCTCCGATACACGCCCCGGACTCGGTAGGAGTTTCTTTCTGAACCACTGCTTCGAGGCCTGCTTCAATTGAGGAAAAACCATGACTGATGACATTTGACACGCTCAAGTGCTTCGAAACACACTAGTGCTTCATTCACCAGGTGAAGCAGTTTAGTGGTTTGGATTAATGGGTGGGGCTTCATAACACTAGTGAGTCCCAGAAGTGTTAGAATGGATCAAACAGCGAGGTGCGCTGCTTATCATGGTGAAAGCTTCTGGATTGATCAGATTAGCGTTCAGAATGATGGTTTGCTTTCCAATTGCTTTGCAATGGAACCAACGAGAAAGAGATCTCAAGTCTGGGAACATTTAGAACTGGTGCCGCCAAACAAAGTAGATTTTAAGAAACTTAACATTTTCAAGCAGTAGAAAATAATAGAAAAATTATAATAATAATAATAATAATAATAATAACAATAGAAAACAGTAGAAAAGAATAAACCCACACACATGGTTTTTTTTTATTTGCAGTTGAAGTGTTTGCTTTGTTCCCAGCACCTAACGGACAGTAACAAAACGTCATCAATGACGAGGCGTTACCGAGCCACACATGAGAATGAAGCCAGTGGTGCTGCAGTGATGACGTCTCAGAATCTGGACTTTTATCTCACGACATAGACCTTGTTTTTTTCCAAGTGGCCCTAATCCTCCTGTGGAAATCACACACAAACACATGTGTATATATTTATATTACATAGACATGCATGAACATGTAATCTACATCCCTTATTGCTTTATTGAATCCTGCAAGGTTCAATAATCATAAATCAGTTGACTACGATGACTGACCACTACTACAACTACTAATGACTACTGCTACTACTGACGACTACCATTAATGACCACTACTACCACAACAACTACTAGTATTACTACTACTGATATTACTACTAATACCACAACTACTACTAGTACTATGACTACTAATGCTACTACGATTACTACTACTACCACTACTGCTACTTCTTCTTTTCCTTTCGGCTTTTCTCTTCAGGGGTCGCCACAGCAAATCAATTGCCTCCATCTAACCCTGTCTTCTGCATCCTCTTCTCTCACACCAACTACCTTCATGTCCTCCCTCATTACATCCACAAACCTCCTCTTTGGTCTTCCTCTAGGCCTCCTGCCTGGCAATTCAAAACTCAGCATCCTTCTACCAATATATTCACTATCTCTCCTCTGGACATGTCCAAACCATCTCAGTCTGGCTTCTCTGACTTTATCTCCAAAACCTCTAACATGTGCTGTCCCTCTGATGTACTCATTCCTGATCCTATCCATCCTGGTCACTTCCAGAGAGAACCTCAGCATCTTCATCTCTGCTACCTCCAGTTCTGTCTCCTGTCTTTTCCTCAGTGACACTGTCTCTAGACCAAACAACATCGCTGGTCTCACCACAGTTTTGTACACCTTTCCTTTCATTTTAGCTGAAACTCTTCTATCACACATCACACCTGACACTTTCCTCCACCCGTTCCATCCTGCCTGTACACGCTTCTTCACTTCTTTTCCACACTCTCCATTGCTCTGGACTGTTGACCCTAAGTACTTAAAATCCTCCACTTCAGCGGTAGAGCAGATGTCTTGTAGACAGATCACCCCAACCATCGGTGGATCGAATCCCGCTCCCGCCAGGACATGTCCGGAGGGAGCGTGAGCTGACGGTGGGAGGTGTTAGTTCACCTCCCAGCCACTGCCGAGGCGCCCTTGAGCAAGGCGCCCTTCTCCCTACAAGCTGCTCAATTGGGGCGCGTCACTCTGCCTCCCGATGTGTGTTGTTTGATGAGTGTACTAACTGCTAACTGCATGCTGTGTTTCACGGGGCCTGTGTATACACTGATTGTCAAAAAATACCTGAGTGACTATGTAATTTCCCTGCGGGGATTAATAAAGTGTACTTCTTCTTGATCTCTTCTCCCTGTAACCTCACTCTTCCATTTGGGTCCCTCTCATTCAAACACATGTACTCTGTCTTACAGCAGCTAACCTTCATACCTCTCCTTTCCAGGACAAACCTCCACCTCTCTAGCTTCTCCTCCACCTCTTCCCTGCTCTCACTGCAGATCACAATGTCATCTGCAAACATCATAGTCCATGGAGATTCCTGTCTAACCTCGTCTGTCAGCCTGTCCATCACCATAGCAAACAAGAAGGGGCTCAGAGCCGATCCCTAATGCAGTCCCACCTCCACCTTGAACTCCTCTGTCACTACCACTACTGCTACGACTACTACTACTGAGGACTACTACTACAGACGAATACTACTATGACTACGACGACTGACCACTACTACTACAACTACTACTACAACTATTATTATTACTACTACTATTACTACTAATCCTACTACTACTACCAACTAGTACTACCACTACTACTACAGCCTACTAATAAGAGTAATAATACTACTACTACTGACTACTACCACTATTCTTACTACTACTACTACTACTATTGACTATTATTATTACTACTTCTCCTACTGATTGCTATTACAGCTACTACTACAAATACTACTCCGCTCCCGCCAGGACATCTCCAGAGTGTGAGCTGACGGTGGGAGGTGTCAGCTCACCACCCAGCCACTGCCGAGGCGCCCTTGAGCAAGGCGCCGTCCCCCCTACAAGCTGCTCAATTGGGGCGCACTCCGAAAGTTGCTGCCCGTCACTCTGCCTCCCCATGTACAGTTTGATGTTATGTGATGTTGTGTATGTACTAACTGCATGTTTGCAGGCCCGCTTGTGTGCTGTGGTTGTCTCAAGGGTTTGTTGTTTTTCAGCAGCATTCCACTCAATAGAGTGATTACTGTTGCGTTAGCTGTAGCTCTTAGCTTTCGGCCAGCTAAACTACTCCATCCCTACTACACTGAGATGGGGGGGGGCACTGATCATTCATGCTTCTCACTGCAGTGGTAGTAAACAATGTAAACAATCAGCCTGCCTCCTTTGTCCGAGGCACTAAGCCACGCCCCCTTGCCTTTTGTCATGCCCCCCCACGCCCCCCATCCCCCAATCGTTCAGCTTGCATTTGTGCCTCCCTTTACCCTCAATGTCCTCTCACACATTCGGTGTTCTGACGCGGTACATCCGAGCTGCTAGCTTCTCCTCTGCTTCATTCGCTCTGACGAGCTGTGGCGCTACACGGCTAAAGCTAACTAGCAGTGGCTGCTAACAGGCTAGCTAACGGAAGACCAACAGAGAGCAGACACGTGACAGGCTGGTCCCTACCGTGGCTGCTAGGGTTCCACTCCCTTCGTGAAAGTAAAATCCAGACAGAAGTCTGTGAACACCGCTGGTGTGACGGTCGTCCAGGTCTCTCTCTGTCTCACACGCGCACACACACACACACACACGTACACAGACTCACACACACATACAAGCTCACTCTGCGACACTCCTCCCCCTCCGCTGTCACTCACAGGCGTTCTCAAACACACACACTCACTAACCACTGGCAGTCTATTTCACTCGCACACAAAATAAGTATTAAATCCAGGGCTACCCACAATGCCTTGCACTACACAAAGGCATGGGGGTGTGACCAATCACACGCAGCCTCAATCTGCAGCCATGTTTCCTTGAGAGCCCTCTGGCTGCAGCCTCAATCCCCACTCCTCAAATCCAACCCGCCCACTTCTCCCTTCATACGTCACTTCCTGTGGGCGTGTTCAAACTGCTGCGCTGTGAGTACACATGCATGGCGACGCAGCTGCTCGCCTTCAGTCCTAGCAGGCGAAAGACGTCCTGCAGCAGATGCCTGCAGCTGTAAACTACATCGGCCTACTCTGACCAACGGCTGTGTGAGTGTGAGTGTGAGTGTGTGTGTGCACGCGTGAGAATTATAAGTCTACAACCTTCTTCTCTCCCTGTGGGCGTGTCCCGTTATGGGTCTCCACAGCATGTCAGCCTATTTTCTGTATCCTCCTCTCCAACATGAGCTGTCCTCATGTTTTCTTCACTACATCCATCCACCTTCTCTGCTCTTCCTCTTGCCCTCTTTCCTGGTAGCTCCATCCTCATCACCTTTTCACTAACATTCTTGGTTAATGAATGAAGTTAATAAAGGAAAAGACACCGATATTACTGTGGACAGTATGGATAAAGACACAGAAAAAGCCAAGCAAAAACCAGCAAAAATACAAACATTTCTACTGCAATAGATGCGATTGTTTCCATAGGCGAGGCACGGCTAAAAATCAGCACCCAACACAAAATAATGAGGGTGAAGCTTACAAAAATTTGTGCGTAGAAGGTTCTTTCAGCTTGGTGCAGTGTCCACAGGAGAATATATGATTTAAAGGAAAAGAAAACTATTGAGTGAAAAGCTAAAAGTCAAAAAACTGTATTACGTCTTTTTCTATTTCTAAAACTGTTTTTTAAGGATGACCACCATGCTGTAACATTTTGATAAATATGTAATTTTACTCTTTTTTCCTTTTACTTAAACAGTTATGACGTTTCTATTTATAAAATCGTTAAAATTTACAGTTTGTTTAGTTCTTATATTGTACTATTGGAAAAACTCAATCCTTGCTTAAAGCGTCAACCACATATTATGTTATGACTTTTGGATGCATAAGCGTCATGTTGAGGTACACAAATTTTTTTGAAGCGCATCCCAGGAATGCACTACTTTCTTGAGGTAAAATGAACCCTGCTTTACCACTGAAAACAGCTAAATGTCCATCTCTGACAAACCAAGAAGAAAATAAACATATTAGCGCAGACATAGATGGGGTCAGGAAACGCACAAAGCTCTACACATCCGACCTACAGGAATAGATAGATAGATATAGATATACTTTATTTATCCCAAACTGGGAAATTTAGATGATGAGGAATGGAGAATCATTCCTACGGAAATCGAGTCTACCTACCAAGGCCTATCTACTCGACTTGAGATCATTGGCAGAACTAAAACTACGCTCATTTGACTTTTGCCCTTTAAAAGTTTTTAAGTGCAGATCAATGAACCCAAAGGTTTTGACCTCAGTATTTCTAACATCTCATGGTGGCCATGAGCTCATGATTAGTGAGGTGACCTTATGGTTACCCCTGAACCTAAGAGAAGGCCCCAGTTAGCACTCTAATAAACGTTCAGAAGGTGTTCTTGGTGGAGATCCATCATGCTGCAGGTTCATTAGGGTTAAAATCAGCCTAGATCAACATCAGCAAAAAAACAGAGGAAAAAAGAAGAGGCGAGGAGCAGAAGAAGAAGACGAAGACAAAAAAGAAGGAGACGCAGAAGACGAAGATGAAGAAGAAGAGCTGAGGAGGAGAGGTGAAGAAAAGAAGAGGTGAGGAGAAGATGGGTAGAAACACAGGAAATTGGCAGACTATGGGGGAGACGTCTAACTCGGCAAAAGTCGATACTCAAACTGAACCTCAGCTTTACTTTAGGAATATTTCATGGAAGTCACGTTGTGTCTGTGACTGGTGATGTGGATATACTGTGGATAAAAAGAACCTCTACCTTAAAGGTAAAAATTCAACATCAGCTTTACTTTTGGTATTGCTACACACACACACACAGTCACCAGGAACTGAAGCTGCACTTCTCTCAAACCATGACAACATGAAAGCTAAGAGCTAAACATTTAAATACAATCAAAGGTGAGTCAGTGCTTAACGATTCTCTGTGCACACCTGGTTTATACTTCATTCATGCTTCACACACCTGGTTTATACTTCATTCATGTATTACACACCTGGTTTATATCGCTTCTGAGTTTGGACCGCTGCTCCCTGGGACAGCTCTGTCCTGCTAAAGAGATTTATAAAGTAGAATAAAGGATTGAAGTAAATAAATACATGTGAAACTGATGTTTATCTTTACTTTACAAAGTTATGAAGGACCTATTATCAGCTGAAGATTTTTTTAACAATGCAAGAGTGTGGTCGAGTGTGATAAATTCATGTTATTGAGTCATCACTTTGTGTTTCCATAAATAAAGTTTAGTGTTTCTATGTGAACTAAAGGGAACGCCAACTGAAGTCCAGCAAAGTGATTCAACAGAAATGAAATGTTAACGACACAAAACATTTGTTTCAGCAGGACACAATTTATATGTAAACTTAAATGTATTTGATAATTGTATTACCACTTTTCCACTATATACATCTTTACATTCAAGTCATCAATGAAATGCCACTGCAAAAAAATGCAAAAGAAATTTGTGTTTGCTATCTGTACTTTCCTTTTTTTTTCTACACTGAAAAAATGTTTTGTTGAATGAACATAATTTTCTTAGTTATTTTATTAAGTTACATATTTTATTATGTGTACTAAAATGATCATTTCTACGTAAATTCTATTAAATTATATACTGTAAGTCCACTAAAACTATTTTGAGTAGATTTAACACAAATTCCCTGAGTAAATCCAATTAAATCCATTTTAAATGTGTGTAATTATGTCTGTGTAGGTTCTCAGTCATCCAGGTCATGGTTATCCAAAAGCTATTGAGTCAATCCACTGGATGTTTGTTGGTATATAATTATGCATGTTTTTCTAATTTTTTTTGTATATTTTCAAATCAATTGTTTAAATACTATCTATTTTTACTCAGCTGACTCCAATGAAATATTTTTATCTATCATATATCACACAGAACCACAAAATGTGTTTATACAGCTAACTTTAATATGGAACAAATATTTAACATTGAACAAACCATACACAGTGGGCCACATCTGGAAATCAAAATAAAAACAGATCGCATTAACCTTTCCTTGCCAACTTCACAAACACCAAACAAAACAACTGTTGCTGAAGAAATTTTACAGTCCAACACCAACTTTGTTCTTTAGTCCAAGGACCTTCGGGGAAACCTTTCCCATGAGTAATTTTGAATGAATTCGTAATAGCGTCTCAGTTCCATGGGGTGGGCCAGGTTCAATGCGTAGATCACTCCAAGCATCACTGCACAAGCCTGGGCTGCAGAACCAATGTTGTCCAGGATGATTGCTCCATCAACAGAAATTACTATAACATCATGATGTCCAAGATCTCCATTCTCCTTGCCGATGGCGTAAATGCCCATGGCCCACTTCTGCATGTCTGTCAGGATGGTATTTCCTTCAATGTCCTGTATATTTTAAGCAAATATGAGAAAAGGAAAACATTAGAATGCTTTGCAACATATTAACATTTTTACCATACATTATACATTTACAGATTACACTGTCCATTTGTGCATCAAGAGTTTTATGGGTACTGTCTGTTCCAAGGTGTAGTGTTGTGCTTCAACTCTATGGCTGGCTGTATCATATAATCAACAGGAACAAAACATTTTACCATACTGATTAGGACAGGTAAAGCAGAACAAGAAACATAATATGTCAAAGATTCTATAATGGTGCACTGTAATAGCAAATTCTTATTTTTTTAAACACAACAGGCACCTCTGCTGTACACTGAAGGGACCCAGTGGGAAGCCAAAACTAGAGGACAAACAACTTAAGAATCTAAAATACAAAGTACATTCACAACATTAAACTTACCATATAATCATGGATCAGATGTCCATCATCCTCACCAAGGTATAGGCAAAATGCTCTAAGGACTGCTTCCCATTTTGAATGAACATCACTTGCAGCCTGTGTTAAGAGATTCCACTAATTAAAAATATTTCCAGGCACTAAAGTAATTACAAAATATTTTCAGTAAAGCATAATCATTAATAAAAACTTTTCAATCCACGGTTATGTAATGAATAACCTTATTCCTTTTATAACAAAATAATTGTGGTGTGGTTACAATATGTGACATGAATTGGTGTGTAGGATGGAAGTGCTGTGTTAAGCACGGTCAAATATCTTGCTCAGTACAGGTGGTACACATTAACTGTTCCAAAAGAGAAAACATGGCAGTTTTTTTTCGTAAATATGTCAAATATGTGTCTTACATTAATGATTGGTATGTGTCTGACATTAATGTTACACACTTGGACAAAATGTTTGGTACTCCTCTGTGGATGACACAAAAATCCACAATGGTTATTGAAAACACTTGAAACTTACAATAGTAACAATAAATATAAATTTATTGAAAATTAAACCATCAAAATCAGTCATCACTTTTTAATTGTCGTTCAGCATAGTTTAAAAAAAAAAAAACTAATTACTGAAACATGCCTGGACAAAAATGATGGTACCTCTGTAAAACATTGGAAAAAAATTGACCTGAGAGACACAAATAACTCAGGTGTTTCCTGTAATTGGCATCACAGGTGTGTTGAATCTCATAAGTAGTCAGTCTGCCTATTTAAAGGATAACAAATAGTCACTGTACTGTTTGATGACTTCGTATGAACTGCACTGAAAATGCAGAAAGCAAAGGAGAGAGTCGTCTCAGGAGCTTAGAAAGAAAATTATAGACCAGCATGTTAAAGATAAAGGCTATACGACAATCTCTAAGCAGCTAGATGTCCCTGTGACAGCAGCGGCACATATTATTCAAAAGTTTAAGATCCATGGAACTGTCGCCAATCTTCCTGGACGTGGCCGCGAGAGGAAAATTGACGATAAATTGGATAGAACAGTTCGAACACCAGGACACCCTAGGCCAGAGGTGGATGATTGACTTTGTTGTTGTATCATCAGACCTCCAACCGTGTGTGTTGGACACTCGGGTGAAGAGAGGGGCAGAGCTGTCAACTGATCACCATCTGGTGGTGAGGTGGATCCACTGGAAGAGCAGGAGGCTGGACAGACTCGGCAGACCCAGACGTGTTGAGAGTCTGTCGGGAACGTCTGGCAGAAGTCAGTGAGGTCTTCAACTACCACCTCAGGGAGAGCTTCTCTTTGATCTCGCAGGAGGATGGGGACATTGAGTCAGAGTGGACCATGTTCTCCACCTCCATTGTCGAAGCGGCTGCTCGGAGCTGTGATCACAAGGTCTCTGGTGTCTGTCGCGGCGGTAACCCCCGAATCCGGTGTTGGACACCGGAAGTAAGGGATGCCGTCAAACTAAAGAAAGAGTCCTCTCGAATCTTATTGAATTGTAGGACTCCGGAGGCAGCTGATGGGTACAGGCAGGTCAGGCGTGCTGCAGTCCAAGTTGTTGGGGAGGCAAAAACTAGGTGGTGGAAAGAATACTTCCAGGATCCCCTCAATCCCACTACCATATCTTACACTAAGGAAGCAGAGGCTGAGGTCTTAGAGGTGGACTCGTCCATCACTCAAGCTGAAGTCACCGAGGTGGTTGCCAAACTCCTTGATGGCAAAGCACTGGGGGTGGATGAGATTCACCCTGAGAACCTCAAGTCTTTGAATGTGCAGGGACTGTCATGGTTGACACGTCTCATGGCAGTCAGGGACAGTACCTCTGGATTGGCAGACCGGGGCAGTGGCCCCTTTTTTCAAAAAGGGGGACCGGAGGGTGTGTTCCAACTATAGGGGGATCACACTCCTCAGCCTCCCGGGGAAAGTCTATTCCAGGGTACTGAAGAGGAGGATTAGACCTATAGTTGAACCGAGGAGGAACAGTGTGTGTTTTGTGGATCCGGAGAAGGCATTCGATCGTGTCCCTCGTGGTATCTTGTGGGGAGTGCTTTGGGAGTATAGGGTTCGGAGCCCTTTGCCGGCAGTAAGTCAGACTTGTTCCAGTTGCGCGTTGGACATCAGCAGGGCTCTATCACCGGTTTTGTTCATAATCTTTATGGACAGAATTTCTAAGCGTAGCCAGAATCCGGAGGGAGTACGGTGTGGGGACAAAAGTATTTCATCTCTGCTTTTTGCAGATGATGTTGTCCTGTTGGCCTCATCAAACCTGGACCTTCAGCGTGCACTGGGACGCTTTGCAGCTGAGTGTGATGCAAGTGGGATGAGGATCAGCACCTCTAAATCCGAGGCCATGGTTCTCGACCAGAAAAGGGTGATGTGCCTTCTTTAGGTCGGTGGAAAGTCTTCGCCCCAAGTGGAGGAGTTCAAGTATCTTGGGGTCTTGTTCACGAGTGAAGGATGGAACGTGAGATTGACAGACGGATCAGTGCAGCTTCCGCAGTAATGCGGTCGCTGTATAGGTCTGTCGTGGTGAGGAAGGAGCTGAGTCGAAAGACGAAGCTCTCGATTTACCGGTCAATCTACGTTCCTACTCTCACCTATGGTCACAAGCTTTGGGTCATGACTGAAAGGACAAGATCCTGGATACAAGCGGCTGAAATGAGTTTGTGCCATAGAGTGGCTGAGCACACCCTTAGAGATAGGGTGAGAAGCTCAGTCACCAGGAAGGAACTCGGAGTAGAGCTGCTGCTCCTCCAACTTGAGCGGAGCCAGCTGCGGTGGCTCGGGCATCTGTTCAGGATGCCTCCTGGATGCCCCACTGGGGAGGTGTACCGGGCATGTCCTACCGGTAGGTAGAAGACCTAGGACACACTGGAGGGACTATGTTTCTTGGCTGGCCTAGGAATGCCTTGGGATCTCCCCGGAAGAGCTGGAAGAGGTGTCCGGGGAGAGGGAAGTATGGGCATCCCTCCTGAGATTGTTACCCCTGCGACCCAGCCCCAGATAAGCGGTTGAAGTTGGATGGATGGATAGTTCGAAAGGTATCCAAAGAGCCCAGAACAACCTCCAAAGAAATTAAAGATGAACTCGAAGGCCAAGGTACATCAGTGTCAGATCACACTATTCGTCGTTGTTTGAGCCAAAGTGGACTCCATGCGAGACTACCAAGGAGGACACCACTGCTGAAAGAAAATAATAAAAAAGCGAGACTGGAATTTGCAAAAGTGCATGTTGACAAGCCACAAAGCTTCTGGGGGAATGTTCTTTGTGCAGACAAGACAAAACTGGAGCTTTTTGGTAAGGCACATCACCTCTATGTTCACAGACGGAAAAATCAAGCATATGAAGAAAAGAACACTGTCCCTACTGTAAAACATGGAGGAGGTTCGATTATGTTCTGGGGCTGATTTGCTGCATCTGGCACAGGGTGTCTTGAATCTATGCAAGGTACGATGAAATCTCAAGACTATCAAGGCATTCTGGAGAGAGATGTGCTGCCTAGTGCCAGAAAGCTTGGTCTCAGTCGCAGATCTTGGGTCTTCCAACAGGATAATGACCCCAAACACACAGCCAAAAACACCCAAGAATGGCTTAGAGAAAAGCATTGGACTATTCTGAAGTGGCCTTCTATGAGCCCAGATCTAAAACCGATTGAACATCTGTGGAAAGAGCTGGAGAAGACACCCTTCAAAACCTGAGAAAATTGGAGGTGTATGCTCACAGAGTGGGCCAAAATACCTGTTGAGAGGTGCAGAGGTCTACAGAATTCGTTTAATTGCAGTGATTGCCTAAAAAGGTTGAGCAATAAAGTATTAAGTTATGGGTACCATCATTTTTGCCCAGGCCTGTTTCATAAGTTTGTTTTTTTTTAAATAATTTTGTTGAACCACAATTCCAAGGTAATGTTTGATTTTGATTGTTTAATTTTCAAAAAATCTTTTGTTATTGTTACTTTGGTAAGTTTCAAGTGATTTTGGTGACCATTGTGGGTTTTCTTTCATTAACAGAGGGGTACCAACAATTTTGTCCACGTGTGTATATTAAACTACACATATAGACAACAATGAATGAACAGATATCTCTTGTAAGATGTGCAGATGTTTGGCTAGTTTCTGGAAAAAACTAGCCAAAACTGCCAGCAGTTTTCCTGCCAGCAGTTTTCCTTTTTCTGGAAAACTGCTGGCAGCTGAGGCTGAAGACTGTCTAACCATGCCATGAAGGTCATCTCCGGTGGATGTGTTGAAATTCACTGAAATTCAGCTGTTATCTGTTGCACATTAAAAAAGTGGGAGAAGACAAATAAGACTACACTCAGTTATTAATGTAATGGTGATTCTCGTAATACACAGAGAAATCATAACACATAGTGGAAATGCACAATGAAAAGAGGCACACTGGATGGAAGCAAGCATGTATTTACCCCATTAATTCGGAAAAGTGCAGGCCATCTCGCTTTCATCTCTCCAGCACCTGGACTTCCATGCACTACTTCTTTCCTTCGGTAGGAGAAAGTTTTAGACATCTTTAGACATCCTCTCTCTTGCTCCGTTTCTTTGTCTAACATAAGCCAAAAGTTCAACTCGCAAGTTTTTTCAGACTGTCATCTGTTTCACCAGCGGGGTGTGAAGGACAATAATTGACCTCTGCCTTTTTAGCTTTATTTACATTTTTGGCTGGGAAGCATTCATCTATTGATTTATTTTTCAGCGCATTAACAGTCACTTCACGACATCCAATGTTCCGCATGTTGTCCAGTAATTAGTCATTTTGTATTTCAGGCTAATCATCCAGCTATATATCCAGTGGCAGACAGACCTTGCAAACAAGGAATTTTTTGATGAGTGCACTTGCTACATCATCTGGTGATTTTGTAGATATTCTGTACACTGCAAAATTTCTTCAGCCAGTTTATCTAGGATGTCGGACTTCAGCCCTGGTGTAATCTTCAGACCTGTGCAAGTCTCTCTGAATATTTAATTTCCCCACTGGAGCTAAACCTCCATATCATATGGAAAGCGAGGAATGGTGAAGTCACAGGGCCAGGCACGCATTCTCAGCTCACTGTCTGAATGGGACAGAAGGATGGTGGTGTCGGAGTTAGATGAAGACATTGAGGACACACTGAGGTGTGTGACTGCTTGACGGGTTTACAGATGATCCAGCAGTGTTTGGAGAGTTTGGCCTTGAAATTGATTCATATCCAAACAATTTTGCAAGCTTAATTGTTTCTCTGTCTTGAATGTCTTGCACTGATGCAATGTTCATGAACTCATTATTGAAGTCAGGATCCATGAATTGAATGCAGAAGTTTCTTTCAATTCCAAATATATCACAATTTTTTTTGTGTATGTCCATTAAAGTCGTTGGCTTTCCTGAGTGGAGATCAAGTCTTCTGTAATAATCCTCTTCTACGATGACTCTCAGCTTCATGGGCTCTGCCATTCTTTAATCTAAAGATGAAAGAAAAACAAAAACAATAATAAAAAATGAATAAACAGAAGAACACGTAAGCGCAACATGATTTAGTGTGATCTGACCTTGTATATGTATGAATCTTTTATGTGTCACCATTCAACGGCCTCCAATCCTGTAATCTGCCAAGGGGTACTGGTCCACAAGGGCACCAAGTTGAATGAGGGAGACATGATAGGTTGGACACAATTTAAATGCTCTAAAATGCTCCATATACCAAGCAACAAACTCTTTGACAATGAAACTCAAGTTTCCCTCTAAAACAACCATCTGGACTTCTGCAAAATCAGACAAGCCACCAATAGACCCACAAACAACAACCATGCCCTCTCTATGTCACTCCATTGACAGATGCAGTCTTAGTGAGCTGAATGTGTGCAATATTAGGGTATTTTAGTTTCACAGTTGAGACAGCTGAGACAGTCAGGGTGCATTTTTTAGTTATGTTCAACTCCAAGTAATATGCCATCATGAAGTGATATTTCACTGCCAAGGATAACAGTATGTTTTTGAAGCAGCGTGTGTGACCAGCGACATGTTAAAAAAAAACTATGCTTCAAATCTCATTGTCCACAAGCAAACAAGTGGATCAAAAAATGGAATCATCTTTGGATAATGTTCAGCGAAATGATGTTTTGGTAAAAGTTTTATACCGGGAATCACCTCTTATAGCCTGCATCTGTGATCACAGATTCTTTCCTCAAGGAACCCAAGTGACTTCGCAGTATGTACTGGTGCCACAACTAAATCCATAATATCCCCCAGGTCGAAAATTATCTGCCAGGCTGGCTCATTTGAGGGCACTAACTGTCCAATCAAAAATGGGAGAAAACATAAGAGACTCCAATTTTCATGAGCGTTCCCTCCAATAGTTTTCTGCATGAAGGTCTTTGGAATAGAATGTAGACGATTACCCGTCTGTCCATATGTAAGGAAATTTCAAAATGGACTCATTGAGACTGTCCAGTGGGAAATACTTTTTGGACATTGAATGGTTCAGGCAATGTGCCAACTCAACTGGTACTATGCCTTCAAAGAGGTCATGTGCAACATCTGGAGGGCAGCCAGTGCAAACATTGAAATGAGAAAGACATGCAGAGAGAGCACACGGCCTTTTAACAACATAACATGGTTTCATATTGCCCTCTGCTGAACTGACATGCACTTCATGTGTCTCTTTGCTTCTGAGAGTAAACGCATTGAGCCCACTTCTTTCTGCTGAATTTCCGATTTCTGGGTCCAACAAAAACAGCAAACGTATTCACCTACAAAATTCTCTGTTAATCCAGCAATTCCATGCACTCCCAAATTATCTGCCATAACACACTGTATTGTGCCCTTAACAAAATCACCAAGCTGTGCAATAAAAATGCCATGACTTTCTACAGTTACAAGATCCCTCAACAAGGGCTCTAGGACTTTTTCATAACTGTAACTCCTGACATCTTCAGACTTGCACAGTAAAGCCAAATGAATGGAAGACAATGAGGAATGGGAAAATAGGCGGTAAATTGCTGAGAGTCCAATAAATTGCACAGATTTTGTTTTTTGCGAGATGTGCCAAGCAGATTGCAAATCTCAAAATCATCCACATACAAATTAAGTAACACTCTCATTTGGCCTCCTGATAAAAACTTGTTTTCTTTAAAAAACAAACCATCTCGGTACCTATGTGTCACTTGTGTTCTTTTTCCTCTGATGTGACACTACTGTCTAATAATTTTAGAATGTGACAGTCTGTGAAAAGCTAGTGCAGAACTTTTAATACTGGAATATATTGCAGTGCTCTTCTGCATTTTTCATCCAATATACTGTATATTCTATGGCTTCTAAAACTTTGAAATTGTCCTTATAGTATTTTTTGCGCTAAAACGATGTTGCCAAGGGACAGCCTTATCAACTGACTTGCATATGGGATTAGATACACAGACAGTGGATGAAAGTTCTTTAATGACAGTTTGATCAACTTGCAGGCTGTAACTACTGAGCACTACTTGTATCACATCCGTTGCACTACACAGAGATGCTACTCAACAAGTACTGAAGTTCTTTGAGCAATTCATCAATTGCAGCACATGGCACACAAAAAATATTTTCTAGTTTTAATAATAATGCTACAAGTTTTTGTTCAATTATGTCTGTCTGATTGTTTGTTGTATTCAAATCAATATTAGGCTGGCTGTTGTAACAGCACTCCTCATTGTCTGAACCACCGGGCTCTACAGTTTCAATCACAGGAAGTCCATGGACTACATCATCCTTAATGTCTACAAATGAATGCAAGCTGTGTTTCCGACTTTGGTGAGACTTGAATGTACGATACATGTTGTAACTTGTATCTTGAAAACACTTAATGTGAGGGAATGTAATATTAAAAGAGAGTAAAGCTGTTCAAACATGCTAATATGATGTTACTGTCCGATTGGAAAAGCGATGACATAGAATCATACAGCACAGGAACTTAAAACCCCTACATGTGTATGGGAAATCATGAGGACACCTTATTGGCAACCTGTTGAACCTAGTTTCAACTATCCTTTACTAACAACCATGGTGAGACCTTGAGAGACAAGCCACACTTACCACACCTAAATTTGATTACATTCCTTTAGCACAATTGGCAGTTTTATTGATGAAATTAATGTCATGTTAAACTGATCATTGCATTACTTACCTAAAGAATCTAGAGGTCAGAAGCTTGGTTCAAAATCAAATGTGTAAACCTGCCAAATAAAAACACAATATAAAAAACATGTTATCAACATTGTCAGTGAAGAAATTTACACTAATTATTGAGTAAAAAAGTCTACATCTCAACTATGGTTCAGCACGACTGAAGTATACATCAAATGACAGATTATAGAAGAAAAGAGATGCTTTGTTATTTATTCCCAACTAGATTACTTTTTATGTGCTATACTTCTTATATTATAGATCACTTCACAGCATTCAGATATTGCATAACATATTTAAAAAAATAACATTTAACTTATTAACATTTTAAAGATGAATTTAAAGAAATTTGATGAGAGTAAAAATAGTAAAGAAAGTCCCATGTTCAAATAATATGTTGTTGGAACTGCAGTGGTTTTATCCTTTCTGGAGAACATATTTACTGTACAATGAGCAGATGCTCACGAGACGTTTATTTAAGATTAAGCCTTAAGCTAATACCGTTACTAATACTGCCGAGTTCATTAGTGTTTAGCCACATTTAATATCAGGAGCATCAACAAGCTAGCACATCCTGACATGGCTAGCTTAACCACCTGAATTAATTAGACCCATATCTGTAACTATTTGAGTACATAATCATTTGAATAAAGTAAATTGGGCTTACACCATGGTGAAAGTTAAACCAAACATACCAATTATTATTAAAGACTTACCCAAACAATTCGAAATCCAGCCTGTAACGAGGCAAACATCCAACTGCAGGGTGTCTCAACTCCAGAGTGACTGACCAGCACCCCAAAATCCTAAAAAGGCGGGATGTTCTTGCGCACCCCGCCTTTTTAGGATATCCGGTTTGAACAAAATCCAAACTTGATATGGTTAGGATTTTGGTTACTCTTAATATTTTTGAGCACCATTAAACTAAATAAAATACAATGCATATTTTTGACAAAATAGGACAAAATTACTTATAATTTGTAAGTGTAGTTAACAAACACAAGTATTTCGATTCAAATGTGTTTAATTAATGTAAGTAGCACTTACTAGGGGTCGTAATCACTTTATTCAGTGTACATAAAATTAGAAATTGGAGAACTGATCTTGATCCATATTTAGCAATGACTTAGCTGCAGGTGTAGTCCTCATGTTTAGGCAAGGAAATGGAAAGGTGGCTTCCTGCTGACGGGTTGGCTATGCTACATTAGCTCGAGACCTGATGGACACAAGTTACAACGGCTAGCTAGACAGGAAGCAGCAAGATCAGTTCATCAATCAGAGATCAAAACTAACATCTGAGGACAACAAACCTGTGGCTCGGCTTCTCTGTTTGTCTGTGTGCTTCAATAACTGGACTGGTTTCGCTTCTTCTTCTAAATCTCCACATATTTGTTAGCTAGTGCTAACATTTTAGCTCATGTTTAGGTCATATGCTCAGAGTAGGGTCATAAAAACAGTCACCGTATTACTGTTATTACGGTTAAAATGAGCTGATTATATTTCTTCTGAAGTCTTCCTGAATTAAGAAAGAGAACACTGTGACAATCATGTGACGGATCTGAACCAGGCTGAATGTGGGTCATAATGGGAGCCAGACCCAGTCTGAGGGACGTCACAAGCTGGCAGATGGATGGATGGATGGATGGATGGATGGGTGGACAGACAGACAGAAAGGCGGGCAGTTACACAGACAGACGCTTTATTAATCCCAAAGGAAATTTTAATTTTTTTCGCCCGCGATTTAGATAGGAAACAATACATTCATTCACACATTCCACATTCACTCATTCTATATTCACACATTCTACATTCACACATTCTACATTCACACAATCTACAATCACACAATCTCAATTCACACCTGCTACATTGTGATTACTTCAGCTCTTGATCAGAGCCCTTGGGTGACGTTCAGTCACTCAGTCCATCCCAGCACTAATACTTCCTGTTTATGCTTCATAGAGAACACAAGGAGTTGTAGACGTGTGACAGACATCAGCTGTGAGCCTTCCTCCCTTCCTCCAGCTGTTCGTTTTACACAAGCTCCTCTAGAAGGGCACATAACCCCCCAGAACCTTATATACTGAGGAGCTGTTTCCTCATCAACATGTGTAAATATATATACAGGAAGTCCTCAAGATACGAACATCCAACTAATGAACACTATTAGATACAAACATCCGACTAACCAACATTAGTAGATACAAACATCCCACTAGTAGATACTATCATCTGACTAGCAAACATTAGTAGATACAAACATCCCACTAGTAGATACTATCATCTGACCAACAAACATTAGTAGATACAAACATCCCACTAGTAGATACTATCATCTGACTAACAAACATTAGTAGATACAAATATCCGACTACCAAAAATTAGTAGACATGAACATCCAACTAACAAACATTCGTAGATACGAACATCCGACTCAACAACATTAGTAGTAGCCGTCATGTCAAACTAGTCGTCCCCCCCCCCCCCCAGCAGCATAACATCAACACCCCATAGGTTCAGATTTCACGTAACATGTCAACCTGACTCAGCAGATCTCTGACTAAGTGAACAGTTTGCTCTGATGTCAGTCTTCCTGTGGTCTCCTGGTCTTTCCTGTTGGCGTGATCTGCAGCATTTCCTCCTTCTTTTCTCCTCATCTCTGTGAACTTTTGAGCATGAAACAAACCCACAATGTATTCATGTTCATAGCGACGTTCACCAACATGGAGACTGAAGACAATTCAGGTCAGTTTGAAAGTTAGAGCAGTTATGTAGACTATAAACTACCTGTCAGACTACCTGTTCACATTTATTCATTACTGACAGGGTTGTCCTCTTGTAGGAACTAAATGATGTCGGAACAAATGTTGGCCGGGTTGGGTTTCTGACTGGAAGTATTAACTGATGCTAACGCTGAACTCTGAATGTTTTGCTAGTTGATGCTAACTATTGGAGTTAACTGAGTTAACATGTTCCACTGTGGGTTAGGGTCTGATGATATGTTCCCCCTCAGACTGAAGGCTCCCCTATGGCTGTGAGTTAACAAATCAACATCACAGCATTCAAAGGAAAAGGTGTTGAAATTCTTCTTCCCATTATGTCACGTATTTATCCACATGTGCTGCAAATGTGAATTCACTTTTTTACAGTTTCTGTCTTCAAGAAACACCCTCAAGAGGAAATACACCTCTTGAGGGTGTATTTACTATTTTAACTGACGTTATGATTCCTGGTGTTTTCAACATCGTTATTGTCATGTTAACATTTTACGTTCATCCACATGTGAAGCCCTGAGTCAGCAGATTTAACATCTGTTAAGGTAATGAAAGAAGAAGATGTTCCTGCTATGCCTGCCCAGTCACCTGCACATCCACCTGTACTTCCATCTGCACCTCCACCTCCACTATCATCACCTGGGGACCACCGATCTCAGACATGTCGACCACCGCACGTCGGACAGTGATCGTGGGTGTCTCGTGTACACTCCCGCAGCTGTGACCTGCTCCGTTCGGTTCAGTTTGGCCCACGGCCGCCTCATACGCGGGGAGCGAAGGCCTTACCCAGGTACTTGATGGTGAATCCCCGCGGTGGGTTGAGCGACCTCCGCATCCAGCCCTCCCGCAGCACCTCCAGGTGGTCCTCCTTCCCCTGGATCAACAGCACATGCTCGTCGATCCAGCCCAGAAAGAAGGTCTCGGACACGGCCTCCGTGATGCGCTGGTTCCACACCAGCTGCTGGCTGTTCTCCGCCTTGAAGTCGGCGAAGATCTCGTAGCCGGTGTGGTGCCGCTGCAGCTCGGTGCTCTCCGACACCCCAACCAGCCCCCCCGCCTCCCCGGCGCCGGCCCTGGACAGCACTATGGCCAGGGAGTGGGGCGCGATCTGCAGGAAGCTCTCCATTGTCGGTCCGTTCTACGTGACGATCGCGTGGCGTGTCATGAGGAACGCGCTCATGGTTCTACCGGTGGGGGACAGCATCGGTTCCGAGGGACGCTCCACGCTAGCTGCTAGCTAGCTGCTAGCTGCACCCAGCAGCCCGTTAGCCACCTAGCCTCAGCCTAAAGGACGGACCGCTCACCTGACGGCAGAATCACTCCGTCCACGTACCGCGACTACCGTCCGCTCACACCGCGTCCCGTCCACCGGAAACCACCGATGACATCCGTGACGGTCGGTCTGAATCCAGCCCGGCTGAGTCCTGCTCCGGGATCCGGGTCTGCTAGCTGGTGGCTAACGCGTTAATGAATTCACCCAGGCAACAGATGCAGCGACCCCCCCCCACCCTCCACCTCTCCATCCATCAGCAGCAGCTGGATCTCACTGGAGAGTGTCTGCTCCACTGGAGGCGGCGGGCCCGATGGGGGCGGGCGGGGACATCTGGACACGCCCACATTCAGCCGCTGCCTCAGTGGGCGGGTCAGCCCTACTTCAGTGGGCGGGTCAGCTCTGCCTCAGTGGGCGGGTCAGCCCTACTTCAGTGGGCGGGTCAGCTCTGCCTCAGTGGGCGGGTCAGCCCTACTTCAGTGGGCGGGTCACCTCTACCTCAGTGGGCGGGTCAGCCCTGCTTCAATAGGCGGGTCAGCCCTACTTCAGTGGGCGGGTCAGCCCTGCTTCAGTGGGCGGGTCAACCCTACTTCAGTGGGCGGGTCAGCCCTGCTTCAATAGGCGGGTCAGCTCTGCGTTCACTGGGCGGGTCATCCCTGCCCCAGTGGGCGGGTCACCTGAGGTTAATTTAAATGAACTTGTCCTACACATTATGGATAACGGAGCAGGTTTATGTTGTTTATTCAGGATGTGCGGCAGGAACTTCATGTTAACTAGAATTCATTTTTCAATTCTAACAGCATTTTGCAGTTCGTTTAAATCACATGTGTCAAAATTAAGGCCTGGGGCAAAATGTGGCCTGCAGGAGGAATAAAGGTCAGACTGTCTAAAAATAAACAGGTCAAAAGTGCTTTGACCAAAACTACATTTTGCACAGTGCATTAATTTAGCACATTTTATCCATCCATCCATGCATCCAGCCATCCATCCATCCATGCATCCATCCATCCATCTTCAACTACTTATCTGGGACCGTGTGACGGAGACAACAATCTCAGGAGGGATGTCCATATTTCCTTCTCCCCAGACACCTCCTCCAGCTCCCCTGGATGTTCCTGAGGCGTTCCCAGGCCAGCCGAGAGACCTAGTCTTTCCAGCATGTACTAGGTCTTCCTAGTACATGTCCCAGTCCCCAAGAAGACAAGGATCACAGGACTTAATGACTACAGACATGTACTAGATTTCCTCCCAGTAGGACATGGGAACACATCCCCAGGGAAGAGTTCATGAGGCATCCGGAACAGATGCCCAAGCCACCGCAGCTGGCTCCGCTCGAGGTGGAGGAGCAGTGGCTCTACTCCGAGCTCCTTCCTAGTGACTGAGTTCCTCAACCTATCAGCCACTCTACGAAGCAAACTCATTTCAGCCACTTGTAACTGGGATCTTGTCCTTTCGGTGAGAGTAGAAATGTAGATTGACCGGTAAATCGAGAGCTTCGTCCTGTGACTCAGCTCCTTTTTCACCACGACAGACCTATACAGCGACCACATCACTGCGGAAGCTTCACCGATCTGTCTGTCAATCTCACGTTCCATCCTTCCCTTACTCGTGAACAAGACCCCAAGATACTTAAACTCCTCCACTTGGAACAGACACTCTCCACTGACCCAAAGAGGGCACACCGTCCTTTTCCAGTCGAGAACCATGGCCTCGGATTTAGAGGTGCTGATCCTCATCCCACTCGCATCACGCTCGGCTGCAAACCGTCCCAGTGCACCCTGAAGGTCCAGGTTTGATGACGCCAACAGGACAACATCATCCACAAAAAGCAGAGATGATTTCCTTTGGTTCTCTTTGGTCCGGACTCCCTCCGGATCCTGGCTACACCTAGAAATTCTGTCCATAAAGACTATGAAGCCCATTATTATTATTAAGATTATTAAGCCCATTTTAAAGCTGACAAAAAGGTTTTGAACAAAGTTAATGTTCTAACTTATGCTTGATATTATTTGTCTCTATTTATTGGATAGTTTGATAATTGGTTAATATAGCTATGTGTGTTTCATAACCTGACAAACTAAAAGGATTTATATTATAACAGAGCAACAAGCAAACATATTTGTTCTGTGCAACTGTAATGTTTGTAACTTGAATAAGAAATAAATTCAGAGTTATTAAACATTAAGGAGTAGTTATATTTCTTTTACATTAAATATATGTGTATGTGTGTGTGTGTGTGTGTGTGTGTGTGTGTGTGTATACACATACATTCATAAGGTTGACATGTAAAAATGAAAGAGACAGCAGAGGGTATGGAGAAGGCGCCACGCCCTCCTGAAGGTAGACTACGGCAGCAGTATCGCTCTAACAAGGGACGTGTTTACAAGCATTTACACATGGAGAGAAGAATAGTTCATCTCCATGATGACCTGCATTCACTCTGGAGATGCAACCGGCATTGATGAGGATGAAAAGGATTGTGACTCAAGGATGCCAACCAAAAGGAAGTGCTAACAAACAACCAGACCTTCATGGAGCTCATTCACAGTTAATATTCTCACTACATCTAGTTTGGCACTTTTTCCCTAAATACCCGACTGAATGCCAGAGGAAATCTGTCCTGCCTGTGGCTATCAGACTTTACAACACCTCACTTTAACTCGCAGTGAAGGACACATGAAGCAGCAGTCAGTGTTACTGTGTGTATCTGTATATACTGTATGTACATTAATATAATTCTGTCTATTGATTCTTTTATTTATCTCCTTCACTCTTTTATTAAATTCTAAATTATTTAATCTTGTCTTACTTTTACTTTTGTTCTACAGTGGAGTGAGTGTAAGCAATTTCCCTTTTGGGGGATTAATAAAGGATTCTGATTGTGATTTTGATTGTGATTTTGTTCCTACTCCTCAGCTTGGTATTTCTCTCTCAGCCAAACAGCATCTTAATCCCTCGTAACAGCCTTCAGCATTACAGGTTCACGTTCAAAGCAAACAACCAGCCTGTAGTTGTTGGATTTGTAATCATTATTACACCTCCTGTCCATCTCCAAATGATGTTGACAGGAGCCTAAATTTATAAATCTGGGGTGTCAAACTCATTTTTATCCTAGGTCCACATCAGCATAATAGTTGTCCTCAAAGGGCCAAATGTAACTTATGAATGAAACTAAATGTAACTCAATTTAAACACTATGGATATCGGAGCACGTTTCTGTTCTTTATTCTAGACGCTAGACGTACAGCAGGAACCTTATGCTTATGTTACTAGAATTTCTTTTTCAATTCAAGCAGCATTTTGGGTCCTATTATGAAAAAAACATTTTTCAGGTCTCTACATAAACAGTGGTCCCTTTTTACTCGAGGTTAATGCATTCCAGGGAACCACATGCGAATAACGCATTCCGTGATATATCTACGAACTATTTATCCTATTATTTACGGTAATTTAAACTTTATGAACCCTTCCCATATTGATATTAAACCACCTTCTATCTTTATGACCTTTTCCCACACTCTGAAACTGTTTAAAGCACTTTTGTGTCTCATGGAAGTGCGCTGCGTTCTGAGACTCACGGAATGTAGCACGCTTTCGGATGCCGTCAGCCAATAGAATGCACGTACGGTATCATGTGCCTACCTACTAAAAATCCGCAATGAGGTGAAGTTGCGCGTGTTGATGTGCAAATGCGCGAGGAATTACTGTAATGCAAAGTTATGTGTCTGTGAACATATCCAGCCTTTAAATACGGGACAAGGCTGAATAGTTAAGACAACTGAACCCTAACCAAAAACTAGCCACTGATTTACCTTACATTCTGATCATGTGACCAATTGAGTTCCACATGCAGCAAACATTCATTTCAAAGCATCAGTAAGGTCTTAACATTATGTTAACATTATTTGGGATTCTCAGTAATAGATGTAGTATCCCCTGTAGTCAGCAGGTGGTGCTGTGGCACTGACAGGTTTTTAACATGTCCACCCTCTGAGGCTGGGTATAGACTGGATCAATGACAGTGGAGTTACGACAACTTTCTCTGTCATGGAGAACAAAATGAGTGAACAAAATCTCTCTGTTCACATCATGGATTCATCAGGCGTTTTTGTGGGTCCTGATTTGATATGGGTGTTAATAAACCTAACCAACGCTAACAGTCATTAACAGAAAATTATCATATTTTTCACTTTTTTTTTAGTTAGTTTAAACCCAAAGTCAAACTTATTCGTCCCAACAAAGACTCACAAAAGCAGAGTAAATATTTGTACACAGAAAAGAAAATGTTTCAGTAATTCTTCACTTGTGGTGAACAGTAGTCTCTTCCTTTGACACGTTTGGTTTCCAGCGGTCGTCCATGCATGGCTGAACCCCAAAGGAACAACTAATAATTGTAGTCTGAGTAAACCACCAGTGCACTGTAGGTCCTACATGAGAGGATGGTTTCCAGAGAGCTTCAAACGTCCTGTCTCCTCACTAGTAGAGTAACGCTCATGACTCTTTCATGGAGGAAACAACGTCGGATGGTCGACCTCACCACCATCAGCTGGGACAAGCATGTCCTGTGCAGTAATCAGCAGAGCGTCTGCTCTGCTGTTGTGGACCCGGATGTTTGCTCCAACAGGATTCTGGGACGGATCAAATCTGTTAGGGAGATGACTACGAGTTGAAAATGGTGACAGATACATTTTGATATCCAGTGATTCCCAGGAAATAAGACAATTACTGATGGTCTCACCTTCAAGAAGATGGATGGATGGATGGATGGATGGATGGATGGATGGATGGATGGATGGATGGATGGATGGATGGATGGATGGATGGATGAATGGATAGACAGATGGAGGAATGAATGGACTGATGAATGAATGGATGAACGGATGGACAGGTCTCCACCTCACTGGAGACCTGCCACGTACCAGCATGCTTCAAGACTTCAGCCATTGTCCCAGTCCCCAAGAAGACAAGGATCACAGGACTTAATGACTACAGACCCGTAGTTCTGACATCCGTGGTCATGAAGTCCTTTGAGCGCCTTGTCTTGACCCACTTCAAGGACATTACTGGCGACCTCCTGGACCCTCTACAGTTCACCTACAGAGCCAACAGATCTGTAGACGATGCTGTAAATATGGCACTACACTTTGTATTCCAGCACCTGGACTCCCCAGGATCCTACGCCAGGATTCTGTTAGTGGACTTCAGCTCTGCTTTCAGTATAATTGTCCCAGGTCTGCTCCATGACAAGCTCTCCCAGCTGAATGTGCCCGACTCCATGTGCAGGTGGATTACGGACTTCCTGACAGACAGACGGCAGTTTGTGAGGCTGGGGAAGCATGTCTCCGACACCCAGACCATCAGCACTGGATCCCCTCAAGGCTGCGTTCTTTCCCCTCTGCTCTTCTCCCTGTACACCAACTGCTGCACATCTGGTCAGCAGTCTGTCAAACTCCTGAAGTTTGCTGACGACTCCACCCTCATCGGCCTCATCTCTGATGGGGATGAGTCGGCCTACAGAAGAGAGTTGGACCGGCTGGTATCATGTTGCAGCAGGAACAACCTGGAGCTCAATGCTCTCAAAGCAGTGGAGATGATAGTGGACTTCAGAAAAGACCCCCCTCCCCCCCTCATCATCTGTGACCCCTGTAGAGTCCTTCCGCTTCCTAGGCACCACCATCTCCCGGGAGCTCAAATAATGAATAAATGGATGAATGATGAATGAATGGATGGATTGATAGATGAGTGTAAGAATGGACGGATGAATATGAATGGATGGATGAATGGGTGGATGAATGTGTGAATGAATGAATGAATGAATGAATGAATGAATGAATGAATGAAAGGATGGATGGACGGATGGATGAATGAATGTTCCCTGCAGGTGGTGAGAACACAGAGGCTTGTTGTGGCCTCTGCCCATGCTGATGCTGTCCAACATTTTCATAGATAATGAACCCAAACACATCATGACAGGTCGTGACATTAACGCTGAGTCAGCACACAGACCAACGAGTTGTAGGAAGTGAACAGAGCACCGCATCAGCCTGAACACAACCCAGTCACGCGGCAGTAGCTCGGTCCACTGGGTCTAGGACTGGGGACCGAAAGTCGGCGGTTCAATAACCGGGTAGGCCAAAACACCTGGAGAGTGAGCTGGCAGTTTGTTTCAGGTGCATTTAGACACACACACACAGGCAGGCACACACACACACACACACATATACAGTATATACGTATAAGTACAGTATATATAATCACAATCACCACTTTGAGGGTCACGGTTCTGGAATCCACCCCTGCTGGCTATGGGTGAGACGTGGGGTACACTCTGGATAAGACGCCAGCTCATTGCGGTGCCACACAAAAGACAAACAACACTCATACCTACAGACAACGTGGGGTGGAGCAGTCCACCTCAGCTCCAGAGACAGGAGGCGACAGTCCTGCCCAACAGGAAGCCATGTGGGTGTTGTAGTTTCCACAGGCGTTACTCCACTACAGTTCACCATACAGCTCCTGTACTGATGCTACTGCTGTCTGCTTCATGAACACACTGTTTTTAACATTTATTGTCCTGTATGTAAACAGCTCCGTACATCCAACCCCCCTTTTCAGCCTGGAATACCTTCCAGGCAGCTTTCCCTCTTCTGAATCCTTCTGGTTCCGCACTGACATAGTTTTAGAACAGAATACATGTGATCTCATCTAATCAGGATACAGAAAGACAGACTTCATGGGATTACAGATACATTTACTAAAGTAGTGGATGATTAGGCAGGATTACATTTGGCTTTCATTAACACTATGGGTCAGCAGCTGTCTGACACTAAGTAACAGCTCGTGAAGCTCGGGGTTTAAGCACGCTTCATATCATCAGAAAGAAAATAGAAAGTGTTAGAAGTGTTCAGGTGACACCTGGAATATACATCCATGAAAGCGACACTGCTACTGGGAGGCTGGTGGGGGCAGACCTGAAGGGGGCTCCGACCTGATGGAGAGCGTGACAGGCTGACCAATGTCAGGTAACTGGGTAACAGTTTTACAGGGTAACAGTCTTACTTGGTAACAGTCTTATAGGGAAACAGTCTTACAGCGAAACAGTCTTACAGGGTAACAGTCCTTCGGGGTAACAGTCTTACAGGGTGGTGACAAGGCCAGCATGGAAATCAAACACATGTCGTATGGTTAGCTTCACTCCCTGAGGGACGCCGTGGGCTCGACCTCAAGCCCTTGCGCTCAGCGTTTGTGGACAGGATGTCAGCGCCTGTCCACCTGTGGCACCAGCGCTGTTGGACCCCCCGCTGCTGTATCTTCACTCCTACAACACAAACAGAAGGGTTGTGTTCCAGAGAAGCTTTCATCTGAACCGATCCAATGGTTCCGACATAATTTTTCTGACCCAAACAGAACCAGATAAGCTTCAATACATATCAGATGTGTAAAAAGACTGAATAGCAAGAAGACCCAGAACATAAATCCATTAAAATCAGACAATCCCAAGTTAGGACATTGATTTGGAATAAAAATACTCTTTAAACAGGAAGGTACCAAACGCACCATAAATAAATTAATCAACATTTAGTTAAAAAACTAAATGTTGTCATAGTAACAACAAAGCTCATGTTGTCATAAAACTAAATGTTGTTATGGCAACAACAAAACTCATGTAGTCACGGCGACAACTAAACTCTGCACCACAAACCTTTGTCTGGGGCTGAGCCCCCTACCAGTCTGACCCTAGCCCCCCCCTCCCGATGGTGAGGATGACAGCTGACTGGTTACAAAGCTGAACTAGTTGTAAACAGAGAAAACACCGTTCAGCTCCTGAACAGAACAGTTCACACACTCAACCCGTTCAGCTCCTGAACAGAACCGTTCACACACTCAACCCGTTCAGCTCCTGAACAGAACCGTTCACACACTCAACCCGTTCAGCTCCTGAACAGAACCGTTCACACAGAGTGTTGACTGTGTGCTTCATGTTTGTCCACTTCAGGCCTCTGGAGGTGAGAATCACAAAGAAGAAATGAGCACACAGACTCCACGGCGCTGCCACTTACCCCCACCCCTCCCCAAGTCTCTCTCTCACACACACACACGCATGCACGCACGCACGCACGCACACACGCACACACACACACACACACACACACACACACACACACACACACACACACTCTTTCCACCAGCTGCTGTCTGATGATGACTAAGTGTTTTCCCTTCCTTGTTTCAAAGAATGTAGGAGCAGATGGTCTGGAGAGGCAGAGCAGGGGAACGTGTTGGAGATGCTGCTGGTGTGTATGTGCGTGTGTGTGTGTGTGTGTGTTCTCAAAGTCCCAGACACCAGATGTTTAGAATGGAGGGGAAGTGGAGCTGGCGCCATGAAGGGCAGAGGGCAGAGAAAAGGCACGCGAACTGAAACCACACACACAGACACAGACACACACACACACACACACACACACACACACACAGACACACACACACACCTTCACACTATCACAATCCTGCTCTTTCACATGTAAACTAGCTGAGGGCTTTCCTCCTGTTTGCTTTTACTCTGTGTGTGTGTGTGTGTGTGTGTGTGTGTGTGTGTGTGTGTCTGTGTGTGTGTGTGTGTGTGTGTGTGTGTGTGTCTGTGTGTGTGTGTGTGTGTGTGTGTGTGTGTGTGTGTGTGTGTGTGTGTGTGTGTGTGTGTGTGTGTGTGTGTCTGTGATGAAAATCTTTTGAACTGACTTTGAAACAGAAAGGTGTTGAAAGGGGCCAGTTTTTTTAGTGAATGTAGGAGAAACAGGCTGAAGGAGGTGGTGGGTTCCAGTCCAAGCAGCCAACCACAGACAGTGTTGTCCAAACCAAGGACTGAAGTAATGTCAGTTTCACAAACACATTCGTGTATTTATTTTTGTATTTTTTATTACGTCTATTGTACTTTATATTATACATGCATATAAATGTATTATTATTATCTCCCCATCTATATATTTGAATAAGCTCAATTGAAAACCTCACAGTCACTCTTTTGAACTCCACCCACTACCTGTCAATCAAGCGCCCAACCAATCACGGCGCCCAACCACTCACGGTGCATCTGCCAGAAGGAATCACGTGAACAATATGGCGTAAGGCATCAGGCAGCGAGGCTTTTTGTTGGGGTTACGGCTTTCGTTCACACAACAACGCAGATATACGGGCCGAAAACGCTGGCCAGAGTGAAGTTTTTTGGAAAACTGTGTTGTCATGTGGACACTGTATCCGAAACTTTTCCTATCCAGGGGGGCGTCTGCAACGGTTGCGAAGATATTTGGTGGACTAACGAATGCAAGGACGAATGAACGGACAAACACATGAACACTGACAACGAAAACCACTGCGCAAAAACCGCTGTGACGTTAGTGTGTGTGACCCATGTCTACGTGTACACACAGAATGGACAGAGTTAAGACCAGCTATTTTCTGACCTAAAACAGCTGCACGTTGAAGACGCATTGATAAACATGTTTGACAGTTGAATATTTGTTCATCTGTTTCTTTTCTTTATGAGTGTGTGCGTGCGTGTGTGTGTGTGTGTGTGTGTGTGTGTGTGTGTGTGTGTGTGTGTGTGTCTGTGTGTGAGAGAGAGAGAGGCAGTCTCAGCATGTGTTCAGCTACTCCAGGTGTGTTCCACCTCTGCCAGTGTGTTTGGCCTCCCCAGGTGTGCTTGACCTCTCAAGGTATGTTATACCTCTCCAGGTGTATTCGACCTTTCGAAGAGTGTTTGAACTCTCCAGGTGTGTTTGACCTCTGCAGGTGTGTGAAGCTCCTTCTAGGACGAGTTCACTCTGAATGACGTTATCGCTTCTCATCACAGTGGATTCATGTTTTTAGGGAGCCACAACTGGAATCTGGGGGTGATTGTCAGTCGAGTGAACTCTGACCCTCACACACCAGCTCAGATTGAACCAGATCAGATAAAAGACATGTGACTTCAGAACACCTGGATGTCCTCTGAAGTCTCCGTTTCAGGCAGAATGAAACCTCTTTTAATATGTTAATTTAAATTGTTGTAGATGTGACAACAGCTCGATGGGTATTTCCTGGAACAGCATATCCATATCCTGGGGGGCAGGAGGTGGCCTGGCCAGGGGGCAGCTCTGACATCGCTCTGACATCAGTTCAAGGAGTTCAGCAGTTGACAAACTGTGAAGGTGAACGTCCTCTGATCTCCAAAAACAGAAAGTACAACAGATATCTAGAACACGGCTCCTGAAGCCAAGCCCAAAGGTCTCGTAGGTGGGACTCAAACCTGAAGTCCACTCTCCTCTGCTGGACATCTACATTTCCTTTGTGCATCTGGAATTTGGCGTCACACAAATTCCACATCAACAATTTTAAATACACCTGGATTAAAAATTTACAGGAGGGATGGAATAGGATCAGAGAGGCCTGACCCAATAGGATTAGAGAGGCCCGACCCAATACGATTAGTGAGAGGCCCGACCCAATAGGATCAATGAGAGGCCCGACCCAGTAGGATCAGTGAGAGGCCCGACCCAATAGGATCCAAGAGGCCCGATCCAATAGGATTTAAATCATTAAAGAAATAATTATAACGGTGACTTCAGCATCAAACCAGGACCAGATTTTAGTAACAAACCAGAGATTCCTTTCAATCTTCTCATACATCAACGGGTCTGTGCAACCACAATTACACTCAGCGGCTGAAAACTGCAGTAGAGATTCAAGCCTTCTGTCCATCCGTCCTTCCAACTATTAATCCATCCATCCATTAATCCATCATTGATCCATGCATTAGTATGTCTATCCATCCATCCATCCATCCATCTTCTTGTAGACAGGACGACTGTAATCGTCTCATCTTCAGCCGCTGTTCAACCTCACGGGTCACGGGTCTGCTGGAGTCTATTCCAGCTGACTGTGGGTGAGAGGTGGGTACAACCTGGATGCTTCGCCAGCGTATTGCGGGGCCGCTCATAGACAAACAACCACTCCCACACACACACACTTATGGATAATTAACCTGACGTGCATGTTTCTCGAGGTGAGAGGAAGACGGACAACCTGGAAAGAACCCACGCAGACACGGGGAGAACATGCAAACTCCGCACAGAGTAGGACTCAAACCCACAACCTTCTTGCCGTGAGGCAACAGCGCTACCCACTGTGCCACCATGCTCGTAAAATAATAATAAGACTGTCAAACAGAACTGTGTTAGTAGCAGTTAATTACAAATTTAGGCACAAGACTCAAAAACACTGTTGGACAAACAAAGATCTGTTAAAACCGATGAAGAAACTGCCTCTGGCCTTAAAAGCTGCATTGCAAACCAGATTTAGCCATATCAGCCGTAAAGATTAGTGGAAGCTCTTTCCCACTGCTTATTACATCCCGCTTCAAAGCGGTAATGTATTGTAATTGTCGGTATTCGTGTGTTCATCCGTTTGTCCGTGCGTTCGTCCGTTAGTATGTCCACCAAATATCTTCGGAACCATTGCAGATAGAAAGATGAAATAAAAAGCACATTACTCGGGGGGCAAAGGAGATGAAAATGAAATGATGACCTTGACCTTGAGAAAGCTAGGTCAAGGTCAAATTTCAACTTTTGTTTCAGCTTTGACCCACCCTGAGAGGTCAAAGCTATGCACTTGTCAGGTACTACTTTCAGGGTACCCTGACCTAAGTCGAGGGATGTTGCAGTCTTTGACTGCCTTGGTTCTTGTTCACTCTGCAGCTGCCTTCACTGGCTGTTGTTGTTTTTTATGTGTGTTTGTTCATTTGTTTGTGGTGCAGCCTCACCTTCCTCTTCTTGCTGCCTTTATGTGGTGTTGTTGTTTATGTCTTTGTTTGTTTGTTTGTTTGTTTGTGCATTGTAAAGCCTCACCTTCCTCTTCTTGCTCCGGCCCTCAGCCTGCAGCGTCCTGGTGCACTGCTCCACGCACTGGGAGAAGCTCAGGCTGCTGGTGTCAGAGCTGTAGTCCAGTTCGGCCAGCTGGGCCAGGGACAGGATGTAGTTGCAGGCGATCCGTAGGATGGCCAGCTTGGAAAGCTTCTGGCCATAGGAGTAACACGGCACCTGGTAGGACGAGCACACGGGGAGGAGGACGTGTGTTAGAAACAAGGTGAAGGGTTAGAGAAGACCAGTGGATACAGCTTCAACAGCTTGTATAATGCCAGGTGATCCAGTCACAAGGGGGTGGTTCTGAGTCCAACAGTTCATGCATACATTCAGAATAAGTCTTCATACTGTATGTGTCTCCAGGAACACGCATGATCAAAGTTACACGTACACCGCTGGGATGAGTGGACCAGAGGTTTTCAGCACCAACAAGAAAACTTTTGTGGCCCCTGCAGAATCTACAAGAACAATAGACGATGTGTTGTTCCTGGTTACCTCTAGTTACTACTTACCTCTGGTTACTGGGTACCTCTGGTTACCGGTTACCTCTAGTTACTAGTTACCGCTGGTTACTGGTTGCCTCTAGTTACTAGTTACCTCTTGTTACTGGTTACCTCTGGATACTGGTTACCTCTGTTTACTGGATACCTCTGGTTGCTGGTCACCTGTGGTTGCTGGTTACTGGTTGCCTCAGGTTACAGGTTACTAGTTATCTCTGGCAACTAGTTACCTCTGGTTAATAGTTACCTCTTGTTAGTGGTTACCTCTGATTAATTATTTGTAGCTACCTCAGGTTACTGGTTACCTCTGGTAACTAGTTACCTCTGGTGACTGGTTACATCTGGTTACTGGTTACTAGTTACTTCTGGTTACTAGTTACTTCTGGTTACTAGTTTGGAGTTACCTCTGGTTACTGGTTACCTTTGGTTACTGGTTACTTGTAACCTCTGGTTACTAGTTGCCACTCTCTCTCTGTCTCTCTTTCTCTGACCCTGTCCTTATCTTCATTTATTTCTTTTCCATCCAACCGGCAGATGGTCCCCAAAAGAGTCTGGGTCCTGCGCGGAGTTTCTTCCTCGATGAGGGAGTTTTTCCCACCACTGTCTCCTATGGTCTGGAGGGTTCAGTTGGGTTTTTCTGTCTGTTAAAGCGCTTTGGAATGTCTGTTGCCATGATTAAGCGCTATATAAATAAAACTTGATTGATTGATTGTTAAAGACATCAGTCAGTGGTTCTGAAAATAGTCTGAGGGTCACTCAAAGCTCAACCAAAGGCCTAAAGGAACTATAAACGTTGTTTACTCTAATGTATTTGTAAAATATTGTATGTTTAAAATGTTATCTGATCAAACGTGAAGGTCTGCATAGTCCACCTGTAAAGGACGTAAAGGAGGGACACCTGTGGACTACAGACCTGCATGCACTCATGATGTGATCACATCTGACACCTGAACAATGAATTCAACTGGTCTCCAATCACTTTGATAAACATGTTTTATAGCGTGTCAGATGGACACTGTGAGCTGAGCGGCTGCTAACAGTCTAGACTCTAGATCATCCTCAGAGGTCTGATCATTCTTGTCTGGAGGGACAGGATGTCCACAGGTGGCGCTGCAGGAGGAGGTTCCGCTTAAATTGGTTGGAGGAAGTCAGAGCAGATGTCCAGTGCCTACAGTCCCTCATGAGCAAACCCCATGTCAGTGACGGGACGTGACCTCAGGGTCACGGTTAGAACCCGGCTGTGTGCCGGGTTCTGAATGTGAACAAGTGGACCAGAATGTGAACCTGTGTTTGTGGAACTCTCGGAGCCAATCACGCTTCAGGGGCCCCACCCAACATACTACAGACATGTAGCACCCGACACACATCTGCTAGCTGCACTGGGATGCAGCTTGCAGATGTGTGTCTACCAATTAGACGGTCAAACGACGCCTGATCTGTGTCGTCACCCATGTCTTTGAGGTACAGCTTCAGACGACGAACCAGAGAACAACAGAACCAGAGCGGCTGCAGGATGGGGGGAATGACAGAACGGGTCTGACCTGCTTCCTCAGGGCCTCGAAGGCGGCGCTGATGGTGTGCACGCGGGTCCTCTCTCGG
Organism: Antennarius maculatus; assembly: GCA_013358685.1. Lineage (NCBI taxonomy): Eukaryota > Metazoa > Chordata > Actinopteri > Lophiiformes > Antennariidae > Antennarius > Antennarius maculatus. The sequence goes on from CM023614.1 coordinate 3,601,183, forward strand.
GCATTGGCCAGTAGCCTTCTGGTCTGCTGGATGGCTTTGACTTCTGGAAGACGCCCTGGGCCGTCGTCACTCGCCCCGCCCCGCTTCCTGGGAGAGTCCTGAAAGCAGAAGTCACAGGTTCTTGTGGTGACCTTGCCTCTAGGTGTGGACCTCCAGAGGGATCACCTCGTCTTCTGACCCCCAGAAAAGGGAAGCCATGCACCTCCTGAGGGTCACCTGTGCAGCTCGTCAGTCGGTTTAGGGGGGGCTGAATGGCAGACCTGTTCCACTGATGCTCAGTGATGGCCTACAAGAGTGACATCCTAATTCGAGAGCTTTAAACGTGAGCAGCCACAGCTGATATTTACAGCAGGAACACAGCAGTTTTCAACTCCAAACCAGAGGAAGTCAGGTAGAATTAGAAAAACCATCCAGTCTGGATCCAGGCTAGCCCCACCCCTGGAGGTTGTAACATACTTGCTAGTAGGACCAGAGCAGCGCACGTAACTCCTGTTGCCCACATGGCCTCTCTTAGCGTGTCGTGGTGGAGCAGGAGATCTGTGTCTGGAGAAGTCCTGTCAGAATCAGACCTGTCTGAACCGACAGGCACCTGAACTAAACGCTCATCAATCATCAATAACGCACCTTCACAAGTAACACAACATCATTGATCCGATCCAATCTTTTCTGCTTTTCTGTTCCCTCAAGGCTCTTCTTCAACCATGAATCCATCACCATAAACACCAAACCTAAGAGCTGCTGCTGGCTGGTTGTTCACATTCAGATGAAACATCAACCCTCTCACCATGAACTGTTGTTCCAACCCAAACCAACCACTATCCTCAGTAATGACGCAGCAGCAGTCAGTTCAGAAGGAATGAAAGTCAAGTTCAAGCAGAAATAAGAGATATGAGTCTGTATGAATTCAGACATAAACAGAAATAAACTAGAACCAAGACAGTAAGAGACTGCAACATCCCGCGACACCCCTGATTTCAAAATTTTACCCTGACCTATTTTCAGAGTAGGTGAGGGTAAGTCGCGGGATATTGCAGTCTCTGAATTCAAAAGTTTACCCTGACATACTGTACTTTCATAGGTCAGGATAAATTACTTTTCAGTGAATTAAGGTTAAAAGTCATTCCAGTGCATCGACTAAATGCAGAATCACAATAAAACATGTGACCTGTTTCTTTGTCAGTGAACTGAGACTGCAACATCCTGTGACTCACCCTGACCTACTGCCAGGGTAGGACAGAGTACCCTGAAAGTAGTACCTGACAAGTGCATAGCTTTGATCTTTCAGGGTAGGTCAAAGCTATTCACTAGCTCTGACCATAGATCAAAGCTAGTGCATAGGTAGATCAAAGCACTAGCTTTGATCTGTGGTTTTACACTGGCCTTCTCCTTCATCTTTCTATCTTATCCGGTTCCTGAGTTTACGAAAGTTGAAATTTGACCTTGACCTAGTTTTCTCAAGGTCAAAGTCATCATCTCATTTTCATCCCTTTTGCCGCCCGAGTAATGTGCTTTTTGTTTCATCTTTCTATCTGCAACGGTTGTTAAGGTATTTGGTGGACATACTAATGGACGAACGAATGGACGAACACACAAACACTGACAATTATAATACATCACCGCTTTGAAGCGGGATGTAATAAATGTTTATCAATCAGCAGCTCAGATATGATCATTACCTGACATGATCAATACCAACAAGAGGATTCCAAGTGAAGTCCATGTTCAAGAGTTGGTGCCCTGAGGTCTACATGATGATCTCTACGTCCATACCTCCAGGAGTTCCTGAGGAACGACTGGTTGTTCTCCCTGTCCAATCACACAGCTCTGACCGGCACTAGCTGACTGGACACGGTACGTCATCAGCTCTCTGCCCACAACTGACCTGATCCTTTACGATTGATGAAAGGTGTTCCTGTTTAACTGATTAATCCTCTTCACACACACACACACACACACACACACACACACACACACACACACACACACACACACACACACACACACACACACACACACACACACACACACACACCACATGCAGGGAAGTGTTCCACTCATTCACCTTAGGTGACTCCACCTGGTGGTCCACATGCATGTGGAACTGGGAGGACTGGGGGGCCCTGGGCCCTGGAAGGGGGGGCTCCAGGGAGTAGGCCGGCTGGCTGGCTGTGGTAGGCGGGGGGAACAGTCCCAGCTTCAGTCTACTGGACAGAGGCTGGTAGACGGCCGGGGGCCAGGAGCCCATCTCAGGGGGAGGAAACGCCGAAGCAGGTAACTGGGACAGTTTGGAGGGGGCCGCAGGAACGTTGATGCCAATCCTCATGTCAATGGCGCCAGTCTGGGCCGGGGCCCGGTTGGGTTCTGGCGGTCCCGACAGAGTCCTGGTGGTGCTGGTCAGGGTGTCCGGTGACATCATCAGCTGTCTGTGCAGTGGGGCCAGCATGCTGACGCCACATGCTTCCGTCTGGAGGTCCTCCACCGAGTCCACGTCAGACGTGTCCACCGGGTAGGCCTTCAGCCGCCTGGGCTCCCGAGACTTCCTCTTGAACTTCTTGTTGGTGCCGGGGGCACCGATCAGGATGGGCTCTTGGATCGACCTCTTACAGGTGTGACTGAGAGAATGAGGGTTCTTCATGTTCCAATGATCCGTCAACAAGTTGGAAACACTGGTGGACCTTCAGCTGGACTTCCTGTTTTACGTCCACTCAGGGAGCCGGCGGGGAAACGTTTGGTCCAATTCAGAAAGTTAAAAGAAAAAAACATTTAAACGTTCATCTGACAGATTTGGAAGCCGTGGTCGCCTGCAGCCGGCGGTCATGTGACTTCCTTTGCAGCAGGTTTCTGTGGCTCCACTCTGTCTGCATAGCAGTCCTGAATAATCCACACTAGAACACAGAGCAGTGGAACATCTGCTGCTCTGGATGCGGACTCATGTGAGAGTGTGGAGGCCTGCAGCGGAGCTGTCGGAATGGCTCCAGCCAGTCTGCATAGCAGCACTGAGAATAACCCACACGGGTCCACAGTGGGCTGCAGCTGCTACAGAATGAACAGGATGCAGCTCGCTGCTCCACACCAGACACAAACCCGCTCCACCCGAGCGGGACGCCGTCCTTCACGCAGAATAACCTCACTTTCCACCCGTGGCTGCGATGAGACCAGCGTTTGTGACTTTCTCAACTCCAGCAAACCTCTGTGGAGCGACGGAAGCCTCAGAGCTCCCGGTGCTGGTCGGTGACGCGCCCGGGTGAAGCCTTCCCCGACGCGCCGTCCCGGTCCGGGCTCGTCCCGCACCGGGTTCGGGTCCGGTGCAGCGACTGTCCGTTGAACGGTGCGGCTACTTGTGAAGGGGGACGGACTCTCCTGACTTCCTATGATCTCCACATTAACGATGCTGCGGTAGTTGACATCGGCGGGTCGGTTCGGTCCCGCGTCCTGCTCGTAATACCGCGGACAGGCAGAGGGGCTCTGGATCCTGAAGCTCGACTGGCGTCGGTCTGACTGAGGCTCTCGACCCCCCCCCCCCCCTCTCCACACTCACACACACACACACACACACACACACACACACACACACACACACACGCATACACACACACACACAACACACACACAGAGGGAGGGGAAAGAGAGAAGTCTCTCTCTCGACCTTTAAATGTGATTTAAATGAATCTCTGTTCCTCTCCTTCTCTTTTTGTTCTTTCTTTGGTAAAAAACAAAGTGACTCAAATTGTTTACACAAACATGTAAACACAGCACAGACAACAACAAACAGTCGTCTTCTCAGCAGCCTCTCTATGTATGTATGTATGTATGTATGTATGTATGTATGTATGTATGTATGTATGTATGTATGTGTGTAACTGACTGACAAACTAAATGACTAACTGACTAATTAACAGATTAATACAGATTAAAGAGTCAGTCTTTACTTCCTGAAGCTGGAGTCAACACATCTTCAATCACCTGACTGGACTGGGTTCTTTCTCCTGGTACACCCTGTCCTCAGGCCTACCTGTTGACCCCCATCCTTAAAGGCATTAACTGCGGGGAACAAGAAGATACACAGACGAGGTGGCCGAGTGGTTAAGGCGATGGACTGCTAATCCATTGTGCTCTGCACGCGTGGGTTCGAATCCCATCCTCGTCGAGATTTTTAGGGGCAGTGGTGGTGGAGCAGGTCGTCCAATGTTCCAAGATCGGCGGTTCCTGCTCCTGCCCAAAAGAAAAAACACCCAGAGTGTGAACTGAGAGCGAGAGGCGTCAGCTCAACTCCGGAGCACTGCCGAGGCGCCCCTGAGCAAGGTGCCGTCCCCCTCACAAGCTGCCCATTTGGGTGCCCCCCTGTGTGTGGTTGTGTGTATTACAGGGGCCTGTGCACACAAGTATGTATGAGTATGATTATAACAGTAAAGTTTTAAAAAAAATTAAATCAAAATATAATCACAAAACAAAAAGTAACATTTTCGGGAAGCCAAAAATGTGTAGGTCAGGGTAAATTGTTGAATTCGGGGGTGTTGCGATGTTGCAGACTGACTGCCTTTTTAACTGTCTTTGTAGGTTTTCATTTTACCAAGTGATCCAAAATTATCCAAAGCTGTTTAAATAAGTCCAGTGGACTTTAAGACTTTAGGACTTTAAGTGGACTTTACTTTTTTTCTTGAAGACATTTCACCTCTCCTCCAAGAGGCTTCTTCAGTTCTAGTGGTGGCTGGTCTTGTACCAGCTTATTAGCCCTGGGAGGTGTGGTCACTGCTATTTCTATTCCAATGCATATTCTCAAGACCTGCCTGGCTCCTGAACAGTGGTCGATGGGAGCACCAGGGGCTTCTATGGTGGTGGGCTGTTGAAATAAGAGTTTCATCGAGCTTTTGTTTGCTAATGGTGGTCATTAGAATGAGACACCCCACCTGGGTCAACCTGCTGAGTCATTCTTTTGGGGAGTTTCGAAAGAACCTGATTGTAACCTCCAGCGCTCTTCAGACCAGGCTGCTTTGCCTTACCGACAGACGCCATGACAGTTTATGTTGTCTGTCTGTGGTTTAGAATGAGGGGTTAAATCCTTGAGGAGCACCTGTTGGATCTACAGATTGATGTTTCCCACAACAACTTTCGTGTTTGTTACTGGTGGAGGTTCAACACTTAATGACCGAGAGCAGCAGTTTATTAATCTTTATTAAACTTTATTAATCCCCTATAGGGATCATTATTTTTCCACTCCAGTATACAGTAATCCCTTGCTTATTCACACTTGAAGACACGCGGCTTTACTACATCGCAGATTTTTAGTAGGTAGTCACGAGATACCGTACGTGCATGCTATTGGCTGACAGCATCCATGTGTGCGATGCGTTCCAAGACTCAAGGTTCCTCCTGCAACTTTTCTTTAATACAAAAGTGTTTTAAACAGCCTGTGATAACCCGTGTTGTTCTGTCGTGTGTGTGTTGCCCGGAGTTGGCCTACGTGTGTGTGTATTGCGTCTCTTCACATCACTGAGAAAGGGGCGAGAGAATGTGAGCGGGAGATCATTGTCAGTTTTTGTTTGTTTCTTGTTAAGGTTGGACGCCAAATTAAGACAGTTCAAGGAACATCATGCGCATCATCTTTGCCCACCATAAGAAACACCAGGAGTGTTACAAGTCTACAAGAATGTGGGAAAAGGTAATACATATATAAGGTGTTTTAATATCAGTATGGGAAGGGTTCATAAACGTTTAAATTACCCTAAATAATAAAAAAAATACTTGGTCGCTGTATTGCGGAATTTTGTTTTTCGCAGGTGGTCCTGGAACGCATTAACCCCGACTAACGAGGGATTACTGTATATTGGTCGTCAGTCACACACGTATATATGTGGGTACGGGCTCGTAACACACACACAAGGGGCCTGTAGGCATGCAAGTGATGGGGGGTAGAGAGGCAGGCAGCTCTTTCGTGGTTCGCCCCAATGAGCAGCTTATAAAGGGGATGGTGCTTTGCTCAGGGGCACCTTGGCGGCACTTGGGAGGTGAAATGACACCTCTCACTGCCAGTTCACACTCCAAAATTGTTTGCCCGACACGGGTCTTGAACCGGCGCCCCTCCAGTCCCCAGTCCAAGACCTAGTGGACTGAACTACTGCCACATACATGCAAATATTAGCTGCAGCTGTGAAGATGGATAGTTTCCAGTTATTAAACCACGCTATTCAGCCTACACGTAGACTCTTTTGGAATGCTTATAACTCCCTGCAGGGAGTCGATGGCATTCTGGGGACGTATCGTAGTCCCCTTCCTGTAAGAAAAATAAAACCTTCATTTTGATCCAATACCTGTTGTACAGCTGGTTTCCACAGCTGGCTTCCACACTGAATACTTGACTTGGAAATTTGTAATTGTCAGGCTCGTTCCATTTGATAATTTGTGTTTTGATTTAAATCTTAAGATGTCGGACCATGGGCATCCAGACACCGATGTGTGTATTTGAGGTGTAATCCAGTATGTGACTCCTCAAGCTGCTGTCCTCGACAGCTTTCAATTGATTATGTCAGTTGATTCCTGGTATTACAGTATTGTCTGTGATGATGTAGCACCAACATACTTCCATGAGTACAGCTCAGAGACCAGGACTTATCCTGACCAATGCTAGCCACGCTGTGTGGTTTCTGGGGTGAACACTGCATTGAGTCTAGAAACTGAAGAACTGCTGTTTAATTACCTCTCCCAGGAGGTCCCCCTTCACCAGTATGGTTGTGTCTGACTGTGGGCAGTATGACACAAACTCTACTTGGTAAATTTTGTTCGAACTCGGTATGAGGGTTGGGCATCAGAAGGAAGAGAACCCGCTCACTGTTGAAAGAAATGAAACAGATTTTACTCTCACCAACACTGACAGTCTTTTATCCATTTCTATTTATGACATTTAACAAGACATACTTTGATCAAAGTGGGATGACTTGCTGGTCAGAGGACAGAGTCGAGAATGATTCTTTTTAGCACTGGCTCAACACAAGGCTCTTTGGTTATGTTTTTAATAGAACATAATTACGGTGAAACAGAGGGAAGGGCTGGTAATGTTCCATGGAGGAAATCAAACTTTAGAACTAGAACATGAAGAAAACCACCATTAGTGATATATTCTGTTTCTTGAATGATGGATAATAATCTCCTAATGATATAAATGAAATCAAGATTCTGCGGGCAGGTTTTCATGGTCCAGGAGTCACATGATGAAGATCATCCAATGACGGGATTGTTGCTGTCAGGTGTGACGACGTATGGGGGGAGTGAACAGCCCTGACAGAGGTTCTCTCTCTCTGAATGCTGTCTGCTTTTTATAAAAGTCACTGTGACTATCCCTAATGAATCAACGTTGTGTCCATGACGACACCATGGTGAAGAGGCTTTCATGGTTTCATTAGTTAGCAGGTTTGGACTGTACCTTCACCAGGTAAGGAAAAGAAAGTGAACATCTACTCTGAAAACAACACCTGACTATGAGTCCTACTTCAAGGGCCTTGTGTCCCTCAACAGCTGTGATGCTAACACACAGGTTTAACGCACAGACAGCTCACTGCTCGTCACAGTGAGTGGGGGGGGCACCAGTGGGTTAGTGCTGGCGTCCTGCTGACTGCTCTGAGTGGAGCTGCTCTGTGGGGCTTTCTTCTGCTTCTTCTTGTAACTGGGCCAGCGACACACCGGACAGCAGTGTCTACCTGCAGCCAGCCAAACCACAATGCACTGCTGGTGAAAGACGTGGCCACAGGGCAGACTCATCAGCAGCTCCTCGGCCACAAAGTTCTCCAAACACACCACACATTCCGAACACTGCAGAACGTCACGGGGACACGCTGAACCACCACAGTGCTGCTGGTCAGGAGCACCTTCAGGGCCGAGGCAGCTGAGGCAGCAGGCCCCCCCAGCTGGGGGACACATTCCATTCTCATGACCAGAGTAGGAGGACGCTTCTGCAGCGGGCTCCATGTTGGTGGAAACACACACCTGGGAACTGCTGTTGTGTTTGCAGTGCGGTCTCTTAGGCCTTTTGCAGGTGGAAGACGGTCTGCTGGGACCAGCGTGAGGGGAATCAGTCTTCTGTCTGCTGCTTGAGTCTGAATCCGTCTTATCTTCCAGCAGGAGACCAGAGCCTTCGCTTAGGTCTTGACCAGGAGCTCTGAAAGTCCAGGTTGGCAAGGCTTTAATGTAGTCCATGTTTATTAAGGGGCGAAGCCAGAGATCTGGAAAAGCCAGACGCTCAACAATGAAGTTGGCATCTTCCTCCCAGTCTGAGTGGTCAAAGGGAAACTGCTGCAAGGATGTGATTGGATGGAGCAGACAGGATATGTACCAGTCCCACAAACTAGCCAACCACTCAAGGTTGGTGGTGTTGTCCTCTTGGCTCCTGATGCCACAACGGCGTTTCTTCTCAAAGTAGTCAACCAGAAGGCCGTGGGCCAGGTAGGTGGACAATAAGAGTGCCGGATGGGACGAGTAGAAGGTCCAGTCAGCTCGAACCAGGCTGGCCAGGGTGGTGGTGTCAGCGTAGCGAAGCAGCTTCAGGCTGTAGCCGTACAGACTGTCCAGATAGGGGAGCTGGAGCAGAGCCTGGGGAGCAATCAGTCAGTGATTAGTTATTCGGGTACTACCAGTTCAGTTCTCAGCTCTGTTCAAACAGTAGAGTCACGGTTAAGGAAAGTTAATTGTCTTCATTCAAAGTGTTTCTATAAATGTCATCATTCAACATTTTCTATAAATGTTATTATTCAACTTGTTTCTATAACTGTCATCATTCAACGTGTTTCTATAACTTATCATTCAATGTGTTTTTTAACTGCTATCATTCAAAGTAGTTCTATAACTGTTAATATTATATGTGTTTCTATAAATGTTATCTTTCAAAGTGTTTCTATAATTTATCATTCAACGGGATTTTTAACTTTGATCATTCTAAAAATAACGACTAGCTTCTAAAACCTTCAGTGGTCTTCCTCCACTACATGAATGTGTGTTCACATGCACACCAAACTACTATTACTATACTATATATACTACTATACTACATATTATAAACATATATATCTTAAATATACACACTTATAAATATACATGAGAGACTGATATTTATACATAAATAGAGTTCATACCAGTACAGGAAGCCATGTCACCAGCAGCACGGAGTTGTAGGTTCCAAGGGTTCTGATCAGAACCACAAATCGTTTGACTGTGGCTCCCTGTTCATAACAATGAACAGTTACAAATAAAGACAAATAAAGATGATACAAAGCTCACAATCTTTGGGTCAGGCTATCATTACACTAACAATGTCAAATATGAAAGATTCTTTTCTTAAAAAAACAATTAAGTCACACTACAGAAAAACTTTTACAGTATATATGTATTAAAATCACAACATCCATAGGATGTAATGTTATATCAGTAATAATCATCTGGAGACACGATGGACCTGTTTACTGCATCAGCATTTCATTACGCTAAGGGTGTCCAATCAGCTAATGCTAACAGGTGTGGCTGGTCTGGCTAAGTCTGGCTAACAACAAGACAAAGAAATAAACATACTTTATTAATTATTAATCTCACACCAGAGAAATGATCTTTTCCACTTGTTAAACATACACACACATATACTGTATATATACACACACACAGTATTTTCTACACTAGAAGGTGCACTGGATTATAATGCGCACCTCTAATGAATTGCTTATTCTATAATTTATTTCATATATAAGGCGCACAGGATTATATATATTATTAAAAAAATATATTTAAAAAAATAAAATGAAAAAATCTAGTGGCTGTAGTTGCGCTATCCATCCACTAGATGGAGCATTCATGACTGAGTACCTTTAATCAACTGAACGGTAACTATTGTTATGACAACGAGGCCATTCTGAGCCTCATCAAGAAAACCTGATCACTTGATCACTTTACTATCTTAGAAAGAAGTCAACACGCATGGGTTTTTTTCCTTAGCTGCTGAGATTTACTGATAAAAGTACTACAAAATACTGTCGTGCAAAATTATCTAAAAATATAGTCAAATCAGATTTTATTTCAATAGCGCCAAATCCTAACAGAGGTCATCTCATGGATCATTCCAAATAGAGCTGGTCTAAAGAAGTTTCTCAAGCCTATTTACAGACGGCCAACAGAATTCTCCAGGCGCAAGCAGTGGAGAAGAGAAGAGAAGAGCAGAGCTGATTCTCAGCTCTCAGTGTCATGTGGTGACACTGAGAAACTCAGCTCTATGAGCCAGACAAGGTGGCGTATTTGACACTCCGTCTGGCAAAATACGGCATATTAAAAAAACCTGACATTAAAAACTGGTTAAATTCATTACGAGTGGACCATTCAGTTCGAACAGAGCGTATTATTTCCTGCTATGAAGTTCGAAGCAGATATTTAAGTTCCGACGTACGTCTTCGTTTATTAATTAAATCTTGTTTCAATCGATCGGTAGTCGAGTCGGAGGTGAGGTGCAGCTATTTGCTGCTGCACTGTGTGTCCTAAACAATTTTTTAACCAGTTTTTAATGTCAGGCTGCTAATTTACTGGCAAAAGCGACGCTCTGTTTTACTCATAGAACTGACTTTAATGTCAGTGTCTCACTGCCGTAAACCTCACAGCACGTCGCTGCAGACAGAATACACAAGCTCTTTATTTCCCTTCAGGGATCAGATCAGTATATAAAATAAAAAATAAAAAAATGCTACGTAAGATGCTATTTGGCTAATCAGGCAGATTTATCACTGCTCATCATGGAGTTTAGTGTAACACTGCCTACGTCCCTTGAGCTAGCTAAGCTGGTTTTACACAGCAGTCCAATGTCCCATGTTGTCATTGGATAGAAGAGTCACGTTTAAAACGGTGCTACCTGGGTGATGAAGAGATCCATCCAGGCCATCAGGTTGATCAGGACCAGACTGAGAACGAACAAATCATTCACCTCCGGTTGGACCGAACGCAGAAAAGTATCCATGGCAACCAGAGTCAGAAACTCCCCAGTCCTGAGATTAGAGAGGAGGTGGATGAGCAGGGTCAGGAAGACAGAGAGAGGAGAACAGACCAGGGGAGAGGAGTGGCCAGACAGAACCAGTCCATCCAGCGACTGGTTCACTGACGACCTCATCACAGTCTGATGCGTCACGTTCTCCAGTCAGTCTAACGGGACCTCGAGCTGAACATGTAGAGAGGCAGCAGCAGCATCACGGAGAAAACGACCGCAGTCAGCCTTCAGGTAGATGAACACCTAACAACTAGCGATACAAGAGGCAGGATGAGGCACGCCCGACTGACGGGGAACTAGCTGACTCACTAACTCTAACAAAATTAACTAAACTAACTAAAGTTACTAAACTAACGAAAGTAAATAAACTAAGTAACTAAACAAACTAACTGAACAAACGAAACTAACTAAAGTAAGTAACTGATGAAAGTTACTAAACAAAAGTAACTGAACTACACTAAATTAACTCTAACTAAACTGACCTAACTAAAGTAACTAGGCTAAGTGAACTAACTAAATTAACTGAACTACTTAAACTAACTGAACTAAACTAACTCAGCTGGTGCAGTGTCACCTTGAGTGTTAGACAGGTTTGACTGTACATCACCTTAATGATGGATAATGTAGATGAGAATGACAGTCACACAGACAGACCAGCAGACAACCAGGCAGGCAGACAGAGCACCTGTTTCCATAGCGATAGATGCCCTCGGGCATCTTAAGGATGTATGCCGGGCTGTGCGTCACGCCGATCTGGGCCAGGATGCTGTGATTGTCCCAGTGACGGACGTCCACGTAGATGAAGTCGATCCTCCCAGTGAACTTGATAGACAGGGCGGAGAAGAACGCCGGTGGCTGGGCCAAACGGGTGAACAGGAACATCTTGAGTGGGCGGGTCTGGTCAGAGCGCCACTCCTCAAGCAGCTGCTCAGAATGACGCAGCGTTTTGATGCGATGAGCGACGTGAGACGTCATCCAGCGGAGAATGTGCTCGGCCTCCATGTGGCGGCCGCTGTACTCCTTCAGCATCACCTTCCCCTTCGACGCCGACGTCTGAGGAACAGACATGACCAGAGTGGACCGGGTCCACCCACGTTTCATACACGACCTGCTGGACAGAAGGGACAGCGTCCATGCAGGAAGACAGAAGTCATTTCACAGAAAACTCTGAAGGGGTTGTATTAAAAAACACATTAAAACACATTAAAAAACACATTTTTTCAGGTCTCTATTTGTACATATACATAGTGGTCCTCCTTAACCCTACCCTGCCACAGTCTGGAAAACAAACGCTTCCTGCATCAATAAATATTTGGAATATTCTGGAATTCATGGCTGGACAGAATCAAAACGATCGGATATTGATTTTATCACTATTCAATAAACATTGTTGAGGGCCATGGATCAGTATGGGGTAAGACATTTCAAATACAGTGTAAATGGACATCTGGCAGCTGAATGACATGAATTAAAAAAAAACAACAACATGTGATCTTTAAGGCTCTTTTAAAACCTGTCTCATCATAAAATAAAAGACACCAAGGAAACAACATGTGTGCTCTTTACTGAATGCTTTCACCTGGAGTCATCACTTTGCATTGTAGGTTTTTGTATGAAAAGTGCTTTATAAATAAAGTGGAAAACAGAATCCCACCCCTGTCCTACGTAGGAACTATGAAACATTTAACTGAACTGATCTGCAGTGGGACTGAGAGCAGGCAGCTCCACCTGAATATTCCACCTGACCTGTGGTCATGAGAACAGTTGAAGGTTCCAGTCCGTATCCCAAACTGAGACATTCTCTGGACTATTTTCCTCCAGTGGGACTGACTGATCAGGGCTTCCTGCTCCTTACCGATAACCTACACAGACACAGATACACAGACATGTCCTAATGTAAATGCAGTGGTTTGGAAAAGCACAAAGATCATCCCCTGAAATGAAAATGAAATGATGAGTTAATAAAATAAATGTTTAGGAGAGAGAGAGAGAGACAGACACAGAGACGCAGAAAATTTTTTTATCTCTTGCGAATGATATTTTTTTGTTACGGCCTCTTTAAGACTGTTGTCATTTTTGTTGTCAGAGCTACTTGTATCAGGAGGTGTCTCAGGTGTTTCTTAAGCAATTTTCTTCGCTTTACTCATTCTTGTGTTAATGTTTTTCCTTCTAAGAGCTATCTTTAATAATTCCTCGCCTATCACAATATCATCATCCTCCTTGTCTTTCTCCAGGAGAGACTCTACCATCCTGGCGACTGTCTCTCTGGCCCCTTCAGCCTTCACCAAATCACTCTGTCCTTCCTTTGTGCTGCTATCTGTGTCCTCCGTGTCATTATGTGGCTCCGGATTGATAGCCGGCGACTGTTTAACCTTTGCGCTGTCACCTGTGACCTCTGGGTTGATGCAAGAAAAATTACTACCCCTTTGTTCATTCGGGAGCCTGCCTTAACGCTGTCGTAACCGACCTGCTCTTCCACCGCTAAACACACCTCCCCCACCGAGCAGTTGGGGACGGTGTTAACTTTATCCCATGCTGCCATATGAGCTTCGCCAGAGCGGCTTTCTCCTACACAAATAGAGAGAGACATGTGTTAGGCACATCCGTGGTCTCAGTGATGAGTGAAGGACATGCAGGATGGTCCTCAGTGGAACCAGAATGTCCCCGTAGAGAACTGGACCATCTCCACTGAACCTGGTCTAGAACTGTGATGAGTCCAAATGTTGGACCCGACTGTCTGCTGATGTTAGACACCCCTTCATCCAGGATCTCCAAATAATCCTTAAACATCTTTTGATACTTGGGGTTAAAATCTGAATGATAACACTCGGGGCAGAGCAGCGGGGCAGTTGTCTCACAGTAAGAAGGTCCTCGTTTTCGATTCCCCCTGGGGCATTTCTGTGGGGAGTTTGTATGTTCTACTTCTTGGTGTCTACGTCCTCTACAACCGGTCATTCTAACTTGTCTGTAAACAAGAATGTGAGCATTAATGGTCAATCATCAATGTGATGCCTTGGCAACTCATCCAGAGTGTACCTAGTGTAGTAGTATTTAAGACCCAGGACCCAAATTGTAGACACCGAGGACCAGTGATAGTCTGACAGATATGTGTCAGGAGGAAGCTCAAAGACGTCCTCAGATCCTTCAGAGATCCAGACCAGCTTCAGGTCATTGTTGTACCAACAGGTTTTTTCAGTTCTGGATGTCCACACTATTCGTACAGAACCGGAAAACCTCCTGGAGGAGACGCCAAACGGGTTCAAGCTTTTCAAGCAAGTACAGCTGATGCCTCAGCACAGAGATCTACAAGGACCTGGTGAAGAACGGTCTGATCAAGACGTCTCGAGGTGACATAAAAAGGTTCAAAGGTGATGGGTTCAGCGCACCCCCCCCACTCATCTTCACCTGAACCAGCCAGATGCCGTCCTTGGTGTCCTCCACCAGCTCGTAGAAGTGCAGCTCTCCACTGAAGTGGGTGGTGGTGGCGTCGGCTGCCTCCGTCTGCTCCTCCGTCCTGATGGCCGAGTACAGCTCCCCCTGTGTCAGCTCCCCTGCAGCAGAAGGTCATGGGTTCAAGTTAAACAAGTCAGACGTGACGTCACTAACTTAACATTTATACATGTCAGCCATAAAGTGAGTCAGAGAGCACACAGACAAGCAGTAAACGAGTAAACAACAACTGTGTCACTCGGTCCAGTGTGGACTCTCATCTGCATGGGTTCAACAGGTTCGGCTCAGTCAGCAGGTTTGGTTCTTGACTCCGGAACACGTCAGACCTGTTGTAGCCTGAAGCCTAAAGCGGAATCTGATCATTCAAGGCCTGGCAGATGGGATCTGATCATTCAAGGCCTGGCAGACGGGATCTGATCATTCAAGGCCTGGCAGACGGGATCTGATCATTCAAGGCCTGGCAGACAGGAGCTGATCATTCAAGGCCTGGCAGATGAGATTGGATGCCCCAACATGCTGACTAGTTTCTCTGGTGGCTGTAACCCTGAAGGTTCCCCTGATGCGACTCCACAGAAGACATTTCCTCCACGTCATACATAAACCTTGTGAGATAATCATTTATAGAATTATTAAGTAACCAAACCATCTCTGGGGAACACGTCTGACACCCACCGACCACCGAGGTCTAGCATTCACGCTCATGCGTGAGGTCCAGGTCGGACTTTGCTCTAAAATATTTCATAAAAAATTTACTTTGTTTTTCTCTTCCATTCTGGGAACCCACCGTGGATCTGTGCGGGGCACCCGATGGAACCACCAGTGTGGACAACCCTGACTGGACCTCATGATGAAGGCTTCTGTGTCCTGGTTACCATGGTGATGGAATTAGTTTGGACTGAAGGATTTTAACGAACCAACTTCTCTATCCAGCGTGACTGACTGATAGCCGGTGTGCGCATGCGCAGTAGGGGACACTACCTCCGCAGGACTGCTCTGGGAGAAGCTGTGGTCGGGTCGCAGCGCCACCTACCGTTCGGATCCGAACCCACCACAACCCGTCTCAGACCTACCGGACTTTTCCACCAACTCGCTGACGTCCTCCTTCTGGCCCAGGCCCGTGGGGCCCAGGCCCCGCCGCTCCAAGATGGTCCTCAGCTTCTTGTAGCTCAGCGTGACCGGATCCACCAGCTGCGTGGAGAACGTCCCTGTCTCATACCACACCACCGCCTCGAACACCCGCGCCAGCATGAACAGCACCACCAGATACAGCAGCAGGAAGCACAGCTTGAGCCACATCTTGATTCGGACCGGGTCTGGGTCCGAACTACCGAGTCCACATGAGCCCGATCAGGCGCCTAGACAGCTCCGTGAACCCATCCGACGGCCGTCAGGCCTCCAATCCTCAACGGGATCCGATAGGAAAGCCTCCTTCAGCCAAAAAACAGCGAGGCGGGCCTTGGTGCGGAGGACCGGAACCGGTTCGTCAGTAGAACCGCGCTGACAGCCCACGAACAGCGGCCCGCACTGCCGCTCCGATCCGGGTCATTTCATCTGGAAAAGCAGCAACAACCATGAACCCGACGCTGTGTCGATCAGGTGAAGATAGTGACGTCACATCCAGCGTCAGCTGACACATGTAAACAAGCTACAAAATAAGAGCATCAGAAACGTGGACGGAAATACAGACCCGATCAGGAGCCGATTCAATTCAGTAATCGAATTGAAACGTGTTTTACCAAGGTGTTGGATTATTAGAGTAAAAGCAAACTGCAGCTCGTTCACACACAGGAAAGTTTTGCATCTCTGGTACAAACATCTACTGACTTTTGATAATATTCCATCTGCTACGGGCCAGGGCAGGTTACACCCCGAACGTGTCACCAACGCATCACTGGGATGTTTCTGAGCCCCCCCCAAAAAAAGAAATGGGCCATCACAGAAAAATAGACAATTCTGAGAGACGGCCTAGAACACACTCTCTTCTAGTCAGAACAACCCGCCTCGTTCCCCTTCTCAGGATTCATTTCTCTCTGGATCCAAAGCAGTGTGTGTGGCACTGGATCCAAACCAGTGTGTGTGGGACTGGTTCCAAAGCAGGAACCAGCAGCAGTACGACATGACTCATTGGTTGTTTTAATGTTAGACAACAGTGGAGCTGATGGAACGCGAAACACACTAGGGCGTATCACGTTGGACCTAAGAGAACTGTCTTTTTTACAGAGACATGTTTCTGGAGCAGCTGACTCCAGATGTTTCTACAAATATGAGCGGTCTTTTTTCCAAAGCAGCGACAGGTCCTAAAATGGAGAACATGTGAGGTACGGCAGCACAACAGACGACTGATGAATGATGGAGACACGAGGAAGAGGAGCTGATGGAGCAGAAGAAAGAGGAGCTGATGGAGGAGGAGTTGATGGAGCAGGAATCTTCAGCTGAGGATGTTCATGTGTATAATCTACCTCATGCAATAACACAGTGGTATCAAGTTGTGTGTTTACATCCCCCCTGAAACTAGTATGTGTGATCTTACAGACATGCCCCCCCCAGCAGAAATGGTTCTATTGCTGACTCAGAACCATCATCCTCTGAGTACTGGAACTAAACTGCCGTCTGATCAAACGTCCCAGCATTCCCACTGAGGCTGGTCGGACCCTCCCGGGCCCCCTTGAGGTCCGGCCAGGATCTAAGGCTCCAAAAGTGACATCTCTGTCGTTCTTTTCTTCTCCAGCGGTGGAGACGCTGCAGCCTCTGGTCTTCAGACTCAAGTCCACTCATATTTCTGTCTTTGTCTCATTTAAGGTGGCAGTGGCTAAAAAACCCACAGTAAGCCACGTGTTTGGTGATTGGAGGTCTGCAGTGGGGCACCAATGTGTGAACCAATCAGCAGTAAGGACAGGAGTGGAACAAGGTAATTTATTACATTAAAATCTTAAAACGTTCAGTCGCTTCAATGCGTTGAGGCACATCGTGGGGGTGGGGGGTGGGGCTCTCTCTGAGTCTTCTGGTTCAGCCACAGGTCCTGGTGCTGCTAAAGGAGGGGGAGTCTTCAGAGTCACGCCTAATGCAGGTTAGGGTACTTCAAGCTGAATCTGTCAAATGTGTCATATATGGCCTGTCTGGAAATAAAAAAGACACGCAATCAGTGTTTATTCGAACCACACAGGAACAAGCCTCGCTTCGATTCTGTTATGTAGAACGTTGTATTGACTAGTACCCACCAGAACCTGAAATGTGCTCTGGAAACAAAACACATGTCCAGTATGACTAAATGTGTCATCATGAAACTTTAAAAAAACCCTGCACTGTACCTGGAGTTCCTGTTAACCTCTACGACTGTTGCAGTGTAGGGGTTTACAGGGACAAATCAAAAGCTTGTGCTAGACGGTGTGAGGGGCTGTTTAGCACAAGTTTTTGATTTGTCCCTGTGAGACAAAAATGTACGAACACAAGTCATTGTGCACAGGACTCACAAACACACACACACAGGTCAGGTACGAGTCCCAGGTTACTGTGGTAATGGTTCAGTCTCTAAACACTGAACCGATTTATGAACACATCCACAGCAGCTGGAGAACGACCAACCCCACATTAGGACATTGGAGCCAATGTCTGCCGCATTCGGGACCGATTCATGTGTACAAAGGTTATGTGTCACCTCTCTAACTGAGCTCCTTGGGCAGTTCCTTCAACCTCATGATTCTCATTTGCTGTATACACTCCTGTATACAGGAGTGTATACAGAGAAAGGGGTTAACTAAGAAGAAGTGGGACACTGAGAGGACTGAGGAGAGTTGACAGGAGCACAGGGAGATGTAGCGTAAGGTGAAGGTAGAGGTAGCAAAGGCCAGACAAGGGGCTTATGATGACTTGTATGTTAGGTTGGACAGTAAGGAGGGAGGGACTGATCTATACAGGTTGGCAAGACAGAGAGATAGAGATGGGAAGGACGTAGAGCAGGTTAGGGTGATTACGGATAGGGATGGAAGTCTATTTACAGGTGCCAGTAGTGTGATGGGAAGATGGAAAGAGTACTTTGAAGAGTTGATGAATGTGGTTTCATTGCCCCTTGTTTGGCCTTTGCTACCTCTACCTTCACCTTACGCTACATCTCCCTGTGCTCCTGTCAACTCTCCTCAGTCCTCTCAGTGTCCCACTTCTTCTTAATCAGGACCAACTGCCTTTCAACTCTTCATCCTCTTCATTGCCTTCCTCACTTCATCCTGACTAATCTTTGCTACTTCCTGGTCCACAGCAGTCACCTCTTCTAGTCTTTGTTCTCTCTCATTTTCCACATTTCAGACTAAGGAACATTTCATACATTGGACAGATCACACATGGGGTACAGGAAGGATACATTAATATTACTCTGCACTAGCGGAAATAGCGCCGCTATGCATTCCAACGGAATTTAGCCGAAGCATGCCGACGGAAATAGCCGAAGTGACCCGAACGCTCTCGATCATTAAATATGCACTCTGGTCATAACCTCCTCTCGTCCAATGAAAAACAAAAATGTTGTTTTTTTACAAGCTGAGCCCGCGAATTGGTGTACGACAAGGCGAGGACGATCGATCAAAAGAATCCAGTGTTTTATAGTAGAGTTTGTGTTGAAATCCTCATTAATAAACAAATGGTGAATGCTGAGAGGGGGAGGAGTGGTGACAGACCGATCAGAAGGTAAATGAAAGATATTATCAATACTTGTTTGTAGTCTTAGACTTTTGATCCCTATGACCGGCAGGAATAACCAGCGATGCATGTAAATATGTATTCACCTCGCGTGCTATTTTTCATGCCTTTTTAAATTTAAATGAAAAATCATGTTATTGAATTAAAAAAAATAAAATAAACTATGACATACCAATGGTGTTGGTGGTGGTCAAAGTTAAAATGTATTCTAGTCCAAGTAAAACTTACAAGTAAACATTGAGTAATATTTTGTATGACTGCATCTTCACATAGTGAATGCAAGTTTTCAATTGCTGAATATCACATTCATACCTGCATAAAGTAGGATAGAAATAAAGATATTTAAGCTTGAACTGTTGACTTTAGTGTATTTTTGTAGGTAAAATGAACAGAAGATTTTGCCGTCAGAATGCACCAGAATGCAGGAAAACCCCATTTTCTAAAAAATTTCCCAGGGGAGGCCCACAGGACCCCCCTGTGGGGGGGGATATCCCCCCCCCCACTCCCCCCGCGACGAGCGTTGGTCATCTGCGCGCTGCACCACTGTCTTGGACACAGAATGTGGCTTTTTGTGGCTTGCTCAATTCTTTTACACTGAGCCAAAGTGGCTTAGTCAAACTAGTTCCTAGTGCAAGCCCAGGGAGTGAACATACCGACTCTCAAACAGGAAGTGAATGGTCATATTTCCTGATTACACTCCAGTGTGACCGATGCCTCAGACATACAGGCAGCACCACCGGGATGCCTTTTATGACTTGATTATTTCCTTGTCACTAACTCTTACTCAGATAAGAACGTCATCCTCCTACCACATCAGACGCTTTGTGTATTTGATCAACAGGACTGGACCTACAGGCGCCGGCATGATTAACTGACTTCTCCACAACGGCACAACACTAGCACAGACACATGCTGTTGGACACCTTCACTGCTTGCTCAGTGCTGTCACATAGCATTTTTACAGGAAATCAATTTACCCGAGGTGGAACATGAAAAGTTGTCAGGGGCAGATGAAGTTCATTGTTCTCCACATGGACATGGGAGGAGGGGAGGATCAATACCTGGAATCAATGCAAGATGAGGAAAACATGTACTGATGTTCCTGCAAACATCAGTACATGAGATAAACCCTTCTCATTGAATGAAGTGATGCCCGGAGTTGTCCCTCAGACTCCTGGCACTATTCCATGTGATATTCCATGCAGGCCTACAGGACTGCTGAGTAATGTCGCTGTCAATACATCGAGAACATCCCTCAGATGCCCACCTGCATAGAACGAGTAGAACACTCACTCACCACTCTGTAGAATTGGCCACAGACACTCCTACTTGAGCCACAGTCACTCCTACCTGAGCCACAGACACTACTACTTGTGCCTCACACAAACCTTCCTGAGTTACAGGCACTCCTACCTGAGCCTTTGACACTTCTACCTGAGCCTCAGACACTCCTACCTGAGCAAGTCATTCCTACCTAAGCAACAGACACACACCTTCCTGAGCCACAGACACTCCTACCCGAGTTACAGACACTACTACCTGAGCCAGACACTCCTACCTGAGCCACAGACACTCCTACCTGAGTCACAGACACTCCTACTCAAGCCACACACACTCCTACTCGAGCCACAAACACTCCTACTCAAGCCACAAACACTCCTACCTGAGCCTCAGACACTCCTTACCTGAGCAAGTCATTCCTACCTAAGCAACAGACACACACCTACCTGAGCCACAAACACTCCTACCTGAGTTATAGACACTCCCTACCTCAGCAATACTCACTCCTACCTGAGCCACAGACACTCCTACCAGAGCCACAGACACTCCTACCAGAGCCACAGACACTCCTACCTGAGCCTCAGACACTCCTTACCTGAGCAAGTCATTCCTACCTAAGCAACAGACACACACCTACCTGAGCCACAAACACTCCTACCCGAGTTATAGACACTCCCTACCTCAGCAATACTCACTCCTACCTGAGCCACAGACACTCCTACCAGAGCCACAGACACTCCTACCAGAGCCACAGACAACTCCTACCAGAGCCACAGACACTCCTACCAGAGCCACAGACACTCCTACCTTAGCCACAGACACTATTTATAGCAAGATAAGGATATAGACATAGAAACACTAGGAGACTTCAGTCTTCACCACTCACATGCACCACCTTGTGGTTGTTGGTTCACACTGCAGCTACTTCCCTACTCCTCCTCTGAAGCAGCGCATGTAACTGTAAGCAAAGTCATGTTTTCTAATGTTGTGTAGTCTCAGTTTACCTGAAGACATTCTGCTTGAACAGGTACGCGCTGATGTGTCCGCCATTCAGATATCGGACTTCACATTCCGGCCAGATCTCCTGCAGACTGAGGACTCCAGTCCGGGGAACATAGGCGTCCTCTTTGGCCTGTACCACAATGATGAGACTGGTGTCCACAGGCACTGGGGCCGTTAATGACATGGTGACACAGGGACAGGAAAACAGTGGAACTTTAGTACTGGGGTGAAGCTGATCATGACCACAGCTGATTACAAGTGGAATGACTCACTCAAGTCACCACATCTGGCACCAGCAACCATGACACATTCATATTTTCACCACCTCATCCCCATTCTGATGCTGATCATGTCTACATGCTTTGAGATACTGTCAAGTCAGTTGCTATTTAGAGCAGATAAACAGGTATATCAAATGAAGTGGCTGTTAAACGTATGTTACCCTTGTTTTCATCTGCATGCACCATAATGTCTCCAAGACTAAACAAACAAACAAACAAGTTCTTTGTTCTGGATCATCAGTCTTCAGGTACTGGTGGTCTGTGTCCCTGGTTCTTTGTTCTGGACCATCCAGGTCCATATCCTGGTACACCTGTCTCCCTCTGGTCTGTGGGTGGGTCATCTTTGACTAGTTTGTTAACCCTACACATGGTACTGGAGCAGGGTCAGGTTGAAGTGATGTCAGGGAAGCACACAAGGACACTCGTCTGTCCATTTGTCTCTTTCCTCTCTTTAATCTTTTTGCTCTATTCAATTATTTCTCCCCACTCCTTGACAGCATTACAGTGTTCCCAGAATGCATCAGTGGGATGAAACTGGTGGCAGTTTCATCCCACTGACCATCAAACTTACCAGAGAAGTTAGCCATGTGTGTACACTCATCCATCACACCCTTCATGAAGCTGATAGAGTCTCTGTGTAAGGACGTCTGGCGGGATCTGGCCGAGTCCACTGTGGTTCTATGGAGGCTGTTGTCTTCAGGGTGGCTTCTAAAAAACAAGTAAGCACATGTGAATGAAGGTCCAGGAGATCAGGGAACAAAGCTGCTGTTCTGGACACAACGGTGTATTGAAATAATCCAAGCAACTGTGAAAGTTTTAAGTATTTTAATCCAGGAAATGCAACAATAAGAACTATTTTTATTCAATTTACACAGTGCCCAAAGTTGTGCAAAATGTGTTAATACAACTTTGTCCTACTGCACAATTGTAAATAAGGTGTCAGTCAGTGTTGAACTAAGTGCACCATAGTTTTCTGAAGCAGCAGCTCTTAATTTAGTTGCTCTTAAATTTAATTGGTGTGGAGATGAGAACTTTGTTTCTTTAGAATGATATGGAGTGAATGTTCGTCCCCCCCTAGTTTTGTCTACAACTCATTGAATTTCATCACATCAACTCAGAACATAATTGTGTGCCCCCCCCCAGCTTTTCCGTGTTTGTTCTCCCCATGGATGTGTGGGTTTTCTCCAGGTTCTCTGGCTTCCTCCTTTCTAGACAGCGGCAGTATCTTACAATCATCTGAAGCATCAATATATTGTGAACAAGAAAAGCAAAGAAAGAGAAGTAACGGAAGCTCCTAAGCTAAGTACTGTAACTCCCTTTAATGGTAGAGACAGCGAAAAATACCCTCAGCAGTCTAGGCTGAGGGTATTTTCAAAACTCAGCATCCTTCTACCAATATATTCACCATCTCTCCTCCAGATATGTCCAAACCATCTCAGTCTGGCCTCTGACTTTATCTCCAAAACCTCTTCCATGTGCTGTCCCTCTGATGTACTCATTCCTGATCCTATCCATCCTGGTCACTCCCAGAGAGAACCTCAGCATCTTCATCTCTGCTACCTCCAGCTCTGTCTCCTGTCTTTTCCTCAGTGACACTGTCTCTAGACCAGGGGTATTCAATTAAAAGTAACAGAGGTCCAGTTATAAAAATTTCCTCTGAGTAAAAGGTCCGAACTCAAGTCCAGTTTGTGTCCTATAGCCGGTCCGTATGCCCACATTATCATTTATTATAAATTTTCAAAGAAGGATATGTTTAACTGAGTGCACAGCAAGCTCTTTTACCTCACCATAAATAACAGTAGACCCAGGCAAATACATTTCAAGCCTTTATGTTAAATTGAAGAACACACAAACCTCAGAATTTATTTATTTTTTAAGTGAAAAAATAGCTGAATAATCCTTTTTCTCATACATTAAAGACATCCCAGCCTAAAGAACTGATGACCTAAACTTCATGTAAAAAGACATTAACATGTTCAGAAAGCATAAATAAAAACTGGCTCTTTCAGGGGAAAAATGCAAACAGAACTTTCTTCATGAGAGAAAGGAGCATGTAGCCTGTTGGTAATTTACTTGTACACAAGGTGTGCCTGTAAGATAGAGTACACACATGTACTCTATCTTACTGTGGCCAGCTTTCATTCCTCTTCTTTCCAGGACAAACCTCCACCTCTCTAGCTTCTCCTCCACCTCTTCACTGCTCTCACTGCAGATCACAATGTCATCTGCAAACATCATAGTCCATGGAGATTCCTGTCTAACCTCGTCTGTCAGCCTGTCCATCACCATAACAAACAAGACGGGGCTCAGGACTGATCCCTGATGCAATCCCACCTCCACCTTGAACTCCTCTGTCACACCTACAGCACACCTCACCACTGTCTTACAGTCCTCATACATGTCCTGCACTGCTCTAACATACTTCTCTGCCACTCCAGACTTCCTCATACGATACCACAGTTCCTCTCTGGGCACCCTGTCATAAGCTTTCTCCATATCTACAAAAACACAAACAGCTCCATTTGGCCTTCTCTGTACTTCTCTATCAACATCCTCAAAGCAAATACTGCATCTGTAGTACTCTTTTTTTGGCATGAAACCATACTGCTGCTCACAAATACTCACTTCTGCCCTTAGTCTAGCTTCTACTACTCTTTCCCATAACTTTATTGTATGGCTCATTAGCTTTATTCCTCTGTAGTTGCCACAACTCTGCACATCTCCCTTCTCCTTAATTGTAACATGTATAACAGTATTGGCCCCGCAACAGATCCTTGAAGTACACCACAGGTAAGAGTTTCTCGATCTGAGGATTTATTATTGACATGAACAAACTGAAACTGGTCGGATATGACCAAAACTAGTTTAAGGCTGAGGTTTAAATGCCCACCTCATCTTCTAATTGCCTCAAAAGAATACTATGATCAACAGTATCAAATTGAAGACAAGATGATTACAGTCTGGAGAAGATGAATGTCACCACCATCCAGGAACTGGTCAAAGTACCAGTGGCTATGGCGTGACGATCTGTGCCATCCTTCAAGGATTTCCTTCCCCAGACCATCACTGACTCAGCACCAAAGCAGTCTAATTCCAGCTTAACCACAGTGGATCCAGAAGCTTTCGACCTGTCACACGTGATGTTTCCAGAGTGGTATGGTCTGTTCCAAATTCGGTGTTTAGACTTTGGCTCTAAAGGTAACAAGGATACGGGCCATCGGTTACTTACTGCCTTCTAAAAGATCAATCGGTTTTCTTACATATAAGAAAAACAACAGGTTTGTATGCAAATGGAATCGGTCCTTCAAGAAAGATTCCTAAAAATTGGCCAGTGGATAATTCAGGAAATGTGCCGTTGTGAAGCAGCATGATTGCTCATGTACTTTCTGCTAAAGGTAACTGAACATCTCGAGGTCATAAAACTTTGAAACTACAGTTTGTCCCATGACTGCTTTGATGTCACTGACACAGAAACATGGTGGAATAACGTAAAAGTTTATGTTAGGTTTATGATAGAGACTAGAATTCACTGAAGTCTCAAGATGTCTACCATCATCTGTCATGTATTCAATCATAGCAACAAAGAGCAGTGAGAAAAACTATGGAAGTGATTGATAAGAAGATACCAAACACAATATTAAAATTTTTTTGCTTATAATCAATACTCATGGCCTGGGAACGCCTTGGGATCCCCCAGTCAGAACTGGTAGATGTGGCCGGGGAAAGGGAAGTTTCGGACTCCCTCTTGAAGCTGCTGCCCCTGCGCGATGGAAAATGGATGGATGGATTGAGGGATCTCTGCCCTTTGACTTTTTATTGGTCAAATTAAGTAAATCTTTTGCATTAACGGTGAGCCAGCGATCAGAACCAGAAACCATTTGTGGGAAATGTGAATGTAAGATTTTTTTTCTTACATTGGAACAAAAAGTATGTGAACCCTTTGGAGTTTCTTAAATTTCTGCAGACATTGGTCATAAAATGTGGTCTGATATTCATCTAAATCACATGACTAAACAGACAGTCTGCTTAAACAATTTCCTGCAATTTCCTCCGGGATTATTAAAGTATCTATACATCTATCTATCTAAACTAATAGCACACAAATAATTACATATTCTCGTGTTAATCAGAACTTTTACACTCACACCTTTAGAACTCTATCGGACACTTATTAACCACAAAATTAGATTCTTTGGCTTGAACACAAGCTCCAGAACCCGAACAACTGACTAAACAGTGACTTTGAAAGAAAGGCGGGTTTTACATGAAATGGCAAAAAAGAAAATCAATCAAATAAAAACAGTTATCCACATAGTGTTGGTAAACGTTACACTGTTTGGTAAACAGTGCTACGTTTACCACACTGTGTCGGTAAACTTTACCTTGAATCCCAATTGGTTCCACTGTTGTTGACTGAATCTGGGAACTTGTGGATTTTGCCTCCGGCGGTTCTACTGATCAATAGTCCATGTCCTTCTTCTTTATAGCTGTGGCTCAGTGACACCCTGTGGTCTCCAAACAGATCAAGCAGATGACCTAAAGAAGAGTTCTTCAAAAGTTCCTTCTTGAAGGAATCAGCCTGATAGAGGTGAACACAGAACAGAGGTTGATATCAGTGACCAGGGGACTGAATGAGCCTATGACAGGTTATGAGTGTCCAGTAGGACCACGCTGTCAAACATCAGGAGTTCCGTCTACAATAAGGCGATTCCAGTTGTACAATTAGCAGTTACTTTTATCGATTACTGATCAGATGACTGAATTGATTAATAGCTAGCCAATTATGTCCACATTTAGTTTGATTTTCGAAGCTTCTTGTGGGACTAGACTCTAGAAAATGACACACCCCGCAGTACTGCAGCAGCTCCACGATCTCCTCCTCGTACACCGAGTTGATGGCATACTGCCTCTGCAGCGCCGCCCAATTGATCGCTCTACTCAGGACGCCCTGCAAGAACACACACACACACACAGAAACACACACACACACACACATTTCAGTTTGAACAGTAATTCATCATGTCTCTGTTCCTTCAATATCAGCAGGGGGTAGTGTTCTGGGTTACTTCAGCTGATGGCCTAAACAAACTGAAGGTTCAGGTTCTTCCATCACACATGGATTCTCCCCTGATGCAGTGGGTTCATTCCAGGATGGCACTCAGATGGAGGAGAACAGGTCGTGAACCTTTGGGTCGGGTTGAAGACAGTTCTACACAGTGGCCTCATTCTTAACACATGATGTTAGCAAAGCTAACAGCTAGGGTACCCTCTGTGTGGACAGGGTAAACCTCGGCTTACTGAAATCAAATTAACTGGTCACCAGGCTAAACTAATGTTCTCTACTGAACCTTATTTATGAATGCATTTCAAAAATATTTGGTTAATACAAATCTATTTTAAGCTGACAAACAAGTAAATTTGATTTTTTAATATAGTTGGACAGTTTTTTAACATCACGTCCCATGTTTTATGATTCTGATTATCTGGACTCGTTCGGTGACTGCTGTGGAAGAACAGCTGACAACATAGGAAAGTCTGTGTGACAGCTTGGAGAAACAGCTGGATGGAGGGAATTGGCCCCACTGTGGCTGTCTTGGGCTAGCTACCCATGCCAGCAGTCTCCGATGCTGCTTCAGTATGTTGGAGACACCCGTTAAGTGCTACAGAAAGTCAACAAAGGAACATACCCCTCGAGCTGCGAGAGTTGGGGCGCAAGATGGCTCAACGATTGACCACACGGCCACAAACACCAGAATAGAAATGACTACGAGTAAGAACACGGCACATGAGACTGCCACAGCAACAGAGGGTTATACACTTCAAATGTGCAGATGTGGATGGGAAAAAGTAACTTCGGCAAGGGGGTTGAAGATACACAAGGGGAGGTAATGGTGCTGGGAAGGGCAGAGACAGGGACCTCGCATTGACCAGTACTTCCTACAAAGAGACCAGTCAAGTCGGTTGATTCAAGTACAGCCACGGGACACGAACCAAAGTTTGCAGAGCATCGCCACCCCTATCCTTACTTAGAGTAACACAAGCATAGAAATGACCTGATAAAAATCCTTTAACAGCAGGTAGGAAAAGTAGAGAAAAA
This sequence comes from Antennarius maculatus, assembly GCA_013358685.1. Lineage (NCBI taxonomy): Eukaryota > Metazoa > Chordata > Actinopteri > Lophiiformes > Antennariidae > Antennarius > Antennarius maculatus. Next base: position 3,628,985 of record CM023614.1, read on the forward strand.
GTTGGAAAAGATGGGAGTCATCATATACAACTACGGAGAAGAGCGCTATGGGCTAAACAACAGGAGAAGTGGAAAGGCACCACCAGCCCCAGTCAATTCCCCAAAGCAGGAAGTGGAAGAACATCCGGAAAAAGTTCACCAGGACACAAAAATGGATGAGCAGATGATCATCCCACTTAACATCCCACCTATTCAACCTCTGAATTTCAGCCTGGACACTGGCCCTCTAAAATTGAAGGAAGTAGAGAATGTAGTCCTGTAAGCAAAATCGGCTTCAGGGCCTATTGGAGTGCCATATAAGCTCTATAAGAACGCTCCAGACGTCCTACACTTTATTTGGAGACTCATGAGGATAGTTAGGCAGAAAGAAGTAGTACCCAAGGCATGGAGAAGGGCTGTCGGTGTTCTAATTCCCAAAGAAAAGGATGCAACAGACATCAGTCAGTTTCGACCAATCTGCCTTCTCAACGTTGAGGGGAAAATCTTCTTCAGCGTAATAGCACAGAGGTTATCCACTTACCTGGAAAGGAACAAGTACATTGATAAATCTGTACAGAAAGCAGGAATTCCTGGGTTCTCTGGAGTATACGACTATTATTTGGCAGCTGATTCAAGCAGCTAAGAAGGACAAAAGAGACCTCTATGTCATCTTCCCTTGCTGGGCTATAAGAACATGACACCCACAATCGCATGAATCACGAGTGATGCTTAACAGTAGATATTTTAACTATATGTACTGTGCTTATTTTAATGATGTGTTTTTATTCTGATATGTGCTTTTAACAGTTTACTAGTGATTTTATGAATCCAGTATTGTGGTGACCCAACGTAAAATGGAATAAAATGACATAAAATGACATGAGCTTGATTTTTATTTTTCTGTGTATTTTTTTGAAAACCAATGTATAATCAAGAACTTGAGTCGAGGTAGACCTGTATGAACTCCCATTTTCAAAATATAGTGTACTAATTCAGTTTAACACCAAGCCAGCTAAACTGGACCAGAGAGTGACTGAATTCTTCACCAATACCTAATGAAAACTAATTTCTAGAGAATGAGGACGATGGTAGTTCAGTGTCTCACGTTTCAGTCTGAAATGCAGTAATAACTGTGTAGCTTAATATCGGACGACCACAATTCAACTATGTTCTTCAGTTGTCCTTGCCTGCTGGAAACGACGGCCTGCTAATGGATGAGTGGAATCGTTCAAGACTCTCTTAGCATGTATCCCTTTTGCATTGACCCAACCTTGTTGGATTGACCTTTCACCCCTGGCCTGTACCTGCGTCCTTGAGAATATTTCTGAGCCGTGTATGTGAAGCTGGACATGCGTGTCCAGTGTGGTCAGTGAAGCAGGTGGACAGACAGAATTACCGTGGTGAAGACAGTGGAGGCAGTGGACCAGGACAAACAGGGGATCAAAGGGATCGGCTTGGGCCAATTGGTCACTGCCAGCGACGCCATCTAAACAGAGACACGAACAAACAAGGGAGTCATCAAGTACTATACGGTCCTACGGCCTGCATGTGAAGGCTTTATATGCTGGATAACTCACATATCCTCCCATGGAGATGCCAGTCATTCCTAGTGGCCAGTAGCCTTCTCTCTCCAGCCAGTGGAGCAGCACCGAGGACTCAAGGATCAACGCGCTGCCCATTACGAACAGGTCCGACACATTCTTTAGGCTGGATCGCCTGAAATACCAAAGCCGATATTTTGTTTACGTCACCAGAAGAAAGTCTTCAACTGTCAGCAGCAGTACCTTCTGACGTCAGTCTAGAACACACAAGTCACTAGAGCAGGCATCACCAAATGGCGGACCGCGGTCCGCATTCAGACCGAGGGATGTTCTGTCCGGACCCGTGACCATTATATGATAAATTCACAAGAACAGACTTTTTGGGGAGATTTTTTCTGACGGTCGTGGCTACAGATCAGATCGTTTGTTTACCAGTGCTGTCAGCGCACCTGAAAGCGCCACAGCACCTCGCTGTCGTTACAACTGTGTAACGACTAAACATTTATGCGCAGCACAGAGGAAGAGAGACGATGAGGACAGCATGGTTTGTTTCAAACGAAGGAAGGTTAATGAAGAAAACCACTGGTTAGCAATGAGTGGACAAAATTTATGTTTATTCTTCCATCAGGCAGTTCACAACCATTGTCTCTCATATGCTTTGAACACATGGCATTAATTAAAATGTTAAGGTGAAGTGCCACCATGAAACAAAACTTTTGAAGTCGGATCTGAGGGCACGCAAAATAACCGAAAGAAATGCAAACAAATGTTCACTAAAGTTATTGTTGATGAAACTCATCAACTTCAACTGCCAATGACCTGCTACTGCACAACAACGTGAGGTGGCTGAGTAAAGGCAATTTACTGGAACGGTTCTGTTTTTTTTTCTAAAGAAATAGCAGCTTCTTAGATAAGGTCAACAATCAGATACCAACACAGTTTTTACTTTTTTTGCAATATGAGCACAAGATGGATATGGTTGCCTTTCTGGTTGACATTACATCACATCTCAGTGAGCTCAAATTAAAGCTGCAGGGCCTAAATAATTCAGTCGCTGACTTGATGAAAGTTGTTCGCTCTTTCCAGAAGAAGCTGGGCATTTTCAAAGAAGATCTTGAAGGAGAGTATAAACACTTCCCAAAACTACAGGAACAGATTCAGGGTGAGAGAGATGTTTCTCCATATGTTGAGTTCCTCAACAAGCTGAATGGAAACATCCAGCCCTGCAGGGCCTGTTAACATCACTGGAGAGCTCATTCAGCGATAGACTGCTACACCCCAAATGTGTGAAAAAACGCTATCGCAAGTCTTTCTCTTCCTGCAGCTGTCAGACTGTATAACCAGCGCTGCTCACAATCGACCACACACATACAGTTACTCACACACACAATTACCGACATAATCTTTATGACCAGTGTAGGTTGTAAATTGTACATTCCTAAATACTGTATGTATGTATGTATGCATGTTTGAATCCCTCTTCTACTACTCCATCCTACTGCCATCTATCCTATTATTGCATTCTCTCTGGATACTGCTGGTGCAATCATGACAAATTCCCAACTGTGGGACAAATAAAGGACTAGCTTAACTGATCTTTTTTATGTCTTGTAATTGTTTCTGGTCAGTCTTAGGGAATAGTACTTTGGTATTTAGAGTAGTAATGACATTTAAATTTTTAATTTTATATACTGATTTTGATCACCAAAGGGAAATCAAGAAGGCATATTCTAGTTAGTCGTTAGTTCAAACGAGTACTGGCCCCTGTAGCACACACAAACACACACGGGGGCCTGTAGGCATGCAAGGGGAGGTAGAGTGGCAGGTAGCTCCTTCATGTTGCGCTCCTCATGAGCAATTTGTAAAGGGGGCGGCACCTTGCTCAAGGGTGCCTCGGCAGTGCTCCGGAGTGTGAGCTGACACCTCCCACTGTCAACTCACACTCCGGGTGTTTTTGGGCGGGAGCGGGAATCGAACCGCCGATCTTGAATCATAGGACAACCCGCTCTACCGCGCGCTCTACCACTGAGCCACTGCCGCTCTTGACCTCAAAAGGAGATTAAGAGACTGAAATTTAATAAATGACAATGTACAAACAATTCAGCTATGAACAGTCTCTCTGACACCTACCTCTTCTACAGCATTATAATCAATGCCGAGTTCCCCTTCAGTTTCACTTACTCAATACAGGCTGCCCATTTGCTACTACAGGATCTTAAAGAACAACTACCTCTGAGGCTTTCAGTGTGACACCTAGCCAAGCCTATCCCATAACCCCAGAGGGTCATTGGAGTACCACAGACGACCTGTGACTTCCCTCCCAATATCAACTTGTGCAGTAATTATGCTGGCCATTCAGCACGTTGCTGTGGATGAATCATGTCAACATTTTGTTTACTAGTGTGGAATCACCCAGAACTGAACTGGACAAACTGGAGGTTGTTCATATTTCTTCTTTTAAGATCCCAGTATGTCTTTTTCCAAAAGAATAACAAAAGACAAGATCAAAAGATTTAGTTTGTTGGAAAATCCCTTAAAGTACGGAGTTAACACAATGTCAACCAACAAGATTCCTAAGAGGTGAAAAGATCACATTCACCTACTTGTGCCTGAGTAAATATGTTAATGAACAGGTAAACTTCCATTAATCAACCAATTGAACAGGGAAGCATACTTACAGTTGGTCTTTTGGTTTACGGTAGCCATGTAAACGGAGAGTTAAGGAGGGCAGGAAATGGCTCCAGACACCATAAATCACGCAAACATGAACAGAAGGTAGGAAACAGCATATTCTCCTTTCATTTATTGAACAATGTGCTTGGTTTCAGATGAAGTCCTATTACCTTGCATTATTGCTGTCTTTCTGCGAAGTGCTTGTCTTGTAGCATGCTAGGTAATCATCATCCCTTGTTTTAGTGCTTTTGTGTTGAAGCATTAATCAGGTAGCTACACCAGTCAGAGAGGACATTAGAACCTCCTGCCTAGCCTTGTAGACATCCCAGTTTTGAACAAAACAAATCTTACTGGTCAAAGCATGGACTGTGGTATCTGCAACACGAGCAGCAGGTCTATTGAGTCTTGCCATTAATATTAATATTAGTCCATATATAAGGCGCATCAGATTATAATGTGCACTGTAGGTTTATGAGAACATCATAGGCTTTCAGGTTTCACCTTATAGTGCAGAAAATACTGTAATTACAGTGAATCTGAACCCTTGACAGATTAAATTACTGATACACTCAATGTCTGTGGTGTCAACAGGAGAAGTGACAATGTTGTCATGGCTTTCTGAGAGTTCTGTGGATGTGTAAATCTTTCTCAGAACATTTTAATGTTTCTGTCATATTATACCAACACAATGTTTTTTAAAAAAAGGGACAGATGAGAAGAGCCAACAGAAGGATATAATATGGGTTCTCCAGAAGCAGCGAAGCCATTCCAGCCTCTCTGATCATAGGACGTGCCATCAGGGTCCGCCGGCGCCAGAAGAACTACACACAGATAGGAAAACAGTCTTCAATACGAACGCATTAAAAACCACAACCTCCGTGTCAGTGGGAATGCTGGGGCAGAACCCCACCAGTGGGCATGGTGAAAAACGCTGCTTCAGAACCCCACCAGTGGACATGGTGGGGAAAGCTGCTAGGACAGAACCTCACTAGTGGGCATGGTGGGGGATGCTGCTGGGGCAGAACCCCACTAGTGGGCATGGTGGGGGCAGTGTGGCTACAGACCACTGATGATCATGATGATCACGACCTCTACAGTCCTGACCTGGAGTCACCTGACTAGTGAACTGAAACAAGCTAGTTCCTCTAAGCTGACCTAGAGTCAGCTGACTGTAGTGGACTGAGACATGATGCTGTGTGTCATCAGAACCGGACCTGACTGTCTCCAGGTGTCTATACCATCTAAAACCATCAGCTTTGTTTCACATAGTCCTGATTTACAAACAGCTGGAGCCCCTTACGAACGGATGGATGAATGAATGAACGTTGGATGTGAGCATGGCGGCTGTGACAGGCTCTCATCTTGGTGACTGTGTGTCGGGTTCCTCCTACAGAGATACGTTCACTATCCACCACCCTAAAGCATCTTATATTATCACCAGTGGGACAATTATTGTGGGCGTTCTGCCATCAGCAATGATTTAGTTATCAAGACAACCAGTGTTTTCAATCACACCACATTGGGACCCTTTCTGAGGAGCATGTGGCAACAGGCGGAGGTCCTGGAGGGGTTCATCTGCTGCACATGCAATTGCCAGTGTTACTGAAGGTCAACATCTGAGCTGATACGCGTGAAGACCTGAAGAGGTGTAGGCATCCACTCGCCCTGCTTTAGCCTCACCCTCCAGGCTGAGAGGATACACACAGACCCTAACCCTAACCCTGAACACAGTTCTGTTACTAGTGGACAGAGATGCTGCAACACACATCAACTGTGGGAACTACAGACATGAAAAGCACCATTGAACCAGAAACACCTTCTGGATGCTGCAAAGTCCTGCCTTTCACTCCACAAGGTTGTTGTCTTCTCAGTGAGAGCACTAACACCAGTGGGAACACTGACAGTAGTGGCTCACACAATCCTGGCTCACACAATTCTAGCTGACACTGCTTACCAAGGCATCTGCTTCATTCCCTTAACCATAACACATTCCTTCAAATATTATTCATACAAGAACACATTCCTGGCGTAACAAACGGGAAATGGAATGTTCCACTTCTGGTCTTATCTAGAAAGATTTGTTCTAGAACCACTTAAGGTTTTAATAAAGGATGAAGCGTGAGAGCCTTACATGATCTCCAGTTCCTGCCAGGTGGATGCATACTGGTCTGTTCTTCTGCCACCTCTTAGGAACGATAAACTGGAACCTGAAATCACACACACAAACACGCAAACACACACAGATAATCATTGGGCCTCTGGTGTCAGCTGAAGTTCAGTTGACAACAGTAATGTGTAATTTTAGAAAAGTCTCTACAATACAAACATGAACCATTCCTGTTGCCGTATTTCTGCGGCAGACAAAAATGGGGCTTTGATCACATGTTGTGACGTCACCACCCAGACAGTTAGGATGACCGGCGTCCTTTACCTGGCTTTGACAGCCTCGGGGGGCAGGACTCCAGGAAGGAGGTGCTCGAGAGGCGAGATGAAGAAGCCCTCCAGGATCTGACAGTCACTGTGCTCTTCTGTCTGTCACAAAGGCACAAACAACAAGCACAGGTGTGAAACAGAAGTACTGGTGAACGAGTGAGAGAAGGGAGGGGGGGTGGCCCACCTTGCTGATGTGAACCGGGTAATCCTTGGGCACCAACAACTGGCACTTTGCCCTGTCTCCAACCACTTTACGAAACTCAAAGATTCTGCAAAACCAAGAGCAGTGAGTTCAGGTCAACGTCCACACAGACCAAACACCACACACACATCACAGCCAGTGGCAGCAAACACACATGACAATCATCCTCCATCCACTTGCTCCCATTTAGCGGGGTGTTGGTCATGGGGGCAGCAGAGAAGCCCAAACCTCCCCCAGCTCCACTGGACACCATGACTCTGAGGACCATCTAACTACGAACCCATAACCTGCCTCCGTGCAGCATGACACTTCCTGTCAGGCATCGCAGCGGTTACAATAACACATGGCCCGACACGCGAGCAAGACCCCAGAAGGAGTTTGTTAGTACATGAAGTCCTCAAGATACAAACAACCGACTAACAAACATTCATAGATATGAACAACCAACTAACCATCATGTCCGACTACTGTACTTCCTCTTCCTGCCACAACCCCCCAAGCCGAGCAGCATAACATTAACTCTGCATAGGTTCAGATTTCACGTGTCATGTTGACATGACTCAGCAGTTTGCTCTGATGTCAGACTTGTTGTGGTCTTTTGGTCTTTCTTGCTGGCGTCATCTGCAGCATTTCCTCCTCCTCTCCACATCTCTGTGAACTTCTGAGCTGGAAACAAACCCACAATGTATTTATGTTCATGGAGACGTTCACCAACATGGAGACTGAAGACACATGTTAAAGTTAGAGCAGCAATGTAGACTGTAGACCATCTGTCAGAAAACTGTCACCACCTGCTGTTAGTTCACTTTTATTCATTATTGACCGGGTCTTTCTCCTGCAACATTGCAGGAACCAATGTTGCCCGGGTCATGTTTCTGTCTGGAAGCATTAACTGATGATGACGCTGAACTCTGAATGTTTTTGCTAGTTGATGTTAACTATTGGTGGAGTTAACTGAGAAATTTAATGAAATCAAAACGTCATCAAACATAAAGGGGCGTGTCAGACTTTGATGACCAGGAAGTGACATCAGCATGTCATTCACGTTCTGGTTGGACCATCTACACTCTGTGATGATCTAGCTGAGGGGTTTCAGGTCTACACAGCACGCCAGTGGGGTGGCCTCTGGGCTCATCTTCCACAGTCCCACTGACTTGGTGTCCACCTTTGTGGCACTGGGTGTGGTGGGTCCAGGGTCCACAGGTTGGGCCGTCTGCTCTGAGGGGGTGGGGGGGCTACCTGTCAACCAGCTGTTGGTCCTGTGGGAACGCTGCCACTTCATTTCTGGGCCGTTTTTTCATTGTGGTCATGGTCACTATGATGCTCAACAGGAGCTTCTTTGCAGACAGGTCACTGGTGGGTCACTGGGTGGGTCCCATCGGGAGGTCTGTGTGTGTGTGTGTGTGTGTGTGTGTGTGTGTGTGTGTGTGTGTCTGTGTGCGCGCGTGTGTGTGTATATACACTACTCCAAAAAAGTAAGGACATTTTGTTTTTGGTTGAAATTTCAAGATGAATCTGAAATGCACTCGGGCCTTTACAGGTGACCTGAATGTGACATTTGACCTGTTGGATGCTTCAGGACTTTATTCACACCTGGCTCCTCTCTAGGTGTCTGATCCATGAATCGACCAGTGAACCTCCCTGGTCCATCAGAGTTTAGACGGTCCTCCTCATGGTGTCATCCACATTCTGACATCATGACACCCAGACAACACCCACTAACTGATCACCAGACCACAACCACTAACTGATCACCAGACCACACCCACCAACTGACCACCAGACCACACCCACTAACTGATCACCAGACCACACTCACTAACTCACGTGTGAAAATCAACATTATTTTATGTGGCCCACGAGAGTATAAAAGGTCAGTGTGTCTAAAAATAAATAGGTCAAAAGTGTGCTTTGAGCTAAGCTGCATTTCCCACATTGCCGAATTTAAGCCCATTTTAACAATGACAAAAATGTTTTGAACAAAGTTAATGTCCTAACTTGTGTTTGATGTTATTATTCTTTATTCACTTGGATAGTTTGATCCTTGATTGATGGACTTATGTGGGTTTCATAACCTGACAAATTAAAAGGATTTATGTTACAAAAAGCAACAAGCAAACATAGTTTTGCTGTGTAACTAATGTTTGTAACTTGAATAAGTAATAAATTCAGAGTTATTTACATTAAGGAGTAGTTACATTTATTTTAAATTACATTGAGTAAGATTAGTTACATTTATAAGTTACATCTGGCACTTTGAGGACAGCCATTATGCTGATGTGGCCCTCAGTGAAAATGAGTCTGACACCCCTTCACTAACTGATCAACAGACCACACCCTCTACCTGACCACTGGACCACACCCATTAACTGATCACCAGACCACACCAACTAACTGAAGTCAGGCAGTTGCTCTCCTAGGAGCCTTCTGAAGTCACCTTTGACCTCTGTGCAGCTTGCCCATCCCACCTTCGCCACTCTTTGGTGTCACAGAGGAGAACAGTGGCCAGACTTGGGGGATATTTGAATATTTCCCAGCTGTCCAGACAACCCTACACTGTAGAGACGACAGATGCCAGTCAGGTTCCTCCCTTCCTTGAACACCACCCTCTATGTTCTCCACCCTGCTGCTGCCTCCAGCTCCTTTGTCTTCTGCTCTGGGGTCTCGGTTCCATACCTTTTGAGGTCTTCAGGCTTACCCCAGCCACCAATGAAGAGTTTGGTGAGGAGCAGCCTTCTGTAAAATACATCCAATCTGCTGACACCCATGGACAGGCACCTGGAATAACACACACACACGTAGAATCAGAATGAGTCTGCGTTCAAACTAAAATGATGAAAACAAAGTGTTCAAATTACAGTATTTTTCACACTGGATTATAAGGCGCACCTTCAATGACTGGCCTATTTAAAAAAAATTTTTCATACATCAAGTGCACTGGATTATAAGGCACACTGCATTATAAAACGCATCCAAGAACTCATCTTCAATTAATGGTCTATTTTAAAACTTTTTTCATATATAAGGCACATTGCATTATAAGAAATTGAGAAAATAAAAGGCTTTTAGGTGCGCCTTATAGTGCGGAAATTACTGTACTTGACAGATTTTTTCTTGAAACTTAAAACCATCTCCAGCGTGAGCTGCTGTCCACCAGGCGTACGGCGTAGAGCGAGGTCATGACGCCCCCCCACTGGCTCCCACGTTTTATTCTCTTAGAAGAAACGGACTTATATAGCCTCAATGTCCCAGATTTTATTTTTCAAAATAAACATGACAACCTTATCTTTCAGGCTGAGGAGGGCGTGAGATCATACCGCTAGAAACCTTAAGTGTCTGTGGTCTGTCTGTAAATTCAGACAACGCTCCTGTGAGATTACTGACAGCACCTGGTCCAAAGCAGGAGGTCAGCTGACCACCTGATTCCTGAATAACAGCGATGGATTCAATTTGTTCACACTGTAGAAGCATACGGAAAAAATACCACTGTCTGAAACTAAAAGTGTTCCGATGAAATGTTAGAGTGTGATCTTCCATGTTGGCCAGGCAGTATATTACATTATGTTACATTACATTATTATATTACACTCACTCATTTGCTTCGAGATGAGACAGTAATCATTGGGTATGGGTTCAGGGTTATGCTGGACCCTATCCCAGCTGGCTATGGGTGGGGGGCGGGGCCCACCTGTCATCACAGGGGCCACACAAAGACAAACAAACTATAGAGTATGGTGACCAACACAGCCTCGTTGTACGTTTGTGGTCGGGGGGAGGGAGCCAGAAAACCAGGAGAGAACCATCAACACCCTAACATCCATAGAACGGTCCTGGGGGAAATTGAACCAATGACCCCCTGTAAGGTAACACTGCCCACAAGAAAATGTAGCCACAAGAAAACACAAGCCAGTGTCTTATTGTGCCGGTCCCAAGCCCGGATAAATAGAGGGTTGCGTCAGGAAGGGCATCCGGTGTAAAACTTTTGCCAAATCAAAGATGCAAATCAAACCTATGACTTCCATACCGGATCGGTCGAGGCCCGGGTTAACAACGACCGCCATTGGCGCGGTTGACCTACAGGGCGCCGGTGGAACGCACGAAGAAAGAGAAGAGGAGCGCCATGAGTATAGGACTGAGAGTAGGGACGTTGAATGTTGGAACTATGACAGGAAAAGGTAGAGAGTTAGTTGACATGATGCAGAGGAGGAAGGTAGACATACTGTGTGTCCAGGAGACCAGGTGGAAAAGGTAGCAAGGCTAGAAGTTTAGGAGCAAGGTTCAAGTTGTTCTATCATGGTGTAGATGGGAAGAGAAATGGAGTAGGAGTTATCTTGAAGGAGGAGTTTGTTAGGAATGTCCTCGAGGTAAAAAGAGTTTCGGATAGAGTGATGAGTCTGAAGCTAGAAATAGAAGGTGTGATGGTCAATGTTGTTCATGGGTATGCTCCACAGGTAGGATGTGAGCTGGAGGAGAAGGAGAAATTCTGGTTGGACTTTGATGAAGTGATGCAGAGCATACCTAGAAGTGAGAGAGTTGTCATTGGGGCAGACTTCAATGGACATGTTGGTGCAGGTAACAGAGGTGATGAGGAGGTGATGGGCAGGTTTGGTATCCAGGAGAGGAACGCAGATGGACAGATGGTAGTTGACTTTGCAAAAAGGATGGAAATGGCAATAGTGAATACTTTCTTCCAGAAGAGGCAGGAACATAGGGTGACCTATAAGAGTGGTGGTAGGAGCACACAGGTAGACTACATCTTGTGTAGACGGTGTAACCTGAAGGAGATCAGTGACTGCAAAGTAGTGGTAGGCGAGAGTGTAGCCAAACAGCATAGGATGGTGGTGTGTAGGATGACTCTGGTGGTGAGGAAGATGAAGAGGGCAAAGGCAGAGCAGAAGACGAAAAGGTGGAAGCTAAAAAAGGAAGAGTGTTGCATGACCTTTAGGAAGGAGTTAAGACAGGCTCTGGGAGGCCAGGAGGTGCTTCCAGATGACTGGAAAACTACAGCTAATGTGATCAGGGAGGCAGGTAGGAGAGTATTTGGTGTGTAATCTGGAAGGAAAGTAGATAAGGAGACTTGGTGGTGGAATGAGGAGGTGCAGGAGTGTATACAGAGAAAGAGGTTAGCTAAGAAGAAGTGGGACACTGAGAGGACTGAAGAGAGTAGACAGGAGTACAGGGAGATGCAGCGTAAGGTGAAGGTAGAGGTAGCAAAGGCCAAACAAGGGGCTTATGATGACTTGTATGCTAGGTTGGACAGTAAGGAGGGAGAGATTGATCTATAACGGTTGGCAAGACAGAGAAATAGAGATGAGAGGGACGTGCAGCAGGTTAGGGTGATTAAGGATAGGGATGGAAGTCTATTGACAAGTGCCAGTAGTGTGATGGAAGATGGAAAGAGTACTTTGAAGAGTTGATGAACGTGGAAAATGAGAGAGAACAAAGACAAGAAGAGGTGACTGTTGTGGACCAGGATGTAGCAAAGATTAGTCAGGATGAAATGAGGAAGGCATTGAAGAGGATGAAGAGTGGAAAGGCAGTCGGTCCTGATGATATACCTGTAGAGGTTTGGAAGTGTCTAGGAGAGGAGACAGTAGAGTTTCTGACTGGGTTGTTCAACAGGATCTTAGATAGTGAGAAGATGCCTGAGGAGTGGAGGAGAAGTGTGCTGGTGCCCATTTTTAAGAACAAGGGAGATGTGCAGAGTTGTGGCAACTACAGAGGAATAAAGCTGATGAGCCATACAATGAAGTTATGGGAAAGAGTAGTAGAAGCTAGACTAAGGGCAGAAGTGAACATTTGTGAGCAGCAGTATGGCTTCATGCCAAAAAAGAGTACTACAGATGCAGTATTTGCTTTGAGGATGTTGATAGAGAAGTACAGAGAAGGCCAAATGGAGCTGCACTGTGTTTTTGTAGATCTGGAGAAAGCTTATGACAGGGTGCCCAGAGAGGAACTGTGGTATTGTCTGAGGAAATCTGGAGTGGCAGAGAAGTATGTTAGAGCGGTGCAGGACATGTATGAGGACTGCAAGACAGTGGTGAGGTGTGCTGTAGGTGTGACAGAGGAGTTCAAGGTGGACGTGGGACTGCATCAGGGATCAGCTCTGAGCCCCGTCTTGTTTGCTATGGTGATGGACAGGCTGACAGACGAGGTCAGACAGGAATCTCCATGGACTATGATGTTTGCAGATGACATTGTGATCTGCAGTGAGAGCAGGGAAGAGGTGGAGGAGAAGCTCGAGAGGTGGAGGTTTGTCCTAGAAAGGAATGAAGGTTAGCCGCAGTAAGACAGAATACATGTGTGTGAATGAGAGGGACCCCAGTGGAAGAGTGAGGTTACAGGGAGAAGAGACCAAGAAGGTGGAGAATTTTAAGTACTTAGGGTCAACAGTCCAGAGCAATGGAGAGTGTGGAAAAGAGGTGAAGAAGCATGTGCAGGCAGGATGGAACGGGTGGAGAAAAGTGTCAGGTGTGATGTGTGATAGAAGAGTTTCAGCTAAAATGAAAGGAAAGATGTACAAAACTGTGGTGAGACCAGCGATGTTGTTTGGTCTAGAGACCGTGTCACTGAGGAAAAGACAGGAGGCAGAGCTGGAGGTAGCAGAGATGAAGATGCTGAGGTTCTCTCTGGGAGTGACCAGGAAGGATAGGATCAGGAATGAGTACATCAGAGGGACAGCACATGTTAGAGGTTTTGGAGATAAAGTCAGAGAGGCCAGACTGAGATGGTTTGGACATGTCCAGAGGAGAGATAGTGAATATATTGGTAGAAGGATGCCGAGTTTTGAACTGCCAGGCAGGAGGCCTAGAGGAAGACCAAAGAGGAGGTTTATGGATGTAATGAGGGAGGATATGAAGGTAGTTGGTGTGAGAGAAGAGGATGCAAAGGACAGGCTTAGATGGAGGCAATTGATTCGCTGTGGCGACCCCTGAAGGGAAAAGCCGAAAGGAAAAGAAGAAGAAGGTAACACTGCCCACTGTGTGACCTTGACATCCACACAGATAAACACAAGATAAATATAAACATAAACACAGATAAATATAAACACAGATAAACATATATAATAACTGATAATATCTGTGTTATCATTGTGTAGTTTTATACTTAGTAATAAGATTTACTGTATATAGATTTATACAGTGGTACCTCTACTTACGAACGTCTCTTCATACGAAATTTCCAAGTTACGAAACGCCTCAACAGGAAAATATTGCCTCTTGTTACGAAAGAAATTTCAAGATAAAGGTAAAGATACAGTATGAGCTGCTACTCGCAGCTCCCAAGTTCCCTGAACGCAACATTCTTATAGCTGTTATGCCATTGGCTATTACCTAGCATCTTCCTGGCATCCCATTGGCTAAGAGGGACCTCTATAGTGTAGCTAGATAGGTGAATTCAGGCAAGGGAACGACGGCGAAAGAACACTGGGAGTTTAAGGCATCGCGTAGGTGGTTGGAGAAGTTCAAAAGGAGGACTGGAATTCACTCTGTTGTTCAGCATGGTGAGGCAAGTAGCGCATGAACCAAAGAGGGCGAAAAACAATGACAGCAGTTAAAAGGTAAATGACCATTATTTTTATTCTTTATTCTGTTTTTAACATTATGCACAACTCTCATTTATTGTGTAATAATCAAATTTTAACATGTATTTGTTACATGTTTTGATGTATTTTTATGCTTTATAAAACATTTATGTCGGAATTTTGGGGGGGCTTGGAACCTTGGCTTGTGCTAGCCGATTGCCACTATGCCAAAGGCGAAGTGAATTTCAGAGTGACTACAAGGTTTTTAGCCTGTGTAGCCACAGTGACATTCTTATTTTAAGGAAATAAAAGCTAAAACTTACAACTTTTTTGGACTCGCAAAAATCCCCGAGCGATAACATAAGAAAACAAACTTTTCCTCTCGATGCCAACACATGCATCGAGAGAAATGCCGACGGAAACAGCCTAAGTGACCCAAACGCTCCTGATCATTAAATATCCACTTGGGTCATGACCTCCTCTCATCCAATGAAAAAAAAAGGATTCTATTTTTACAAGCTAAACCCGCGAATTGGTGTACAAGGCGAGGACGATTCGATCAAAAGAAAATGAGAATAGTGTTTTATAGTCGATTTTGTGTTAAAATTCTAATTGAACAACAAATGGTGAATGCCAAGAGGGGGTAGGAGTGGTGACAGACCGATAAGAAGGTAAATGAAAGATATTATCAATACTTTTTTGTCTTCTAGTCCAAGTAAAATTTACAACACTTAGTAATACCAAGAATCAGATTTATTAAAATCAAAGTGTCTAAGTCAAAGTTAAAATGTCTTCTAGTCCAAGTAAAACAAGTAAACATTGAGTAATATTTTGTATGACTATCTTCACATAGTGAATGCAAGTTTTCAATTGTTGAATCTCACATTTATACCTGCATAAAGTAGGATAGAAATAAAGATAGTTAAGCTTGAACTGTTGACTTTAGTGTATTTTTGTAGGTACACTGAAAAGAAGATTTTGCCCTCAGAATGCACCAAAATGCAGGAAAATAACCCCATTTTCTAAAAAATTTCCCAGGACCCCCCACACCTCTCCGCGACGAGCGTTGCTCGTTGGTGCGGCGTGCTACACCGCTGTCTTGGACACAGAATGTGGCTTCTTGTGGCCTACTCAATTCTGGACGGGGTTGGAGGTTTACTTAATCACCACACCGCTCACACACCCGCACCTGGTGCACCTTTTCAACTTCATCGAGAAAAATCACCATTGCTTGATCATCAGCCGTTCCAGTTCGGCTTTGTCTTCTTCTTGCCATGTTGCCCCTGTGGGCTGCCAGATTGTCTCCAAATTACTGCAAAATCCTCACAAACGACCGAACATCACTGTGATGTAACAGTAATTAACTGAAATGTGAATACAAATACAAAAAAGCAAAAAAACAGAATTAATAAACGCGCAATGACGCCACATTTTAGTCACTTCCTATCTCAAACTCCCAAAGTGTAACCGTGGTTATATTATGTTACACAAAAATGTGTAGAAACAAAAAAGGCAAAAAATAGAATAGATGCAAAGACGCCACACACTCCTTCCTCCTCTCAGATCAAATCAAATCATATCTGTGGCTCTGTGCGTCTCTGGCTCTTTTCTCCATGGCCCCTGCTCCATTCACATTCAATGTGCCGAGTTTTAAAATGCACATGTTAGCAAGGAGTTAAAAATAAACTTAAAATACACGTTTAAAAAGGCAGACAAAATTCAAAAACCAACTGTTCGTTCTCCACAATCATGCTTTTTATTTTTACCATTAGTTTCTTCAATCTATAGACCTTTTGGTCTGTAAAAAACAGTTGGTCACTTCCTTCTGGATTTTTTTAAATAAAAACGGATGCCATCTAAAAACATGTTGAGGTCTTTTGCAAATCATATATTTGCGAATCATATTTTTCTGTTATGGCTTCTTTCAGACTGCTTTCATTTTCGTTCTCAGAGCTACTTGTACACCTTCTTGTGTCAGTGTTTTTTCTTTTAGCAGCTATTTAGTTTGATAAACTTTAAAAAGTTAGATGTTTTGTTCAGGAAACACACAGTACTGTTGAAAATCTTACCATTATTTGTTTTTGAGATGTGAATTCCTTTTTGAGTGAATCTCTTGGATTAAGTGTCACTGTGATCAATCAACCAACCAATCAATCTTGCTTGCTCTGGAGGGTTCAGTGTTGTTTTTCTGTCTGTTAAGGCGCTTTAAAATGTCTGTTGCTATGATTAAGCGCTACATAAATTGATTTGTGATATTCTTTTTGTGAATAAACGTGCTTTTAAAAATCCACTCCCCCTTCTCTCTCAGCACAGAACATAAGTAATAATCGACGGGCCATAAACCGTGAACTCAGCTGGGTCACCTATCCGAAACCAGTCTGGTTCTACTTCTTCTCTCTGCTTTACACCCGTGTTGCTGTGGACCAGTAAGTTTGGAACGACGCACGTGAAAACGTGTATGCGATTGTCGTTCCGTGGGTCAGGTGTGTTCAGAGCCGTGAACTGGTACCATAGGTCACTTGAGGTCACCTGACCGCTTTGGTGTCTTGGAATATGGCGGTCAGACGTCCCGCCGAACTCAGTTCCGCTTAGCAAATTTAGCGAAGTTAGCCATCCGAGCGGAGCTCGTCCGCCGCTGACGGTCCCCACAGACTGCCCGGGACGAACCGACAAACACAGCACAGCCTGCAGCACCGACACGTTACCTGAGACCGGAGTGAAGGCGTCTCGTCCTGGTCGCGCGGCCGCCGTCAGCCTGGGCTAGCAAACACCATCACCTCCTCAGGTCCAATGGCTCGCGCCTCCGCCAATTCACTACGGACAGTGTCGCGTGCTTCCGGTGGCGGTCTTCAAAATAAAGGCATCAGGTCCCCAAAAAATGATCTCCAGCACGGAGTTTGATGATCGGTAGCCGGAGCGTGTGGGACAGTTCAAACGCTACACAAAATAGGTCATGTGTTGATAACGTAATAAAAAAAGTTTTACTGTCTGACAATATATAAATACAACAAATATAACATCTATACATGTGACCTGTTTATAGCTACATACACATATGTATGACATACATATATATACAGTAGGAGGAAAAAGTGCGAAACATTCAACCCTGTGGAATTTCTTAAATATCTGCATAAACTTGAAGTTCTCTTACTTTTCCCTCGCTGTCCTGTGAATGTTTTCATGTTATGCTGAACAAAAATATGAAGTATGAAAAATAAGACTTCTGATTTAAATGAAGATCAGAACACATTTTATGACTTATTCATGTAGAAATATAAGAAATTCAAAGGGTTGAATAAAGGACCCTGTTGCTGTGGCAACAGCACTACACATTGTGGCACCTTGCTGCCCACCTTCAGATTTTTTCTCATATTGTGACTGTAGACAACAAAAACCCCAAATACCTTGAAATTCTACACTGTGAAAAATTTGTTCTTGAATTGTCTGTTGTTCAATGCTGTTTTCCACAGAGGTGGATCCCTCAGTCTCTGCATGTTATTTTTATACCCAATCATGTTGTCGGACTGTTGCTAGGTAACGTCTTTACTGTTGACATCTGTCACCAGGTGTTCTTTGAACTGTTGTATATGTGGGGTTGGATAATCCTCCTTCAATCTGCACACTTACTGTAGTGTAACGCTTCAAAATTGCCATCTATTAAGGCTCCCTTAGACAGAACGCCCCCACCAAAATAAACCCTACACCACAGCAGAGGAGTAAATACTCCCTACACACCCTCTATTAATTACAGTTAATAGACGTGAAAGCCCCACTGCCCTCTACTGTCACAGATGTGTCATTACACTTTATTCGGGGCTCATTCCACTGCTGTCGTGTATAAACCAGTGATTGTCTGGCACTGTGTTTGGATCAGTCTTTATTGAGTTGGCACTACAGAGAAGAAGCACTGGAGTCACGGCTGGCCTAATCCAGTCCACAGCAGCATTGTTTCTGCTTCCTGAGCCCCACTCAAATAGAAGGCGAAAAACCACTGTCAGCCAATCCTGATTGATGACAACAGGAAATCTAAATTTGCCCTGAACACGCGTGTCAGTGATACTGTGGTCTTTCACAGGTTTCAGATCAGGATTATGAAGAACATCCATTTTTAGAACTCATCAGTATTTCTACTCCAACAGAGGCCCTGCTTGTTTGGGAGTGACTAGCCCATGTTGTGGCGGTTTCCGTAACCTCTGCGATGAGTGTCCTTCCAGTCGTCCCAGTTTCTTGCCTTCATCAGTGCCTCACTGTTGTCGCCCTCATCCTCCTCTTCCCTCTCCTGTGTCTCAGCTTCCTCCGCAGCCACGTTTCCTGGTATCCCCTGATCGGGGAGGACTCCATGTTTTCTGTGCTGATCATACCAATCGTCCACCGTCATGGTGGGGAGGCTGGGATATCCGGCTCCCAACACCTGAGCCTGAGGAAGAAGCAACACATCCCATCACTCACCCAGTTCTTCTGCTTCTAACAGGTCTGAGTCTTTGGATCAGGATATATGTACATCTTTTCTGTTAGACAAACTTCATCGGCGTCCAGATACCAGCTGCTCGTCCAACAAGATAATGTTTAACACTTGTGTGTGAATAACATCATTAACTTTTGAACATTTGCCACCAACAGCACCACAAGCCAAACAAATGGCTGTACTGAGCCAGTGCTGTTCTAGTTATCTTTACATTGAGTGTTCTAGTCCCACCCATCCATCATGAAGTACGCCCTTCTCTGGCTCACCTGTACTCTGTCCTTGGTCAGGATGAAGGGTTTGAAGGCCTGCCTGTTGGCTGGAGCTGGCTGCGGGGCGCCACCTGGCCTCGGAACATCCATCCTCCTCAGGATCTCCACCTCTTGCTCAATACTCTCTACTTCCTCCAGACACACGGTGATCCATCTCTTGACATTCAGAAGGTAAAAGTCTCGGCAGACCTCATCATCGGCTTGCCCGCTGTCCACTGCTCGCCGTACATCTGACAGTCTGCTTTCCAGTTCCTTCTTCTGACGGTACCTCTCAATCTTAGCCTGTCTCTTTGCAGCCAGTGACACCAGGTCGGACGAGGCAGCCTGGAAACGGGAAGCACACAAAACAGTTTGGAGCATCAGCAACGTGTTTCGAGCTGTGTCCTCAGCAACACTTGGACTCCTTAAAGTACAGGTTGGAAGAGAATTCCAGATCATTAAGAAAACTGGAACACCAGCGGCTTCACCATCATACATGGTGCTCGTCGTTCACAACCACGTTTCACCGTCGCCATAGAAAAAAACCCTGCTCACAATGTTCAGGGTTCAACACAGCAGCCACGGTACAATCCACAATCATCCAATGACAAGAAGTGCAAAACTAGGCCACCAACACCAACTTGAATTATTTAGTTTCTAAATTAATAAATAAATAAAGTTTTCCTTAATAAGCCTGTTAGTTTCAATGATACCACAACTGGCTAACCATCAATATCCTCTAGTCATCAGGAAACAGTTCAGTGAAGGGAGGTTTCATAGTTACTAGAAGTCCTAGAAAATACTGAGATATCATTTCTTTGTCACTATCGCACACTCGTTATTCTATTTGTCTATAAAGTCCTTTGTCTTCCCTCCTCTGTCCATCTGTTCTTTGTGTGTCATCTGGATGATCAGTAGATTTGTAGGCATGAACCTCGTCTGACTCCTCACTCGTCCCTCCTCACATACTAACAGGAACAAAGTCAGATTTTCACACCTTCGTTTATCATCTCTGTGTTTAAATTTAAATTTTATAGTACTGTGAACAACTCATACATATAATCGGTGTATGCGGATTAAATGAAAATTAATCAATTCTCATGATAATAATTTAACCTGGACATGCAGTGAGTACGAGTCCAACAAAGCAGCCACTTCCTTCTGCCATCTTCTCAGTGCTCGAGGGTCCGGCCTTTATAAGTTTATGCTACTGTTTCTACTAAGTAAATGTAAGTAAGTATAAGCAAGTAAGTTTATACCAAGTAAGTTCGGATCACCATCACCAGCCTATCCAAGCAAACTGGGGACATGAGGAAGGGGACACTCCAGGCTTGATGCCAGTGCACCACGGAGCCACACGTAGACAAACACGCTTACACCTACAGGTAATGTGGGACCAGCCAATTAATCTGAGGTGTATGTTTTTGGAGGTGGGTGGAGGCTGAAGAACCCGGAGAGAACCCACGGAGACACGGGGAGAACATACAAACTCCACACAGAGCAGGACGTGAACCCAGAACCACCTTTCTGTGTCTTGTTAATTACCTTTGAGAAATGGTACTAAAATCCTCGCAACCACCAACAGTTCAAACTTGTCCTCTGTGGTGGACCTTTGTGACGATGAGTATCTTCCACCCACAGCATCCGACTGCATTGACTCCTTCTGCTCTCTACAGAGGATATTTAGAGCTTTTCAATGATACCAAATGTAAACAAGTGTGGCTTCGATTCCTTTCATTCATTCATCTTCTGCCGCTTAATCCGCCGTAGAGGGTCACGGGCAGCTGGAGCCTAACTCAGCTGGCATAGGGTGTGAGGCGGGGGACACTCCGGGAACGACGCCAGTGCACCGCGGAGCCACACACAAAGACGGACAACCATGCACATGGTTGTCCGATTCCTTTCAGTTAGTTTTAAATTTACTAGTTATTGAACTAACTAGGTTTTTAAATTAACTAGGTTTTGTAATAATTAACTAACTAGGTTTTAAACTAACTAGTTTCTGAACCAACTTACTAATTAACCCATTAGGTTTTGAACAAATTAGGTCTTAAACCTAGCCAGGTTTTGTACTAACTAGGGTTTGAACTAACTCACTGGGTTTTGATCTAACAAGGTTTTGAATTATTATTTAACATAACAAAGGAGTGCCACATCAAAGCAGATAGCCCCTTCAAAAAGAAAGGAACAGGGGCATCAGATGAAGCCCTCCTGAACTCGCCACCATAAAGTGGTTGGACAACAAACCTGTTACCATGACAACCTCTGCCTATAGCACTAAACCTCAGGACACACGCAGAAGATGGTCCAAGATAGACAAAAGGTTTATCCAGGTATAAAGGCCACTGCCAATTGCTACAAAACCAACATGGGTGTTTTGGACTTGTTTGGCTGAATGTTGAGTTTGTACAGGATAGACTCTTGCACTTAAATGGACAATGTGTGCAGTTTTCCACTTTTTTGACCTACTAATCACCAAGTCCTGGCTTCAGCACAAGAGTGAAGAAACCCCTGAAGTTCCTTGACCTCAAACCTCTCCTTGGTGAAGACTTGATCACTCGGGCCGAAGCAGGAGTCACAAGTGACAGTGAAGATGACTACACGCTCCCACGTCAAAAGTGTTTCCCATCAAGGGGAACTGCTTTTTGAAGTCATCCCAAATAAGACAACAAGGCAACACAGAAACTAAAGTGACGATGGACATTTCTGTGGATGTTAAACGTAGGGATTTTCTGGTCGGTTATGCTTGCTCTGTTGGGTTCTAAAGGATGGCGGCGCGTCCACACTAACCCTAACCCTGCCCGGAGTTTCTTCCTCAATGAGGGCGTTTTTCCCTGCCACCGTCGCGTATGCTTGCTCTGGAGGGCATTGTTGGCTTTCTATTTGTAAAGCGCTTTGAAATGTCTTCAGATGTGATTAAGCGCTATATAAATAAAAGTTGATTGATTGCTCGATTGCCATCGAGGATGGATTTCACACACGTTCTGATGCCCACTATGGACATCAAAGCATCTCCAAAGCACAACTCAAAACAACAGAAGTGATGTTTGACAGTCTGTATGCTAAAAATTTTAATGTTTTCTCTGCGACTAAATAGTTGCAAAAAAGGCTCCGTTTCACATGTATGGCTGTCCGATGTCCACTGTAGTGGACACTGATATTTCAAGAATAAAAACGTTTTTTAAATGTTTCAGGATTCTAATTTACTTACCAAGGTTGGGGAATTTTAAAAAATGGAATGTGACATTATTTTCCTGGTAGTTATGAGGATAAAAAATTCAAAATATAATACAAAGATAAAACGAATAAAAGGAATAGGTGTCTGTGTAGGTTCTCAGTCATCCAGGTCATGGTTATCCAAAAGCTGTTGAGTCGATCCACTGGACGTTGAGAAAGTTCTTGAAGACGTTTCGTCTCTCATCCAAGAGACTTCTTCAGTGAACTGAAGATGAGATGAGAGACGAAACGTCTTCAAGAACTTTCTCAACGTGGATCGACTCAACAGCTTTTGGAAAAGGAATAGGTCTAAACCTGGACCCGTCCCAGTAGGACCAGTTCTACGTCATCCAGAGCTGCTCACTTCACGGTTCCGGTACCTTCACTGGACCCTGAGGCCAAGCCCTTACCGTTGCTGTGGACAATCCGTTTTGTGGTTCTCCTTCAGAACCCGTGTTCTCGTTAGTAGGTCTCGGCAGTTGGAACTGCGCTACGTTGTAGTCCTTACACCTCCGGAGGAAGTCCATGAAGCGGGCCTTAGCCGCCAGCAGCAGCTCCAGCCGCCGGTCCCGGCCGCTCTGCTTCAGGGTGAGGGCTCCCACCAGCGCGGGCAGCAGCAGGTACTTCAGGTCGGCCGTGGCCACCTCCTCCAGCTCCTCGTTCCTGCTGAACAGGTCGAGCTGCGCCACCATCCGGGACGCCTCCTCCAGCATCCTCAGGCCGCGCTGCACCTTCGCCTGGACCCCGGTGGAGGCCAGTGGCTCGTTTGTACTGTCCACCTCATCAAATATCTTCCACCCACGCTCCAGCAAGTCGGACAACTTCAGAGGTTCCGCGTCTGGACTTGAAATGTGTCCAGCATCAGCTTCATGTTCCGATTCCGCCATTTTGAATTATTTTCCGGGTCCTTCTTCGTCGTCGTCGTCGTCTTCCAACCGAGCATAAATTGAACAGCCGGAACCTTTGGCCTCGTGGCAATCCGGACTTCCTTTAGAGACGTACCACAACAAAATCTAGATTTTCGATAGATTTTCTGACGAGAGCAACAAAAAAAACTGCGATATTTCTGACACTCATGACAAGCCAACGTCAGCAGAAGGGAAAAATTATTCACGACGACTAAATTAATTACCGACAGAAAATGAAACGTGTGTTCATGTCCTGTCGTTTCTGTCAATAGTTTTAACATTGCTGCCACCTGCTGGTTGTCTCCACCGGTTCACTTTCCTCGTCTGTTTCTATCCATAAAGCATTTCTGCCTTTGATGGTGACAGATTTACAAGAATGCTTTATTGCCTGTCCCCCTTTTTTATATATTGGTAATGTATACTTATATTGGTAATGTATAGCCTAACAGCCTATATATATGGATAAAAAATATGGATATATATACAGTATATAGAGATATATACAGTATATAGATATCCATTATATATGTGTATATATATGTGTGTGTGTGTATATATATATATATATATCTCCAATCCACTTTATTTATAAAGCACAATTTAAATAAACACAAGGTTTCCAAAGTGCTGCACGGCAACTAGATAAAAAACAGAACAGACGCGCCATAAAACCATGAACATAATGCAGTTAAATAAAATCAAAATAAAAATCCAATAAAACAATTTAAAATAAGTTAAAAGCGGAAATAAAATCAGAAAAACAACTAAAATAATGTGTGTGTGTATATATATATATATATATGTATATATATATACTGTATATACATACATATATATGGTGGGGGCGGCACGGTGGCGCAGTGGGTAGCTGTCGCCCCACAACACGGCGGGCCCGGGCCTGAGCCCCCCCCGCACGGAGCCCGCATGCCCCCCCCCCCCCCGAGCCCCACCCCTAAAAGCACGCGCCCCAAGCTGATTGGCTGGCCTCAAATTGCCCGTAGGAGTGTGTGCATGGTTGTCAGTCCTTGTGTGGCTCCGCATTGCACTGGCGCCGTGCCTGGAGTGTCCCCCGCCCCACACCAGCCAAGCCAGGCTCCAGCTCCCCACGACCCGCCACAGCGGATGAAGCGGTAGAAAATGAATGAATATACAGTATACTGTATATACTGTATGTACCATTCAAAAGTTTGGGGTCACTTAGAAATTTCCTTATTTTTGAAAGAAAAGCACTGTTTTTTTCAATGAAGATAACTTTAAACTAATCAGAAATACACTTTATACATTCCTAATGTGGCAAATGACTATTTTAGCTGCAAATGTCTGTTTTTTGGTGCAATATCTACATTGGTGTATAGAGGCCCATTTCCAGGAACTAGCACTCCAGCGTTCCAATGGTACAACGTGTTTGCTCATTGCATGAGAAGGCTAATGGATGATTAGAAAACCCTTGTGCAATCATGTTAGCACATCTGAAAACAGTTTAGCTGGTTACAGAAACTATAAAACTGACATTCCTTTGAGCAGGTTGAGTATCTGGAGCATCACATTTGTGAGGTTGATTAAATTCTCAAAATGGCCAGAAAAAGAGAACATTCATGTGAAACTGGACAGCATATTCTTGTTCTTAGAAATTAAGGCTATTCCATGCAAGAAATTGCCAAAAAACTGAAGATTTCTTACAACGGTGTGTACTACTCCCTTCATAGAACAGCACCAACAGGCTCTAACCAGAGTAGAAAGAGAAGTGGGAGGCCCCGCTGCACAACTGAGCAAGAAGATAAGTACATTAGAGTCTCTAATTTGAGAAATGGACGCCTCACAGGTCCTCAACTGGCAGCTTCATTAAATAGTACCCGCAAAACGCCAGTGTCAACATCCACAGTGAAGAGACGACTCCGGGATGCTGGCCTTCAGGGCAGAGTGGCAAAGAAAAAGCCATATCTGAGACTGGCCAATAAAAGAAAAAGATTAATATGGGCTAAAGAACACAGACATTGGACAGAGGACAACTGTAAAAAAAGGGTTATGGACGAACGAATCGAAGTTTGAGGTGTTTGGATCACACAGAACATTTGTGAGACGCAGAACAACTGAAAATATGCTGAAGAGTGCCTGACGCTATCAGTCAAGCAAGGTGGGGGTAATGAGTTGGTCTGGGGTTGCTTTGGTGCTGGTAAGATTTGTTCAGGGTAAAAGCGATTTTGAATAAGGAAGGCTATCAATCCATTTTGCAACGCCATGCCATACCCTGTGGACAGCGCTTGATGGGAGCCAATTTTATCCTACAACAGGACAATGACCCAAAGCACACCTCTTAATTGTGCAAGAACTATTTAGAAAAGAAGCAGGCAACTGGTATTCTATCTTTAATGGAGTGGCCAGCGCAGTCACCAGATCTAAACCCCTTTGAGCTGTTGTGGGAGCAGCTTGACCGTATGGTACGCAAGAAGTGTCCATCCAGCCAATCCAACTTGTGGGAGGGGCTTCTAGAAGCATGGGGTGAAATTTCTCCACATTACCTCAACAAATTAACAGCTAGAATGCCAAAGGTCTGCAATGCTGTAATTGCTGCAAATGGAGGATTCTTTGATGAAAGCAAAGTTTGAAGGAAAAATTTCAAATACAAATCATTATTTCTAACCTTGTCAATGTCTTCACTATATTTTCTATTCATTTTACAACTCATGGTGGTAAATAAAAGTGTGACTTTTCATGGAAAACACAAAATTGTCTGGGTGACCCAAAACTTTTAAACGGTTGTGTATGTATATATATACATATTATGTACACCCTAACACCATTACATATACATTGGTAATGTACACCCTAACACATTTAGCTGTAGTGTGTAGCATCTTCCTGTTTGCCAACCCACAACCATTCCCTTGAACGTTGGTCTATTGCCACCAATCCAGTTATGATCTGAAGAAAAATGAGAACGGACTGATTTAATAGTCAATCTACGTTCCTACTCTCACCTATGGTCATGAGCTTTGGATCATGACCGAAAGGACAAGATCCCGGATACAAGCGGCTGAAATGAGTTTCCTCCGTAGAGTGGCTGGGCGCACCCTTAGAGATAGGGTGAGGGTCTGGGAAGAGGGAAGTATGGGCATCACTGCTGAGACTGTTGCCCCCGTGACCCGGCCCCAGATAAGCGGTAGATGATGGATAGATGAAATAATGGTAAACACAGAGACAGTTAAGGCATTTTAATAAAAGAAATGATAATTTCAGATGAAACTGCTCCCCTGCTACAAACTGGTTATCCATACATTTAACACCTCCCTTACAAAAAACATTCATAAAGCATTTTCATGAACGAACACGCTTCTGAGAATCCACATCTACTTACAAATCACACATTAGGAAACAGAAAAACAAACAGAAAGTCTCCCTATTTCATTTTAGCATAAGACAAGCTGGCTGCAGACCCAACTGGTGGAAGAACACAGATATGACACAGAAGACGAGGGAGGAAAACCCCACCGAACCCAAACACGTCCTCACAATACCAGCAACGACTGGCTTTGGCTTTCATTGTTTGTGCACGTTGTCGTTCCCCATTTGGCTTTAACAGGTTCTCTAACACAGTTCAGGTCGGACCCGCTCATCTAAACGTGGTCATACACAATCGCCGTTCTGCAGCTGCTTTACACTCCACAAGCTCAAGAGATCCAGTGTCTGAAGACAGCAGAGGCAACGCTGCAGATCCTGAATGCTTCTACCCCACAGAACACCTGCAGTTAGAACCTCAGAGTCCACACACAAGGATTACTGTAATAGTTACACACATATTTAGTCATAGCCTTCTATTCATTTCTATCAAATTACAATGTTTTTTTTTTTGGTTTGGTAAATTGGCCTGAATCCTGAAATTCCTGTTAGCCACCTTCAGCAGGAGGAAGATTCCAGCTATCAGGAATGCAAAGATCAACAGTAAGACCTGACCGTGTTTCTGTAAACTGGAGCTACTGTATCAGAATGGGAACATTTGCAAGCATACAATGCATGATGGGAGCAGACCTGAAGGGCCACCAACAGTCCTCAGTTCAATGTGTGACTATGTATTGTGCTGTGAATACACTACAGTTAAGAGCACGTGGGTGCTACTGAAACGCCCTGAGTGTTGTAGCCCTACGACTGTCTGAATCTCAGTGCCCCCTACGGCTGGTGGTCACCTCCAGCGCTCGAGACATGTTCAATGTACTAAGAGCACTCAACCACACACAACCTCCAACTCCATTCATGTGCAGTATGAACATTACTATTAGTAGCCTGCTGATCAAACACTTCATGCTCGTATCAAATGTGCTTTTAGTTCACCGATTTCATTCTTGTGAATGAAGTAAGGCAGCTGGTGACATTTATTTCATTGGTCCCAGAAAAAGCATCTCAAGAAGGAACTGATGTGGAACTTAAAGAAACATCCAACAGAAGTCTGACTCTGCTCCAGAGGAATATCTGATGATTCATTCTTGGAAAAGCTGCAGTGATTTCATGTTGGATAATGGGACAATGTCCACACTGTCTTCGGGAACAGTTACTACAAATAAGCACAGACAGGTGGGATCAACACTCCTTCCCAACTCCACAGTGATGTAATTTGTTGCTTCTTTCTGGAAAACTTGAGTAAATGAGTGGGTACTAAATGAGTGGATACTTTGATCAGAGGATGAAGATCAGGCCAGACTCACATGGGAGTTTCAACATCAGCTTTCATCACTCACACAACACAAAAACCTGATATGACCCCCCTCCCCTCCCCTCCCACACACACACTACAGCCTATGCCCCCTGTGAACTCTCAGGAAACAGCAGTGAGAAGTTGCCATAGCAACATGGGCAAAAGTTTATCCTTCAATTAGAACTGGAATAAGACTTAAACTGTTAAATATTCGTCAGTGAATCAAAGTTTTGGTAGATACCCAACAAGGTGGGACGTCGACTCACTCCAGGGGGGCTTTCATGGGTTTGAGTAACATCACTCAGACTTCCTCCAATCAAAATGGTTCGACTGTTACTGAAGCAGCTTCAACTAGCAACATGTCATCGTCTGGTGTTTGGTCTGTGCAACACCACACCGTCGGGTGATCAGGCCCGAAAAAACAAAATGGATCAAAAATTTTGACAAGAGTGGAGTCACGGTCCGGTTCTCCCACAGGGTGAGCCCGGCCGAAATAGCAGCTCCGTCTTTATGATAAAATTCAATATATCACATTATAATATAATCTATCATAATGTATTATATGTATGATAATATATATGTATTATAATATATTATATATTATAATACGTTCTATTATAATATACGTAACATCTTAAAAAAAAAAAAAAAAACAGAATTCTTGAGCAACTGACAGACTTTTGCCCTCCAGGGACCAGACCTGGATTATTCACAATTACAAATTGCGTTTGTTTTCTTTAAAACATGAATTTAGGGAACACATTTGGGTTGAATCGGGTCCAGTTTGAACTGCACACTGTTAGAACCGCTGCTGAGTTGTTGTAAAGGCACAGTGTTCATTGACAGACTTTTGGCTTGACAGATCATGGCTTAAAACACAGATTAGTGGGATCCTTCCCATGGAGAGCACCCTGCTTGGTCAGCACTTCCTGGACTGACGTTCCCACAGGTGATGAAAGCAGAGGATGCCAGGAAAACTTAACTCATCAGGAAGCTGAAACAGACAAAACCAGGTGAAAGTGAGCCTTTACCTATGCCAACAGAAGGTCATGCCGGGAAGATGAGGTGATGGACTCTAGCGCTACCTGTACGGGTATCCATGGTATTTAGCCCTGAAAATGGACAGCAACCAGCTGAAGAACAGAATTACCAGACCAATACCTGCAACGCACATGACTGACATACACACACACACACACACACACACACACACACACACACACACACACACACACACACACACACACACACACACACACACACACACAGAAATCAGAAAACAAAGGATGCTATTTTAGCTGGTTATTGGTGGCAAAGTACTGCTGCTACTAGTGGTAACCAATTATGGTTATAGTTTTATTTATAAAGCGCTTGATCATGACAACAGACATTTCATTTACACCGTTATTATTGTTACAATGTGTTTATGAACATACTTTAAAAAAATGTATTGATCTTTGTACCTTTAGTAGATTTTCATTTGATCTTACATATTGTTTTATAATGTGTTCATTCTTAAACAGTTTGTCAACTTTTCTGTGTTTCAAACAACAAACAAACAATAGACATTAAAGGAATTGTGAATCTAGAAGACTAAAAACTGTTGATAAGTGTGTGTGTGTGTGTGTGTGTGTGTGTGTGTGTGTGTGTGTGTGTGTGTGTGTGTGTGTGTGTGTTACGTACTCTTTCTCTTGCCAATGTCCACATCAGAAGTGGCGGCTTCACAGAGCAGCACCATTCCCACAGTGATTGCTGCGTCTGACGATGAGGATCAAGGTTCACACAACATGGATGTGATTAACGTTGCTACGCTGCATCGAACGGAACGGAATGGAACAGACCAGGACGGTATGGAACAGAGTAGAACAGAACAAAGCAGAACAGAACATGAGAGAACGAAACAAACCATAACAGAACAGAACAGAACGGAGCAAAACGGATCAGAACAGAAGGGAACGGAGCGTAACGGAATGGAGCGTAACGGAACCGGAACAGAACGGAACAGACCAGAACAAAACAGACCAGAATGAAACGACGTGGAGCGGAAAAAAAAAAAAAAACGGAACGGAACGCAAGAGAGCGAGCCAGACTGGGCAAGACCAGAACAGACCACTGCAGATTACTGGTGTCCCTTACAGTTGGGAAGGAGGGTAAGGCCCAGTACCTTCCATGAAAAAAGGAGGAAGAGGTGGGGAGGTCTTAACTCCAGCGATGACAATGAATAGAAAATAAAGTTTGGTTTGTTACGGATGAAGTTTTGAACAGACTGGACTCAAACAGAAAGCGATGATGAAGACAAAGGATACTGAAGAGCAGGACGATGTGGGTCTCAGCCACAAACTGGGCCTGACTGCTGCCGTGGATGTAGCTCTGGAAACAGACAAAACAGTACAGACATCACTGACGGACACCAGAAGTGCCCAAGGTCTGCTGGTGTGACACACACCTCGACAGCAACACACTCCCTCACACTGCTCAGTGTCAACACATAATCTGGCTAACATGACGACAGGAATAAAGCTGAAATACAGCTTTGAGAGCTTCAGTTCATTTTGAAGTAGTTTGAGCCATCTAGGTTATTAGATTATGAGTATTACTTAATTTGATATATGATAGAAATTTTGTCAGCAGTGCTGCAATTTGTCTGGCGACCCAGCAGCCATTATATACAACAGAAAAATATATCACACACATTGACATGACACATCGAAAAGCAACATATTAACATAAATGGTAACATAATCAACAGCGCTTGACAACCATTTGCCTATTTCCGGTTTTGCTCCTGGTTGAGCATTAAAGTCAATTGATGGTCGAAGGACTTTAATCTAACCTTCTTGAAAGGTGGTACACCTTGTATCTCCTTCCTGTGGGCAATAGTCTGTATTCACTATAAAAAACACAACTGGTGTTTGAGGTAATGGTTTTAACCAGCCTCAGCACGCTGTTATCATATGTGAGTATACAGTTCTTGAAGTTCCTGTCCAACAATCTTTGAGCAAGTGTTTAGTTGTGACATTTGTGACTTTAGTGCTACAGACATCCATACCAGGTGGTACTACAGTACTGAAGAACACACATAATAACGAAAGTGAAAAACAAAAGAATCCTCCTTTTACTGGCACCACAAGATCTTAAACGGGAAAGGAAATGGATTGTTTGCTTTGTTTTCTTGCACACTGCCTCAATCTGATCTTCCCAGGACAGGAAATGATCTATCACTACACCTAGGTATGTGTATGAATGTACCTGATTGATCTGTTTCTTATGAATAGTAACAGGGATTTTGTGTGTTTCTCGTGGTGTGTGTGCGTGTGAGAAATGTTTGCATTTAAGTTCTCAGAGTCTTTGTGCCATTCGGGGTTGGCCTGAGTAAATACAGCAAGGGCATGTATCTGACCCTAACAGGTGATGACCCTTCCTGGATTGCAGGGGGGCCAAGAAGCGAGGAAGTCCAGGAAACTAGAAGGTGAACATTTGTGTGCAGTAAAATGTAAATCTGTTATTGGAATGGGCTTGAAACAGGTATAAAAGAATAATTTGCTGCAAGAACTGTGGGAGCATCAATCTCGAGTGCTTTGCTCCCCATACCGCTATGTGTTAAAGAGGAAGGACTGATCACACCGTGTCCATAATTTATAATTCTTCTGAGAATTTGCAACTTTCATTAAGCAGGAAGAATATTCACTGCTAAAAACAATCTTTTCTGTCTTTTTTGTGTTTATGATGAGAGTGTTTTCATCACTCCATTCAAACACCTTATTTACCCTCTGTTGGTACTGTTCCGGGTCACTGAAGTTATTTAACACTGTGTCATCAGAATACTTCAGAATGTACTGGCCGGGTCTGTTACTCCTACCTTCAGACAGACATTCTGCAGTGCGACAACTCAGTATAAAGAGTGAAAAGTACAGCTGAGCTTACACACCTGTGGAGCGCCAACATTTGCGGTTAATGCTGAGGAAAGGGTTTTGTTCACCTTCACTCTCCGTACTCTGTTGTTTAGAAAACATGCATACCAGTGAATCAAGTTTGAGTTAAATTCTAACTGAACTATCTTTGATACCAATATACTAACAGCTGAAGGCTGGAGAAAAGTCCAAGAACAACACCCATTCATAGTTGTCGTTACACTGATCTAGATGTTTTGTAATCAGGTGGACCTGTGTAGTGACCACATCCTCTGTACCGCAGCCCTTTTTATAAGCATGTTGACAGGGGTCGAGTTTCTCTTTGGCTATATTAACGAGATGCTGTAGTAGTATTCTTTCAAGTGATTTCATGATCACTGAATTGAGGGCTATGGGTCTATAATCCTTGTGCTCTTTGGGTCATTGTATTTTTGGTAGTGGTTTTATGTATGAGGTTTTCCAAGGCAGGGGAATTTTGTGTGTGTCTACAGAGGTTTGGAATATTGGTTGTCACACTCAGCTCAGCTCAGATGCAAAGTCTTTGAGGAAGAAAGCACTGCACTCGTCTGGCCCATTAGCTTTCTTTGTATTTGTACACTGAAACATTATTCTCACATCTTCTTCAATTCTGTCTGATGGGGCAGGTATTACAGCCTTAAGCATCTCAGTGCACTTTGAGGAGCTGTCTAATGACTCAAACCTAGCAAAGAATGTGTTTAGGTCATTGGCTAAGGCACATTCATTCTCTGTCACAATAGGTTTGGTTGGGGATGATTTTGTTGTGTCCCATGCCTTTTTGTGATTGTTGGAATTGAATGAGTCTTCCAAATGCTGTCTATGTGCCGATTTTGCTTGCCTCATCCTGTTTTTTAACCTTTTCTCAGCCAATTTTTGCGCTCCAAAATCTTTGTTTCTTCTTCTTCTTTTCCTTTCGGCTTTTCCCTTCAGGGGTCGCCACAGCGAATCAATTGCCTCCATCTAACCCTGTCTTCTGCATCCTCTTGTCTCACACCAACTACCTTCATGTCCACCTCCTCTTTGGTCTTCCTCTAGGTCTCCTGCCTGGTAGTTCAAAACTCAGCATCCTTCTACCAATATATTCACTATCTCTCCTCTGGACATGTCCAAACCATCTCAGTCTGGCCTCTCTGACTTTATCTCCAAAACCTCTAACATGTGCTGTCCCTCTGATGTACTCATTCCTGATCCTATCCATCCTGGTCACTCCCAAAGAGAGCCTCAGCATCTTTATCTCTGCTACCTCCAGCTGTCTCCTGTCTTTTCCTCAGTGACACTGTCTCTAGCCAGAGGTGTAGTGCTGTGGTACTGTTTATTGTAGGGTAGAGATATATCTATTATTATAGTCCATAGTATATAAACTAATTGCTTTAGTTGCCAATTTAAAAGTCCTTAAGTTACCGTATTTTGCACACCATTCGGCTCATTGTACAAAGAGGCGCAATCTAAATGACGGAGTTTATTTCTGTACTTTAACCGGACACACGGTGCACTTTAGTGTTCGGTGCATGCTAGCTACTGGAAGCAAAAAGGTGATTGTGGTTGAACTGTGTTGTACTACGTATTTAAATAAAAAAAAATACATCAACATTTTTTAAATATGTTTTTATTTCTTTATTTTTTGATAAATCTGCACTAAATCCTTCGAAGTCCTCATCTTCAATCTGCATTGAATACCTCGGCAATGTCACTATCGCTGACTGTCACGTTTCCGGGTGGCTGTCCGGTAATGATGCCGGCTTTTGCAAAACATATCGGACAAAAGTCGAAGCAGACACGTTAGTCCAGGATCCACAATCCACGCACATATTGTGGGGGTGTAACTCATGGTGTAACTCGCTCGGCACTGCCTCCAGTCCTGGTAAACGTGTGTTCACGTCTCTCATCCATCACTCCACGACGCACGCAGCTTAATTTTAAAGGCTCTGTTTACACCAATGTCCAGTGGTTGGAGTTCTTTCGTTAATCCTCCCAGGATGATGGCAAGCTCCGAATTCAGCCACTTGACGTGGTTTTTGACAGAAGCGGTGGTGTGGGCGTGCATGGAGTCACAGATCAAGAGAGATGGCGAAGCGTGAACCGGAACAACCGGAACTGATAGCCTGGAGTTTACATGTTGCGTCGTAAGCGTGTCTCATCGCTGACGCCATTGTCGGGGGGTCTTTAGCCAAACAAATGCGGTTATGCAGCATACCTGCGGTATAGTACCGGCATATAATCTATACCGGTACCTACCGGAGGTGTGCCGGACGTAGCCTCGCATCATGTTCTCTAATTAGTCCATCGCTGCCGGCGTACGTAGTGACGTGTGACGTCCTATGTCGGCAAACAATGGCCGATCTGGCGGATCTATGACTAAAGTCACACAAAAACATTTTTACAGATTTTTGAACTCAGTGTACACGAGACGCTTAATGTTAAAAGGCGTAGCGTTGATTTTTGAGAAATTTTAAGGCTTTTAAGCGCGTCTTATGGTGGACAAAATATGGCACCTACATATTTATATTGACAAGGAACGTTATTAACTGGTTCAGGAGCTTTATTTTTTTGTTCTAACTGGTTCAGGAACGTCAGTTTCTGGGTGGAACGCAAAACCGGAAACGTTATAATTCCGTTTCTGTTCGGAACGAACTGATTTGCAAAAAAAATTCTAGTTCAAAGCCCTGCTCTAGACCAAACAACATCGCTGGTCTCACCACAGTTTTGTACACCTTTCCTTTCATTTTAGCTGAAACTCTTCTATCACACATCACACCTGACACTTTCCTCCACCCGTTCCATCCTGCCTGGACACGCTTCTTCATCTCTTTTCCACACTCTCCATTGCTCTGGACTGTTGACCCCAAGTACTCAAAATCCTCCACCTTCTTGAGCTCTTCTCCCTGTAACCTCAGTCTTCCACTTGGGTCCCTCTCATTCACACACATGTACTCTGTCTTACTGTGGCTAACCTTCATTCCTCTCCTTTCCAGGACAAACCTCCACCTCTCGAGCTTCTCCTCCACCTGTTCCCTACTCTCACTGCAGATCACAATGTCATCTGCAAACATCATAGTCCATGGAGATTCCTGTCTAACCTCGTCTGTCAGCCTGTCCATCACCATAGCAAACAAGAAGGGGCTCAGAGCTGATCCCTGATGCAGTCCCACGTCCACCTTGAACTCCTCTGTCACACCTACAGCACACCTCACCCCTGTCTTACAGTCCCCATACATGTCCTGCACTGCTCTAACATACTTCTCTGCCATTCCAGACTTCCTCATAAAATACCACAGTTCCTCTCTGGGCACCCTGTCATAAGCTTTCTCCAGATCTACAAAAACACAATGCAGCTCCATTTGGCCTTCTCTGTATTTCTCTATCAACATCCTCAAAGCAAATACTGCATCTGTAGTACTCTTTTTTGGCAAGAAACCATACTGCTGCTCACAAATGCTCACTTCTGCCCTTAGTCTAGTTTCCACTATTCTTTCCCATAACTTCATTGTATGGCTCATCAGCTTTATTCCTCTGTAGTTGACACAACTCTGCACATCCCTTGTCTGGCCTTTGCTACCTCTACCTTCACCTTACGCTGCATCTCCCTGTACTCCTGTCTACTCTCCTCAGTCATCTCAGTGTCCCACTTCTTCTTAGCTGACCTCTTTTTCTGTATACACTCCTGTACCTCCTCATTCCACCACCAAGTCTCCTTATCTACTTTCCTTCCAGATGACACACCAAGTACTCTCCTACCTGTCTCCCTGATCACATTAACTGTAGTTTTCCAGTCATCTGGAAGCACCTCCTGACCACTCCTTCCTAAAAGTCACGCAACACCTTTTCGTCCCTTTTCAGCTTCCACCATTTCGTCCTCTGCTCTGCCTTTGTCCTCCTCATCTTCCTCACCACCAGAGTCATCCTATGCTGTTTGGCAACACACTCTCGCCTACCACTACTTTGCAGTCACTGAACTCCTTTAAATTGCACCTTCTACACAAGATGTAGTCTACCTGTGTGCTCCTACCTCCACTCTTATAGGTCACCCTATGTTCTTCCGGTGCACATACACCCTGTGTAAGTGCACCGGAAGTTTTCCTATTTCACTTCTCGTTTATTAGTTCTTCTAAGATTATTTGTTTTATTATTAGTTACACTATTAGTTATAGTACTAGTTAATACAAGTAACAGTGTATTAGTTATACTATTAGGGTATTATCTAAGTATGGTTCAGAGCAGGAATTTTTTGATGATTTGTGAGGTGTTTTTTCCCGTGATCGTCCGGTTTGGACTTTCTCTTCTTTGACATTGAGTCTTACCACTTGTCCAGTGCTGGGGTTCTTGTGTGCATACGGGGGTCCTCTGATGTGGTTCCACATCTGGCCTGAGGTCATGATGAGCACAAAGCACTGAAACACAGGACACATTGACAACAAACTATGTTTAGGATGTTCTATCCGTATCAAGAGACTTCACATTAATTTGTTGTCATGCAGGTGAGTGTTGCTTTAAAATACGTAAAACTCCAGTTTTCCATTTCTTGTGCTGCACACAAATAATCACATCACTAAAATACAGCTTTCAGAGTCACATGAGTTCAGGATTCCCAGTGGGACTTCCTGTCACATGTACAGAAAGTTTCCACCTGTTCTCAGAAATCCGTCTGAACATGCAACGACTGTCCGATCTCTGGGTCACCTCCACCTCTGTGGGTTTATTAACTAAAAGCTGTTGAACCACTCACCCTAACCCGCTGACACAACTGTCACCTCCACGCTCCTTTCTTAGACAGCTGACCCACCAGTGAGTGGGTCATCAGGGATTGCTAAGCATCTATTGAACGCATGAACGACTGTGTGCTGAGTTCCAAGACGAATAAAAACAGTGAGTCTGGTTTGCCTTGAAGCTTTCCCTGTCTGTCAGTGTTTACCATTTTCAGTCCAATCAGAAGTCAGCAAGTGGGTGTATAACCCCAGAAACGATGAAGCAATCTTAGGTTTTCGGTATCTGACATTTGACATCAAAGCTCTCATCCTACAGATGCTGCTGAAATGTGGTGTTCATACCAGTCCAGAGAAGGCCCACACATTCTTGTTAAAGAGAAACTCCAAATTGTTCCTTCGTAGATATGCGAGGCCTCCAATAACTGCCAACAGAAAGCCAAGCAGCAGAGGCCCCGCATAGTTGGGAGGGCGAATGATACGAATCTAGAAAACAAGCAAGTGTGACATCAGGAGTCAGAGAAACTGTTCAACGGCTCGGCAGCAGACCTAAAGATGGAACACGTGATGCGTTGACTCCTACCTGCACGTCTGTCCTGTCTGCCACCCATCTGGCCAGCTGCTCGGCTGCAAAGCCTCGGACCTGCAGCTCGTAAGTGTCGGACCGACGGGGTTTCCCTCTGGGTGGGAAGTGGAGGAAGGTTGGAGCAGAATTCATGTTGAGCTGCAACACGAGCACATGATGGGACACAGACGGTTAGATATCAGCTGAAATCTGTACTCATGTTTACTCTCACCCACAGATTGCCTTCCTAACTGATGCAGAAATGATAGATCTTTAACAAGGTTATTATCGCTACTGTCCATTGATGAATCCTGAGTTAGTGTCGTATATACACACACACACAGTCGTGTGGTCTCCTTGGTGCCAAGTCTTATTACCCTTGGCACAAAACAAAATTAGAATGAGGCGGACCCTCTTTGAACATTGTTCATTCTTTACGGGTGGTACATCCAGGACGGGTCAGAACTACTGGACAGGAAAGTCAGCAAACAGGACAGAGATATAACCCCCTGCCTTCAAAACAGCACTGAATTCTTTGATGAGTCAGTCAACAGCTTTAGTAGGTCTGGTGTAGGGTTAAACAATCAGATCTTCAGTTCAACATGTAGGTTCAAACACAGGAACCTTCCTTCCATCTTCTTCTGTTAGAAGTCACCACAGCCTGTCATCCTTTTTTCATTTTAGATTAATACTCATATTTGTTT
The DNA here is from genome assembly GCA_013358685.1 of Antennarius maculatus. NCBI lineage: Eukaryota > Metazoa > Chordata > Actinopteri > Lophiiformes > Antennariidae > Antennarius > Antennarius maculatus. The sequence goes on from CM023614.1 coordinate 3,666,763, forward strand.
GGAAAAGTTTTTAAGCTGGATGCCCTTCCTGTTGCAACCCTGTTCATTTTTCAGGGCTTGGGAACGGCCTACAGTTGCGCTCTACCACTGAGCTACGCACGTCACCAGCTGAAACAGAAGCTTGTCCACCAAAGGGCTGGAAAGCAGTAAAATGGAGTTCAGTGAGCATCTGCAGGCAGCAGTGAGGTTTAGTGGACCATCCCTTAGCGTCCGTCAGTCTGCCCCAAGGCAGCTGTGAATACATACGTAGTTTAACATCACCATCATCACCAAAGTATGAATGAGGAGTGAATGAATAATGGATCCACTATAAAGCGTCTTTGAGTGTCCAGAAAAGTGCTATGGAAATCTAATCCATTATTACATCCCGCTTCAAAGCGGTGATGTAATTTAATTGTTAGTGTTCGTCCGTTAGTATGTCCACCAAATATCTTCGCAACCGTTGCAGATAGATGAAACAAAAAGCACATTACTTGGGAGGCAAAGTGGTTGAAAATGAGATGATGACCTTGATCTTGAGAAAAGTAGGTCAAGGTCATATTTTAACTTTTGTACACTCAAGAACCAGAGAAGATAGAAAGACGAGGGAGAAGGCCTGTGTGAGTAAGACCAAAGATTAAAGCTAGTGCATTAGCTTTGATATATATGGTCAGAACTTTGACCTACCGTAAAAGGTCAAAGCTATGCACTTGTCAGGTATTACTTTCAGGGTACCCTGTCCTACCATGGAAATAGGTCAGGGTAAGTCGTGGGATGTTGCAGTCTCTGACTGCCTTGTTACTATTATCAAAGTTTTTGTGTTTGTTTTTTTATTGTTCCAGTCGTTGTAGAAACAGACTAGAACAAACTCAGGTTTTTAAACAGGCACTTAAAGTATTTGGCCTTCCACCTGAGCACCTACAGGAGTGCCACTGACGTCTCACTGAATGGACAACACTCACCATCTGAAAGACGTCGGAGCCCTCGTCAAAGTCCACCGATGCAAAGAAGACCTTGTTGGTAAACGCAGAGGAGTAACGCCAGGAGTTAGCCAACACCTGAAACTCCTCATCAGCTTGTCTGAAATGATATAATGCATTTAATCAGGGATCAGCCCCCCCCCCCCGCCTGTGGGTGCTGCTCCTCACCTGCAGACCCCACACTGCCTCTGCGGCTGCAGCGCTGTGAACATGATGACCACAGAGTAGTTCCTGGGAGGAGCCTTGATGAAGCGATGAAACTTCTCTGCGTTCAGCCGGATGACAGAGCGCTTGGCGGTCCACTCCATCATCTGACTCACCTTCTCTGACAGCAGTGTCTGACAGGAAACACACAGCCGCTAGTGGGGCATCTAGCGCTAGTGTGGCAGCTAGCGCTAGTGTGGCGGCTAGCATTAGGGTGGCAGCTAGCATCAGGGTGACAGCTAGCGAGCTAGCTGTAGAAGACATTCTCGACATGAGACAAATTACTGGCACAGGAAACTTCCACAGGGCCAAACTTCACACACATCCATCCATCATCCACTCACCCATGATATCCTTTTCATTCATTTTTCCAACCCACTTCATCCGCTGTGGCAGCTGGAGCCTATCCCAGCCGACTGGGGGCATGAGGCAGGGTACGCTATGGGTACGACGCCAGTGCACAGCGAAGTCACAACCATGCAGGCACACTCTCATACCTACGGGCAATTTGGGACCTTCCAATTAACCTGAAGCTCATGTTTCTGTTGGTGTGAGGAAGCCATAAAACCCGGATGAAACGCAGACACGGAGAGAACATACAAACTCCGTAAGAGCGGGACTCGAACTGGAAACCACCTTGCTGTGTGGTGACAGCGGTACCCACTGCACAACCATTCAGTCCTACCCATATGACTTTTGAAAGGCAAAGGTATAACCTTCAAAACACTTCTGGAACAGCTAAACAATTGTGAATGGTTCTGAGTTGTCTTCTTGTGGCCTCCTAGTTTACATTTAGATTCTTTTTAGTGTGGGTTAGGGTTGGGGTTAGGGTTAGTGTTGGGGTTAGCATTGGAGTTGGAGGTTAGCTTTGGGGTTAGGGGTTAGCGTGACAGGGTAAGCATTGGGATTAGGGGTTAGTATTGGGTTAGGATTAGGGGTTAGAGTTGGGGTTAGGACTAGGGGTTAGAGTTGGGGTTAGGTTTAGGGGTTAGTGTTGGGGTTAGGATTAGGGGTTAGCTTTGGGGTAAGGGGTTATTTTTGGGGTTAGCGTTGGGGTTAGGATTAGAGTTGGGTTTAGGATTGGAGTAAGCGTTGTGGTTAGGGGTTACCTTTGGGGTTAGGGGATAGCTTTAGGGTTAGGGGTTAGTGTTGGGGTTGGAGCAGTGGTTCTTAACCTTGTTGGAGGTGCCGAACCCTGCCGGTTTCATATGCTCACTCACCGAACCCTTCTTTAGTAAAAAGTGTTTTTTTTCAAATTTAAGACATAAGTATATGTTTTGATGTACTTAATGAATTGTGCATTAATGTCACCTTTTTCAAAGAACAAAACCAAGACAATGCATGAACTCACATGAAATTACCTACCTGCAAATCAGTGTGACTTCTGCTGCTGTTATTGAGAGACCAGTTCAGATATGCGTGGCTTCACCTTGGCAAGTGCTACTCTTATGTCATTTTCACCGCAAAGTCTGTTTCTGTTGTTTTCCATACAGCTTAATGAAGTGTTCCTTTATTTTTGCCAGTGCCAGACGAGAGATGCTCAACTTGACATTGCAAATCCTGCGGAACGCCGACTCTCATCACGTTCCATTATACAGTACATGTAAATTCACATTGCACATATTCGTCCCACCACTTTCTCTTTTTTGCTCAACATAGTTACTATGAATTAAAATATTAAAAAAGCAATCAGATGACGTACCATCATGACAGGCATAAATCGACTACTGAGTGCGCAAAATCCCATGTAGCACAGGTAGGCTAATCGATGTAGCGTGATCACCTGTAGCCAGTGATGGCTAAGGGGGCGTATCATCATGAAGTGACACGATGTGTCAAAAGTGCACTGTGATTTGTGTATGTTCGGCAAAAACACCCGACACATCGTGTCAAGATTGACCTCCGTCGAACCCCTGAGACCGACTCACCGAACCCCTAGGGTTCGATCGAACCCAGGCTAAGAACCACTGGGCTAGAGGTTAGCGTTGGGATTAGGGGTTAGCATTGGGGTTAGCTTTGGGGTAACCGTTGCGGTTAGGGGTTAGTGTAGGGGTTAGGGTTAGCTTTGGGGTTAGGGGTTAGCCTCAGGGTGCAGGAATGCTGAGTGGTGAATGTAATAAGCTGATGTGCTGAACTCTGTCAGGCCCACAGCAAACAAACACACACACACACACACACACACACACACACACACATTGATGCGAAACTTTTAAAGCAGTTAAAAACTGTCTTTGGTCGTTACAGGTCCTTCATGACGTCATCACCGCGTTTGAGTCCCGGCACTAGAAGGGTTCTAAGGTGCTGAAGCGTTCTGTGGGGCAGAACTCGGGGAACAATGCCACTAATTGTCGCGACTACCTGTCAGACTCCCCCGGAGGAAACTCTTCACAGTGTTCAGAGGCGCTATAAAGGTGACAGAACGACCGGGTTTATAGGATGACGTCACAATAATGTATACCTCCGTGGTGACGAGTCCTAAGCGTTAACTACTTTACATTAGCTCGATGATTGCAGCGCGTCAAACCCAGAAGACGTTTCGTGGCCTCGCGTGACCTCTCGTGTCTTACCTCTTTTTTCTTTTGCGCGTGGACAGAGCCATTGTAGAAAATGAAAAGTGCTAAGAGAGAAAAAGAAAGTTTTGCTAACATTCTGGTGGGCACACAGTACTTCTGTCAGCTTCCTATTGGTCGTCGTCTTCTTCTTTGTCTTCCGGCTCCTCCTCTTCTTCTGCTCTCTTTGGGCGGTTAGTAAACGGCTGTCGTGCTCGTTGGCCCCCCCTTGTGTTTCAGTCAGGAATCTACGCTGCTATAACATTCTATCAACCCAGGGTGTACTTTTGACTTAATGTCTATTTTCACATCCTGCTTCAAAGCGGTGATGTATTGTAATTGACAGTATTCGTGTGTTCGTCCATTCGTTCGTCCGTTTGTATGTCCACCAAATATTTTCATAACGGTTGCAGATAGAGAAATGAAACAAAAAGCAGATTAATCGGGCGGCAAAGAGGATGAAAAAAATAGATGATGACCTCGACCTTGAGAAAACTAGGTCAAGGTAAATTTCAACTTTTGTACACTCAGGAACCTGAAGGGAAAAGCCGAAAGGAAAAGAAGTACACTCAGGAACTAGATAAGATAGAAAGACGAGGAAGAAGGCCAATGTAAGACCATAGATCAAAGCTAGTGCTAGACCATAGATCAAAGCTAGTGCTTTGATCTACCTATGTATTAGCTTTGATTTTTGGTCAAAGCTAGTGCATAGCTTTGAAATACCCTAAAAGGTCAAAGCTATGCACTTGTCGGGTACTACTTTCAAGGGTACCCTGACCTAAGTCGCTGGAAGAAGGTAAGTCGCGGGATGTTGCAGTCTCTGACTGCCTTGTTTTACAATTGTTGTTGTTGTTTGTTTTTTACTTTTGTTTATTAAATTTTTAAACAAAAACAACAACAACAAAAAATAGTAAGAAAAATAATTAAATAAAATGCAAAACATAAAATATTCCCGGACATGAGACTATAGACCTCACTTTTTTTTCTCTGCCCAGGACACGGTCAGGTATGGGTTAAATAACACTTCATTAACACCGAAATATTTTTTACACAGTTCCACCTCCGATTAAATATGCCCATCTTTAGTTGGAGTCTTGCAGTCATCTGTTCCATCATGTAGATTTGTTTTAGTTATTGTTGGTGCTTTCACATCCTTCCAGTTCACTGTTATCATCTTCTTAGCAATCAGTGATCCGCGTTATACATCTTCCCAGGGATGATGCCAGCAATAACATTTTAGGATCTGGACTAATAGTCACTTCCATAATGTTCTCCATTTCTTTTTGAACATTTCTCCAGAAACCTTGGATTACTAGGCAATCATAAAACACATGTGTGTGATCCCCTTTAATTCCAAAACACGTGTGTGATCCCATTTATTGGCAAAACACACATGTGTGGTCCCCTTTAATCCCAAAACACATGTGTGTGATCCCCTTTAATCCCAAAACACACGTGTGTGATCCCCTTTAATCCTAAAACACGTGTGTTTGATCCCCTTTTATTCCATAATTTCTCCAACAGATTTTTAGGCGGGAGTCACGTGATACCGTACGTGCATTCTATTGGCTGACGGCATCTGGAAGTGCGCTCTGTTCCGTTACTCTCGGACTTTTGTGAGACAGAAAAGTGCGTTAAACAGTCGATAAGATTGTGGGAAAAGGTAATACAGATAGAAGGTGGTTTAATATCAATATGGGGAGGGTTCATAAACCTTTAAATTACCATAAATAATAAGATAAATAGATCACAATCTCAATCGCAGATTCCTCAATTGCGTGTGGATCCTGGAACGCATTAACCGCAAAGAACGGGGGCGCACTGTATATGTTATCAGGTGTATTCAAGTACATCATTTCAGTTTCCAATCAAATTGTTTCCTTAATTGACTATTTCTTTATGACTGCTGAAAGACAAATCTTCCCATTCCTTATTGTCAGTTATGGTATTTAATTCTAATTCCCATTTTTCTTTAATGCTCAAAGTATTTTGGGAGGCATCAACCATGAGTCTTGTATATATTTGAGGCATGTTTTTAAGTAGGAAGACCTTTTTCTGTGATGGTAATGAAATATTCAAATCCATTTGGATTTTCACACATTATTTCCTTTAATTTGATGTAGTGCCTTATTTAAAAGCATTTATACAAGTCATTTGACGGAAGTGTAAATTGTTACTGCAATTGAGAGTAACTTTTAATTTCTATTCCATCAAATAATTGATTGATTGTGACAAGTCCCTTATCAGCCCATTTTTGGAAACCACTGTCCCACAGAGAGGGAGGAAACTGCCACGGTTTACTGTAGGACCCAAATGCAAAGGTAAAGGTAAAAAAGATTTATTTAACAGAAAGGAATGTTGTGAGATTGTGGACCAGATGACCAGGTTGAGCAGGTGAGTCAGCAGGAGGTAAGTAGTAGGAGCAAGTAGGTGGGCTGGAAGGTGAACAGGCAACAGACTGGATCTGGTAACACGGAGAAAAGAGAGTTAGCAAGGGTGGAGTAACGAGAACCAAGCTGCTGATGCTAGCAGTACAAACAAACTGGCGATGAATGGTGCGAAGCTGGTCCTCATGAAGGTCTGGAGATTGGTGATGGAAAATGATGGGTGATGGGGCGGTGGTGGCTCAGTGGTAGAGCGTGCGATAGAGCGGGTCGTCCAATGATCTGAGATCGGCGGATCAATTCCTGCTCCCGTCCAAAACACCCAGAGGTGAGCTGACAGTGGGAGGTGTCAGCTCACCTCTGGAGCACTGCCAAGGTGCCCTTGAGCAAGGCGCCGTCCACCTTACAAGCTGCTCATTTGGGGCGCACCAAATAGGAGCAGCCCGCCACTCTACCTCCCTTGCATGAGTACAGGTACCTGTGTGTGTGTGTGTGTGTGTATGTGTGTGTGTGTGTGTGTGTGTGTGTGTGTGTGTGTGTGTGTGTGTGTGTGTGTGTGTGTGTGTGTGTGTGTGTGTGTGTGTGTGTGATCAGAGCCTGTACACACTAACTAACATGCATGTGATTTGATCTGGACTAAGTAGAGTGTGCCACTAATTTCCCTTCGGGGATTACTCGAGCATATAAAATTTAATGAAAGAAAAAAAGACAGGCGTGCTGCTCTGCTGCCAGGAGTGGCCATGTCCAGGTGGGTGGGGACCGGGTGTGACTCAGAAGAGGAGGGAGAGAGGGATGGAGCAACTGCAAATCATGACAGAAATTATGGTTTGCCCAAAATTGTCATGGATCTTGAGATTGATTCAGGGCTGTTGCAAAAAAAATGGGAAAAACTCAACTGAAAAGGATTAATTCAAAGCTTTGCTTTGCACATTTATTAAGTTTATTTATTTATTTAGTTTTATTTAGCTTATTTTTTCGGACATGTTAATATAACAGACTTTAAAAAAAAGGGCTGACAGGTAGTAGCCAAGAGTCTTGTGAAATTCCCGTTCCCCAAAATCAACAAACATCTCTCTAATTGCAATATGTTGTCAACAAACTCAGATATTAAATGTTTTCAACCAGTTCATACATTGAATTTTGACAGACATTCATACTCTATCCACTTCCAGATATTAGCCTTTTAACCTAGAGCATAACCATGTTTACATTCTTCCTAGGAACACAAGGTTTGTTAACATCACAAATAGTCAAAACAAGAAGCTGACCTTGCCAGTGTTCGCAACAAGAATATAATGATCATATTCACCTCTTTCAGCAGACAGTGTTTACCCAAGAATTAACCCGTTTGTTATAGGCACTTTAACAGTTGTACATGCTATTAAATTGTCAAAAGATATCAACATGCTCTTTAAAGTCTCAAACTTAATGTTATCCCCCCAAGAGAAATCCATGTTTTTTTGTTCATTAGTCCATGTTTCTGACATTGATGATAATGAATGGTTTTTCAACTGTTCCATGTAATACTTGAAGTGTCCAAAATTCCATTTGAGTCAAACAGGGGATAATCCACAAAATGATCGGTTTTCAACTCCAAACTATCTTGATCAACATATATCTTTCATTTCTTCAGACAGTGCAGAGATGGCTGTTCTCTGCTGTGTTGAAGTTAAAGAGTTTTTATTTTTGGTTATACCTAAGCGGTTGAATTTCTCCAATTCGTTCACATTTTTGATCATCATTGTTTTCATCTGCTCCGGAGAAAGCCCCTTTGTTTTGATAAAGATCCTGCAGTTGTTTGTCCAGGTGTTGTCGATGAGCCCATTCTTCTTCAGCTAACAAGCTTTTTTTGGCGATATCTGTCTTCTCTGTGGTGAGATTCTCATTGATGTATACATCTTTTACTTTCAATACAGGGCCTTGTTTCAGAGGAGCAATTTTGTACTTGCGATTTAGGAATTTTATCAGCACTGCAGGTGGTCTTTTACCTCCAGATGGTAGTGGATGACATGTCTAGATCTGGTCCAGATCTATATTAATCTCCAGATCCCTCAGTTGAGAAATCACCTGTTGTTCTGCTGTCTCATAGTCAGTGCTGTGTTAAGTTCCCTCTCCTCTGGCCACAGCATGTGCGTAATTTCTCGGATTAATTTTGACGCCGGTGATGACCACATCATTTATTCGAATGCTTCGTTCTATTTCCTCCATTCTTTGTTGTCCTTGCTCTAGGACAACCATTCTTTGTTCTTTTTTATCTGTGTCTTTCTGTCTTTTTCCATGTCATCCTTCATTTTTTCCATGCAGTCTACAGTACCTGTTTCAGCTTTTAACTTCTTATCATAGCCACTGCTGAACTTATTAAAGTCACTCCTTAACTCATCCACTGAAGAGGCCATCCGCTCTAGGGCTTCTTTCCAGTTTTTATTGTCATTCTCCTCTGATTTCCCTCTTCCTCTCGTCATTTTGCAGAGAATCAGTGTCAGTGAGAGTTTTATCAGACTATGAATTCGAAAAAGATAGCGATATCAACAATGAGAGACAGAAGAAAAGTCTGCTCTCCTTGAAAGCCGGAGGTCAACAGCCAATCAACAACCAATCTATGGCCAAAACAACAGGAAAACATCATCAGACTGTCAAGTTGTGTTTCTGCTGCAGACTCTGTTGAGTTTATTGCTCCTTCGATGAAGACGAGCTGAATCTCAACTGTGATCTCATTCTGTATGAATGATTTTGAAAAGTCTCAACAGAGGTCAAGATGGCGTCGGCACCGTAATGGACGTCCTGCTGTTTTTGGTTCCTGGTGTCCAACGCTCACAACAGGATGTTTTCCAACTATGGAAAGTCACATCATCAAAAACTTAAACTTTTATTGTTCTAATAAAATGTAGAAATCATTGTTCAGGTAGTAATCTAGAAGGAATATGTGCTAGCATACATGACATCACCGTGTCTCACGTTGTGTTGCAGCAAAAACTCGGCTAGCATCAGTTGGCTATTGTTTAGCTAGAGCTATCCACGTTAGAAGTGTAGCGTTAGCTCCATAGAACAAGGTAGCTACTTACTCTTTTCATATGTTTGGTATGAAGTCTGATATTTTTGTTTTATCGTGGAATTTCCACAGGTTCCTGTTAGTTTTAACATATTAAAGATGTAGACTGGAAGACTTAAAGGAACTCTGAGTAATATCCATCAGCTGTACTGTTACCCCAGTGTTACCGCAGTAAACTATGAGTAATGTCACGACAGTAAGGTTTTGGACCCAAATGCAGAACACAGATTGTCATCCATATTTTAATCAAAAACAAAGTGGACAGCAAGGAAACACAAGAAATGCAGAAGTACAAAAACAACCGTTACCTAACAACAAACCAAAAGAATAAACCAGCTTATGAGGCCCCAGGCTAATCAGTTCAATCGTCTTCAGGTGTGGAGATGAGTAACAGGTGTGGAGACGAGGCTCCGCCCACAAGTTCGGCCTCTCCTCCTGCCACACCCCAGCACAGCACAGCAGAAAACACTGAACCATCAGCTGTACTGTGACCTCAGTATTACTGCAGTAAACTGAGTAATATCAATCAGCTGTACTGTTATCTGTGTTACTTCAGTAAACTGTGAGTAATATCCCTCACCTGTATTGTTACCTCAGTGTTACTGCAGAACCCTAATATCCATCAGCTGTACTGTTACCTCAGTATTACTGCAGTAAACTGATTAATATCTATCAGCTGTGCTGTTACCTCCGCCTGGAGTAGAGCATGGTCTCAAAATAGGGTGAGAAAGCACACCAGCAGGTACTTCACAGTGAGCATGCTTCCCACCTCACACTCAAGTATTCTTTTACCCAGAGGTCTCAACTGATAAAGAGCAGTCTTCTAAAGAAGGGAAATTCATTACCAACCTACATTTATTTATATGTAAATTCTGGCCTCCAGTTTTTCTCAAGAAATAGTGTAGTCGGTAGCACTGTCGCCTCACAGCAAGATGATTTCAGGTCAAATTCCACTCTGTGATTAACATTTACAGTCTCCTGAGTCTGCTTGGGTTCTACATTATCTCGGTTCTCTGGCTCCTTCCTATGCACCTTCAAAAACACAGGATTTAGGTGATCAATCCAAATTCACTGTAAGTCAGAATCAGAATCACTCCGGGCACGACGCCAGTGTACCGCGGAGCCACACAGAGACAAACAACCACTCACACACACACTCCTACGGTCAATTTGGGACCCCGGCCAATCAACCTAAAGCGCATGCTTTTGGAGGTGGGAGGAAGCCGGAGAACCCGGAGAGAACCCACGCAGAGAGCATGCGAACTCCGCACAGAGCGGGACTCGAACCCGGGTCCGTCGTGTTGTGAGGCGACAGCGCTACCCACTGCGCCACCGTGCCGCCGCATTGAAAGGTGTAAGAGAATAACAGTGAATGAGGAATAGGAATAGGAACAGAAAGACTATTTACAATTCACACTACGGTGAGTTGAGATATGCGGTATAAGGATGGTGTTTGCAGGCGAAGAAAAGAAGTCCAAACAGTAAACTGTCTTTGCAGACTGGTGGGGGGCGGATGGTTACCTAGGGGGGGCATTGTTCATGAGGCTGACTGCAGTGGGGAAGAAGCTGTTTTTATGGCGTGAGGTCCTGGTCCGGATGGACCGTAGCCTCTTGCCAGAGGGGAGGGTCTGAAAAGTTCCTGGAGATGTGGGAGGCTGCAGCCAATCACATTCTCCGCAGAACGGATGACACGCTGCAGCTTGGCCTTGTCCCTGGCCGTGGCAGCAGCAAACCACACTGAGATGGAGGATGTGAGGATGGACTGCATGGTGGCAGTGTAGAAGTTGACCAGCATCTTCGCAGGGAGGTGAAACTTCTTCAGCTGCCACTGAAGTTTGAGAGTTGGCGTGAGTGGTCCTGTGATGCACTGGTGACACATCTGGGGTGTACGCCTCCTTTTGCGTGTAACCAGCTGGGATAGGCTCCAGCAACAACCGTGACCCACTAGGTGAAAAAGCGGCTGAAGACGAGGCGATTTACGGTCATCTAGTCTTCGAGAAAATAGATGATGGTCTGTGAATCTGTTGGTGTCATCTCAATTGCCAGCAGAGCTTAACAGCTTTGGAATATTGCATTGCAGATGTAAGACATAAACCTTTTGAAACATAAGAGGCTCCTTTCCACATCCACAGATGAGGAGGTTTGTCCTGGAAAGGAGAGGGATGAACGTTAGCCGCAGTAAGACAGAGTACATGTGTGTGAATGAGAGGGACCCAAGTGGAAAAGAGAGGTTACAGGGAGAAGAGATCAAGAAGATGGAGGATTTTAAGTACTTAGGGTCACCAGAGCAATGGAGAGTGTGGAAAAGAGGTGAAGAAGTGTGTACAGGCAGGATGGAACGGGTGGAGGAAAGTGTCAGGTGTGATGTGTGATAGAAGAAGTTCAGCTAAAATGAAAGGAAAGGTGTACAAAACTGTGGTGAGACCAGCGATGTTGTTTGGTCTAGAGACAATGTCACTGTGGAAAAGACAGGAGACAGAGCTGGAGGTAGCAGAGATGAAGATGCTGAGGTTCTCTCTGGGAGTGACCAGGAAGGATAGGATCAGAAATGAGTACATCAGAGGGACAGCACATGTTAGAGGTTTTGGAGATAAAGTCAGAGAGGTCAGACTGAGATGGTTTGGACATGTCCAGAGGAGAGATAGTGAATATACTGGTAAAAGGATGCTGAGTTTTGAACTGCCAGGCAGGAGGCCTAGAGGAAGACCAAAGAGGAGGTTTATGGATGTAATGAGGGAGGACATGAAGGTAGTTGGGGTGAGAGAAGAGGATGCAAAAGACAGGGTTAGATGGAGGCAATTGATTCGCTGTGGCGACCCCTGAAGGGAAAAGCCGAAAGGAAAAGAAGAAGAAGAAGGAGATGAACAATCACAGTTTGTAGAGCTGGGTCATTACTCTCCCCAACTCCAAGTTATTTAGAAAAAACAAAAACCGCACAGCTTTCCTTCCTAATTTTGCAAGTCCTGATTTGAATATAGGACTTGGAAGTTCAGGCTTTAGTCTATTTGAATCAAATTATTGGCCGTAACTTTTTCAGATCACTATGAAACGTCTCCTCTGGAAACACTTTCCAGATTTGAAAAACCCAGTGGAATCTGCTCCATGAGATTATCAAAGATGGCCATGTACAAATATCATGATGAGGTCTGGCCAACAGTAGACTTTCTTCTGGTACTTCCAGTCAGCCAGCTGTGTTTGTCATTTCAGGAGTGCTGAAAAGACCTGTTCCTTTTTTATACTTTTTTTTTGCACCAAAACAATCTCAGGTGTTAACCAAGCAAATACCAAGAGGAGAGTTGCAGTTGGTCTTTTGACTTCACTTGCAAAATCTGCGATAAGACTGATCCCCCAATGCTGGGGGACCGTGTATATTTCAGAATAGCTGTCAACTGATCCTCCAATCATCATTTTTTTCCCCAAGATGGCCGTGCACAGCAGTGCACCAAGCCGAACAGACGAGTGACTCAGGGAAAAGTAGAAGAGGAGGACTGATTGTCTACCCCAACGACAGGTGGTGCACCAACACGACAGTGACGGAAACACACTGTTCCCCTGACGTGGAGTTAATTGAGTTAAGATGTCGTCCTTTCTACCTGGCCTGAGAGCACACGGTCGTCATGATAACTGCTGTATACACGCTGCCAGCTGCTAATGCTAACGTGGCACTAAAGACCCTGCTAGCAACAATCAGCTCACCTGGATGGCATCTTAATTGTGGCCGGAGACTTTAACCACCTGGATTTAAGAACTGTGATTCCTAAATTTTATGAGCATGTTACATGTGCAACACGGGGTCATAACATGCTGGATAAAGTTTACATCAGAGGGACAGCACATGTTTGAGGTTTTGGTGACAAAGTCAGAGAGGCCAGACTGAGATGGTTTGGACATGTTCATAGGGCGGATAGTGAATAAATTGATAGAAGGATGCTGAGTTTTGAACTGCCAGGCAGGAGGCCTAGAGGAAGACATGAAGGTAGTTGGTGTGAGAGAAGGGAATGCAGAAGACAGGGTTAGATAGAGGTGACTGATTCGCTGTGGCGACCCCTGAAGGGAAAAGCAGAAAGGAAAAGAAGAAGAAGAGGGTGTTTGTTATGTTGATTTTGGTAGTAATGGTGTTGGTCATGTTGGTTTTGGTAGAACCGATGTTTTCATGTTTGGTAGTAATGGTAACGGTTTTGGTTATGTTGGTTTTGGTAGCAATGGTGTTGGTTGTAATGGTGTTGGTCATGTTGGTGTTGGCATTAATGGTGTTGGTTGTAATGGTGTTGGTTATGTTGGTTTTGGTTGTAATGGTGTTGACAGTGACGTGCCATGAGATTCATGGCTGGTGAGGCACTGATTTCATCGTAATTAGATTTACAAAAATACGAACCTACAGTTTGGCTTATTCACCATTTAATTAGCAAAAGTGAGCGGGTTATGTTTAAAGTCTAATAGCAGAATTATTTACACTTACAAAATGTAACACAATTATAACATTTGATTTAAAAAAAACGTTTTTTACACATTTTTTGGTTACTTTTACTAAGAAATGAAGTCCATGCGCCGCTCCTTCTGAACAAAAGCATCGAAAAAATTTTGAGTTGAGATATGTAATCCTCCATTTTAATAGTAAGGCAAAGCGAGCGGAAAAAACAAATGAATGGCTGCACCTGACTGTAGATTGTTGTTTACTCTCACTTTTTCTACAGCCAAGAAAGAGGAATCCTTGGCCGAATCCCTGGGATCACCAGCGCCCCCTACCATGAGGCTGGAGATCTGTGTGCCTCACTTCATGCCTTTTCCCAGCGGTTTCAGGACCGCTCAATTCAAGGAAGACGTTACACACATACAGTTTTTGACAAAAAAACACTGTACATTATACACATTAGCTAAATTATGGGAATTAAGTTCATAGCGCAAATGTATATGAACATTTTAATAGCGACATATTGAGAGATAGCATTACAGTCTCACCATATAGCATGCCAGCACAGCTAGTCGAGTCACTGCGCAATCCATTGTCATGCACGGCTGGCTGGTGCCTCACCGTGGGTCTCTACTTAGTATTTCTGTGGCAAATGTGAAAATTCAGCGATTTTGAGTAAAAAATAACCTGAAATTGGTGATGTTAAATGGAAAAAAGCTTTATAATACACATCACTGGATAAATATAACAATTTCTTCAATTGTTCATTTTTTTCTTTTTTGACAGCAGATGAGAGCCATGCCTCACCCGCCTCCCCCTGACCGCACGTTAGTTTTTCTAGTAACAATATTGGTTATGTTGGCTTTGGTAGTAATGTTGGTTGTGTTTGTTTTGGTCGTACTGTACTGTAATGGTGTTGGTTTTGTTGGTGTTTGTAGTCTTCTTTTTCTTTCGGCTTTTCCCTTCAGGGGTCGCCACAGCGAATCAATTGCCTCGATCTAACCCTGTCTTCTGCATCCTCTTGTCTCACACCAACTACCTTCATGTCCTCTTTCACTACATTTGCTTTGAAATGTCTGCTGCCATGATTAAGCGCTATATAAATAAAACTTGATTGATTGATTGACTACATCCATAAACCTCCACTTTGGTCTTCCTCTAGGCCTCCTGCCTGGCAGTTCAAAACTCAGCATCCTTTTACCAGTATATTCACTATCTCTCCTCTGGACATGTCCAAACCATCTCAGTCTGGCCTCTCTTGACTTTAACTCCAAAACCTCCAACATGTGCTCATTCCTCATTCCTGATCCTATCCTTCCTGGTCACTCCCAGAGAGAACCTCAGCATCTTCATCTCTGCTACCTCCAGCTCTGCCTCCTGTCTCTTCCTCAGTGACACTGTCTCTAGACCAAACAACATCGCTGGTCTCACCACAGTTTTGTACACCTTTCCTTTCATTTTAGCTGAAACTCTTCTATCACACATCACACCTGACACATCTTCTCACTATCTAAGATCCTGTTGAACAACCCAGTCAGAAACTCTACTGCCACCTCTCCTAGACACTTCCAAACCTCTACAGGTATATCATCAGGACCGACTGCCTTTCCACTCTTCATCCTCTTCAATGCCCTCCTCACTTCACCCTGACTAATCTTTGCTACTTCCTGGTCCACAACAGTCACCTCTTCTAGTCTTTGTTCTCTCTCATTTTCCACGTTCATCAACTCTTCGAAGTACTCTTTCCATCTTCCCATCACACTGCTGGCACCTGTCAATAGACTTCCATCCCTATCCCTAATCACCCTAACTTGCTGCACGTCCTTCCCATCTCTGTCTCTCTGTCTTGCCAACCTGGATAGATCAGTTTCTCCCTCCTTACTGTCCAACCTACCATACAAGTCATCATAAGCTTCTTGTTTGGCCTTTGCTACCTCTACCTTCACCTTACGCTGCATCTCCCTGTACTCCTGTCTACTCTCTTCAGTCCTCTCAGTGTCCCACTTTTTCTTAGCTAACCTCTTTCTCTGTATACACTCCTGTACCTCCTCATTCCACCACCAAGTCTCCTCATCTACTTTCCTTCCAGATGACACACCAAGTACTCTCCTACCTGTCTCCCTGATCACATTAGCTGTAGTTTTCCAGTCATCTGGAAGCACCTCCTGGCCTCCCAGAGCCTGTCTTAACTCCTTCCTAAAGGTCGTGCAACACTCTTCCTTTTTTTGCTTCCACCATTTCGTCTTCTGTTCTGCCTTTGCCCTCTTCATCTTCCTCACCACCAGAGTCATCCTACACACCACCATCCTGTGCTGTTTGGCTACACTCTCGCCTACCACTACTTTGCAGTCACTGATCTCCTTCAGGTTACACCGTCTACACAAGATGTAGTCTACTTGTGTGCTCCTACCACCACTCTTATAGGTCACCCTCTGTTCCTGCCTCTTCTGGAAGAAAGTATTCACTACAGCCATTTCCATCCTTTTTGCAAAGTCAACTACCATCTGTCCTTCTGCGTTCCTCTCCTGGATACCAAACCTGCCCATCACTTCCTCATCACCTCTGTTACCTGCACCAACATGTCCATTGAAGTCTGCACCAATGACAACTCTCTCACTTCTAGATATGCTCTGCATCACTTCATAATGGTCATTTTTTTTTGTTGGTCAGTGTTGGTTTTCTTAGTAATGGTGTTGGTTATGTTGATGTTGGTAGTAATGGTGTTGGTTATGTTTGTTTTGGTAGTACTGTTGTTGGTTATGGTGGTGTTGGTAGTAACTTGTTGGTTATGTTGGTGTTAGTCGTAATGTTGGTTATGTTGGTTTTTGTAGTACTGTAATGGTGTTGGTTGTGTCGGTGTTTGTAGTAATGTTGGTTATTTTTTTGTTGGTGTTGGTTTTGGTAGTACTGTACTGTCGTGGTGTTGGTTGTGTTTTTTCCGACTGCAGTGAAGTGCTCACGCGCCAGCTAATCACCCACTGAGGAAAGCAGCTGAGAGAAAGGGTAGGGAAAACAAGATGGCGGAGTGAGTAGGTTACGCGTTGTACGAACGGTTGTGACCCTTTTAAGTTAACCGATTAAACTCTTATATGACTGAAAAGTATAGACAAGGCAACGATATATTCGGAACTTGATTCAAAAAGCAATTTCTGGCCCTCAGCGCCGAGGAAATCGGGCCAATTTTTGCGCGGCGGTCCTTGCGAGGTTAGCTTGAAGCTAATGTTAGCTAACGGTGGATTTCATTAGCTGCTCCTTGGAGGTAGCTTGGTGCTCGAACAAGGCCGAAAGCTTGTTGATTTCTTCTTGGATGTGTTTGCTCCTACACTGACACGACATTCCGCGAAGGACTGTTGTGTTTGCCAACATCAGCCTGTTAACAAAGCGAGCAACACTGAGAATCATCGAAGTTATTGTCCAACCTGCGTTTTGCGTCAACGATCATTTTCAGTGAAACACTTTGGGTTATTGCTGTGAAAACACGGACTAAGTATAAAGGAGTCAGTCTGTATCAAAATCTGGGCTTCCACGTAGAGCTTGATCCAGAGAATCGGGGGATTGTCATTCGGTGGTCATTATGGCGAGCAGTAGCGGCTCCAAAGCCGAGTTTATAGTCGGTGGAAAATACAAGCTGGTCAGGAAAATCGGATCGGGCTCTTTCGGTGACATCTACCTGGCCATCAACATCACAAACGGCGAGGTAACGCATTTCTGTTTAACTTCTCCGTGTGTGTGCTCTTGTCCGGATAGTTGTTTGCGTGCTAGCTGTAATATTGAGCTAGCGCGTTAGCATTCAGACACTCAAGGTGCTAAAACCACATTCGATTATTCATATTATTAATATTGATTATACCATGCTCCTAAAGATTTGTCGTGACAGGCAGGCACGATGTTATCGAGTCTTTAAATATAGTGTTGTTTGCAGGAGGTCGCCGTAAAACTGGAGTCACAGAAAGCCAGACACCCTCAACTGTTATACGAAAGCAAGCTGTACAAAATCCTGCAAGGAGGCGTCGGCATCCCCCACATCAGGTAAGGTTAGATTCCCCTCATCAAGTAAAGTTAGATCCCCCCCCAGGGGGTAAGGTTTGACCGGACATACGCAACAGAGCAGCCGTGTTGTTCCGCGGCTTGTTTGCGTGGCTAACAAGACACACATTAATATAGAACAGCGTGTTTTCGGCCACGTTTCAAACATTCTTTTATTTTCTGCTGAAATGGATGTGGTTTAACCGGCCAGGTGTCGGTTTGTTCCGTTTAGTCGTTACTAACGGCTCTCGGAGTGAGGACGGGAGCGGTGGAAATGGCCGCTCGTCTTTGTTGTGGAGCTCCAACATGTCTTCCGCTCCCCGGCAGAAAATGGCGGCGGGGCGGGAGCATAAACAACCAGCAGCCCACAGAGAAGCAGCGCCTCACCGCGAGATCCACGGACACTGAGCTGAGGGTTACAGACCTGCCAGGACCACAATAGTTTCATAGACTACTAGAGACAGTGGCCCCTGCTCTGTACAGGAGAGGGAATATGGCCCTTGCTCTGTTGTTTTGAAGTACTGTAATTTTGGTTTTATCTCACTCTTCAGAAAGAAGTGGCCAGATTTGCCAGTCATAGTTTCAAGAGTAGAGCAGGTTTTACCTTTACACTGGTCAGTGTGTGTGTGTGTGTGAATTTGACACCGTCTTTGATAAGGCTACAATTGTTTGCTTAATATATTGCATCCGCATCTTGATTCATAAATTTTTTTTGAACTAATGTGATTTTAATGTGATTTTTTTTATTCTTATGGCTTGTGTTCCATCAACTGTACATTTAATCTCAAAGCACTTGACTAAATTGAATAAAATTTCTAATGATCTTTGACCCGCTATGGCGGATAAAGTGGTTCAGAAGATGAATGAATGAATAATCCTTTCATGTTGTGTATTTACCCATATGATTTCTTAAAAATGTTAGAACACATTTGAACTTTGACAGTTTTGTCATGCCAGTTTAATTACATGTTGTATTTGTAACATTAACAGTAGTGGCAATATCCTCGCCTGAAGTCTTAGTTTAGTTAACTCAAAAACCTCAGTTTGGTTTACTGGAACGATTCTTGGTATTTTCATTTTTAGGACATGTTTCAATTAAGCTTTTTAAATTTCATTTTGCATTTGTTGCTGTGATACTTGACAGCATTGAAGTATTGGTTTTATCCAATTCAAAGTGCTTTCCTGCAGACCTGCTAACCACTATGTATTAGTCAGGGAAGCTCTGTATTTGACATCCAAGCTCTGAGGTGATTTATTAATGCTACAAGTTCTTATTGTCCACGGTCAGTTTAGCACATCAGTTATTCCGACCAGCCTCAGCTGTAATGAGAGCTGGTGACTAGTTAAATAGCTGCTTCATGGCTTCAGAAACATTGCTGTGTGTACCTGCTCCTGGACACACAGGTGATGCATGTTGCACATTGTTCATTATGAGTCCACATTACTAGTCCTGGAAAAGATGTGCTTATATGAACAGGTTCAGGTATGTGATCACATTATTGAAGTGCTGGTCAGGATCTGGCTGGGTGTGTGCCTTGTTCAGGGACTTAACTGGTGTGTTAGTGGTGAAAAAGCAGCTGTTCTGAGCAGGAAGTTGCCTTATGGAGGTGCTCACTACATCGGGTTTGACTGTTTTGACATTTTAAAAACAAATCTGAAACTGGGTTTTTGGTTGATGAACAGACATTAGGGGCTCATTTATTATCACAGATAACAGCCAAATCCAAATTTTTAATATCTGTTACAGTATATGACTGTGTTCTTGTCCTTTTTAGTAGATTTATATGTTGAGGAACCTGGTGAGTTTGGAAGTCATCATGTGTACAGTGAAGTGGTACTAATACATGCAAAGGCATTACTGTTACACAATGGTACTACTACTTATTTTCTCCATGATTTCAGAAAACACGTTTTTACAATCTGCTGGTTTAGCAGTTAGAGATAAAAGGTACTCTTCAATGATGAAATTCTAAATGGTCGTGCAATATCTTTGTCAAAAATGTGTGAGACTAAAATGTATTTTTAAAATAGAGATTTGTGCTGAAATGTATGTATTTTAGCCTGCAACATATTTACTCTCACCGATTTCACATGGAACGTGGTGATGAAATAAAAGTTCACTATGTGGAGAGAGAACCGATGAGCAGTAAAATTAATTTTAAAAAGTGCAGTACAGTGCGCATTTGCTCATCAACACTTGCGACTTCACCTCATCGTGGAATTTTGGTAGGTAGTCATATGATACCGTACGCGCATTATATTGGCTGACGGCATCTGGACATGCCCTGCATTCCGTGAGTCCCTGAACGCATCGTACTTCCATGAGACATTGAAGTGCTTTAAACAGTTGATAAGAGTATGGGGAAAGGTAATTGATAGAAGGTGGTTTAGTTAATTTCCCTGATGGAACCTCCTTAAATCAAAAAAGTTCTACTTTACTCTCTCTCTACTCTAATATCAGTATGGGGAGGGTTCATAAACATTCAAATCACAGTAAATAATATGATAAATTGTCAATATATTGTGGAATTTGTTATTCATGTGTGGTTCCTGGAGCGCATTAACTGCAAAGTAATGAGGGCGCACTGTATTGCTCTTAATTGGACCTGGCTAAATGGTATTGTCTTATCATAATAAATCCAAATGTTGGTATTTGTTAAACAGCTTTTGGATAACCGTGACCTGGACAACTGAGAACCTACACAGACGGTAGTTGTCTCCAGTCTCCAGTCCCGTCCCGTCCTGTCCAGTCTCCCCCCCACCCCCGCTGCCACACCACAGGAAGCTGCTGTATGTCACTGGTCCTAGGCCTTATTGGTAGCTTAGGTTCAGGTCACATGGATTACTGTAAATGGCATGAAGAATGCTGCGTGGCACAATAGTAGTCTGATTTGTTTCATTGACAGTGTTACTGCCCATCGAATAGGACACATTTGTAAGAAGGTTTTGTTAACTACGGTAGGCCTATTTGATAAGTTTCCTTGTGTGCATCCACCCTGTCCAACTAACTCCCTCAATATGGAGGCGCATGCAAAATGGTATTAGGTCCCGTTCAGACTAGTTGCCTATATCTGATTTTTAGCCCATACAGATTGAGGTCGCATATCTCTGGTGTAGGCTGAACAGTCCCAATCAGATTTTTGCGGGACGAACTGAAACAACATTCGGGAGGTAGTTTCGTGTCGGATAGGGACAGAGGTGTCTGCAGTCTGAACAGCTCCTAACACTCTGATCGGATACGATGGACCTCGATATCAAATTCGCGACGTGAGAGGGAGGCGCCAGAAGGAAGAGCGTCACACACTACAGAGCGGTAAAACACGGAAGAAGAAATTGACGATGTGTGTGTGTTTTCTCCACCTCTACCTGACAGTGATATTGCCAATACGCTAGGTAATAAAACTTCAAGTGCGTTGTCGTCATTGTTGTCGCCGTTGCAATTATATGACCTCACACATTATATATACGCGCACTGAACGACGATTCCGCCCCAACGTCGTTGCTATAGATACCTGTCAGATCAGCCGGTAATGTGGCTCAGTCTGAACAGAGCCATATCGCATTTGGTCACTTGCTAAAAACAGTGTGAACAGTCATCCCTAAAAATCAGATATGGAAGAAAATCTGATATGCCTACAGTCTGAACGGGGCCTAAGTGACCCGAGCACCTGCTAAACTATCAGTAGACATGCTCCATACTCTGGCTTCACCTGTAAGCTGTGCGATCCCAGCTCAACAGAGTTGTCCAGCTTGTATTTTTCTATTGCGGAATGGGGCTGCCTTAGGGTCTATGTACAAACCTTAGTGTGGGCTTTAGGTCGTTACACACCTCTTGTCCTCCTATGGTTATCCATTCATTTTTACTACAAGACTGTCTGCACCTCCTTAGTACAACAGCTGTATAACAAAAATTATAGTGAAGTAAGTATTCCTGTG
This sequence comes from Antennarius maculatus, assembly GCA_013358685.1. Classification (NCBI taxonomy): domain Eukaryota; kingdom Metazoa; phylum Chordata; class Actinopteri; order Lophiiformes; family Antennariidae; genus Antennarius; species Antennarius maculatus. The sequence goes on from CM023614.1 coordinate 3,688,281, forward strand.
TGAGTGTGGGGCCAATGGCTTGTGCTATGCCAGATGCATTGTATGAATTGGGCATTGAACAGTCAGTGGTCTAATGTTCCTGTGACATTTTAGTTCCTACTAAGTTCACTTACAAATGCAGTGGAGCAGGTTGTAAAGTAGTAGTAACTAAAATAAGGTGAGGAGAGCTGAGGAGATTCTGTACAGTGAAAATGGGGTTTAGGGCCATCAGTGGTAAACTAGCACCTCTCAGGACGTACTGCATACGGGGCTCTGCTAAAGACATTAAGGGCTGCTGGTCTGATGGGATAGACCAGTAGCGTAGTTGTAGCTGCTGTTCTCACTGTTGGCTTGGATTGATCCTGAATGTAGGAGGGTTCTTGTGATGTAACATTCATTGAATTTAGTCTCTTAAACTGAATAGCAAATATTTTTTTCAAATCTGTTGAGTTTAAAATGTGACTGAGGAAGTAATCATGTTAATTGTCATAAATATTTTAATTGCAAATTTCTGGGTAAAAACAGCAGGCTAGTGTAATGAGTCCAATAACCATCGAGTGGATTTTGAAAAAATGGGACCGATTTAAAATCATTAACTAGCTAGAACATTTGAAGTTTCTCCCCTGCGCAGAAATCAAGATGATTACAAAGACAAGACAATAAAGATGCATTTCTGTCCTTCAAGCTACAACTGAAAGAAATTATAATGCTAGGGTAACCTTTTAATTTATTTTACCTGAAATAGAGTTCAGTTGTTATCGTTGATCATAATCAATTTGCTCACCAGAAAGCTGGTTCTGAATAATAATTTGTGTCTTGGAAGAGTCTTGTGTCTGAGGGGAGGCAGTTGTCTTGTGGACAATGCCTCTAACCTCCTCCACGCAACCCTGGAGTCACACCTGAGGTATTAAGTGGTAGGGTGAACCCCGCGAGCAGCATCGCAGGAAGTCCTTCTTCCCAATGACCATAAAGTTCAACCAGCTTCTCTCCCCTCTGGAAGAAGGACAACTGAGTAATGGGACACTCAGAACAATGGAAAAAATAGGTGTAAATGTCAACTCAGATCTTCGTTAAGAACAGAGGATGGTGAATTAGAAAATAAAGATGTTCCTTTGGTTTTTCTGCTTTATGTTGTGGCAGGTTTTGAAGCCACATGGTGATTGTATGAGTCATGTGCCTGCGAGTCAGGCGTCATGTTGCAACAGCGTCTTGTTGGAGCCTGTCGTACCTGCTCATCCTGCTGCCTATCCCTTGCTGGTTTGCCTGCTGTCAGTCCACCTCCTATGACAGTTTAGTTCCCCATCTCTACACTTGGGTTTCAAACAACTTGACATTTTTAGTGTAGTGGGAGAGATGAGCAAATTGATGAATTCTGTGAGATACATACAGGCACACACCGTGACGGCTGTGAAAATATAAAACATTTCACATCGATATACTAAAATTAATTTCACTAAATTGGTTATAATAAGACAAAGATGAGGGGCAATTGGTAAGATGATGAGCAGCACATGAAAGAGCAAGAGAGGAATGGGTGCCATGGCAGTGGTGAGCTGGTGGCAGCTCACCACTGCCATGGTGAGCTACCACCAGTCACAAGATGAGTTTACTGTAGCTGAGTGTCCAGTTGTAAATGATATATACCAATATATATGATTAATACCAAAAAATTAATATATGTACAGTCACGGAAAATAAGGCAGCAATTAAAAAACAGCGGAATAAGCAGCAGACATGACAATGACTGACATTATGCTTTTAGATAGATATTAGATATTAGGCGTTGTGATATTAGATAGTTGTGACATTAGATAGTTTGTGATATTAGATATGAGATGTTGTAATATTATATCGTGACGCCTTACATTGTAAGAAGGGTGTACCTTACCCACCATGTAGACCTCCTAATTTTCACTTGCACTTTTTATTTTTGTTTTTATTTAATTTTAATTTTACACTGTGTTTTAGTGATAATTTAGTATATGTCCTGTTAATGCAACATGTGTCTGCTAGTGTAGTGTACTGTATGTCTTGTGTTATGTCCTTTGGTGTCAGTGTTTGTTTTTTTATCCAGTATATATTCATTGCACAGTGCTTGAATTTTTTTATAGCCCATCTGAGTTCAAAGAGAAAATGACATTGGGAAAAGGTGGATCTGCTCTCGGACAGAAGAACCTCTGAGCAGATGGAAGCCGCTTAGATGCTGGAAAGAGACTGTGTTGAGTGTGTGTGTGTGTGTGCGCACATGTTGAGTCATTGAGGATTTGATGAGCCAGGCTGCTGGTAGTCCAGCAGGAAGTCCACGAGTCTTAGAACATACCTTCACAATGTTGTGCAGGTCATGAGGTCATGGAGTGGTACCAGCAGCATGTGGAGAAAGCTAAATCACTTCCACTGAATGTGTAGGGACATTTGGGTCAGATGTTTTTGTTGAGTTCCTGGGTAGATACATCTTCTGGGAGCACGTTCCCTTCAGTGTTGGAGAGAACCTCAGCAGGGGGATCACATGACCCTCGAATAGCATCACATTAAGTCAGTTTTACTGGGGTATTTATGTGCAGTATGACAAAATGTCAAAATACAATTGCAGATAGTAAGTGGTAAACCTGATGAGCATAAAACACACACAAAATATTCTGTCAGACGCTACTCACTGCAATACAAAAACATGTCAACAGACTAAATTTGTTTTCAAATATTCAGTATAAAACTAATCAAATTTTTTAATTCAAATTATTTCTAGAATAAAGGTAAGATAAACTTAAAAACTAAATTGCTTTCTGCTGTTTGAAAGTAATAAATTAAGTGGAAACGAAGCTGTTCTTTCTACATAGGTAGATTGCTGTCTGGTAAAGACATGATATTTGAAGTCCAGCTTTCTAACAAGCTTCCCCCATTTTTATTGGTGTCGCATCTCCAGCCAATCACAGGGTGACTGTTAAGGTGACGTCTGTCCAGTGTTGTCATGTGGACTACATCCATTCAAACACATGCTGCTGTTATTTTGAACCAGTATGCTTTTTGCTGAGGTGATCAGAGAGGTTATTGTTAATAACAATGTCTGGGTTCTGTTGCTGCAAGTCCAGTGAGGGTGGGTTGTCTGCTCATGTTGGAGTTCTGGTGGAGTCTCTCTACATGGTGTTAAAGGCAGAGCAGATGTATGAAGTGTGAATAGCACCTGTCCATAGAGCCAGTTCAGACACAAGTCACCATACTGTAAAATCAAATGTGGCTCATGAGTGAAGTCAGTGAAGAGAAGCAGGTATAGACAGACAGTGGATAGCGTGAATAGATCAAGGAGTGATTGAGGGTTGGATAAAGGGGATGAATAGGGACATAGACCTGTGCAGACATAATGTGTTCGTGATAACTACTGTACCACAGTAACAGTAATAATGAGGAAATGACAATTTTTATCATGTCTTGTTCTGAATTGTAATCCTTTCTAAACCTTTTTTAAATTTTTTTTTATTTTGACTCTGTTAATTGGTTCCTAAATAGATTTCATTCATGCTCATATTTGAAGTCTGATTCCATGGTGGGGTATCCAGTATCCACCTCACAGGTTGGTAGGGTGGGGGCATCAAGCTCAGAGGTCTGGATTTGTGACTGGAAGAATGTCCAGTCAGATTTATTAAAGGATCAAAGCATGTACACCTGACATGCCAGAACACCTTAACCCACAGGGAGTGTACTGCCGTGTGTGTGTGTGTGCATGTGCATGCATGTGGTGACAGAACTCCTTCATCTTGCTGTGGTTTGTGTCCCCTCCACCATTCCTCCCTCTACTCAAATTTGTCTGAAGATGCTTGCAGCACTTTGCAAACTGCCGTTAGCCGTGTCCTTTTTGGCTCCCCGTCTTTGTGGAGCTTACTGAGTGTCTTCTCGATAACTGTCTTTTCCATGTGATTGATTGCGTGGTTGACTGGACTGAGGAACTATTTAAAGGCTCTGGGAAACCTTTGACTCATTTAGCTGAATAGTGTGGCAGTTTGTGTTACAATACAGAACTGATAAGTTTCACATTTTCATTTTTTTGATGTTGAATTTTGGATTTTCATTAAATGTGACAAAAGAGTTGTCAAATTTAAAAGAATGAAATTTTCCAGTATTTTCCAATATTTGACATACTATGAATTTCACAAAGAATGGAATGACAGCATTGTAATGCACTGAGATGGTCTGCAGTTCTGCTCAAAATGCTTGCACTAGCATTCTGAATAATCCGTCACAGTAGTCCGTCACGCATTCGCGCATCAACGTGTGGTTTCACCTCATCGCAGATTTTTTGTAGGTAGTCATGTGATACCATATGCGCATTCTATTGGCTGACGGCATCCGGAAGTGTGCTGCGTTCCGTGAGTCTCGGAACGCCGCACACTTCCATGAGACACAAAAGTGCTTTAAACAGTCTATAAGAGTACGGGAAAAGGTAATACAGATAGAAGGTGGTTTAATATCAGTATGGGGAGGGTTCATAAATGTTTAAACCACCATAAGTAATATAAATAGCTTGTTCCTATATTGCAGAATTTCAATTTTGTGGGTGATTCCTGGAATGCATTAACCGCGACTAACGATGGATCACTGTATACAAGCCGAAAAGTAACAAATGCATGGATTATTTTTTGCTGCAGTTTTTGTTGATTGATTCGACCTGCCATGAGTCCTAGATATTATATGTGGAAATTTGTTATCCTGATCACATGTAATTCCCAGATTCCTCACAGTAGAGCTGGAGGTCAAGTAAATTTCTAGTTCTGTCATTGGAAAATGTATTTCTGAGGATGTTAAGGACCAAGCACACTAAACTCAGTGCAATGTTTTATCGTATTTACAGTGTGCCCTCGCGAATTTGCACATCAATGATTGCGACTCCACCTCATCGCTGATTTTTAGTAGGCATTCAGGTAGTATTGTATGCGCATTCTATTGGCTGACAGCATCTGGAAGTGCGATCCGTTCAGTCAGTCTCGGACTTTGTGAGACACAAAAGCGCTTTAAAGAGTATCAGAGTGTGGGAAAAGGTAATACAGATAGAAGGTGGTTTAATATCAGTATGGGGAGGGTTCATAAATGTTTCAATCACCGTAAATAATAAAATAATTCGTCGCCGTATAATTTGTGATTCGCGTGTGGTTCCTGGAACACATTAACTGCAAAGAACGGGGGCGCACTGTATTTTTTGTATTGATCACAGTATTTAATCAATAACAGTACTTAAACAAGAACCAATGCAGTCTGACTGCAACAACCCGCGACATTCCCGAATTCAAAATTTTACCCTGACCTACGTGCATAGGTCAGATATCAAAGCTAGTGCTCTGACCTAATGCCATTGATCACAGCACTAGCCTTGATCTATGGTCTTACACTGGCCTTCTCCCTCGTGATTCTATCCTATCAATTTCCTAAGTGTAAGTTGAAATTTTACCGTGACCTACTTTTCTCAAGGTCAAGGTCATCATCTCATTTTCATCCACTTCATCCACCCGAGTAATGTGCTTTTTGTTTCATATATCTGCAACAGTTGCAAAGATCTTTGGTGGACATACAAATGAACAGACGGATGGATGAACACACGAACACTGACAATTACAATACATCACTGCTTTGAAGCGGGGAAAAAATAATAACAAATATTGCACACTCAATAATAGTAATACAGTAATCCCTTGCTTATTCGTGCCTCAAGACGTGCAGCTTCACTACACTGTGCATTTTTAGTAGGTGGTCACATGTAGGGATGAGCGAGTACACCACTATCTGTATCTGTATCTGTTCAACCAACTAGATTATCTGTATCCGTATCTGTATTTGGAATGGGCGGGGTTTAAACTGGAAGTGGGTGTGGTTTGACCAGAAATGGGTGGGGCTTAAATCACCACATTGTTTTAAGTCTAAAATTGATATGGATTGATCACAAGTTGCTGTATTTTTGCTTATTTTAAAACTATTTACAGAACAGCCTCAAAATTGAAATTGAAATAAGTGTTTTTGATCACAAAAGTAAGAGAACTATTTACAGAACAAGTTTTTTATGGAACTGAGTCAGAACATGAATATCCTTAAGTCTATGAATGAATATTTACTCAGAATTGAGATTCAACACTTTTTGATCACAATAGTAAAGGAACTATACATAGAACGAGTAAACACAAAGTGCATTAATGAAGTGCATGCAATAAAAAAAAGTAACTACAAAGTATGCATGAACAAGAATTGTCGTACTCAACAAAACTTTTAAATTTTTTTTCTTCTTTTTCATTTAAATTCTAGTACTTTTTTTTCAATTTATTTTTGGTACCTAATTCTATTGCCATTTTTTTTTCACATAAAGTTAAACAATATTGATTGTGTGTGTGCGTGTGTGTGCGCGCGCGCGCGATATGTCTCAGTTAAAATAAGTATAGACATTGTTAATTTGAACAGAGTTTAGAACAGGTAAAAAAAAAAACCACCGAGGCGGTGGTCGGATGAAACGAGTATCCGGCTCAATCCTAGTCACATGATACGTATGCACATGCTACTGGCTGACAGCGTCTGTGTATGCGCTGCGTTCTGAGACTCATGGAACGCAGTGTCCTTCCATGTTTTAAAGGAACATTTTTGTTGAATTCCAAATTGTTTTAAACAGTCTATATTAGAGTGTGGGAAAAGGTAAAACAGATAAAATGTGGTTTAATATCAGTATGGCAGTGACACACAGTGCAGCAGTCGAGACTCACCTCAGATTGGATTACCAATCGATCAAAACAAGATTTAATTAATAAAAGAAGACAAAAGTCAAAGCTTAAATATCTGCTTTGAACTTCAGATCAGGAAATAACCTGCCTTGTTCAAACTGAGTGGTAAACTTGTAATGCATTTAACCAGATTTTAATGTCTGGCTGCAAAGGTAATGGCAAACACGTCGCTCTGTTTGACTCCTAGAACTGATTTTAATGTCGCTGCCTCACTGCCGTGAACTTCACCTGAAGCACGTCACTGGTTTGAATTACTGTTTGAATTACCATAAATAATAAAATTTGGTTGCTATATTATGGAATTTCGTTTATTGTGGTCCTGGAACATTAATCGCGAGTAATGAGGGATTACTGTATACAAGGGAGAAATTAAGACATATAAGAATGAGAAAATAAGAAGTAAACTTCTTTTTCTAAAATACGGCTGTTTAAATTGACATGCCTCTGCAGTGTTATCACTGCACTGATTTTCTGAACTATGAAAAAGTTCAAAAATGTCCAAAAGTATTAGAAAGTATAAGATAAGAAGTCTTTTATGCAGGCGTTTTGTAAATAACCCATCCATCCATTTTCTTCGGCTGTATCATAAGTGCATCTAAGTACTCAATCATGCTCGTATTAGTGGTTTGAGAAAATTTGTTTTGAAAAAACAATCGTAAAAAAGATTTTAAATGACTTTTTCATGCATACATCTCAAGTCAAGTGTTTTACCCAAAGGGGTAGGTGTAAAGGTGTGTGCAGAGATTTTTTGATTTTTAAAATCACGTTTATTCATAAAAGCCAAATTACAAGATAATTACGTTGACAAAAATCCAAAAGAGATTCATGCGAATAAGAATTCACATCTCAAAAACAAATAATGGTAGGATTTTAAATGGTACCGTGTGTTTCCTGAAGAAAGAAAAACATCTTACTTTTTATCATTTATCAAACTAAAAACAGAGGCCCTTGTCTCCATTTCTTCTGCTCCATTCAAAGTACTTAAAACACAGGTTTAAAAAAAGGAGACAAAATTCCTAAACCAACTAATCGTTGTCCACAATCATGCGTTTTACTTTTGTCATTAGTTTCTTCAATCTAAAAACCTCTTTGCCCATAAAAACAAACCAAAACGGATGGCATCCAGAAACATGTTGATCAGGAAAGAAGTTTTCTACCTTGGCCCTCGAACCTTTTGTGTCTTGCAGGAATTTTTCTTTTTTCGCGAATTGTATTTTTCTGTTGCGGCTTCTTCCAGACTGTTGTCATTTTTGTTCTCAGAGCTACTTGTATCAGTAAATGTCTCAGGCGTTTCTTCAGCAATTTTCTTCACTTTATTCTTGTGTCAGTGTTTTTTCTTATACAAGCTATCTTTGATAATTCCTCGTCTCTCACAATATCACCCTCTTCCTCCTCCTCCAGCTGAGACTCTACCATCCTGGCAGCTGTCTCTCTGGTCCCCTCAGCCTCCACCAAATCATTTGTGCTGTTATCTGTGTCCTGTTTAACCTTTGTGCTGTCACTTGTGTCACTCGTGGCTTCTGTGGCTGCGGAAACCGCCACAGAAGCCACAGACACTGGCTGTTTAACCTTTGTGCTGTCACCCGTATCTTGCGTTATTCTGTGGCACCGGGTCGGCGGTTGGCGACCCAGTGAGGGAAGGGGTCAGAAACCCACTAGGCCGCTGCGACGAAGCCATAGACACCCCTTTGCCCGACAATGGAAGCCGCAAACACCGGCTCTGTAGCAAACCACAGCAGCTGGCCGCCTGCCCCACAGCAGCCGAGAGAGAGAGAGGGAGAAACAGACAGAGATATTAATTCTGTCGAAATGAAGCCAAAGTCACGTCTCTTCACAACCACTGACAGATCCAAAATGGTGCTTTTTCTCTCCAGGTGGTATGGCCAAGAGAAGGACTACAATGTCCTAGTCATGGACTTGCTGGGACCCAGTCTGGAAGACTTGTTCAACTTTTGTTCTCGCCGTTTCACCATGAAGACTGTCCTCATGTTGGCAGACCAGGTAAATGTTATTTCTAATGATTAAAGGTAATGGAGTGTTGTACCTCATCCAGAAGGCCAGAGATACTGTCAGTGCTGATGTATCATCAGTGCTTCAATTTATATGGCGAGTACAGTTCTTCCCACATTACATACATGCAAGACATACCATGACTGTTTGTTTTTCCTTTACAAAGATTTCAACAAACTATTGCAGGAAAGGACTGGAGCAACCAATAAAATTAATAGCGAGTCCATGTACTGGTACATGACATTAAATTGTCCTCCTTCTCATCTTCAGATGATCAGCAGGATTGAATATGTACACACAAAGAACTTCATCCACAGAGATATTAAACCTGACAACTTTCTTATGGGCATCGGTCGCCACTGTAATAAGGTAAGACAACTTCAAGTCCTCCAAACACTGAAGGTCTGTGCAGATCTTGGTGCCTGCCTGTTGGCTCATTCAGTCGTCTTGGCGTTTTCTCCAACAGTCATCTAGGCATTCATCTACCTAAAGAAACCTAGGTGTCTATGGCTTTATGTACCTTCACTGTTTCAGAAAAATCTTGTAATTGGCACATGCTGTATTTTGAAAGCCATTAAGATCAGCAGCAACTACAATTCTATATCCAGTAGTTTACTTTTATAACTTTTTTTTGCTTATGGTACCATTTCCTGGCATTACGTTCAGCTGCAGCCATATTACCATGCATAAAAAATAATCTAACTGGGGAAAGGTTGACGTAAACAATTATCAAATAGTGATTTTTAAAAAAATTATTTTTTTTAATGCAACTCCTGGTCAGCTAATAACGTGAGGCATCCTCTGTGAGGTGTAAACATTGCTTTTTGAGATACGGTGATACCTCTAGTTACGAAATTAATTGGTTCCAGAAGAAATTACGTAAGAAAATTTCTTGAGATGCGTTTTCCATGCAAATGCCCTAATCCGTTCCAAGCCCCCCAAAATTTAGACACAAATGTTTTATAAAGCATAAAAATGCATCAAATCATGTAACAAATACATGTTACGATTAGACTATTACACAATGAGAGTTGTGCATAATGTAAAAAACAAAGAATAAAAATGATGGTCATTTACCTTTTAACTGCTGTCCTCATTGTTTTTTGCCCTCTTTGGTTCATGCGCTCCTCATCTCACCATGCAGAACAACAGAGTGAATTCCAGTCCTCCTTTTGAACTTCTCCAACCACCCACGCAATGCCTTAAAGTCCTTAAACTTCCTTTTGTTTTAATAACGTGGTGATTGTAGATGCATTACGGCCATATTCTTTGGCGAGATCAACCAAACTCATCCCTTTTTCATGCTTTTCTATGATCTCTTGCTTTGTTTATAAGGACAAAAACTCTTTTCTTCGTCTTTTCCTCTTTTCTCCTTGACTTTCTTGGGGCCATAGCGAATAATCAAAAAGTTAATATATTTGCGCAAAACTATCAGAACACCTCACGGGTCGAGGGCAGAATGACGAGGACCCTGCATAAACACCGATCTAGCTTCACACAGCGGTCCCTTGTAGCCAATGGGATGCCAGAAAGATACTAGGTAATAGCCAATGGTATAGCAGCTATGAGAATGTTGTGTTCAGGAACCTGTGGAGCTGCAAATATCAGCCCATACTGTATTTTTACCTTTCGTAAGTTGAAATTTCTTTCGTAACTAGAGGCAATATTTTCCTGCTGAGAAATTTTGTAAGAAAAATTTCATAAGTAGAGACATTCGTAAGTAGAGGTACCACTAATTTGCCTTTGATAAACCAGGGGCATCACACCTTTTGTAAGGAGGGCCAGATTTGATTATGTGAACATGGCTGAGGGCCAGCAGCCACCAGTATCATGATATAGAAAAACAATCCAAGGTGCACTTATTATAGAATATTTTTGGTTCTATTTAACAAACAAACGAAGGTATCACATGTAAGCCATTAGGACACACAGGGTATCTGAAGTACCAACAGAAACCAACAAAAACTAAACAAATCTTTGTGTGAGAACTAAGCAACAGACAAACTGACACTGATGTGAAGAGTGGACCTGAGTTCTGGATTTCAGGATGTCTGGCTAGAGAGCAGTGATAGACATACACTGTCACATAGGTGGGATTCACTTGGTCTTAGTTTATAGCAGACAAAGTCTGCTCACGCAAACATGATGAGCCCAAATGTGTGCCTGTCTGGAAACAGCTGCTGGTAAAAATCACAGGAGAGTCCCACTGAAGCTCCATCAGGTGAGGTGGAGTATTATCAGGGTCCACGCTGAAGGAAAAGGAGAATAAAATGCCTTTTTCGACGGTGCAACTTTTCTAAAGTGGTCATTGAACTCATCAGTGAGGGATGCAATGATTGCTGCATACGCTTCCTTTGCAAACCCGTATTGTCAACCAAGATGTCCTGCAGAGCTGGGAAATGCATGACATAGGGCTCCAGTACCGACCAGTCTCTGTGAACAATGTTACTGCTTCATCCCAAAGGCCATGACGTGTGCAAATAGATGGCATGATACTGCATCTTTTCTGTGAAAGCTTTTATTCAACACGTTCAGGTGCTATGTCAACCAAAAAAAGCCAATTTTGCTATCCCTTCTGGTCCAAGGAGTTCTTGTATTGGTTGTCCCATTTCGGTTTCCCCTTCAAGAGGAAACCAGATAGCAGTTCTGCTACTGAGCCACCTCACATTGCTCTGATATACACTGCCTGTTCAAAAAACAAATGGTCACATAGATTTAAGTAAACAAATTGGTATGAGCTTCCTATTGGATCAATACTGCAGCGTATTCAAAGTTGTTAAAGCCAACTGATGCAATGAGTTTCTTCTGTTTTCTTTAATAAGGTCAAAAGGCATCCCATGGTCGAGGAAAAGGTGTTAGTACGTTTGAGGAGTGTCCAATCATAGGCATGCATAGAAAACAGCTACGGGGATTGCAGAAACTTCTAAAATTGGATTAAGAACTGTCCAATGCATTTATTAAAAACTACAAGGATAGTCGGGATCTTCTTTTCATCGAAAAACAAATCCAGACGGAAGAAAATCAGTGAATAATGAAACATTTTGTGAAATCAACCAAAGAAAAACAATACAACTTAAAACTATGTTTAATAGTGAAAGTAGAAGCATTTGATTTGGAAATGCAGTGGTAGACGGCCATGTAATATAAATCCAGATTTTCTCAGTTCCTGGGTGATGGGTGCATTGGGATAAGAAGAGAGGCAGATGAAGTGATGCGTCCATCAAGCACAGTGCACCGTGTGCCTGAGGGATTCATGCTCTGAGCTGGGATTACTGCAGTCGGGTCCAGGTTCAGCAACAGGATGTGCCCAACGGTCAGCTGACTAGCTAAATATATTGAATGAGCAGGTTATTCCATCAATGTATTTTTTCGTTCTCTGGTGGCACTGGCATATTCCAAGACGACGATGTCAGGTTCATCAAAGTCAACTGTGAAACCATGGTTCAGGGCACACGGGACATCGTTTCCACAGAGCCTAACCCCATTGAGGATCTCTGGAATGTGGTTTAGAAGGCGTTGAGTGAGACTCTAGCCTCAAGACTGAATACAAAAGGAATACTTGATTTTGGAAAATTTATGCAACATTGGATAGAGAGAAATCTTTTGACAGAAGCAATGCCACAGTGAATACTTGTGTTAAACAAAGCTAAAGGCGATCTAATGAATTAATGTGTTACTTTAAGTGTGTTTTTGGCCAGGCAATGTATTTCATTTTCATTCATTGATTTTTTTCATTTATTCCTCGGGTTTTTCATGACAGCTGAAGGGTCAGAGCAAATGCCATTGGATTGTTATGTGTCTGCCCCACCCAGGCAAGAGTACAGGCTTCACACAGCATGTGCTGTGATTGGTCCAGTGTTCATTCTTCTTCGTTGAGTGTTTGTCGCAGTTGATAGGCATCTTTTTACATGATGCTGCTCAATGCTCATGCTGCTCAATTTTGTGTTTGTGGGCCACAATACAATCTGCACATATAAAATGTGGCCGTGGGCTGTGATTGTCCCACGAACTGGACTTGGGACATGCCTGCCTTAAATATATTAATACGACATTGGGCTGCCAGGGCAAATGTGAATTAGGTCATCCTACCGTCACGTTCTTTGCTTGGCCAAACACCTGGTGTCTGCTTCTCTGAACCAGCTTGGATCTTTCAATATGCTGTTGTCAGTTCATTCTAAGCAATTAAACATACAGACATGACTTCAGGATCTTAGAGATGTCTACACCATTGTATTTGTCATTTCAACACTGCAACTCATTCTTTTCTGAGCCTCCTTCAGCTCTTCTTAATCCATCATATTGACTGAATGCCGTAATTTCCGGACTGTAAGATGCTGCTTTTTTCCACACCCTTTGAACTCTGTGGCATAAACAACAATTTGGCTAATTTCTAGATTTTGATGGGAAACAGCCTCCAGATGAGACTCTAGCGGGAAGAGTAAGAGGGAAACAAGACATTTGGAAGACATAATGCACCGAGGAAGAAGCTACAGTACTTGGATTGTGTGTTAAACAGACACGTTGCACATCTGGCACACACCGTATGATGGAAAACACCAAGAAAGCCACATTATGCAGCTCTTAAGTTGAAGGCAGTCAATCTTGAAGTTGAAAACAGAGCTGCTGCACATAAGCTTGGCATCAATGAATCGAAGGTGAAACATTGGTGTGTTGTTTCTTTGCCATGTTACAGGCACTGTTCACAAAAAAGTGTTAATTAAAAATCTGCGGCACGGCATCATCAGATCAGTCTGTGGCATTACTGAGGTGTTGTGGAAGCCTAGATTTCTATGACAGTGACCCCCAAGCAAGCTCCATGGGGTTGGGCGCATAGGTTAAAGATCAAAGCTAGTGCTCTGACCTAATGCCATTGATCAAAGCACTAGCTTTGATCTACGGTCTTACACTGGCCTTCTCCGTCGTCTTTCTATCCTGTCAAGTTTTTAAGTGTAAAAAAGTTGAAATTTGACCGTGACCTATTTTTCTCAAGGTCAAGGTCATCATCTCATTTTCATCCACTTCATCCACCCGAGTAATGTGCTTTTTGTTTCATATATCTGCAACAGTTGCAAGATCTTTGGTGGACATACGAACGAACAGACGGACGGATGAACACACGAACACTGACAATTACAATATATCACCGCTTTGAAGCGGGATGTAATAACAAATATTTCCTCATAGAGGGATGAAGTATTCTCAACTTTACATGAATATGCTTTTGTACAGTTATCCTCTGAGTCGTACCCTTTCTGTGGAGGACATCAGTAAGTATCCTCTGGCAAGCTGTTAAGTAAGCATGGGTGCCATAGTGGTTACTGAAACTGAAGACATTCACACTGCATAACAATTTACATGATATATGACGTTCTTTTTTTTCAGCAGGAAACTATCAAAATTAAAGAAAATGAAACCTTATATTTTACTGTATGTGCTTAGAATATACACTTCACTTTCCGAATTAATTGACATAAATTTAACTATGATATTCTAAATCAGTTTTATGGGAAATTAGTACAGATTTCAGCACATAATCAACCCATTACAAAAATCAGGGCTTTGAACCAGAATTTTTTGCCAATCGGTTCGTTCCGAACAGAAACGGAATTATAACGTTTCCGGTTTTGCGTTCCACCCATAAACTGACGTCCCTGAACCGGTTAGAACAAAAAAAATATAGTTCCTGAACCAGTTAATAACGTTCCTTGTAAATATAAATATGTAGGTTCCATATTTTGCGCACCATAAGATGTGCTTAAAATTTAAGCCTAAAAATTTCTCAAAAATCAACGCTGCGCCTTTTAACATTAAGCATCTTATGTGTACACTGAGTTCCAAAATCTGTAAAAATGTTTTTGTGTGACTTTAGTCAGCGCTCCGCCAGATTGGCCATTGTCCACTGACATAGGATGTAATATGTCACTACGTACGCAAGCAGCGATGGACCAATTAGAGAACATGACGCGAGGCTACATCCGGCACACCTCTGGTAGGTGCCGGTGTACAGTGTATGCCAGTACTGTACCGCAGATATGCTGCATAACCGCATTTGTTTGGCTAAAGACCCCCGACAATGGCGTCAGCGAAGAGAGACGCTTACGACGCAACATAAACTCCAGGCTATCAGTTCCGGTTGTTCCGGTACGTAAAGGGACCGGGTGGCTTTTTTTCACGCTTCGCCATCTCTCTTGATCTGTGACTCCATGCACGCCCACACCACCGCTTCTGTCAAAAACCACGTCAAGCGGCTGAATTCGGAGCTTGTCATCATCCTGGGAGGATTAACGAAAGAGCTCCAACCGCTGGACATCGGTGTAAACAGAGCCTTTAAAATTAAGCTGCGTGCGTCGTGGAGTGATGGATGAGACGATGAACACACGTTTACCAGGACTGGAGGCAGTGCCGAGCGAGTTACACCATGAGTTACACCCCCGCAATATGTGCGTGGATTGCGGATGCCTGGACTAACGTGTCTGCTTCGACTTTTGTCCGATATGTTTCGCAAAAGCCGGCATCATTACCGGACAGCCACCTGGAAACCAGACGGTCAGCGATAGTGAAATTGCCAAGCTAGTCAATGCAGACCGAAGATGTGGACTTCGAAGGATTTAGCACAGATTTATCAAAAAATAAAGAGATAAAAACATATTTAAAAAATGTCGGTGTATTTTTTGAAATTTAAATACATAATACACAGTTCAACCACAGTCACCTTTGTGCTTCCGTTAGCTAGCATGCACCGAACAATAAGATGCGCTGTGTGTAAAAGTAGAAAGTACAGTATAACATTATTTATCCCTTAAGTAGGTTCCGTCAGGGAAATTGATTTCTCCGTCGCACACAGCATAGTAAGTACACAAAACACAAAGCACACAGAAAGCACCAGCACACAGAAAAAAGCACATCGAAGTACAGAAATAAACTCTGCAATTTAGATTGCACCTCTCTATGCAATGTGCTGAATGGTGCGCAAAATATGGTAACTTAAGGACTTTTAAATTGGCATCTAAAGCAATTAGTTTATATGTATACTATACACTATAATTATAGATATATCCCTACCCTACAGTAAACAGTACCACAGCACTACACCTCTGCTTTATGCAAGTTATATCACTGTAGTTAAGTTTTATGCCTCCTACTTGGACACTACATGAAATAATAACTTCCGCCATGTCATTTATTGCTGAACAACAGATCTTCATTGTGCTTCTCACATAGCTCAACATTGCTACAAAGCGCTGGCAGTACGGGGACACACTGCACTGAAAATGACTGCAGCCAACGAGTTAATGTCTGAATCATACATTTTTAAGATTGACATACTGCAGTGTTTACCTGTTATTAAATTGTGACTGGGAGACTGCCCTTTTCCTAACTGTTGCTGAAAGCTGCTCCTTCTCTCTACTCTCATCCTGCGTCGAGTGAATGACAAGAAGTGAAACATGAGGTCAAATATTTTTTTCAAGCACGAACAAAGAAAAACCCGGTATTAACAGGTTTACAATAATTTTGTGTTCCGATTCTGTTCCGGAACATTAAAAAATATAAAGTTTTCGTTTTTGTTTTCATTCCATGAACCGGTTTAAAGCCCTGACAAATCCTATTGAAAGGCTGTTTCCCTTTGTTGTGTGTTCTTGAGACAAATGCGCGCGCGCGCACACACACACACACACACACACACACACACACACACACACACACACACACACACACACACACAAATGGCTTACAGGCATGTAAGGACAGATTGTAGAGTGAAGCGCAACCACATGGCTCTGCCCCAGAGGTGTTTTTTGCCTTGCTCAAAGGGACCTCTGAAGTTCCCAGGAAATGGTACTTCTCTAACCATGAATCCATACTCCATACTGTTATCTGCACGAGTCTTGATCCTGCCCCCTGTGGCCAGAGTGGCCCCCAAGGTTAAGGTTAAAATCCAGTGAGGAAGAAACGTATCTCCTCAGTAAGGAGGTCACTCTTTTTGGTTTTGCCAAAAAGAGTGACCCACCAAGGACAGATGACAAAATGTCTCCTATTGAGGTGTGTGATTATCAAACTTCTAAAGTTGAAAATGACAGGAATAAAATAAACCCCTTTTCAAGTCATTTCAAAAACTTGAAAGTCCTTGACATGTCAAGTGTAAAACATAGTAATGAAACTATAATGTTTGCACTGTGCAATTTTGTATTCCTGTTTTCATGTCCTGCATTGATTTTTAAAGGACCATATTCATTCACAAGTACAGTTCTCAAAGCTTTACTGAGGTTGAGATGCATCAGTGATGCACTCATTCAGGTCTGTCAACTGGCATGTGTACGTGTTGTGAGATGGATTAGTGATTGTTGTATGAATGAATATGGAATGAATCCAATGTGGCTACCAGTGGTATTATGATACAGTCCTACACATACAAAAATCAATTTCAGTAACAATTTTTCAGACAGTGGGTTTGGTAAAGTATAACATCCTTGCTGTCTTGGTGCTGAATGTTTATTCATTGTCACTTCATTGGAGATTGTTGGGATAAAGCGCTGCTGTCTGACTGGAGGAGGGTTGCCCAGGTAAGGTGGTGCAGCAGTGCAACTCTCCCTGGAATGCTACGCTGACCTTTTTTTAACTCCCTGTTGTGAGGGTGTTTTTTTGTGTTACATATACATCCTTCAGTATGAGACATAAGTTAAGAACAGCTGAATCAGCATTATTCAATGCAAAATAAACTTTTGAGCAATATGTGCTGGGCTCTATGGAGGAGCCTGACTTGATTTGAAGTACAAGTGAAATTTTGAAGGAAAAAAAACAATCATGATCCCAATAGTCTGAACGGAACTGGATTCGTAGAAGGGGTGTTTGTCTGACAAGTGTTTTTTGTGTTTCAAGTCGAGCTGAAATTTAATTTGGTCAATGTTGATTAGTAAAGGGATAAATAATTTACTTCCCAAGTTAACAGTCTGTCTGATACTGTGGCTATAGAACACTTGCAGGCCAAAATCTTTTTCAACCAGCAATAAATCTTAAGGTTCAGAAAGCCTAGCAAATGGGTTAAAAATAATGAATTTTGTAGTTTGATGTTTTGCTGAAATGAAATTCAGAATAAGTGCATTTTTTTTTTTTAAATGGAGTTGATTAGGTCCATCTTGATTTGTTTTTGATTTGACAACAATATCAGGAAATTGTAATGTTTAATTATTGTTTTACACAATGAGTGTAAATCACCTCTCCAATTTTGCAAACTGACATGTTTTGTCAATCTGCATCACCTTTAGTGAAATTCTGAAAACTAAAATATTGCTGCCACATACCACACTTTGCATTTAGCATTAGGGCAATGGTTTTTGTTGCTATTCCATACGCAATTGCTTCCTGGGGCAACGATGGAAGCCACACAATAATAAAGTTGTATTTGAAGTGCAGGGTTATTTGTCTTCAGCGGTGCATTGTGTCAGCATAAGTCACTATATCAGTTTTGTGCTGACTTACATTGCTTGAAGTATTAAAGGCCCTGCTCTTTATGGGAATGGTGTTTTCCAACACTACTCCCAGAAAAAGTTGGATGAAGTGTTGCTTTCCCCATATGGAAATTACCAGATTAAACATGGAACAAGATTGATGACTGTGCCTGCAATGCATGCAGCCACTCGCCAACATGATTGATGTAAAACGAAACGGCTCATTAATTTACATTTAGTGATTTTGAGGTGAAATATGGCTCTTTTAGTTACCCATCAATGGCTATTCACCCCATCTGTTTTAATTCAATTGTTAACACATGCTGTTAGGTCATGTCTGGGCAGCCATATGTCTGATACACCTACATATTTGGGGCACATGTTGTGGAACCCAGACCTGACCAACTGAAGCAAACGCAGATGAATATAAAAGCAGGTGGGAACAGTGGTCACCAGGCATGATGGACATCCCCCCCATCTGGCTCTCCTCTTACCCTGATGTGCCCACCTCAATAGAAAAAAAATATGGGCTCACTAGATGACATCTTTGTCTTTTCCTCCAGAGTCCAGTCTTTGTTGTCCCTGACTTATTATTACGAGCTCCACTAAAATTGTTTTAAGGTGACACAGCAGTCAAGACTTTGAGTGCCCTTACATTGTGCATGCAGAAATGCATAAGTATTAATTTTATAATTGTTTTATACTTAAACTTATGCCTTGTTCTTCTGTTCGTTTTTGTTAAATTTAATATTTACAGTTTATTTAATGCATTCATTACCTATTTGCTTGGTTAAATCAAGGTGGTCAGCCATGTTTTAGCCAGGCAGTGTATGTTGCTATACACACATGTGGACAGAATTGTTGGTATCCCTCTGTTAATCAAAGAAAACCCCCAGATTGTCATTGAAATAATTCGGAACAAAATAAAAACAAGTTTATTGAAGATCAGACTTTGATTTGAGAACAGATGCTTGTTTATCTAGCTGACAATGAGGTTGTAGTGAGGATGTGTAAGGATGGAACCAAAGAATGCTGGCGTGATGGCACCTGATTCTGTTTATATATGGCATTCCAGAGACAAAAGAAGCACATTCCACAATTTTCTGCTTCAAACATGGCCTCAAGTGTTCAATGTCACTGTCTTCACCAGATGTAAAGGTGAAACAGCACTGCCCACCAGTATAGAGAATAGCACAACAGGAACAGGCTGTCTGTCTGGTCGAAGTCGGTGCAAAGTCATGTCCCTGGTGAAAGATGGTCAGTCAAAGGTTCCTTGCCATTGGCTGCCTAAAGGCCCCTTCCCTGGAGTCTCCTCTGAGCTGTGGTGTTTGCCATCAACATTGACATTTTCTTACCACTGTGAGAAAAGATTTTTGCTGAAATTTATCACCGTCTCCAGACACAGTTGATGTTTTGTTGTACAGGCTTGATTTTTTTCATGGTTGCCCTCTCTGAAAAAAATCAGTCACATGGTTTCTTCTCCTCATATGGCCAAAATGATCACATCTTGACCACAATGATTTGAAAGTGAGTTTGTTTTTTTGTTACATGTGTAGGTCCATCCTTGGGTGTTTCCAAAGGAGGTTCCTACCCTTGTCACACAGGACACTGTTTGGCACTGTTTAATCCCAAAAGTAACCCACGTAGTTGCTTCCAGAAGTTCCTGTGATTCTGATGCTAACTGTGACTGAAGGTGGATAGAGGCTGTGTAATGTTGACTCGTACCCCTCTACTGTCTGCCCTAGTGTTTAGACTCGTCAGTGGGGAAGAGGAAAAGAAGCTTGGCTGTTAGCTCTTCTCAGGACCCATCTTTCTCAGGATTAAACCAGGTGTGACCTTTACCACAACACCAGCTGCCTTACAACAGCAGTTGCTATCATACGTAACTACACTGTAAAAAGTGAATCAGACCATCAGCACCCATTTTGCACTCATAATATTCAATGTATGCACTTAACCTTTGTGTGCACTTCACAGTGGGAGGAAAGCAAGCCTCACATTGGTGTTGAAGGAGTCACTGTTTCCACTATTTATTTTAACAAGATGCAATAGTCTGTCCTACTCATGACTTGGACAACTTTTTACTTACACTGTGCCAGTTCTGGTCTAGGTCATACAATATTAAATCTTTGCATAATTAAAATGTTCATCCAAGTCCATAATGATTCATTAAGCAGAAACAAATATATTAATAACAAAATTAAACCTGAACACTGGGGTAAGACACAATCAAATTATTCAATCACAATTTCTGAAATAAACCCAGCCAAGCTGTGTCTGAAATGTTACTCATACAAGGAGGGACCTCATTGATGGCTAGTTTCTGATGGGAGCTCTTGTTGCTAGAAGTCATTGGACCATTGAGAGGTTCCTAATGCCGTCAGGTTTAGACTTCAGACTCAGCAGTCATATTTTCTTCTGCTTGCAAACATGGATTAGTTTTCTTACCCCCACTGAAGAGCGTCAGAGCAGGGGTGTGTGTGTATGTTGGTCACAAGCTTGAACTTGTCTTTTGATTAAGACTTCTGACATCCAATAGAGATGTATTTTAAGATGGTGTTGTAAAGCATCTTTCCACTAGTCATACAGATACCCAAACACAGGTGAAGCCAAACATGTCATGAAACGTCATTGGACAGTGACAACATGTTGCCTGTTTTTGCACATGAACACCAAGCCTGGTAGTGCAGTGAAGCCATGATAAAACCATGTGGGAGTCAGCCATGTTAAATTTAATTTGAAAAATTAGGAATATTTTTAACCCTTTTATGGTGTTGTATTGAAATATGTTTTTGCTACAAAGGTGATCCAAACAGTTTAAATGATGCAGAAGTGGACTGAACTTTCATAGCAACTGTTTGGTGTGACTGACCACTCAAAGGGCCTTACACATTGTACACATTGTACAGTGGTGAACAAGGCTGCCACACCACCTATTCAGCGTTCAAATCCATTCATAGAGTTCAAACACCACTGAATACAATGGAAGAGATTAGATCCTTGGAACTTTCTCAAGTATAATTCACATGTAAATTATAGGCACTTTGCATCAATCCATCCAACATCTGATGATTCTCAATGAGCAGCAACAACTTATGGAGTGACACTATTTCATTTGTCATGTAACAGGAAATGTTAACTGTTGGGCTATTTGGAGGCCATCAACACCTCAAAGTTTTGTTGTGTTCACTGTACCATTCCTGAACCACTTTGGTTTAGTAGCTGGGTTACTGCGCTCAGTGAGTACAGTTTACGTGATACATCAACTGTAATAATGCCTAATTAGGGGGTATGTGTTAAGGCAGGACCCCAGGTCTCCCAGCAGACCACCAGCCAGCAGTTCCCCAGGCAAGTGGCACACATGTGCCTGGCTGTCCACATGGTCATCAGACCAGGCTACCATCTTCCATTGCTTTGTGGTGCAGTACTGATGCTCATGTGCTTTTGGCGGTGGACAGGAGTCCGCATGGGCAACATGATCAATCAATCAATCAAGTTTTATTTATATAGCGCTTAATCATGGCAGCATACATTTCAAAGCGCATGAGTGGTCTTTGGCAGTGCAGTCCCATTCTAACTCCTTTGGATCAGCACCAGTATCAATTTTTTCAGCATTTTGAGACCACACAGACCAGCTTTTGCTCCCCATTGCGCTTTGGCTGCCCATGATCCTGTTGCAGATTCACGGTTTCTTTCCCTTGTTTTAGTTTTGATAATTCCTGACCAATGTAGACAAGGAACACTCCACAAGAGCTGCAGTGTTGGAGGTGCTCAGTCATTTGGCCTTTACAATTTAGCCCTTGTCATATTTGCTGAAATCCTTGCGCTTCTTCACAGAGGGAACCAGGTATGTAGAACCTACCCGTTCACCATTTCTGTATCTCACAAAGACACATCGGTCAGAACCAAAGAATCTCAAACTTGGACTCATCAGACCAAAGCACAGATTTCCTCTGGTCTAATATCTATTCCTTGTGTTTCTTGGTCCAAACAAATTCTGCTTGTTGCCTCTCTTTAGCAGTGGTTTCCTAGCAGCTATTTGACCATGAAGGCCTGATTCAGTCTCCTCTTAACAGTTGTTCTAAAAATGTGTCTGCTGCTAGAACTCATCTGGTCTCTGATCCGAGCTGCTGTTGTGATTTCTGAGGCTGGTGACTCGGATGAACTTTTCCTCAGAAGCAGAGGTGACTCTTGGTCTTCCTTTCCTGGGTCGGTCCTCATGTGTGACAGTTTTGTTGCAGCGTTTGGTTTTTGCGACTCCACTTGAGGACACAATTTTCCAGACTGACCTTCATTTCTTAAAATAATGATGAACACTCCGTTTTTATTTAGTTAGCTGATTGCTATATAAATTTAACAGTTGTCCAATAGGGCTGTTGGCTGTGTATTAACCTGACTTCTGCACAACGCAACTGATGGTCTACAGTGTGTGTGTGAGACAGAGATTTTGATTTTTAACATCACGTTTATTCATAAAAGTCAAATTACAAAATCAACGTTGACAAAAAATCGAAAAGGGATTCACGTAGAGGATTTTAAATACTGTGCGTTTTCTGAACAAAAAAACAACTATCCTTCTAACATTTATGAAACTAAAAAAAGACAAAATTAAGAAAAAAAACAATTATCCCTTCTCCAGAATCTCTTCTACAATCATGCCTTTTACTTTTTTCCTTAGTTTTTTCAATTTATAATACTCTTTGTAAAAACTGACTTGCCACTTGTTTTACTTTTCACATAAAAGCCGATGCTATCCAGAAATCTGTTGAGCGAGAGAGAGAAATTTTGGCGGGATTTTTAACATCACATTCATAAAAGTCAAATTTACAAAATAGTTGCATTGACAAAAAATCCAAAAGAGATTCATGAAAGAGGATTTTCAATAGTATTGTGCCTTTTTCTGATCAAAGAAACATCTAACCTTTTAACATTTATCAAACAAACAAAAAAAAAACACAAAATTGAGAAAAAAAGCAATTATCCATTGAACAATCCTGGAGGCTGTCTGTCCGGCCCCCGCAGCCTCTGCACTATTCTGTGGCTCCGGGTTGGCAGCCTGGGACTGTTTAACCATCCTGGCAGCTGGGTTGATGGCCGGCGACAGTTAAACCTTTGCGCTGTCACATGTGACCTTTGGGATGATGCCCTGTGATTCCGCCTGAGGTGGAGTTGGAAACTCACAAGGCGGTTGTGAAATTAGGACCGCAGTACTGGAAGACACCAGAGGGATTGCGGCCCCCAGTTGTTTAACCTTTGTTTTGTCACCCGTGTCCTTCGTAATATTCTACGGTTGTGGATTAGCAGTCGGCAACCCAGCGGGTAAAGGAGTCGGAAACCCACAAGGCCTCAGCCCCTGAGGCTGGGCCACAGCGCCAGACACGGCCACAGCCGCGTTAGTAGCTGCAACTACCGGCTCCCGCCCCTGGTCCCCCTGCAGGCGCAGCCGCCTGCCCTGTGGCAGCCAGCAGCCAGCACTCATCCTCTCCCTTTGGACAGTTACACATGAGATGCCCCCATCCATCCGCACTTGAAACATTTCATGCCCTCACTGGTGACATAAACCGTGTAGTCATAGTGATCAATTTTAAACGTGAGCGAGAAATTCAGCTCTTTATCCAACCGATTAGGGACCAACGTAACTTGTCTCCAGAAGGCGTAAAATGCCTGAGTCGTATTGCCGACTAGGAACATATTTGATAGGACTCAGGAGCTGACCATGTCGCTATAGCACGTTCTCCAGGAGCTCGTCGCTGAGGTACGGCGGTGCATTCAATATGATCACCATTTTAATCGGGCTAGCCAGGTGGAGGACGGGGATGAAAGTATTCTTAATCACCACCCAACCACCTAGTGCACCTTTTCAATTTTGTCAAGAAAAATTATCAATGCTTTGTTCAGTCGGGAGCCTGCTTTGTCATAACCGACCTGCTCTCCCGCCACTAAACACACCTCCCCCACCGAGCAGTTGGGGGGGTGTTAACTTTATCCCATGCTGCCGTGTGAGCTTTGCCAGAGCGGCGCTTTCCTCCGTGGTAGCCCATCTCAGGGCTACCATAGTGCCACCTAATCGCCGCAAAAGTCTCACAATGCAACTGCGAAGTAACCGTCACCAACTAAAAGTGAAGATGCACGTATGCAGAAAAGCAAAAAATGACAGATCTTTCCAAACATCCATCCATCTTCTAATCACCACTTTATCAGCTGTAGCAGGTCACGGGGAGCTGGAGTCTATCCCAGCTGGCTTAGGGCGTGAGGCGGGGGAGACTCTGGGCACGACGCCAGTGTGCTGCAGAGCCACACAGAGAAAGACAACTACGCACGCTCACACTCACACCTACAGGCAATTTGGATCAGCTAATTAACTTGAACCGCATGTTTTTGGAGGTGGGATGAACCCGAAGAGAACCCATGTAGACACAAGGAGAACATGCAAACTCCGCACACTGAGGGACTCGAACCCGGAACCGCCTTGCTGTGCAGCGACAGTGCCACTCACTGCGCCACCATGCCGCTGAACGTTTTTTCTACATATAAAAATGCTAATTATTTGGGAATTTTTTTGTGAACAGGACACACTGTCACTAATAGATTACCCTTTCATCCATAATGAGAACTGTAAGGTTTAATGCCAAATACTAATATTGGATGACAGTGATCTTAGTCATTTAGTGACTGCATTAAAACCTGACAGTTCTATAGTGGGCATCACTGCATAAGTCTAGAAACACGTCCAAGGCAAACCAAGGCAAGGTGTGTTCATATCCAGTGCATGCCAGCATGTAGCACTGTTAAAGAGGTATGACGTGTAATGTTACGGAGACAATAGCTGACATATCACTATCCCCTAATTCACGTTCATCTGTGTTTTTCAAACAGTATATACTACCTGTTGTTACAAAATAAAGATAAAAACTCTTAAAGATAAAATATTTCACCTAAATCTTAAAGTTAAGTGCGGTATGGGACGTGATGCTCTTTATGCTGTGACAGGGGAAAAACCATAATGGGCCAGTGCTAATAACTGAATATTTGTCTGTGGCCAGAGTAGAGTGGATGACGATCCAAATATCAGGGACAACAAGCACATGGCCAACATGTTAACTTGAGGGAATTTTTGTCCTTATCAGGTGGCATTTTCTCATTGATGGTGTTGGCAAAAGTCTTGCCTGTGTCTTTACTTTTGAGGTCTACTCAGGAATCTATCAACTCATAACATGTGCATGTGCAACACTTCATTGCTTTTACAGAACCACTCAACTTGGGTTCTGCAACAAGTTGAGGTGTGTGTGTGTGTCCTTGTCTGGGAGACAGAAAGGAATGGAAGAATTATAACTTCTTTAGAACATGAATTAAGAATTGACTCAAGAATTGGACACATGATGTTGTTCATTTCTCAGTCACAGACTTTCTCATCCGGTCCCTAATTGCAGAGTTGGGCACTCGGGCCACCATGTTTGCACCGCTGCCACAGCGTAACTTGACAATCTCTAGCCAGTCATTGCCCAGCATAGCCATGTTGGGGTAACTTTGGTCTGTGGCACACATCAGGATGTTGTGTAATCGAAACACCCCCAGTAGAATTTGTGCTTCCTGTTGCTTTGAGTTCGGTTTTGTAATTGCTGAAGTATTCCTACCACTTCAGGAAGTAAAACAGTTGCTTCTTTTTCGTATTTATACACTTCACCTTTTAATCCTGAACAAGAAAACACACCTGTGTGTTTTGATGACATGCTGGCTCCCATGTGTGTTGGTTGTGGTCATGTATGTATGGAAGGTGGTTTTAATGGCAGGTAAAACGGGCCAAGACATTGTGAGCAGCGGTTTGCCATATAAGCCTAACAAGTTTAATGTTGATTTTGTCCATATGTATTTTTAATTATTTCAGGGTGAATGTCATTGTTTTGTGGGTCACTAACCAACAGCCATCATGTGTTTTTTCTCTGTCAGCTATTCCTTATTGACTTTGGTTTGGCAAAGAAGTACAGAGACAACCGAACTCGACAGCACATTGCCTACAGAGAAGACAAGAACCTGACCGGCACAGCACGCTACGCCTCCATCAACGCACATCTCGGCATTGAACAGAGGTTTGAGGCCTTTTCCATATTTGATTCTTAGACAGCTTTCAACTATAATAAGATTTGTTCAGTTTCACCACTGCTAAACAGAGTTGTATAAGCAAATTATGGTTGACCTTAGGCCTATTGTAAAACTGTACAACTCAGTTAATAATGAATTAATTGAATATTAATGTCAATTGCAAAAGATGAACATAGCACAGTTGGTGGTGAGAACCTGATGTTACAATGTGTTGGTGCTGCAGTTAAAACCTCTGTAGCAACTAACAGTACCAGGATGAACAGGTGTGTAGGTAGTGTTAAAGAATTCTCTGTACAGACATGTCAACACCACCAATGCTTATTAAATGGGACCTATAATGGTCATCGCAGGTTATAAAATCTTCCTGCCCCGAGTGAAGACATACCAACATGTATTTGCATCTCTGCAAAGCTCAAAGAATTTGCCATGTGATTCTTCTTCATAGGGCGTGTAATTGTGCATGCCTGTGAATATTTCTGTTGAATAATGCTGAACAGATATGGTCAAAAACATGGAAGTTTGAAGTAGCTATTGGCCATTAATGTCTGTCTTGCCACAGCTTGCATTTCACTTTTTTCTATTTTAGCTCAGTACTTCTAAAAATCTGTCAAATTTGAAATCATGGATTTGAGTTGGCTTTCTGAAGACTTGCTCTTGCTGATATAACCAGCCTGACACATTCATACATTTGTAATGAATATCATATTCACTACTTTTAATTGTGCAAGAGGAGTGATGACCTGCTTGTGTTCACAACATATCACTGTTTGCAGTCGTCGTGATGACATGGAGTCACTAGGCTATGTGCTGATGTACTTCAACAGAACCAGTCTACCGTGGCAGGGCTTAAAGGTAGGAGTACCCGACGACGTGCTGGGAAAAATCCAGTCTGTCAACGAATGTTATGTGTATGTTATAAAGTTTTTAAAAGCCTTTATAATTCAACGTTGTTCAGGTGTCCATGTACTAGCTATACAGCAGAAGCTGTGTAGTATAGTGTTATGTCCAGCCACAATGTGTGAATGCTGAACATTTTTCACTTGTACAGTAATCTCTCATTACTCGCGGTTAATGTATTCCAGGAACGACCCGCAATAACGAAATTCCGCAATGAAGCGATAAACGTTTAAATTAAATTAAATTCATGAACCCTCCCCGTAGTAATATTAAGCCACCTTCTATCTGTATGACCTTTTCTCACACTCTTAGACTGTTTAAAGCATTTCTGTGTCTCACGGAAGTGACATGCTGTCACTTCTGGATGCTGTCAGCCAATACAACGCGCGTACGGTATCACGTGGCTACCTACTAAGAAGCCACTCGTGTTGATGCGTGAGGGATTACTGTATACCACAAATGGACATGGACATTAATTTTTCTGTGTCAACTAATGCCAGTTACTGCAATGATGACTGCTAAATTATCAGAGACAGTACCGAAGAACTATATTACAAAAGTACTGGTTTATTAGTGAAGATGCTTCACGTGTATTTGCTTTCACTATTGCTATATAATATTTTGTACATACATAATATTTTGTAATATTTTGTCAGGCTGCCACAAAGAAACAAAAGTATGAGAAGATTTCAGAGAAGAAGATGTCCACCCCTGTTGAGATCCTCTGTAAGGTAAGAATCTACAAACATCACAGGTCTTTTGTTTTTCTCCCACATCCACATGAAAATGAACAGTATGAATTTGTGTTAACAGGGCTTCCCAGCAGAATTCGCCATGTATCTAAACTACTGCCGTGGCTTGCGCTTTGAGGAAGCTCCGGACTACATGTACCTGCGTCAGCTGTTCCGGATCCTCTTCAGGTAGAAAACGATGTTTGAAAACAGAGGTGGTTTTTTGCAGAGACATGTCCCTGCCTGAACCTAAATATTGGTAATAACCACATTATCACCTAGTGGAAAAGGGAAGTGATAAGCTTCAAAATTTTAAGTACTACTATGAAGCTTTTCACAACAACAGCCACAAATTGGTCAATGTAGCTGTAAGGCCTTAAAGAGGCTGTTTTAGATTGTAGTTCCCATCAGAGTGCGTCCTCGTGATACACACACGTCTCTCCAAACCCACGTCCTTGAAGAGGACGTGGTTTTGGAGAGACCAGAGGAGCTCATATGTTCATCAGAAGCAACGCACTCCCAAGAGGTGTCACTGCTTACCATTAGTTCAAGGACTGGTGCTGGTGTCTTGTCTTGACTTCGCCAATTACAACATTTCCCACAGTCAACGCTGGTCATGTATGTCATGGATGAAATTTGGTTGACACATCACATTAACTTGTAATACACAGTACTTTGAACACAATGGAAAGTCACTTCTTTGCATTGGCATTTTTAAAATTTCCAAATTTGACAGCCACTGCAAACAATCAATATTTGGTACACTGACCTAAAAGAGCTCACTTCTATGTGAATAGTTGGTTTTCTGTGGAGTCATGTGTGATAAACTCGTTCTTTTTTCAGTTAATTTGATCTCTTTTCCGATGATGTGCAGACATACACATATGTTAGCATGCTAGCAGCATTACAGTACATTAGAAGCAGGTTGTTAAAGTGAGGTTGTCAACCATAAACTATTTCAAAGAAATGAAAATTGTATATTTTGTGTTAATGTGTTCCGTGTGTCTGTTTTTGTGTGTAGGACTCTGAACCATCAGTATGACTACACATTTGACTGGACCATGCTGAAACAGAAAGCAGCCCAGCAGGGGGCCTCCGCCGGGGGCCAGGGCCAGCAGGCACAAACCCCCACAGGCAAGCAAACTGACAAACCCAAGCCTAACATGAAAGGTTAGTAGCAAACAGCCAAGCGACGTTTTTTACAGACACCAATTGCTCTTGTATTTATTTTTTAGCATTGTATTTAGAACTATTAGACATGGTTTTATCTCTTGACCCACACCCCAGTGCCCCTTTTATGAAAAAGAATAAATACACCAAATTGTAAATCAAAGGAAAATTAGATTTATCATTCCTTTTGGAATGAGACCAAATAGCATTAAAAGTTAAGGAGGCACCTTAAAAAAGAGAAAAACCCAAAGAAATCATTAGCTACAATTGGTCTGTCTTGCAGAAGCAAAGACGTCCTTGGGGAATTTGACTACTAACTTTGCTGCTGTGCTATTCTATCCTTTTGTTGGGACTGGAAAATGGGCTTTCTCCATTGTGAAACTACTTTAATGCTGACCAACACATCTTGATTCTCCAGTCTATCTCGTTTAACAATCCCTCTCAAACTGGGTAATGTTGAATTTCACTTGTTTTCCTCTCCTGTATAACACATTCTTTTTGCTACTGGAGTTTGACATTAATGGGCAACACTTGTTGGCAAAAAGACCAAGCATGTTGCATTTTGGTCTCAACACCCTAAGGAATAATTCCGGGTGGACCACAGGGTATAACCAAGATGCCACCGTTGGCATGTTTCCAATCACCATCAGCAGCAAACTTGAAGCGGGGTCTACTGCAGCGATTCCACATGTAGACACACGTCTGCTGGTACTGGTAAGATTTTAGCATGAGTTATGGACCACACTTTCGTCCAGAAAAAATCCAGGCACACAGCCAGCCTTCTAAATACACTGACTTGTTAAAGAGCAGTCAAAACCGTCTATTTTCTTGGATTACCTTCAGCATTGGTTGTAAGACACTGAACATTGTCTGCCGCATTTCTATCAGTCTGCCCCAGGGCAGCTGTAGCTACTCATGTAGTTCACCGTCACCAACTATGAGTGACGAATGAATGAATGATGGAGCCACTGTGAAGTGCTTTGAGTCTCTAGAAAGAAGCGCTACGTAAATAGGACAGGGTAAAGTAGGACAGGGTAAAATTTTGAGGTCAGAGGACAAGCTTTGATCTTTGACCTATGCAAGTAGGACAGGGTAAAATTTTGAATTCAGGGGTGTCGCGGGATGTTTCAGTCTGTGACTGCATTGGTTCTTGTCATTATAATTACAGTAATCCCTCGTTACTCGTGGTCAATGTGTTCCAGGACCACCAGCAGGTTGCACACAAATGCTCTCAGCCAATAGCATGCTCGTAAAGTCAATATATAAGGACATAATATAATATATGCAGTGATCCCTTGTTACTCAGTTAATGCGTTCCAGGAACCACCCGCAAAAACAAAATTCCGCGATATAGCGACAATATATTACGGTATTACGGTAATTAGGGTATATATTACAATGTATTACGGTATATTACGGTAATTAAAATGTTTCTGAACCCTCCTTGTTATAAAACCACCTTATATTTGTATCACCTTTTCCCACACTCTTAGAGACTGTTTAAAACACTTTCGTATTAAAGAAAAGTGTTTCTTTAATACACGGATGTGCGCTGCGTTCCGTGAGTCTCGGAAGGCAGCGCACTTCCGGATGCTGTCAGCCAATAGCATGCGCGTTTGGTATCACATGACTACCTACAAAAAATCTGTGATGTAGTGAAGTCGTGCATCTTGAAGCATGAATAAATGAGGGATTACTGTACTGTAGTTTGATTTCAGGCACAAACAGGTCTTTCTCTTGTGGCTACATGTTTAACTCATTCAGGTAAGTCAATGTGTCAACAACAAATGATAAATCACAAAGATAGTGTGTGGATTTCAGCTTGGAAAACTTGTTTGCTTTCTCCAGTAAGTTTTACTTCTGAGCTTCCACACACTGAAACAATTTTCTCAAAATTAAGTGGAAGACACTTGAGTTGTAAAGTAAGTCATGGTGAGCACCACAATCTCTGCTAGAAATTTTATGGTTTGACACAGTGATAGCCCTCCTATGAAGTGGACATCTTGTATGACTTGCTTATGACGTGTTCCAGCTGCAACATAGTCTTGCACAAGACGTCCTGGTGGAAAAGACAGTGCAGGAAAATTATAACCAATTTCGTGTTGTCGTCTTGAACCTTCGTTGTCCTTAACATTAACAGCCCAATACATTCTCTTGTGGGAAAAGCGTAACATTTGTAAGTTTGTTCAAAGGCAGTTTAAACAATATGTTGTCCTACAAGGACACTCCCCAGTGCCCCTCATGTTCTGTGCAGTGTCTCCAATTTTGTTGCATTTCATCCAGTCTTTTTTGGACTTTGTTGATTAGCTCAGTACATTGAGTTACTCTCCTATATAATAAACTCTTTGTCAACCTCCTGTCATAGACAACTTGCTTGCATTTGCTATATTGAATGCCAGTAGATAATTTGCTTTGTTGCTGATGTTTTGAGTTATAAATTTGAGAAATTAAAAGGTTTTGCTGGGCTTTTACTTTTTCTCCTACCCTTGCTCTTTCTTCAGATGAGACATTGCTAGCATAGCCACCATAGTTGTTTGCTAAGTGACTGCTAATGTCCATGAATAAACCGTTTCCTTGACAGATGACACATCTTTGGACCATGATAATGAAAAATTATTCTGCTGTTCACTCTGCTCTCCACTCTTTATTAGTCTTCTGCTTTCTTTGTTCAGTCATGTTCTTATGGAATTAATGACGGAGATTAACTGGGGAAGAATAGGTCAAGATGATAAGAGTGACTATACATCAGAAACAACACCTCAGTAATTGTAGTGCACAGTTGAGTGGTACATTTCATGAATACCATAAATTGATTTTCTTTTGTTCTTTGAAGACACTCCCTTGTCATGCAGTTTGTCAGATATTTGAAAAGGCAGGTCTATGAAAAGCTTGTTTTTTGCTTGACACAACATGTTAGGACTTAACATTTGAAAGCCAGTGTAATTTAGTCTGGGATAACTACTTCAAAGGATCTCTGCCAGTTTTGCTGAATACAACAGACTAGTTTTCACCTTTGAGTCTTGTTAGACACATTGCAAAGCCATTCCACAGTGAGCTATTTTTTCAGGAACTTCAAAAAGCTGTGTAGAGGGTTAATAATGGACAAATACAGTTGCAGGAATTTTTTGGGGATTCCAGCCGGTAGCAGATGTTCAGGCATGGATGACCAGACATAATGAGACAAGTTTCCCTAAACTGCTAAACCAAAGGTCTTTGTATGTTACGTACTAAGAAATGCAGAATATTCAAATGAAAAATGCAATAGTCAAGACTATCATGTTTTTTCGTGCTACATAGCTCAGGCTCAGGTAAAACCAAATTGGTTGTCATGTCTGCCCTTGAAAAACATGCAACGTGAGATGGGGAGGCAGCTTCCTTTGTATAACTCTATGATGATTAGCCATTGCTGATCATCCCGACACACTATCCGTTATATTGTAATGAGGCACAAAAGATACATAAAGGACTAATTGAGAAAGAGAAATCCGTGTGTTTGGAAAAATGGGATAAGTAGAGTGAGGAAATAGAAGAGATGCTCACATTCACATTACAGTAATCTTTTCATTACATTTAATGCGTTCCAGGACCACCCGCAAGTATCGAAATTCCGCAATATAGCGACAAACTATTTTATTTACAGTAATTTAAACTTTCATGAACCCTCCCCATACTGATATTAAACCACCTCATGCCTGCACTACCTTTTCCCACACTTGAATAGAATGTTTAAAGCACTTCTGTGTTAAAGAAAAGTGTATCTTTAATACAAGGAGGTGTGCGCTGCGTTCGAGACTCATGGAACGCAGCGCACTTCGGGATGCTGTCAGCCAATAGCATGCGCATACGGTATCATATGACTACCTACTAAAAATTTTCAATGTAGTGAAGCCGTGCATCTTGAAGCGCGAATAAGCGAGGGATTACTGTGGTTCTATTTGTAAGGCTATAGGAAATAATCTCAGATTTGTATAATTTATTTCAACCTTTAAATAGTAATTTCATGTATTTTTAAGTGCACAAATGTGACCCGACCTTGTCGGTATAATATCGCCGTTTTCCTCCCAAAACAAAGCCATGAACACAATCTCAAAATTCAAACATTTCTATGGATTACTATGGAGTCTGTTATTCCACACATTCACATTTGAATTGTAGCATTGAGAACAGAACATGTTTTGAAATGCTTGACTTATTATTATGTGAGAGGATCAAATGGTGATTTAGGGAGACACTTGAAGGTAGCATCTGACCACCTGGCAGGGACTTGTCTTACATATTTCTATTTGGCAAAGTGACAAACTAAATGGCTGGACATACTCAAACACTCATGACACATGGCACAACATTTCAAGTGGACTCAACCAAATGTAGTCAACAAACAATGGAAGTCTGTGTTCAACACCCCTACTAGTTATCCCTAGAAATGCGTGTGAATTCCTAATAGTTATAAAGAGGGGTTCCATTGCAATGGCAAAAAGTAAGTGAGAGTGTGCAACCCTGACGAGTACCACGAGATAAATTGAAATATTCAGACCAAATATTGTTGGTGTTGACATAGGCGAGGGCTGAAGTGTACAGGAGACGTATCCAAGATATCAGTGTTTTCCCAAAGCCAAACTTTTTCAAAACTGTGAAAAGGTATTCCCACTCAACTCTGTCAAAAGCCTTTTCAGCATCCAAAGAAATTATTACTTCAGAGGGTTCGGTTGTGTCTGTGGAGTAGATAATATTCAACAGGGTTCTGATATTGAAAAAAGAATGCCTGCCTTTTTTTAAAATCGGTCTGTTCTTGAGATAACATACTATATATGGAAGATCCTTTTTGATTCATGTAGCTAGCAGTTTAGCTAAGATCTTAGCATCGGCATTGAAGAGATTGAGGGGCATGTAAGAGCCACAAAGACCAGGGTCTTTCCCTCCTTTTAACAGAATAGATATTGACGCTTGTCGTAGAGTGTGGTGGAGTGAACCTTGCTTCATTGATTCCTCAAATGAAGCTAAATGAATATGAAATTTCTTGTAAAATTCAGGGTGAAAACCATCCGGACCGGGGGCCTAGCCTGATTGCAAAGACATGATCAAGCATACAACCTCATCCAATTTTATAAGGGCATTAACTTGAACGGATAGAGTAGGGTCTATATTGGGGATGTCCCAATATAGATCTTAATATCAAGTTAATAAGAAATTGGATCGTATTATCTGAATTGGGTGGGAACTCAGAGGAATAAAGAGAAGAGTATTGCAATTTAAAAATAGTGTTTATCTCAATAGGATCAGTAGTTAATGTACTGGACAGTCTTATCTGTAGAATAGCGCGCCCTGCTGCGTGACGCTTTAGTTGATGTGCTAGAAGGCGACTGGCTTTATCACCATTTTCAGTGTGGTGGAGAGGTTTTCTTAAGACAGGACAAAGTGCATAAGTACGAAATATTTGTCAATTCTAATTGTAGAGAAGTCCAACAGTGTCATGCAGAAAAACAATGTCAACAGATACTTATCTAGCAAGATAACTGGTAACAACATCCCAGGAGTCGAGCTGGTACTCAACTGAAGTCTCTGTCGAATTCATAGCCAAGCTCTGCCGTGTGTGTGTATATGCAGACCTGAGTGGGCGGTTACTGGAAGTCCTGGAAACTGACCATATGTCAAACTGACCCTAATTGGTCATCTTTACAAAACCCTTTATCCCAGTATGGTGATAAGTCTACTGCCAATACTCTGAGTCCAAGAAGAGCAAACACTCTGCATAACATTAAAGTCGCATAGTCCCTATGGCTGTCAACTTCTCTAACACATTTGCGTTTGCACCATAATAATAATAACCACAAGATTTTAGCAATAACCTCTCTGCTGCCCCTGTTGACAGGAGGTTGAACTCTCTGAAGGTTAAGACGTTGTTTATAAGGCTTAAAGGGACAGTAAAGTTAATTTTAAGTGACATATGTTATTCACCATTATGAAAAAGAAAAAATTTAAAAACAAATTTTTATGTGTAGCGTTCGTGGGCGGAAGCTGCTGCGGCGCAGATTTTAAGCTTTTTTGACCGAACGGATGACGCTACACACATAAAATTTATTTTTTCTTCTATTTTTCATAATGATAAATGACATACATGTCACTTAAAATTAACTTTACTGTCCTATTAAGAAATGGGTTCAGGGCATTGTGATGATTGAGATCGAGAGTGGCATTAAAAATCTTAAGTTTTCCTAACTTTATTTTGGTATGACACATATGATTGCCTGGATAGCTCGCCATGATCGTATAGTGGTTAGTACTCTGCGTTGTGGCCACAGCAACCCTGGTTCGAATCCGGGTCACAGCAGTTTTTAGGAAAGCAGTGGCTCAGTGGTAGAGTGGTTCTAAGATCGGCGGTTCGATTCCCGCTCCCGCCCAAAAAACACCTGGAGTGTGAACTGACAGTGGGAGCTGTCAGCTCACCTCTGGAGCGCTGCGAGTCGCCCTTGAGCAAGGCACAGTCCCCTTCACAAGTTGCCCATTTGGGGCACACCAAGAAGGAGCTGCCTGCCACTCTACCTCTGCATGCTTACAGGCCCCCTTGTGTATGGTGTATTACAGGGGCCTATACGCACTAACATATAAAATACATATATATATATATATATATATATATATAATATAATGGCTCCTCTAAGGTACGCTTTGAGGGTGTCCCATAGTAAAGAGTAAGATGTTTCAGGAGTTTTATTTATTTTGAGGAAAGTAGCAATGGATGAAGAAACTAGTTCACAGAAAGAGGGGTCAGATAAAAGTAAGGGGTTCAATCTCCATAGAGATCGGTCCACACGATGGGAATTCAAATAATATTGAACAAAGATGCGTGGACAGAAATAACAATAGGTAAGTAATTTGTGTTTGAAAGTTTTGGGAGTAGAGAGCCATCAACAAAGTAGTCTACGCGAGAAAATGTGTGGTGGACATAGGAAAAAAATGTATATTACCTTGCTTGAGGGTTGTTACTTCTCCAAGGATCACTATATTTGTGCTGCGACAAAAATTCACAAAATATCTTGGACATAGCTGGTGGAACTGTGATTCGAGAGCTGGATCGATCCAGCACAGGGTTAACAACACAGTTCAAATCTCCACCAAATATTAATGAGTGTGAAAAGACTTAGCAAATTCCACATTATAATAATTAGATGCCTATATATTCACCAAAATAATAAAAAGAAAATGAAAAACACGTTCTTAAAAACCAGAGAAAACAAGCTTTTTGTGCAAAGAGGAGTGTTGAGCAGAACAGAGATTTTGACGCTGATATGTTAAGCTTTGGTGACCTCAAACATCTCAACAGTTGTATGTAACTTTCTCCACAAACAAGCACGAAACATTCTGAGTCTCAGCTGCCTGAATTTTTTCAACTTCCAAAGTTTTGCGATTGTCTTCTCAGTCGCTTCCTGTCTTTTTGTCAAATGATAAATGTTGGTCGCTTATCTAAAGACAACAACACTGCCACTTGCAGGGGATTAGTTCACACTTAAACTGCTGTAGGAGTACAATACTAATAGGGGAGCTCTGCCAGATATCCTCTCGCTAAAACACATTCTGTGAGTTAAGATATTCACACGATTAAATGAAGTTTGGATGAACTGCTTTGTATTTTGCAAGTAATGTATTAGTGGTAGTAGTATAAATAATTTTGTTAGCAATGAATACTTTCCCAAGGTTTGTAGTGACTAAGGTGTGGCCATGGTGAATGTCTGCATTCGCTATGAAACAGGAAGTTGACTGAGCTCCTGGGTGTCTGTGTAGGTTCTCAGGTTGAGGTGAATCAAGAGTAGAAAAGCGCTCAGCTGGACTTTCTCTAGGTTGGTTGAAGACATCTCACTTCATTGAAGAGCCTTGTCCATTTCTTAAGAGTCCCGTTAAGACATTCAGAACTGAACAGGTTTGGAGAAGCCTCCTGGATGACAAGTGAAATGTCTTCCACCAACCTCCTATGTCAATGTTTCTGTCTTTAACTTCATAGGTTCTGTCAAGACATCAATTTATAAAACCAATTAGTTAGTAATCAACGCATGTTTCATTGACTCTTCCACTGCTGCTGAGTGTGGCTGTGTCACACTATGATACAAGACTACTACCTCCAATATAAACGGTCCAGGCGGCTTCACACCCTGAACACATTCAGTCGCCTACATTAATCGCTTCTACTAGGGAATGTGTTTAGGAACTAGTGACAGTTCTTCATGTTAAACTTAATTGTGTGCTCCTTTCATCAAACATGTAATGTAAAAATGTCCTTGACAATAAGGTAGCCTTTGATGGCACGGTAAATTGATGTCATTTGCCACGAGAGAGTTTGATGGTGCAACCCCACTGTCTTTTATTAAGCCATGAACACAGGATGTATTATTGTGCCAACCCAGTCATCCAAAATTCAAAAATTATAGGAAATGTCTCACATTACATCTGTGGTTCAGCCATACTAAACCTGAATAAGTGAATGAATACATTAATAATCCCAAAGGGAAGCTATTCAAATTTAGCCTAATTATTTAAACTTAGCCTGTCCCTGAACAGCTGGATGACCAATGTCAGAATTTACACTCTGACAGCAAATTGTGTGAAAACAGTTAAAACCTGTTCCTGTGAAGATGTCAATATTTCATTCCTGTGAATATAGATATTTACCAGGAAACTAGTAAATGTATTAAGAACATCAACACTTACTGACAACATGAAACCCCATCATCAGGTTGTTCACCAGTAAAGCCATGATCCCTTGTGAGAAGCTTCACAGTGAATGTTGGTGTCCAGTGGCAGCAGAGTGGTTGTTGGCTGTTGGTCTTCAGAGTCTCGCTGTGTTTCATTAGACTGCATTAGCTTAGCTCCCTGTTACAATGAGCAATCTCTCATTGTCCGTGACAATTGTCAGGATACACAGCTTTAATTTCTTGTCTGTAATCACCTGTTATCTCCTCCACTGATTTCTATCCCATGTGCTAGAATTATGTGTTTTTCTCCAAAAAAAATCCCCTAATGTTCACTGGCCAGCTCCATTTTGAGGCCAGCCAGTGAATGAGCCAAGAGTTACATTCAGCTGACTGAGAAAGCAGTTCAAGCTTGGTGCAGAAAAGTCAAATTATATTATGGAAGAGTGACAAATATGTAGTAACAAAGTTACTAAAAGTAAGTTCTAGACTGTCATGGATCTGACGGTAGTGCGAGAGTGTTCACGTGGCGCATGTAAAAAAAAAACGTACATGAACGCCGGGGGGAGGGAGATGTTGAGAGAGCTCAGAGGCACACCTGTTAACACAGAGCGTTTCAGGCCGGAAGTGATTTTATCAATATTCAATCAAAGCTATTGAGGACCACGGGTCAGTATGGGGCAAGACATTTCATATACAGTGTAGTTGGACATCTGGCAGCTGAATGACATGAATTTAAAAGCATGATGTGGGGCCTTTAACTCTTTGGCTGCCAACTGTACCACTTGGTTTCCTTCGGTGGACTTTCTCCGAGGCTTCGGACCTTCATCGGACTTCTGTTCTGTAACTGGATCAGTCTTTTTTTTTTGTGCAAATTTTATATACCGATTTAACCCCCCGAAGGGAAATTAGTGTCACACTCTAGTTAGTGAAATCATGCATATATATATGTGTGTGTGTACAGGCCCTGAACACACACAGACACACACAGGGGGCCTGTATGCACGCAGGGGGAGGTAGAGGGGCGGACAGCTCCATTTTTGGTGCGCCCAAATGAGCAACTTGTAAGAGGGACAGCGCCTTGCTCAAGGGCGCCTCGGCAGTGCTCCAGAGCTGAGCTGACACTTCCCACTGTCATCTCACACCCCAGGTGTGTTTTTGGGTGGGAGTGGGAATCGAATCGCTGATCTTGAAACATAGGGACAACCCGCTCTACCAATGAGCCACTGAGACCCCCCCCCCCCCCCTCCATATTTAAAAGACACGACATGATTCCATGATTCAATGATTTCAATCAATTCCATGATTGGAAGCCTGATTTTCACGACAAGCACCTCCAAATCGTCTGCAGACATGACTGATAGCCAGTGAGTTCAGCACTGGGCTGAGAGACTGTTCAACTTCAGGGTACTTGAATGTGTTTAGGAGCTGGTTTAGGAGTTTTTCAGGAGTCTGAAAAAGCAGCATGAGAGAAAAACCAAACCAATGAATAACTGGACTTTTGTCCTGTCATTTTCATCCTCTTCCCCTATATTTTCTTCACGGTTTCATTGTTTCGAGACTGATTGTCTGTCTCCCCCCTCTGCAGGTTTCTGAGTGGTCTCTTCCAGGAGAAGATCTTCACATGTGTTGGTGACCAGGACCAACAAGTCTCTCTTCTTGGACAAGCGGCAAACAGACAGTCTGTGTCTCTCCTTCCACAATAACTATCTATGTAATGGAAATGTATAGATTCACACACTGCTGCTGTGTTATCTATATATTCAAATGTATATAAAAAAAACTGCACTCTGAAAGAAAATAATGAAAAGCAGGTTTTCGGATGTGGAGGCTGTAGCTCCCTGCCCCCACCCCCAGACACACCTTACACCCCTGCCCCATTTTTGCCTTTGCCTCTCAGTTTTTTTTTTTTGTTGGCAACGGAATTTAAGACGATAGTCAGCTGACCCTGTTTTTTTTCTCCCATTTTAAACATCTGAAAGCATCTCGTCCCTCTTCACTCAGTAAATCACTCCCTCCTTTTTACCGAGAAAATGCTAAAATATGTAAATCTTAACACTGTTCTCTTTTAATTTCTGAAATAATTGAATGATGCAACCATGGATGTTATTTACTAAAGAAAATCAAAAATGTTGGATGTTTTTTCTTTTCTTTTTGTTTTTCCTATGGTGATTAGGCGTTTGCCTGTTGACAGTATAAGCAGTTCATGCCAACAGTCAATGATAGAATGATACTTTGGCTCTCCCTCTCTTTAGAGCTCTGAATTATTATGAACTCTGTTGTAAAACCTCTGGTCTTCTTCAAAAATACCAATAAAAACATGACAGAATTTTGAGCCTGTGTCATTACCAACGGTGTTAATACGGCACATTACAACACCAGGAGGACTTTAGATGTCATGATCATACAGTTCTTTTACTCATGAGGTTTTTTCAAATGGCCACATTCTAATGGCTTCAAGTAATTATTCACTGCGTACTAAGTAGTCACAAAAATAACTTTTTTTTTTAATTATCGCAGTGACCAAGTCCCTCAACACAATGCTGATTCTATATCCAGCAGAGTGAGTATAGGTTTCTGATAAAACGTCCTCCTTTGGACTCCACTCGGGGATCTTCTCATACACGACTGCATCTTTAAATGATGAATTTAAGTTGGACAGAATGCCAATAGTTACCTAGTTTAAAGATTCTAGGTCAGTGAAGAAGAGTTGTATGTACAGCTTCTGACTGCAATGAGCAGTCACGTTCAGTGGTTGAACTTAAGAGAAAAACAGATCAGACTTGCCACCAGACTACTGTTGTTTAAAATGGCAACTTTCTGGCTTAAACTAAAATAAAGTAATTGTCAATAACAATTGATTAGGGGGAAAAGATAGAATAACATTGAATTACCTTGTAAATTTCCATTTGCAGAAGTAAAACCCACATCTGCTCATTAGTCTGCCAGGAGTGAGCGGACCTGAAAGAGTAGGTTGGCATGTGTCATAGCTCCAACATCAGAGATCATCAAACATTTGAAGTGAAATGAGATGTTGGTTTTTCCCAGTCAGCTGTGTCGACTGGACCAGGTCCAAACAACATGGAAGGGTTGTTGAAAGGACACTGGTAGATCCTGAAGACATCAAAGTCAGCTTTATTGTCAAATGTACCATATATGCACGACATACAGCACAGATGAAATTGCAGTCCTCTGACCCACGGTAGACAGTACAACAGGCAGTACAACACAGTAGTATAACACGGCACAACACAGGCAGGACAACACAGGCAGTACAACACAGGCAGTGCAACAAGTAGTACAACACAGACAGTACATCAGACAGTACAGCATGAAGTATAAGACGAAACACAAGGGATGGTTAACATCTCTATACACTCTAAACACACCGGGGAAGTGACGTGTGCGCAGTTCCTGAGTTGACGGGGGGAGGGAGAGATAGGTAGTCAGGTGCTGGGGGGAGGGCAGGGCATGTGTTCAGATGGAAAAAAAAAAGATCCAAAGGGTGGAAACTGGAGTCAATGTCTGTGAGCAGCACCAACACCTGAACACAGAAGAACAAGGACCAGGAGAATCAGCCTTGAAGTGTTGGTGATGGCTGGAAGTCCTCCAGTGATCAGTCAGAACCTGATGCTGGAAAACCTGTTTGGTGCCTCTCCAAAGAAATCTATGAATACGACTGCCTGAGGACAAAACGCACACTTCCTGTATGTCAGGTAAAGGCTCAGGGGGGTGGCTGGCGGCACATCTTGAAGATTAACAGGTGATGTTAATGTGCCATTAACATCACCTGTTAATCGGGTGTTTAGTTAGCAGATATTTCATAGCGCTTCAACTGACAGAGAAACCCACCAGAACCCTCCAGAACATAAGAGGAAGCGGTGGAGAAAAACTCCCTCATTGAGGAAGAAACTCTGGGCAGGACCTATTAAGTGCTGTATCCAGACTGAGAAAGAACCACAGTGTGTATGAGCCTGTGGTTCATTGCGTCTCCACGGCAATGATTTTATGAATTTCTTTAATAATAAGATCCTACTCGTCAGAGACAAAATTAATGGCGTCTCGTCCTCCACCAACTTTAGCCCTTCTTTAGCCCTTCTTTTCCCCTAGATCCAGAAAACACACATTTGACTCTTCAACCTTTTGGTTCTATGGATGTCTTTTCCCCAATACAGATCAGTCAACTGATTAAAATAGTCTCCTCAGCTAAACCATCCACCTGTCTGTCAGATCCAATTCCATCAAAGGTTATCAAAGAAGCCTTACCTTTACTTAGTGGGAAAGGGCGGTTTGCTTTAGGTAACAGCCTTTTGTAGCCAACTGCCTAATTAACACAGTGTAATGAGTATCTAGACTCACCTGTAGTTAATTGTTTGTTCAGGTACACATTGGGAGCCTAAAAGGTTGCTTTACTCAGAGACCTTCAGTGGGGTGTACTCATTTCTGCACCACACTAATTTTACTAAAACGGAATAAAAACAACTTAAGTTATATTATTAACCTTAGTTTTAAGTTCAAAAGCTCAACAGAGCCTGTGTTTAACTTAGTCTGTGAACATTTTGGAAATATGTTTGTGTTCCGTGTAATATTGCATGAAATGTTACTTTTCAAGGAGGGTGTACTCATTATTGCTGTGCACTGTACAACGGTCCTTTAGAGTAGCTGTAATCAAGCTACTTCTCAAAAAAATCTAACCTTCATCCTGCTGTTCTAAGTAATTATCAACCCATATTAAATCTCCCTAAAATAATGGAGAAAATAGGCGCTTATCAGTTATGTGATTTCCTTGAATCTAACAGTTTATTTGAGAATTTCCAGTCAGGTTTTAGGGAACATCATACTAAGGAACGGCATTTGTCAAGCTTAGCAACGACCTTCTAACCGCTTCAGACAAAGGACTTGTTTCTACACTAGTTCCGTTGGACCTTAGCACAGCTTTTGACACAAACGACCACAATATTCTATTGAAACGACCGGACGATTGGTATTAAGGGATCAGAACTGGTGTGGTTTAAATCCTATGTAAATGACATTTCCCAGTTTGTTAACGTTAATAATGACTCCTCCCAGTCCACTACAGATATGGAGTTCCTCAAGGCTCAGTTGTTGGTCCAGTATTGTTTATCTTATACATACTTCCTGTCGGTAATTTGATAGCGAGACACGATCAACTTCCATTGTTAAGCTGATGATATGAAATTTTATCTATCAATTAAACCTGATGAAGTCAAGTCAGCTGGACAAACTACAGGAGTGTACTGAAGAGATTAAAGACTGGATGACCAATAACTTTTGTATCTAAATTCTGGTAAAACTGAGGTCATTGTGCTCAGCCCAAAATCTGTTAGGGATGTAGTGCCCAGTGATGTAATTGCCTTGGATGGCATCATTTTTGAGACCAAAACCACTGTGGGGAATCTGGGTGTCATTTTTGAACAGGAT
Source organism: Antennarius maculatus (assembly GCA_013358685.1). NCBI lineage: Eukaryota > Metazoa > Chordata > Actinopteri > Lophiiformes > Antennariidae > Antennarius > Antennarius maculatus. The sequence goes on from CM023614.1 coordinate 3,731,483, forward strand.
CTGTCATTTAACTCACACATAAAACAGGACTCTAGAACTGCCTTTTTCTATCTCTGTAACATTGCTAATAGCAGGGATATTTTAAAACAGTATGATGTGGAGAAATTAATCCATGCTTTCACTTCCAGACTAGATTACTGTAACTCACTTTTTTCAAGCTGCCCCAAAAAGTCACTGAAGACACTTCAACTAATCCAGAATGCTGCTGTCCATATTCTGACAAGGACCAGTATCATCCATCCATCCATTTTCTGTCATCTCTTTATTTGCTGTCACAGGGAGCTGGACCATATCTCAGCTGGCTTAGGGTGTGAAGATTCTCTCACTGACTCATACTGACTCTCACTGACTGCAAAATGATGAGAGGAAGAGGAAGAAATGAAGAAATGAATGACGAAACAAAGAAAATGTGGAAAGATCTAGATGAAAAAGACCGAAGAATTGTTGTCTTAGAACAGGGACAACGAGGAATGGATGATTTGGAACAAAGCATTCGTATAAATGATGTGCTCATCACTGGCATCAAAATCAAGCTAAGGAATTATGCATATGCTGTGGCCAGGGGTGAGGGAACTGAGCACAGCGCTGACACCGAGACAGTGAAGCAACAGGTGAGTTCTCAACTGAGGGATCTGGAGATAACTATAGATCCGGACCAGATTGAGACATGTTATCCATTACCATCTGGAGGTAGGAGACCACCTGCAGTGTCGATAAAATTCCAGAATTGTAAAAACAAAATTGCTCTTCTGAAACAAGGCTTCAAACTGAAAGGAAAAAATGTGTCTATATTAATCAGAATCTCACTAAAAAGAATGCTGATGTCACTAAAAAAGCTCAACAACTAAAGAAGTATGGGGCTGATTGACAACACTTGGATGAATAACTGCAGGATCTTCATCAAAACCGGGGTTTTCTTTGGAGCAGACGGAAACAATAATGATCAGGAGTGCAGAGGAGTTGGTGAAATATGTGAACAATAAAGATGGATAATAGTTATTACACCAATGAGCTTTACAACAGAATCACTTCAATGGTGGGAACTCTACACCAATTATTGACACATCAAGGATTCCATAGAACAGTTGAAAAACCGTTCAACATCATCAATGTCAGAACATGGATTTATGAACAAAAAACATGGATTTTTGTTTGGAGGGTTAATATTAAGTTGAGACTTTAAAGAGCATGTTGATATCTTTTGACAGTATAATAGCATGTGAAACTGTTAAAGTGTCTGTAACAAACTGATTAATTCTTGGATAAACACTTTCTGCCGAGGGAGGTTAACATGATCATTATATTCTTGTGGAGAACACTGGCAAGGTCACCTTCTTGTTTTGACTATCTATGATGTTAACAAACCTTGTTGTTCCTAGGAAGAATGTAAACATGGTTATGTACTAGGATATATCTAGGAAAAAGGCTAATATCTGGAAGTTGATCAGGGTACGAACGGCTGTCAATGTATGAAATGGTGGAAAACATTTAAAGTCTGATTTGACTTAGTGCGCCCTCGTTCCTCGCGGTTAATGCGTTACAGGAACCATGCGCGATTAACGAATTCTGCGATAGAGCAACAAACTATCTTATTATTTATGGTAATTTCAACGTTTATGAACCCTCCCCATACTGACAATAAACCACCTTCTATCTGTATTATCTTTTCCCACACTCTTATTGACTATTTAAAGCACTTTTGTGTCTCACGTAAGTCCGAGACTCACGGAACGAGCGCACTTCTGGATGCCATCAGCCAATAGAATGCACAATACGGTATCATGTGACTGCCTACCAAAAATCTGCGATGAGGTGAAATTGCGAGCGTTGCTACGCGAGGGCGCAATGAATGGTAATGAGAAAGATGTTCGTTGATTCTGGGGGATGGGAATTTCACAAGCCTATTGGCTTCTACCCATCAGCCCTTTTATTCCGAATGTTGTTATTGATGTTGTAAATGTGATGAAGGTGTGAAATTCGCTATATGAACATGTCCGAAAAAAAATTAACGGAATAAATAATTGAAAAAAAAAATCCGGTCGCAACACCAGTGCACTGCGGAGCCACACAGACAATCGCGCACATACACACTCATTCCTACCGTCAATTTGGGACGGCCTATTAATCTGAAGTGTATGTTTTTTGGAGGTTTTGAACCACATTTCTCCTGTGTTGGGTTCTCTGCACTGGCTCCCTGTGAAAGCTAGGACAGATTTTAAAATACTCTTCCTCACTTACAAAGCCAGGCACCGACCTATCTGAAGGAACTCTTAGTTCCATATAATCCATCTAGAGCATTACGCTCTCAACGTACAGGCCTACTGGTGGTTCCCAGAATCTACAAAAGTAGGGCAGGGGCTAGAACCTATAGCTATCAAGCCCCCTGGTTGTGGAACCACTTCCCTACCTCTGTTTGGGAGGCAGACACCCTCTCATTATTTAAGACTAGACTTAAAACAATTCTTTTTCAGAAAATTTACAACTAAACTGGCTTAGGGTGGTTAAGTTATTTGCTATAGGCCCACACTGCTGGAGACTCAACATCAAGACATACTGAGCTCCTCTTTCCTTCTTCTCTCTGACCATCTCTGTTACTCCTCCTCCTCTCCGACCTCTCTCTGCTAGTCTCCATTCACACCTTATTAACTCAACTTCTTCCCCGGTTTTTCTGTGCTCTATGCCCTGAAAGGTTTTCTCAGGTTCACCCCTCATGTCCATCCGCTGTGGACCTGCTCCTCTAATCCCACCAGTGTCACCCCTCATCTTTCCCATGGCTGGGGTCCTGCTTCCTTTCTTCCTCCGTGTCATCATATATTTATCCATGCAGCTGTAATTGTGTTTTGAATTAACCAACTACATAATGGGGAACATGTATAGAAGACAATATCCCAAGAGTTGGTGACGCAGCCTGATTTTTCCATCCTCAATTCAGTGACTTCATCAAATCTCCTAACTATAACGATGAAGACATTGACTCTATCTGGCCTATCTGCCACTCTCTCCCTCTGTCTCTCTCTTTTCCTTGACCTGTCTATCTCCATTGCATTTCCTTTTCCACCCAACGGGTCAAGGAGGATGGCCGCCCTCCAGAGTTTCTTCCTCAATGAGTAAGGTTTTAACTGCTGCTGTCTCTTATGCTTGCTCTGGAGGGTCATGTTGGGTTTCTCTGTCTGTTAAAGTGCTTTGAAATGTGATGTGATTAAGCGCTATACAAATAAAGGTTGACTGATTAATATATTCAATTGTTGGCTGTTGGACGCCGTCCCTCTATTACCTCCATCCTGTAACCCTACGTGAGGAGGATAAATGGAAGTTAGGACACTATATAAACTGTATATGACCACAATATTGACCACAATATTGACCACAATATTCTTCTGGCACGACTGGACCAAACAATTGGTATTAAGGGATCAGCACTGATGTGGTTTAAGTCTTATTTAACTGACCGTTCCCAATTTGTTCACGTTAATAACAACTCCTCTAGGTCAACTACAGTTAGTTATGGAGTTCCTCAAGGCTCGGTTCTTGGTCCAATACTGTTTATCTTGTACATGCTTCCTCTGGGTAACTTGATAAGGAAACACTCCATCAACTTCCATTGTTATGCCGATGATACGCAATTATATCTCTCGATTAAACCTGATGAAGTCAGCCAGTTGTGCAAATTACAGGCGTGTATCAAGGGTATTAAAGATTGGATGACCAATAACTTTTTGCATCTCAATTCTGATAAAACTGAGGTCGTTGTGCTCGGCCAAAAAACTGTTAGGGATGTAGTGCCAAATGATGTAATAACCTTGGATGACATCACGTTTGAGGCCAAAACCACTGCAAGGAACCTAGGTGTCAACTTGATCAGGATCTCTCGTTTAACACACACATTAAGCAGGTCTCTAGAACGGCCTATTTCCATCTCCGAAACATTGCTAAAATCAGGCATATTTTAAAACGGAGTAATGCAGAGAAATTAATCCACGCTTTCATCACTTCCAGATTAGATTACTGTAACGCACTTTTTTCAGGCTGCCCCAAAAAGTTGCTGAAGACTCTTCAACTAATTCAGAATGCTGCCGCCCGTGTTCTGACCAGTACCAGTGCCAGAGACCATATTTCTCCTGTGCTGGCTTCTCTGCACTGGCTTCCTGTGAAAGCTAGGATAGATTTTAAAATACTCCTCCTCACTTACAAAGCCCTTCATGGCCAGGCACCGACCTATCTGAAGGAACTTTTAGTTCCTTATAATCCATCTAGAGCATTACGCTCTCAACATACTGGCCTACTGGTGGTTCCTAGAATTTACAAAAGTAGGACGGGAGCTAGAGCCTTTTGCTATCAAGCCCCTCTATTGTGGAACCACCTCCCTACCTCAGTTCGGGGGGCAGACACCATCTCATTATTTAAGACTAGACTTAAAACTTTTCTTTTTCATAAATTTTACAATTAATGGCAACTTAGGTTACTACGTTTATTTTCATAGAGACCTACACTGCTGGAGACTCAACATCCAGACTCACTGAGTTCCTCTCTCCTCCTTCTCTCCAACCATCTCTGTTACTCCTCCTCTTCTCTGATCTCACTCTCCAAGTCTCCAATCACACCCTACTAACTAAACTTCTTCCCTGGAGTGTCTGTGCTCTATGTCCTCACAGGTTTTTTTTCAGATTCACCCCTCATCCACCCATCTGCTATGGACCTGCTCCTCCCATCCCACCAGTACCACCCCTAACCTAATCATCGGCTGGGGTCCGGCTTCCTTTTTCCTCCGCGCCCCCATACTGTTCCACCCCTCATTCACCCATCCACTGTGGACCATCTGCTGTGGACCTGCACCTCCCATCCACCAGTATCACCCCTCACCTAACCATCGACTGGGGTCCTGCTGCCTCTCTTCTTTCGTGTCATCTTACTGTTCCACCCCTCATCCGCCCATCCGCTGTGGACCTTCCTCTGTGGACCTGCACCTCCGACCCCGCCAGTATCACCCCCATCTCTCCATGTGCTGTGGACCTTCTCCTCCAAGCCCACCAGTACCACCCCTCAACTATCCATTGGCTGGGGTCCTGCTTCCTTTCTTCCTCCGTGCCGCCATACAGTCATCCACGCAGCTGTAATTGTGCCTTGACTTTAACAACCTTAACCATATTGACACTGTCTCTATCTGGCCTATCTGTCACTCTCTCTCCGTCTCTCTCTCTCCGACCCTGTTCTTATCTTCCTTTGATTTCTTTTCCACCCAACCGGTCGAGGCGGATGGCCGCCCAAAAGAGTCTGGGTCCTGCCCGGAGTTTCTTCCTCATCGAGGGAGTTTCTCCCCACCACTGTCGCTTATGCTTGCTCTGGAGGGTTCAGTTGGGTTTCTCTGTCTGTTAAAGCGCTTTGAAATGTCTGCTGCCATGATTAAGCGCTATATAAATAAAACTTGATTGATTGATACATACCTATGCATACATTTATATTCTCTATTAATTGTGATTTATTGTTAGCTCTTCACTCTTAAATTCTTATTCGAACATTCGCTGTGTTCTTTTTCTGGAGCAGTACAACAAAAACCAATTCCCCCCTCAGAATCAATAAGGTATGTATCAATGCAGCACTTTACTGCTGCACTGTGTAAATAAGTGTAAATAAGATAAAAACGTGTGTGTCCGCATACGGCGTATCTTCATTGTTATAGCGAACACACACACACACCTGACTGAAGCGGAGCTAACTAGTTAGCCAAATGCTAGCTGACATTAAACAGCCAATGAGGAACTTTCAGTGTGTAGCTCTGAGTCAGGTCATTACCACACACTGCTACCGTAGCTGAACACAAACTCCACCTCTGGGACGATCATGGCCTCACCTGGGGAGAGGATATGTCAGTCAAATATGGCTCAGGATACGTCAATCACTCCCGTTGTTACATCAAGACAGGAGCTGTCTGAAATTCCTCTTTTCTAGCCAGATTTTCCATTTTTCCATTTATGCTGGAAGTGTTTGTTTTCCAGATTCTAGGAATTGGTAGGGTTCGGGAGGACCACTATAGGATCTCAGCTAGATGTCCTGAGATCACACCCGCCACTCCAATGTCACAGCTCTGAAGAGCATTACCAGTGCGAGAAGTACCGTTGGTGTACGCACGCTCGTTCAGTTCATATTCTCTGTTCCATTTTATCCACAAAAAAAATGCAGCTAATGTTTTTTTTAGATAGAATTATACTTTATTGATTCTATTATTAGCACACTCTAGGACACTGTTAGTTCACATGCAAATAGTGTGTACAGGCCTGTAGCACACACGGGGGGAGGGGAGGGTAGAGTGGCAGGCAACTCATCTGTGGTGCGCCCTAATGAGCAACTTATAAAGGGGGACACCTCCCACTGTCAGCTCACACTCTAAGGGGGTTGGGCGAGAGCAGGAATCGAACCGCCAATTTTGTGATCATTGGATGACCTGCTCTACCGCTGGGCCACTGCCACCCCCCACATGTGTTTATTGTTTTGTATTGGACCAAAATTTCACGGATCAAAAGGAATCAAATCTAAATGAAAATAATTTCAAATAAGTCAGTAATAATCAAAGACAAACTTAAGTAAATGAAAGGTTCTTTTCTTTGACCCTGCCTCTGGTCAGTGAGAGAAAGAGAAGTGAATAACGTCATTATGTCAGAGTTTTTCTCTGCGTTCTCAGGGCGCGTTTGAAAAGCGGTCGTGTTCTCGACAGTTTTAGAACCTCCGGATCACTACAGTGAACCGAGTCAACTGAGATGTGATGGACCAGAGGTGCTCAGGCCTGCTCTGACCATCTTCTCTTTGGTGGTCTCCATACAGATCTATTGCTGTGGGGCTGAGACGTGACTCAGCAGTGGTCAACACGTTGGACCCTTGCTGGTTAAACTGTTGATGAGATGATCCGATTGATTTTTTACACCGAGTTCACTCACTGGTTTCATCCTGCTCAGGCTGAGCTGATGGGGAACACCCTCCACCGAGCATCACCTCTCTTTAAACAGTCTGTTCAAAACTAAACGGAGCCAAGACAACACAACTGAAGTTTCAGCCCTGGTTCCAATCAGTAAAGCCAACTAGTATAAATACACTTGTAAGCATGATCAAGAATTTAAATCAAATTCAAAACGTGATAAAAAGTGTGCTTTAGATGATTTATCAGACCACACACAGCCTGCTTTTCTTTTCAATTGTAAATGCAATTTATAACTATATGAAGAGACAAAAATTCAGATATTATGTTTTTAATTTTATTATTAGATGAGTAAAGACAAGAAAATCTTTAAACTCTCTAACATGAACGTGTAAACCACACACACGTGGAACACGAGTCGTTGATGGCCCTTCACTTCATTAAAACTTTATCACGCTCACTTTCACTGTCACAAATGTCCGTGCTGTTTTCGTCAATGGGGGGGGTCCATTCAGCGCAAACCGACGGTGGTCCTGCTGTGTTCTACTGGTTCCCTCGGGCGGTCCACATCAACAACACCCTCCGTGTGTGTGTTCAGTGTGTGTGAACATTGTGTTGTTGTCAAGCTGCAGCAATGGAGGCGTCATCCAGCTGTCGACCTTGAGGCTGAGGACAGAGAGGAGACGCTTTGGAACCTTGTTCACACTGAGGAGGAAGGGGCGGTCATGTGACACATACTGACGAAGAGGAGTGGGTCATGTGACATACCTTGACAAAAATGCGCTGGGGGAGAAAACGTCTCAGAGTGTGTGTGTTGGTGGGGGGGCAGCGCGGCAGGCTAATGCTGAGCTGGGGGAGCGTCTGGTAACCCGCCGTCAGCGGGTAGAAGTTATAGAGCATGTGGTGGTCGCAGCCTGGCAGGATACGCACACGCACCTGACACACACACACACACACACACACACACACACACACACACACACACACACACACACACACACACACAGAGAGAGAGAGAGAGAGACAGAGAAAGAGAGGGGGGAGAGAGAACCCGGCGGTTCAGAGACCAGACTCAGGTGGTTGTCAGTGCTCACACACAGATTCACACCCGTACTTGCTTGAGTCCAGAGAACATGAAGGCATCGGATGGTTCCACGGCCATCTCCACCTCCTGCACCAGAGAGGTCCGGTTCTCCATGTGGTACCGGACCGACAGTGACTCTCTGACCCGCCCGAACGACGGCACGTCTGGAAGCAAAGAGACACGTGTGAAACACTCCCCCACCGGCCTGGAGCCAACAACCCTTCATCAACCACCTCCATCACACATACAACCACAGGGACCAACAGGAACGTCTGTGTGTGTGTGTGTGTGTGTGAGATATGTGTGTCTCACCAGCGTGGATATACAGTGGGACGTCCTCCAGGATAATGCCCGGTAGGGTGACAGTAGTTTGGATCAGAGGGGCGTCTTCACTGTCCGACTTCCTGTGGTCAAAAAGAGAATTTTCACTCAGCATCCTTCTACCAATATATTCACTATATTTCTAATTCAATAATTCCTTGTTACTCGCAGCTAATGCGTTCCTGGACAACCCGCAAAAAACAAAATTCCCCTACAAAGTAACTAAGTATTTATTTTAGGTAACTTAAACATTTATAAAGTCAGTTCTACGAGTCAAACAGAGTGGTGCATTTGCATTTTAAATTAGCAGCATGACATTAAAAACTGGTTAAATGCATTAGGAGTGTCTCAGTCAGTTTGAACAGGGCGGGGTTATTTCCTGATCTGAAAATCCAAGCAGATGTTTAAGCTACGACTTTCATCTTTTATTAACTAAATCTTGTTTTGATCGACTGGTATCTGAGGGGAGTCAACTGCTCGTTGCTGCACTGCTTGTCACTGCCATACTGATATTAAACCACCTTGTATCTGTATTACCTTTGCCCACACTCTAATAGACTGTTTAAAACAATTTTGAATGAAAGAAGTGTTCTTTAATACACGGAAGTGCGCTGCTTTTCCTGAGTCTCTGAACGCAGAGCTGAGACTCAACACAGGGCTGACAGCACACATGGATGATGTCAGCCAATACCATGCGCATATGGTATCAGGTGACCACCTACTAAAAATCTGCCATGTGCCAAGCGCAAATAAGGGAGGGATTACTGTAAATCACTTAGATAACATTACTTTATCCTCTACCAATGATGTTAGGAACTTGGTAATGATCTTTGATTAGGATCTGTCCTTTAACTCTCATATTAAGTCTGTGTCTCGGACAGCCTTCCTTCATTCACGAAATATTACTAAAAAATTTCTTATCCTTTAAAGACACAGAAAAAAATAATTCATGCTTTTGTTACTTCTAGATTAGATTACTGCAATTCCTTATTATCAGGTCAAGTCTTTAAAAGTAGAACAGGAGGCAAAAGCTTTAGCTATCTAGCTCCTTCACTCTGGAACGATCTCCAGGCCTCGGTCCAGGGGCAGACACCCTTAACTAATTTAAGAGTAGACTCAAAACATTCCTCTTTGATAAAGATTACAATTAAAAACACAGATTCCACTTGATAAGCTGTTATAGACTTAGACTGCTGAGACCCCCCCCACCAGGGTATTTTTAAACATCGCCGTGAAAAGTATCACTTTAATTACTTCAGGAGCTTCTGTTACCTTCCTTCTTTGCTTTACCTGCTAAAATTAAATTAGACCTTTCAAATACTTGCAAGATACTGCCGCTGTCTTTGTGCTTCTGTTCAAAAGGTGGGGAAAAGGTATAGAAGACAGGAAAATCCAAAGGCCTGGAAATCCTGCCCCCACTTCAGCAACTACAGGACAATTTGGACTGCAAATCCTATCTGGCCTACTCTCTCTGTCGCTCTCTCTTTTCCTTGCCCTGTCTCTTTCCCCATTGTATAGCTTTTCCCCTTAACCGATCAAGGCGGATGACCGCCCTCCAGAGTCTGGGTCCTGCCTGGAGTTTCTTACTCAACGAGGGAGTTTTTCCCTCGTCGCTGTCGCTTATGCTCTGGAGGGTTCTGTTGGATTTCTCTGTCTTTGAAATGTCTGCTGATGTGATAAAGCCTGATACAAATAAAGATTGGTTGATTTATTGATTGAACGCGCACCAGAAGCAACCCTATGTCTATCCTACGACCCCATACCCCCCAGAGCGACCCCATGCTGCCCCGGAAGCGACCCCACACCCCCCCAAGAGTGACCCTACAACCATCTCCCCCGGAGCATACTCACAACCCTAAAGAGAGCGACCCCACGTTCCCCTGGGAGCAACCTTACAACCACCCCGGAAGCGACCCTACTACCCCCTGGGAGCAGCCCTACGACCACCACCCCCCCAGGTGCGACCCTACTACCACGTCCCAACCAGGAGCGACCCTACGTGCCCCCAGGAGCTTACACACCTCCTCCATGATATCAAGTAGTGTCCTGTGGCCACGCTGCTGTTGCTGGTCAGTGGGGGGGGGCACTGGAGACAGAAACACTCGCTGGCACACTCGCCTGTCTGCAGAACAACTGGACACACACACACGGTTACACTGTGGTCATGGGCTGAATGACCTCTGGAGCGGCGAGGCGGCCACACACCTCCCTGCAGCTGCGACTTAAGGGGGGGCGAGCTGCTGGTCACACTGAGCAGCTGCAGGGAGGACGCTTCCAGCTGCAGGGGCCAGGGGGACGTGGACAGGACGTCTGCCATCAGCAGGAAGGGGATGTCCACCGCCACCCGGTCCATTGGCTCAAACTGACACACAGGACAAGAAATCAAAGCCACTTCCTGTACGGTGAGGTCATTTCCTGCTGCAGGAGAGACGGTGTGTCCCTGACGCGACACCCGCCCCCAGCAGCGACACACCCACACACCTTGGTGGACACAAACTTTGCAGACACCTCAAACGGGACCACGGTCTCTATGGTAACTGTCTCATCCTGGAAGACAACAGAAAGGAGAACCCAGGTGACGGACCAGTGAGGCGGCGCCGGGGGGGGGGGGTTGCTGGGGGACGAGAACCTGCTCACCTTGTGGCAGCGACAGACCACCTGCCGTCCCTCCACAGCCGTGTCCACGCTGTAGGACACGTGCAGCAGGAAGACCCTCGCTCCAGTGGACACAGACTTCACATACACACACCTCTGCAACTGCACAAGGACAGGTGAGGGGGGTCAGAGCCAGACGCTGGGGAGACTCCGCCCCCCCCATGTGTCAGGTGTTCTCCTACACCTGCAGGAAGTTCTCCAGCTGCAGGAGGTCTGTCTTCCTACCATTTCTCCTGGGTTCAGATCTCCTACAGGTACGTCCGTCAGCAGAGCCGGAGGGCTGTCGTCACACACCTTGGAGCCATCTAGGGTCACGTATGTCGTCATGCCCAGGTTGGCGTCCTGGCCTGGACGAACCAATCATAACACAAACCGTATAACTTCTGGCACCAAAGAAACCATTGAAGCTCATTGGTGGAACATCTGAAGCGACATAAACCCCGTGAGCACGACCCACGTACCAGGTTTGAGGCCCGCCGTCAGCTTGACGTCCTTGGCCGTGCACGGCTCCTGTGATTGGACAATCAGGCGGATGCAGTACATCTCGTTGATGAGCGCCGGAGGATGGTGGCTCAGCTGGACCGAGATCTGGGGGACTCTGGAGATGATCCTGAACGGCAGACCCACAGAACCTTGGTCAGAGCTTCATGCGTGTCTGACGCATGGACAGAGGGCGGAGCCTCCCCCCCATCACATCACGACAGTGGCTTGTGTGTGTGTTTGAGTGAAGCCATATGTGTCCACGCGTGTATCCGTGAAGCGTGGACAGACGGAACATCACACGTCTGTCTGTGAGGTGTTAACAGATGGAGCGTCACTCGTGTGTTTGTGAGGCGTCCAGTCAGCGCGTCAGGCGTGTGTCTGTGAGACGTGGACAGAGGGCAGAGCCTCCCTCCATCACATCAGGACGGTGGTGTGTGTGTGTGTGTGCGTGTGTGTGTGTGTGAGCGAAGCCTTACATGGTACTGTGCTGCATGGTCAACATGTCCCAGTCCAGCTCCTGACACGCCTCCATGCTCCGAGCCCATCGCCGTGACGATCTGCTGGCCTGCAAGGCCTCGTGGGTAGAGACTGCGTCTCCACCCGCACCCCTCCAGCTCACAAACACACAGCGGCCAGACTCGCTGCCCAGCATTACCTCGATGCTCGTCATCTACAGCAGTACACACACACCCCCAGAAACACAACGTCACTCACGGCAACTCTAACACACTCTTCACACTCCCTCACACTCCTCACCTCAATCTTCTTGCCAACGTCTTCGGTCTGGGCGACGAAGCTGAAGGTGAAGCATTTAGGTTTCCCAGGTGAAAGGTTCATGTCATCTGAAGCTGAGGACTCCAACACACACCACTGGTTGTACTCCTGCACACACACACACACACACACACACACACACACACACACACACACACACACACACACACACAGGTCACCTGAAAGGCAGCTCTTCATTATCATTGTCCGGGGTCAGACTTGATCATCTTCCACCTGGTGTGTTTGTGTGTATGTGTGTGTGTGTGTGTTTGTGCGTCACCTGGTTGCTGAGGCTGACTGCCAGCTTGCTGAACGACAGCGGACGAGGAGCGTCAGCTCGGAGGAACACCTGCAGCTGGATGGGCTGGTCCACATGGAAGCTGGGGGACTGGAACCGGGCCTTACATTGGACTGAAACACAGTCACACGGGCCTCTCATTTCATGTCACAGTTACATGAGCCTTAAGCATTATCATCTATGTGACTTTAGAACATGCTGTCTTCATAGACATAACTTCCTGTCTGCTGAGTCATCTGTTCTTCCCATCTATCACACATGTGACGTGTCACTGGGGAGCAAACGACACATGGTGTCACTGATCAACACCTGAGCTTCAGCAGTTCTAGGATCAGGATCTTACAACCAACCAACCAACCAACCAACCAACCAACCAAGAGGGGCTTCATTACTCAAAATATCTCAATAAAATAAGGAAGTGAAATGATGACAAGATGATAGTCTAAAACATTTTTTAGAGTTAAGCTGTTGCATGTTTATTCGTCCTTGACTTCAGGTAGGGTCAGGGTTATCAGCTTCAGGCTAAGCTAACAGCTAACAGCTAACAGGAAGAAGATCACATGACAGAAACCAGGACGAGAATCATGTGATGTGACGTCATGTGATGAGTGTGTTTACTGACTGAATGGAATGTAATCCTGCACTTCCACAGTCAGCTCGTTGGATCCAGCCAGCGCCATGCGGTCACTCCAGAGCGAGCGGGCAGCGGCGACGGAGGACGCGTCACACTCAGGCTCGGGGTCAGGGACCTCGTTCTGAAAACACAGGGAGGAAGTAGGACCTGGGTCAGGTGGAGGTCAGCTGGAGGTCAGCTCAATGTGGTGGCCTCCTTCAACTGACCGTCAGGACTCTGATGAAGTTCCGTTCAATCCTGGACTTCTGCTCCTCTTTCAAGGTTGAGGCTGGAAGACAAAGTGATGAATCATCTAAGCATCCTTTAAAGCATCCTTTAGAGCATCCTCGCCCTGTGGCTGCAGCTGAACGAACAAAGCTCAACCTGTGGACCAGAACCTTGTGGCGTACCTCTGCCCAGCAGCTCCATGCAGTAGATGATGTAGTCTTTGATGCTGGCCATCAGGAAGGCACAGCGCAGTGCCGTGGTTAGTATGGCCGTCAGCAGCGCCCCCCATCGCTCAGTGCGGTAGTCGCACATCACGTAGTCCAGCAGCCTGACCACCACACACACACACACACAGTGTTATCGCTCATGATGAAGAGGAGGAGCCAGCATCACGGCTTCCTTTGTTAGGAGCATGGATGGGCAACTGTTGGCTCTGATTGGTTAGTCCGTTATATGAGGCTCAGATGCACACTTGTGTGTTCTGCTCTGTGGTTTATGGGGTGTTTCAAGGACTGGACAGATGTGGTGCTCTGTAGAAGAACTTGTCTGTTGTCCATTTGTTGGATGAAGACTATCTAGACAAACTTGATGTTTCCTTTGTTGTTTTCTGGGGTTGGACCAACAGCGTTCAGGAGTCTTTGGCTAAACTCTGATCAGGAATAAACTATTCTGTGAATTACTTCTGACTTCTAAATGTGGAACCGTTACTGGAGGTCTGGACTGTGTCCTGATCTTCCTCATGTGACAGATGAGTGTGTTCTGATAAGGAGGGTTAATTTCCTCTTCTTCCTAGAGGCCAATCACTCCTGTTAGTTTGAGTCGTGGTTATACCTGTTTTCTGGCACTGATTTCCTGGACGGATGAACTATAGTAATCCCTCGAAAGTGAGCTGCGTTCCGTGAGTCTCCGAATTCAGCACACACACGGATGCTGTCAGCCAAAAGCATGCACGTACGGTATCATGTAACTACCTGCTAAAAATCTGTGATGTAGCGAAAGCCGCACATCTTAACGCGCAAACAAGTGACAAGTGTCCTGGTCTGTTTTTTCTTACTAAAGAGTGATGACATGGAACAAGCTTGTGTTTTCTTTTCTGTGAATTTGAGAGGTGAGAGTTTCTGTGTATTTTCAGTGATAAAATCGGAGGAGATGAATCCGTCTTATGCTCCACGATTACTCACTGATATGTGCCTCACCCATACTCTAGCATCTTAGCTTCCCTGTTAAACGATAATCTGAGAATGTTATGGCTGTAAGACTCCATTTCAAGCTTGCATGTGCTTGGACTTACTTTAGAGCTTTGGTGTAATCTTTAGCGTGGTAGTACTCCTCTCCCATCTGCACCACTATGATGAAGACAGAGGAAGAAGAAAGGTGAGCGTGACCAGTTTAAAGATCTGCAGTGTGGGAAACGGGATGAGGGTCTGATGTGTATCTGGAAGGCGGTGTGATCATGACATTTCAGCGTACCCTTGTGCAGTGATAAATATTTTTCAAAACTGAAAGCTGTGATTTCTTCTTAAAGCCAATGACGGTGTTGTAGAGAAACATCTGACTCCAGGTAGCACACAGCATCGCTGCCAACCTCTACTTAACACTGTCATTTTCCTGCTTAGCTCCACGTACTGCTGGTACGTGAACTAGCCGCTAGCAACCCCACAATTTAGATTCTAAATGATGCGTTCAGGCGCCTGGTTGGTGTCGTGCCATCAGTGCACCAGTACGGGTTGAGTTTGGCGGACTGGTGTTCATGAACTAACAGAGCAGGACATGGCTGTCAGGATGTGTTCAAGCATCAGAAGACAGAAGTCTTCACTTCCTGTTGGAGCGGATGGGGTTGCTGTCCAGACCCTGTCCTGGTCTGTTGTGATTCATGTAGAGGCCAGAAACAAAGCTGAACTGGTTCGTTTACATGCTGACATTCACCTCAAGTTACCAGCTGTGAGGTATGACCAGAAACACAAGGGAACTTCCTCTGCAGGGTGTTGTGAGGTTGGAGCGTCTTCACTTAAATGACGGCCCCATGATCGAAAGAAGTGGAACTAAACGTAGTGACAGCAGGAAGGTGACGGGACTGTTGCTGTGGGATCCATGGGAGATCTGCTGAATGTACTCAAGAACAACGCTACTCACTCAGATGGCTCTTCATTCGAGGACACTTGTACTTCTTGAACTGGGCAACAGCATTACTGAGAAGTGCTATTATCAGCTCCTAGGGGGACACACACAGCAAAAAGCGTGTTCAGAAAGCAGCACAACAAATGCTGACAGGAGCTGGAGGGGCGACACCCTGTGGGGTGTGTTTGATGGAAGGCTGTGAAGGTGGAGACATCAAACATCTTGTTGGATCCAACAGAGAGCTTTACTACGCAGAACAACAGTTTGATGTCAACTACATTCCTGTTTAATGGGTTTGCTTCGTTTGCTTCAGTAACCGTTAAACAAAACAGGAAGTTATTTCATATTGATTTCCCAGGAACCCCTGCCTCTACAGCTTGTGCATATTATTAAGCTGATGGAGATGGGTTGACGTCTACACAGTCAGCCATGTCTCTGGTGAATCCTGTCACGCCGTTCCAGACAAGCCAAATAAAAATGAGACGAAGTCCGTTTATCCTGAGACAACAGAACAACTGGAGTTTTTAGTTTGGGTTTTCTGCTGGTCCCAGTGACACAGTCACATAGAAAACTGTCTGCAGTCTAGCCATTAAAAGGTTGGGGGAAAAAAAAAAGGTTGGACAAGACGTTTGAATACCTGCTACTGATTCCAATCTTATCTGACACAGATTCCCTTCTATTAATAGTCTGTAAACTAGTGTTAAAAAAACTATAAAACTAGAAAAAAGCTTTAAAGGTCCCATATCATGCTTTGTTTAATTCATGTCATTCAGCTGCCAGATGTCCAACTACACTGTATTTGAAATGTCTTGTCCCAAAGTGGTCCGTGGTCCTGAATATCTTTGATCGAATATGGTTAAAATCAATTCCGTTCTGAAATCCTCTGTGTTAATGGGCGTGCCTGCGAGCTCTGTTGCCACCCCACTCCCTCTGAGCTGCCTCTATCAACATCCCCCTCGCGTTCACATGCGTTTTGTTAACGTGCACCCGCATTACAGATCGATAGATTGCCATAGTCTGGAACTTTTTTAACTATCAGTAACTTCGCTGCTATGTATTTCGCTCTAATACTTCTCGTGTTTTGCACTCTTGTTTTTCATGATAACGGTTGATTGTTCAACCAGCGTGGAGCTGCTTTCTCAATCTGCTGAACAAAGACTCGTCGCTCGTGCAAACATGATGAGACTGGCCGGTGAGATAATTAAAGTTGTGTTTTCCAACAATCGTCATGGACAATGAGAGATCGTGGATAACACAGGAGCTAAGCTAACGCAAACTAATGAAACATGGGATTTTACGGGTAAGACCAAGTTTTTATCTTGTGTGCTCTTGTGTGTGTGTGTATATATACACATAGCTCTCCAATCACTTAGAAGAGATGAAGCTGCTTTCATTCACCAGGTGGACACACACACACACACACACACACACACACACACACACACACACACACACACACACACACACACACAACCAAAGCCTCGCTAACTAGTTAGCTAAATGCTAGCTGACTTCAACAGCTTGTGAGGAACTTTCAGTGTGTAGTTCTGATCCAGGTTATCATCACACACTGGTACTGTAGCCTGATCACGAATCACACACGCACGCGCACACACATACGAGCATGACTGGAGTGGGGCTAACTAGTTAGCCAAAGGCTGGTTGATTTCAACAGTTTTTGAGGAACTTTCAATGTCTAGCTCTGAGCCATGTCGTGACCACATATCGCTACCGTAGCCTGAACGAATTCCCCCTCTGGGATGAACATGTCCATATCCGGGTGTACAATCAAATATGACTCAGGATAGGTCAATTACGCCCCGCGTGTGACGTCACACAAGGTGCTTTATGAATCTGATCATTACTGAGTTTGTCCAGCCATGAATCCAAAAGATTCCAATAATCTATTGTTTTACAGATTCTAGGATTTGGTCGGGTTAGGGAGAGACCTGAAAAAACATGTTTTTCCGTAATAGGACCCCTTTTAAAATGCCTTCTGTTTGTTAAGCACCTGTCTGTATCAAATCAACCTAAATGAAGTGAAACAGTTTGTTGGGTAACGGCTAACGGAACATGTGTGCTATATGAACGTCTGCCTCCTTACAGAATGTGGAACATCTCTCTCTTTGATCTGCAGGGCCAGAATCCCCATCCTCTCCTTCTCTGCATCTGGAGGATCAATACCTAGAAACAGGACAGAGCTCAGGCTGTAACACCACGTCAGGGGACACGTTTGGTCTGTAAAATACCTCCTGAACACGGAATCACTCTGGGAACTCACTCTGGTGTCCTTGTCTCCAGGGCCTTTGTCCATAGAAGTCCAGTCCTCCAGTCTGATTGTCCACTGGTTCAGAAGAGGGATGAGCAGCTACCGCCTAGAACAACCCAACAACACTTAAAAGTAAATGCAAGCTTCTTAATTTGAGTGGTTTTCCTCCGTTTCTCTGTATTTTGTCGGTACACACTTGTCGTGTCTGAATTGACTACAATGCCTTCAGACTCTCCGGTGCCACACCCAGTGTTGTCAGTATGGATGGCATGTAAATAAGTAAATGTATGTGAAAGTGCAAATGAGTGGAAGCTAAGCCTGAATAAATGAGCTTTAAAGAGGTGAAGGGAAATGTAATGTAGCCGCAAGAGGGCACAAGCCAGTGTCTTATTGTGCCGGTCCCAAGCTCAGATAAATACAGAGGGTTGCGTCAGGAAGGGCATCCGGCGTAAAACTTTTGCCAAATCAAAGATGCGAATCAAACCTATGACTTCCATACCGGATCGGTCGAGGCCCGGGTTAACAACGACCGCCATCGGCGCTGTTGACCTACAGGGCGCCGGTGGAAATTGGATTACTGTTGGTCGAAGGAGAGGAGGAAAGTGCGTTTGCACGAAGAAAGAGAAGAGGAGCGCCAAGAGTATAGGACTAAGAGTAGGGACGTTGAATGTTGGAACTATGACAGGAAAAGGTAGAGAGTTGGTCGACATGATGCAGAGGAGGAAGGTAGACATACTGTGTGTCCAGGAGACCAGGTGGAAAGGTAGCAAGGCTAGAAGTTTAGGAGCAGGGTTCAAGTTGTTCTATCATGGTGTAGATGGGAAGAGAAATGGAGTAGGAGTTATCTTGAAGGAGGAGTTTGTTAGGAATGTCCTGGAGGTAAAAAGAGTGTCGGATAGAGTGATGAGTCTGAAGCTAGAAATAGAAGGTGTGATGTTCAATGTTGTTTGTAGGTATGCTCCACAGGTAGGATGTGAGCTGGAGGAGAAGGAGAAATTCTGGTTGGACTTTGATGTGATGCAGAGCATACCTAGAAGTGAGAGAGTTGTCATTGGTGCAGACTTCAATGGACATGTTGGTGCAGGTAACAGAGGTGATGAGGAAGTGATGGGCAGGTTTGGTATCCAGGAGAGGAACGCAGAAGGACAGACGGTAGTTGACTTTGCAAAAAGGATGGAAATGGCTGTAGTGAATACTTTCTTCCAGAAGAGGCAGGAACATAGGGTGACCTATAAGAGTGGTGGTAGGAGCACACAGGTAGACTACATCTTGTGTAGACGATGTAACCTGAAGGAGATCAGTGACTGCAAAGTAGTGGTAGGTGAGAGTGTAGCCAAACAGCATAGGATGGTGGTGTGTAGGATGACTCTGGTGGTGAGGAAGATGAAGAGGGCAAAGGCAGAGCAGAGGACGAAATGGTGGAAGCTAAAAAAGGAAGGGTATTGCATGACCTTTAGGAAGGAGTTAAGACAGGCTCTGGGTGGTCAGGAGGTGCTTCCAGATGACTGGACAACTACAGCTAATGTGATCAGGGAGACAGGTAGGAGAGTATTTGATGTGTCATCTGGAAGGAAAGTAGATAAGGAGACTTGGTGGTGGAATGAGGAGGTACAGGAGTGTATACAAAGAAAGAGGTTAGCTAAGAAGAAGTGGGACACTGAGAGGACTGAGGAGAGCAGACAGGAGTACAGGGAGATACAGCGTAAGGTGAAGGTAGAGGTAGCAAAGGCCAAACAAGAAGCTTATGATGACTTGTATGCTCGGTTGGACAGTAAGGAGGGAGAGACTGATCTATACCGGTTGGCAAGACAGAGAGATAGAGATGGGAAGGACGTGCAGCAGGTTAGGGTGATTAAGGATAGGGATGGAAGTCTATTGACAGGTGCCAGCAGTGTGATGGGAAGATGGAAAGAGTACTTTGAAGAGTTGATGAACGTGGAAAATGAGAGAGAACAAAGACTAGAAGAGGTGACTGTTGTAGACCAGGATGTAGCAAAGATTAGTCAGGATGAAGTGAGGAGGGCACTGAAGAGGATGAAGAGTGGAAAGGCAGTCAGTCCTGATGATATACCTGTAGAGGTTAAGTGTCTAGGAGAGGTGGCAGTAGAGTTTCTGACTGGGTTGTTGAACAGGATCTTAGATAGTGACAAGACAAATGACAAGTGGGTTTTGGAGATCTGGAGAAAGCTTATGACAGGGTGCCCAGAGAGGAACTGTGGTATTGTATGAGGAAGTCTGGAGTGGCAGAGAAGTATGTTCGAGCGGTGCAGTACATGTATGAGGACTGTACGACAGTGGTGAGGTGTGCTGTAGGTGTGACAGAGGAGTTCAAGGTGGAGGTGGGACTGCATCAGGGATCAGCTCTGAGCCCCTTCTTGTTCGCTATGGTGATGGACAGGCTGACAGACGAGGTTAGACAGGAATCTCCATGGACTATGATGTTTGCAAATGACATTGTGATCTGCAGTGAGAGTAGGGAAGAGGTGGAGGAGAAGCTAGAGAGGTGGAGGTTTGTCCTGGAAAGGAGAGGGATGAAGGTTAGCCGCAGTAAGACAGAGTACATGTGTGTGAATGAGAGGGACCCAAGTGGAAGAGTGAGGTTACAGGGAGAAGAGATCAAGAAGGTGGAGAATTTTAAGTACTTAGGGTCAACAGTCCAGAGCAATGGAGAGTGTGGAAAAGAGGTGAAGAAACGTGTGCAGGCAGGATGGAATGGGTGGAGAAAAGTGTCAGGTGTGATGTGTGATAGAAGAGTTTCAGCTAAAATGAAAGGAAAGGTGTACAAAACTGTGGTGAGACCAGAGATGTTGTTTGGTCAAGAGACAGTGTCACTGAGGAAAAGACAGGAGGCAGAGCTGGAGGTAGCAGAGATGAAGATGCTGAGGTTCTCTCTGGGAGTGACCAGGAAGGATAGGATCAGGAATGAGTACATCAGAGGAACAGCATATGTTAGAGGTTTTGGAGATAAAGTCAGAGAGGCCAGACTGAGATGGAAGGACATGAAGGTAGTTGGTGTGAGAGAAGAGGATGCAAAGGACAGGGTTAGATGGAGGCAATTGATTCGTTGTGGCGACCCCTGAAGGGAAAAGCCGAAAGGAAAAGAAGAGGTGAAGGGAAAGTCACGTGATGAGTCCATCAACACTTTCTAGCAGTCAGTAGAAAGCCGTTGTTTGCTCTACAAAAAAAGCTGAACTTGTACCAGAACTCAAGGCATCCTTTGTAGGGCAAGCATTCACAAGGTCCCCGTTACCTGTATCTGATCAACCAATACAGTAATCCCTCGTTACTCACGGTTATTGAGTTCCAGGACCACCCATGAAAAACAAAATTCCACGATATAGCAATGAACTATTTATTTTATTAACTATGCTAATTTAAACGTTTATGAACCTTCCCCACACTGATGTCAACCACCTTATATCTGTATTACCATTTCCCACACTCTTATTTAATACATGGATGTGCGCAATAGCAAGCGCGCACGGTATCACGTGACTGCCTGCTAAAAATCAGCAATGTAGTTAAGTCGTGCATCTTGAAGCGCAGATAAACGAAGGATTACTGTAATCTCTATTTGCATCACAAAGGGCGGGGCTTCGCCAGAAGTGGATGGGGTTTGTTGTATTTAATTAGTTTTTTCTGATCTGAACCCTCAGAACTGCTTTTCAACCACAGACTGGAGTGTATTCAAAGACGCAGCCACCCACAACAACACCAGAGACCTCCAAGAGTACACGGAGACCGTCACTGCGTACATGAGGAAATGCATGGATGATCTCACGGTCACCAGAACAATCTCCGTTCGAGCCAACCACAAGCCTTGGCTGACAGGTGATGTCCACAGGCTCCTGAAGACGCGGAACGCAGCCTTCAGAGCTGGGGACGAGGTAGGCCTAAGGACAGCTAGGGCCAACCTGTCACGAGGCATCTGGGTGGCTAAGAGACAGTACTCCAGGAGGATCGCCACCCACTTCAGTGACAGCAGAGAGACCAGGAACCTGTGGCGGGGGATTCAGTCCATTACGGACTACAAGCCCCTTCCGCAGTCCTGCGACAGCTCCACCACTCTGCTGAATCAGCTGAATGACTTCTTTGCGCGCTTTAAGGCAGACAACGGTATCCCGGCACAGAAGGCCCCACCCCCTCCTGGGGACCAGGTGTTGACGCTTTCTCCGGACAGCGTGAGGCAAGTCCTCAGAAGGACCAACAAACGGAAAGCCCCAGGTCCCGACAACATTCCTGGTCGTGTCCTGAGAGACTGTGCTGATGAGCTCAGAGATGTCTTCACAGACACCTTCAACATCTCCCTGAGCCAGGCTGTTGTCCCTACCTGTCTAAAAGCCACCACCATCATCCCAGTCCCAAAGAAGTCGCCCCCATTCTGCTTCAACGACTACCGCCCAGTTGCACTCACTCCCATCCTCATGAAGTGCTTCGAGCGGCTAGTCATGCAGCACATCAAGTCTGCCCTCCCTTCAACCCTGGACCCTTTTCAGTTTGCGTACCGGCCCAACCGCTCGACTGATGACGCCATCTCCATTGCACTACACTCAACCCTCACCCACCTGGAGACCAAAGTCTCATACGCCAGAATGCTGTTCATCGACTTCAGCTCAGCATTCAACACAATCATCCACCAGCAGCTGACAGGGAGACCACAGGCAGTTTGAGTTGGTAACAACACCTTCAGCACCATCACGCTGAACACGGGAGCTCCCAAAGGATGTGTTCTGAGCCCCCTCCTCTTCACTCTGTTGACCCACGACTGCACACCAACTTTCAGCTCCAACCTCTTCGTCAAGTTTGCAGATGACACGACTGTGGTGGGTCTCATCAACAACAACGATGAGACAGCCTACAGAAATGAGGTGAGCTGCCTGGCTATGTGGTGCAAGGACAACAATCTCCATCTGAATGTGGAGAAGACAAAAGAGATTGTTGTGGACTTCAGGAGAGCACGCACCCAGCTTGCTCCACTAACCATCGACGGTGCTGCAGTGGAAAGGGTCAGCAGCACCAAGTTCCTGGGTGTGCACATCTCCGAGGACCTGTCCTGGGACTGCAACACCGCATCGCTGGCCAAAAAAGCCCAACAACGCCTCTACTTCCTCCGCAAACTGAGGAGAGCAAGAGCCCCACCCCCCATCATGCTGACTTTCTACAGAGACACCATCGAGAGCATCCTGACCAGCTGCATCAAAGTGTGGTACGGCGCCTGCACCGTTTCCTGCCGCAAAACCCTGCAGCTCATTGTGAGAGCAGCTGAAAAGATCACTGGTGTCTCTCTCCCTTCCCTTACAGACATTTATAACACCCGCCTCACCCGCAAAGCCATCAGCATTGCAGGTGATCCCACCCACCCTTCTCACAGCCTTTTCAGCCTGCTGCCATCAGGTAGGAAACTGCAGAGTCTGGGCCAGAACCAGCAGGCTCAAGGACAGTTTCTTTCACCAGCCGGTCAGGAGGCTCAACTCCCTCCCTGCTCTGCCCCCTGCCACAGCCTTGAACTCTACCCTCCCCCCAGCACCTGACTACCTATCTCTCCCTCCCCCCGTCAACTCAGGGACTGCGCACACGTCACTTCCCCTATGAGATTAGAGTGTATAGAAATGTTAACCATCCCTTGTGTTTCGTCTTATACTTCATGCTGTACTGTCTGATGTACTGTCTGTGTTGTACTGCTTGTTGTCCTGCCTGTGTCGTCCTGCCTGTGTCGTCCTGCCTGTGTCGTCCTGCCTGTGTCGTCCTGCCTGTGTCGTCCTGCCTGTGTTGTCCCGTGTTGTACTGCCTGTTGTACTGCCTGTTGTACTGTCTACCGTGGGTCAGAGAGGACTGCAATTTCATCTGTGCTGTATGGCGTGCATATATGGTACATTTGACAATAAAGCTGACTTTGACTTTGACTTTTACTTCGACTTTAAGTGCATCAGAGTGATGTCTTTAATAAAAAAGATTCTTCTATGGTTACCCCCAGACCACTTGAGGGGTGGAAGATGAATCCACCAGTAGACCATCTGTGGGATTATCACCTGGCAAAGCTGCTGCGCCTGCAGCTTCCTGTCCTGGCTGTAACAGGCAGCTTGCTGGTAGTAGAACCCCGGGTTCTGGGTCTGTATGGCAGTCAGGCCCAACTTGATGGCCTCATCAAAGAGCTCACCAAATGACTGGAACCTGTTTGGGAATGGAAAGGAACTGGTGGGTTACGGAGTCACTCTGGCATCACACAGCAGCAGTATGTACACACAGTCCATCAATCAACCTTGACTATCCTCATCTGTTTTAACTTTAGAAAGAAACAAAGAAAGAAATGCACTTTATTAATCCTGTCGGAAATTGTTATTTTTCACTCATGGTGTTATTTGGTTAGTATATTGAGGCATGTGTATATATATATATATATATATATATATATATATATACACAGTATATATGTGTGTGTGTGTACAAGCCCCTGAAACAACCTGTGAAACAAACAAACAAACAACACAGCTGAAACAACACACAAGGGGCCTGTAGTCATGCGATATATAAACTGGGAGGCAGAGTAACGGGCAGCTCTTTCTTTGGAGCACCCCAAATGAGCAGCTTGTAGGGGGGTCTTGCCTTGCTCAAGGGCACCTCCACAGTGCTCAAGAGGTGAGCCGACACCTCCCACTGCCAGCTCACACTCCAAAATGTTTTGGCCCACCCGGGTCTTGAACTGGCAACCTCTGGTCTCCAGTCCAAGACATAATGGATTGAGCTCCTGCCACCCCCAAAAATTTGATTTCACACAGGTTAGCTGTGAATCAAGGTGTAATGATTACCAGGAGGTGGAACAGGCATGCCTTCATGACCAGGCAGTGTACACAGATTCAAAGACAATGTGTGTCTTACTGTTTAGACATCCAAGCTGCATGTTCGAAGGCTAGTTCTGCACAGCCCACCTTCTTCTTACACAGGTCGATGTGCTTCCTGAACTGCGCTATGGCATCCAGAGGAGTGTTGTGCTGGAAACACAGGCGGCAGATCTGAAGAGAGAGCAAGTTCTAGAATGAGGTTCATGGTAAGTAACTGGAGGCACATTCAAAATGTCTCAAATCACAGCTGATGTAGTGTCACCGTTATCAGGAACAGCGGATGAAAGCATTGCTGTCTGGAGATTTTTACTGGCCAAGTTTCAAAATGGTTCGAAATGGTCCCACAACAAAACTACATACAATGGAAACGAACACAAGATTTCTAGCTGCTTTGAGGACCGACAAAGCTATGTCAGAACAACCTGATCAGAGAACGCTGATCATGTGGATTTCATAGGTGAACTGTGGACAGGATGCACACTTGAAGGAGGTCAATGGACAGCTGGGAGTTAGGTGAGGGTCTGACCTGTAAGTGGGTGGACTTTTAGATAAAGTAGAGACTAGACCATATCCTACTGACTGAATGTATTTGCAGATTTGGGGCAATTAATGTCATTTCATCACATCCAGAGATTGTCTTGAAACTTGGGAACCTTGGGGTGAGCACAGGGAGGAGATGAATCCACTGAATTTTAGTGTCTTTATTAACAATGTGCTAATATTGTGCACATAAAATACACACACTGATGTTAACTGTGCTGTGCTGTAGCTTTGTAGAAAGGTTGGACAGGAAGCGAGATCGACGTTTTAAATAAAAGTCACACAGAAGCCTAAAGGTAGTTTCCTGTTGATTAATGTACTGTACGGTCAAGTTACCCAGCGACAGACGTGACCTCAGAAACACTAATCCATCAGTACTGTGTTTTGTTTTATGAACGGTTGCCATTTTTCCACTTGAAGTAAAAGGAGTAAGTGTTTGCTGCTTTTGTAAATGTTTCCGTGGTACTCAAAGTACAAACTACTAACAACACCGGAAAAGCGTGGATAATGAATTCAGTCTATAATGTAGACAGAATGCAGAGAGAACAGTGTTTGGTTCCAAAGGCCTGTGGACATGCCTGCATCAGAATAACACGTCTGACGTGTCAGATTTTGGATTAGAAAACATTTGGAGACTTAAAAACCCAACAAAAAAGGAACACACTTTCTTCTCTGCAGTGCATCAATCATTCTCAAGAATTGACTTTTTCCTCACAAATAATTCTATTGGACATAAAACTTCTATTAGAATTCATCCAATTATTATTAGTGACCATGCAACGATGTCACTCAGCCTACAAACAGTTAATTACCATAAACCTCCATAGACTTGGCGCTTCAACTTTTCTCTGCTTAAAGATCCAGAATTTGATATAATAATAAGGCAAGAATGGGCAGAATTTTTAAAATATAACGAATTTCCTGATTCCTCTCCTTCCTCTCCTACCTTCCTTACTGATTACAGCTTGGGAAGGCTGTAATCAGGGGTAAAATAATACACACCTCATACAAAAAAAAAACAAGAACAAATGCAGACAGAAATTGAGAAAAAACTCGATGCATGCAATAAAATATATAAAGAAAGATTTAGCTGCAAGACTAAAACAAGCATTGATCTCATACCAAATTTACCCCCTTTATGGTGTTAAACTATGAGAAAACATGCAGACAAAAAAAATAGACTAACAAGTCTGTGAAGTACCAAAGGGAACTGTCAATTGGCCTAACGTATACACAACAACGTTTTTTCTGTCCAATCAGAGACGTTCAAAGCTGGGTCTAAACTGCTGCTTGTCATTCAGGTACAGAACTCCGACTAATATTCCACTGACCTTTGACCTCCTGTGCTTAACAAGCACAGTCCTGACTTGTTGTCTCCTCCATGAACACATCCATGAAAATCTGATGGAACATTCACACAGACATACCTTATAGTTGATGAATCCAGCCATGGTTTTGATCTCCAGCATGTTGGTCTCGTGTGCTCTGAGCTCATGAATGAGGCTGTAAGCAGTCCTGTAGTATCTACAGATACAAACCTTAATTCAGTATGAAGACTGGCTTGTCTGCATGTTCAAACCACACCATCACTCTTTTCAATCTTTAGGAATTTCAGAATAGTCAACAATATGTGAAGAAAAGGCTGTTGTCAGTAATGAAGGCGTGGGTCCCACTGACTTGAGGGCGTTTTGCGTGTCCTGTTTCAGCTCACTGAAGAAGGCGATTTTGAACTGGTGCCTGACAAACAGCAGCTGGGAACACAAGCAGCGCGGACACGAGAGCTTGAGCTACCAGCAGTCAGCTTCTACACGTTTCCCACAGTGCAGTGTGTCCTCCTACCTGATGTGTTGTTTTATTGAGGAACTCTTTATGTGATTTGACTCGACGGATCTCAGTGTAGTAATACGTCTGAGCATGTTCATAGAAAGCATTTTCCAACCTGTACAATAACACACAGGAAGTCCACACGTTCACAGCATGAACACTAAATGATAGGGAAATAACAGGCTAAGAACTGTCAAATACACGATTACTGATCAGCTGTTTCAATTCGCATCTCTTTGTGTATTCTCAATGATTTTACAGCATTTTATATGTTTATATGAAACGTAGTGAATGTTCTTTATTTGCTGTACAGTAAAGTGAGCTGTACTAGAAGGATTACGATGTCATAAATATTCAAGTTGATTTTAACTGTCAGCAGCAGTAGTAGTAGTACCAGGTTGTGTGTATACATCCATCTTGGGTCCTACCTGATGATGTAGCCCACCAGGTGGTCTGTGTGGGGCAAAACAAACAGACTCTTTCCAGACAGATCACAGGCGTTACAAAGAGTTGCTGCTCTCTCAGACGCCACCATGTCCTCTCCTGCAGCCACAACATCATCACAGACATGTGTATCAAACTACTGCCTGCTTTTTCTTCGGTGGAACACAATGAAGTGTAATTACATATCTGCTCCAGTAGGTAGCAGTGGCGCCTTTGTGTCTACTGTACTGTAGTATGCTCTTCACTCTGATTACTATTAACTATTATTTAAGTATTTAGTCCTCTGCTATGGTGGTGAGCTTAGCACTGAGCGAGCACCCACACCCACATGCGTGCGCACACACACACACACACACACACACACACACACACACACACACACACACACACACACACACACACGTGCACACACACACTCGCACTCTTGTTTAACATGAAATTACTTTTTTTTTCTGTACTAAGCCTAGAGCTATTTTCTTCGTCAGCTGAACGTGACTCGTGGCTCATAGTGTAAACATCAATAGCTGACCGCCCTGAGACTGGCCAGTGAACATCATGGAAGATTTGTGGAGAAAAACAGTGTTTGCAAAAGGGACAGAAATCAGTGTAGACAACAAGGGATGATTACAGACAGGAGGTGATTGCAGCTGTGTTTCCCAACAATTGTCACAGACAATGAAAGATCGCTGGCTAACAACACCAGGGAGCTAAGTTAATGCAGTCTAATGAAACATGGGATGTTACCCGAGAGGTAAGACCAAACGTGGAGGTGTTTTCTTG
This sequence comes from Antennarius maculatus, assembly GCA_013358685.1. Classification (NCBI taxonomy): domain Eukaryota; kingdom Metazoa; phylum Chordata; class Actinopteri; order Lophiiformes; family Antennariidae; genus Antennarius; species Antennarius maculatus. The sequence continues at coordinate 3,759,660 of CM023614.1, forward strand.
CATTCGTAGAGTATATTGAACTGTTGACTGTTGGACACTGTCCCTACTTAATCTCTGTTCACTAAACCTACGTCACAGTGAGGAGGACGACGAGTGGAAGCTAGGACACTATAAACTGTACATACCTGTGTATAAATTTTTATTCTCTTATCTATTTATCAAGATTTCTTTTAGTTCTTCATTCTTAAATTTTCCTTGTGTGTATGTGTGTGTGTGTGTCTCACAAGGCTGGGAATAAGTGATAAATTCACCCTCTTGAATTTCGCCTGGATTATTTCACATGTAGGGTTTTGGTCAGTAGAACGTAACCCTTGACTGGTGACAGTGAGTATCTATTACGCTGTAAATAAAGGCTGAGGCTGTTTGTTAATGAGCGGTGTAGTCGCTTTACATACAAGCAGGTCTCAGATCATTTAGAAGAGCCAAAGCTGCTTTTATTCATCAAAAACCAGACAACAGTTCTGATTTAGTGGCGTCTTCATCTCCTCTGAAACTGATTATATGTTCGCTATGACACTGAGGATCCGCCTTAAGTGGACACACACACACACACACACACACACACACACACACACACACACACACACACACACACACACACACACACACACACACACACACACACACACACACACACACACACACACACACACATCTGACTAAAGGAGAGCTGACTGGTTAGCCAAATGCTAGCTGACTTCAACAGCTAGCTGTAGAGACCTGAAAAAATGTGTTTTTTATAATAGAACCCCTTCAAGTTTATTTTATAGCCACAAAGTTAAACTTCCACAGCTGGGTATGACACAGTGGAACAGACCTGGAGGTAGAGGAGTTTTCTTCTGGATCAGAACCACAGCCACCTTAGTGTTCCTGCTCTGGAGACTGGTTCTGAAGACAACATGACAGTTATCAGAAACTTTTACTGAAAACTAACTAACTTACACAATACACAACTAACACTAGGCTTGTAGAAACAAAACAAGCAGCAGGTTCCTGTGCTACATTTCTATATGTAATCAGAGCAATGTTGGACCAGACTAAAGACAAACACAGGTGGAAATGTGTGCTGGCAGAACCATTCACACTTCATGCTGCAGTCAGTGAGGATCTAGCTGATCAGCTCCGTCCTAAGGGCCTACCTGACGATCTCCACTTTAGTTGCACATTCAGACTGTTTCTCTTTCCACTGTGGGTCGTCCCAATCCAGTTCGTAGAATAGAACAACCAGAGCTGGCACCAGGTTCAGATGTTTATTCATCCAGCCTGTCTTCAAGATGCCTTTGGGGATGTACCACTCATAGGATGTTCGCTAGACAGATACAGAGAGAATAACTTTCAAGAAACACACATTTTACATCTTAATATGTTGGGTTGATTGGATACCGGATTTTCTTTGCTTTCTGATTAGATTAGATTAGATATACTTTAATAATACCAAACTGGGAAATTCACAATGATGAAGATGATTCACCATCAATCATTGAATTATCAATGATGAATAAGGAGGAAGTCATTGCTCACTTTAGTACGACATTTGGGATACTCATGGTCTCCTGGAAGTACTTTGAAGGATATAGGGACTCTGTCAGCTCTGCGGTTGGCACAGAACGCGTCCCAAATAGCTCGGTGCACAGCGTTAAACACCACATCCAGTCCAGTTAAAGCCACAAAAGCCATGGGCCGACAACACAGCTCCGGAGGGAGCTCCCACTGTGAACCTGCTGTCATGATCGTTCAGCTGTGGACAGACCTACAAAAGACAGCAACATCAGAACACATGCAAACACATAAACCCTCATCACACACACACTGGCACCAGTGTTCCCTCTAAACTGCGTGCTTGCGCAATTGCGCACTGTTCGCACAGTCTGAGCGCACAACAAAAAATCTATGCTGCGCATATAATAAAAAATTAAATTTGATATAAACGTATTGTGATATCCTGTGTGTTGTTACTGCAGTCACATAACGGTCAATAACCACAGAAAACAGCGCTTTGACATTTCCTGTATTGAATACATTTTCTGAATAAAACCAAATATAATTTAATTGAATGTGTTCATCGTTGTTTGTTATATCATAGCCATATATTACAGGAAGTTGGTTTATGATCATTGATCCTTGCACGGCTCAACAAGGCAGTCAGAGACTGCAACATCCTGCAACTTAGGTCAGGGTGCCTTGAAAGTAGTACCTGACAAGTGCATAGCTTTGACCTGTAGGTCAAAGCTATGCACTAGCTTCGACCACAGATAAAAGCTAGTGCATACGTAGATCATAGTACTGGCTTTGATCTATGGTCTTACTCACACTGGCCTTCCCCCTAGTCTTCTATCTTATACGGTTCCTAAGTGTACAAAAGTTGAAATTTGACCTTGACCTAGTTTTCTCAAGGTCAAGATAATCATCCCATTTTCATCCCCTTTGCCGCCCGAGTAATCTGATTTTTGTTTCATCTTCCTATCTGCAACAGTTGTGAAGATATTTGGTCGACTAACGAACGGCCGAACGAACACAAGAACACTGACAATTACTTCACCGCTTTGAAGCGGGATGTAATAAAGCAATAAGAAATATACTGTAGATTACACGTTCATGCATGTCTATGTAATATAAATATATACATATGTGGTTGTGTGCATGAGTTACATAAGAGGATTAGGGCCACTGGAAAACAAAACAAGGTCTATATTGTGAGATAAAAGTTGGAATTCTGAGACGTCATCACAACAGAATGACCACCTTCATTCTCATGTCTGACTCGATAACGCCTCATCATTGACGACGTGTTGTTACTGAATGTCAGGTGCTGGGAATAAAGCAAACACTTCACTTGCAAAAAAAAAAAAGACATCTGTGTGGTTTATTCTTCTCTACTGTGTGAGCAACAGAGCTTAAAAATAAATCTCTTAAGAGATTAAAATCTACTTTGTTCAGCGGCACCAGTTCTAAATGTTCCCAGACTTGAGATCTCAAAATCATCAGCAATCTGAACGCTAATCTAATCAATCCAGATGGTACTGACACGATAAGCAGTGCAACCGCTGTTTCATCCATTTTAACACATCTGGGACCGGCCGGGGGTTTCGAATCCCTGTCAATTGATTCGAACCACTAAACAGGTTCACCTGGTGAATGAAGCTTTTAGTGTTTCGAAGCACTTGAGTGTTTCAAACGTCATCAGTCACATGGCTTTTCCATGTTTGAAGCAGGCTTTGAAGCAGTGGTTCAGAAAAAACGCCTACAGAGTCCGGGGCGCATATCGGAGCACCACAACAAAGTGGACATCACTACTGAGCGGGACTTGAGAGGAGTTCTGGAATGTTGCTTGTTAAGAATGGACGCAGAAATTAAGCTTGCCAAAAGAAGTCTGTGGTTGCCATCCTTGCCCACATTACAGGAAACCGGGGGTGTCACAGTATTAAATACAGTAACATCTAATATTACATGTAAACTAATCAATTAGACCAATACTATTGTTTTCTGTCCCATTTTGCATCGTGACTCAGTGGGTGACAGGTGTCCAGCCAATAATACTATAAGGTTCACTTGCGCTACGCAGTCAATCATAGCACTGACGGTCCTGCATGTGCACCCTGCTATATGCGCCATGCAGGTTAGCTAGCCAACAACTGGAAATGAACGGGCAGCAACATATCCACTCACCAAGCCAAAGTAAAAAAGAAATGCATTTTTTAAAGACGGAAGGGCTGTCGTAGTATATGTAAATAGAAGAACAAGCTGTGAAACTGGGTGAGATTTTTTACATCCCGCTTCAAAGCGGTGATGTATTGTAATTGTCAGCGTTTGTGTGTTCATCCGTTTGTCCGTCCATCTGTAGATGAGTCCACCAAATATCTTCACAACCGTTGCAGATAGAAAGATGAAACAAAACGCACATTACTCGGGTGGCAAGGGGATGAAAATGAGATAATGACCTTTACCTTGAGAAAACTAGGTAAAGGTCAAATTTTAACTTTTGTACACTCAGGAACTGGATAAGATAGAAAGACGAGGGAGAAGGCCAGTTTAAGACTGTAGGTCAGAGCACTAGCTTTGATCTTTGACCTATGTAAGTATGCCAAGGTAAAATTTTGAATTCAGGGGTGTTGCGGGATGTTGCAGGCTCTGACTGCATTGGTTCTTGTTTCTTTTTGAAAAACTTCAAAGAAAGAAGAAGCCGAAGCCATGAACCTGGACAAAGTGTACAACCACGTGAAAAATAAGGTAAAATTTAAGTCAGATTTGTGCATATTCTAATGACATTTATTAAGATTTTTTATTTATGGATATTAATCATTAAATGCTGTTACTACTAAATTTTTGGTAGTAGATATGCTAATAAAAAGGAGAAAAGATATTTTACAGAGTTACAGGCATTTACACTGTATCACATGCAACAGCACACGTCATTGTGCAAAATCTGAATGTCTTAATGTGAACAAAACGTTCTATCTGAAAGTTGTATATGCATCATGTCTTCGAGAACAGGACCGTAAGCCAGGCCACAACTAGACCTTACCGAGGCCAAAGCAGGACCCTCACATATAACACACGACACATCTCATGAAGCACAAGATTTTTGTCTTTTTTGTTTCAAGCGGGGCATAACACTTATATTAAAAGTAAACTAATGAAAATTGCTACTGTAACCATGTAACTTGCTCTGATCAAAGATTTTGAACAAGTGTGATACTGATGTGTGGCCACAGCGTGCACGTCTGCTGTTGCTCACAGTGGTCCTCAGTGTGCTCAGGAAGGTTGTGTGTATGCCCACATGAAAAAATAGAGGAAACATTGACTGGCACCCTAATCCTGCAAGGTTTAGGTCTAACGTTTTATGAATAAGCAAAAACTGATGAGAAAAACCAAACGTGAACATTTTCAGATTTGAATGGACTACAATTAACCTTCTTGTCATGTTTCTCCAAGCATGAACAGAGGCTTTAAGAATATGATCAACTCACAGGTCACATGACATGAAGGTTAGCGCTAGCTAGCAGAGCTCAGCTGCTAACGGCCACGAATTAGCAGTTCGTGCCCAAAGGAGATCGATCACTTCACCCCACGTTTGTTTGTTAAACAGCAGATCATCACGGTTACATGAAATCTACTGTAAATTCACGAAGCGGGTGATCCCTTGTGTTTGAGTAGCAGCGTAAATACATGACGGAAAGCGGACGCTGGATGTGTCTGCTAGCCTGTCGGCATTCTCACTAACTTGAAATAATAATCTCAGAGATACGAAACAACGACATACCTTAGCTGCATCACTTGAAGTGAACGAATGAGGACAGCTAGCTAGGCTGGCTCACCTAGCTGCTAGCAGCTAGGTGGGCGAGGCTGTGGATTTAACTAGAAACAAACGACGGTAACTTTTAGTTTTGGTCCGCCTGGCTTCGTCTGGGCAACATCCCAGCGAGCCAGCAATGTGTCAAAATAAAAGTAAAAGTAAAAACACGGCCTATCTGTCAGCTGTAGGTGACGTATGAACCCACTAGCAACGGTAGCAAGTTAGCTATCTGTGGAAGGAGGTGAATGTCACTTCCGCTTAGATTTTTCAGAATAAAAAGGCTTCCTTGCAAAATACATTACAGTATAAGGGAAATACAAAAATGAAGTGAATAAAAAATCATCACTATCAGAACTAACAAATGTAACAATGGTGTCTCAAAAAGTAATGATTAAAGTTAAAATGATTTATACATTATAGAAAAAAGCTCACCTTAAAATCAATGGCTGCATCTGTGTTTATACATGTTGTTGTTTTCTTTTTAATTCTAAGAAATTATACAGTGGATAACATCCATCCATTTTCACCGCTTTATCCGCTGTCGCGGGTCACGGGGAGCTGGAGCCTATCCCAGTTGGCTTATGGCGTGAGGCGGGGGAAACTCCGGGCGAATATTCAACATGTTGGGATTGCTATAGGGATCCATACAAACAGTGACTCAGTTTACAAAACTGAAATGAGCTCAGGAGGAATGGGAAGGATTCCAAACACAGGAGGGTGAAAGGTCAAGCTGTACATGTTTGTTTTAGGGGGAATGGCAGGGATGGAGTGATGTACCCGAGCAAATGGATGGATAATGTGATGGAACAACAAACGAAACAGTAAGAACACCAAGTATTTATAATACACTTGATGTAAGGTGTCAAACACAGGAAAATCTACTTGTATTTATCAGGAGCGTCAGTCAGGATAGGAAAATAATAATTAAGATTTAACAGAATTATTGTCATGAGTCTGAAAGTATGTGGAAATTATAGACGTGATCCATAAACATATTACCTGTGTGTAGGACAGAAGAGAACTGGTAGGACACAGTAGACTAATAGAGGACATGAACTGGTAGGTAGAGGTAAGATCTGTTTGATCAGGTGAGGTAGTTCATGTTTCATTTCGTTGGCAAAATGTAGCAGCCTATTTGACATTTATTTTAATGACCATACAGCGCCTTCTCTGTTTTACCTAAATTATGTATTTTATAAAGGTATTCCTTGGTTTATTATCCGTAGATCGTTTGAGAAACATAATATGTAGATATATATTAATCAAAAAAGTTAGCGAAAGATAAGCCCGAGTCCGACCCGAACGTAATTATTGACATTTTGAGCCCGACCCGGCCTGGGTTTAGACTCGGGCTTAAGAACTTACCTCTACTGGTAGGTAGAACACCGTGGACTAATAGCGGACAGGAGCTGGACAGCCACACTGTGGCGCCAGAGACCAGCTGAAGATTTCTGATCGGTTCTGACATTAATGCCTATCACTGATCATTGATAACATATTGATCAGTCCATTCAGACACGTGGAATCATTTGCGATGAGTTTAGTTTTATCAGCTTCGTGATGAAAGTTTTATTCTCTGCTTCTATATTTTCAGAACCATCTGGTCGGTCACCAGTTTAATAGAACAGATTCTGTGTGACACAGAACCAGACCCGTTCAATACAGGTCCAAACGAGACGGATCCAAAGAACACCGGGTCAAAGCAACACCCATTTAGATCTGTCCACCGTGGACGTCAGAGGGGTGGACGCTCGTCTCTCTGGTCCCACACAGGTTAACTCGAACTCGCAGCAAGACAAGCCCACGCAGCAGGGACCTCCCAGCTTCCTGCAGCTCTGCCCTCCGCATCATGCGGAGCCTCGTCCTTCTCCGACCGGGGGTCGAGGAGGAGGCTACGGACATGGGACGTCCTTCCACCACGGACGTCCTTCCACCACGGAGGACCGGGCGGTGTTTCCACCGGACTAAAGGTGGGTGTCCCGGTCGGATATCTGTTTGGGGCTGGGGACCAGTGGGTGTCCCATCTCACACAGGATGACGGAGTCCTGGTGTGTTGACTCGCGCATTGTGATGAAGGTCACGCGTGGAGCGGTACTGATGGGTGACGCGTGGAGCAGCATTAGTATCGGTGATGGTTTGATTCGGTCCAGACCTGACACCTCGTCATGACGTGACAAACGACACGACAACTAAATGATGTGTCGTAAGATCCACTCCAGAGACGAAAATGCAACAAAACCTTTTCAGGAATATGCGGAGTGCGTTACGAGATTCTGCGTCATTTGACCATCTGGTGATGAACTCCACGCGTGTCGCATTAGAATACCAGCAAACTGCGTCCTGCTAGCAGACGTCACTCCCACTCCATCAGGAAACGGTTACTAACGGACCGCATGTGACGTGGATGCGGACAAATGTCCATATCTATCGACGTGGTCTCGGACGTGTCGCCGAGCCGCGACTGATGGACTACTGGTGTGTCAGGAACAGTGTGGAGGACATCACATGGTTTAAGTGACTTCATGTTGAATGTTGCTCCAGTTAAAGTTCTGACCTGGAGGATGTGTGTGTGGTTCTGATCAGGTGATGCTGGATGAAGCTGCTCTAGTCCAGATGACCTAAAGTCTCATTGGGTGAAACTTTAGGTCCACATGTAAAAAATAATAGATGACATGAACCTTCAACACTCTATACTGGAGGGCCGATAGGAAATGACATGAAAGTTTGATATTCTCCACTGTGGGACCTACAGTAAATGACATAGATGTTTAATATTCTCTACTGTAGGACTGAAAGTAAATGACATGAATTTTTATTATTCTCTATACTGTTGGACATACAGTAAATGACATCTTCTTGTCCTTTCGGCTTTTTCCTTCAGGGGTCGGTATTGCGAATCAGTTGCCTCCATCTAACCCTGTCTTCTGCATCCTCTTCTCTCACACCAACTACCTTCATGTCCAAGAGGACATCACTACATCCATAAAACTCCTCTTTGGTCTTTCTCTAGGCCTCCTGCCTGGCAGTTCAAAACCCAGCATCCTTCTACCAATGTATTCAGTATTTGTCCTCTGGACATGTCCAAACCATCTCAGCTTGACCTCCCTGACTTTATCTCCAAAACCTCTAACATGTGCTGTCCCTCTGATATACTCATTCCTGATCCTATCCATCCTGGTCACTCCCAAAGAGAAGCTCAGCATCTTCATCTCTGCTCCCTCCAGCTCTGTCTCCTGTCTTTTCCACAGTGACACTGTCTCTAGACCAAACAACATTGCTGGTCTCACCACAGTTTTGTTCACCTTTCCTTTAATTTTAGCTGAAACTCTTCTATCACACATCACACCTGACACTTTTCTCCACCACTTCCATCCTGCCTGTACAAGCTTCTTCACCTCTTTTCCACACTCCATTGCTCTGGACTGTTGACCCTAAGTACTTAAAATCCTCTCTGGGTACCTTGTCATAAGCTTTCTCCAGATCTACAAAAACACAATGCAGCTCCCTCTGGCCTTCTCTGTACTTCTCTGTCAACATCCTCAAAGCAAATACTGCATCTGTAGTACTCTTTTTTGGCATGAAACCATACTGCTGCTCACAAATGTCCACTTCTGCCCTTAGTCTAGCTTCCACTACTCTTTCCCATAACTTCATTGTATGGCTCATCAGCTTTATTCCTCTGTAGTTGCCACAACTCTGTACATCTCCCTTGTTCTTAAAAATGGGCACCAGCACACTTCTCCATTCCTCAGGGATCTTCTCACTATCTAAGATCCTGTTCAACAACCCAGTCAGAAACTCTACTGCCACCTCTCTTAGACACTTCCAAACCTCTACAGGTATATCATCAGGACCGACTGCCTTTCCACTCTTCATCCTCTTCAGTGCCCTCCTCACTTCATCCTGACTAATCTTTGCTACATCCTGGTCCACAACAGTCACCTCTTCTTGTCTTTGTTCTCTCTCATTTTCCACGTTCATCAACTCTTCAAAGTACTCTTTCCATCTTCCCATCACACTACTGGCACCTGTCAATAGACATCCATCCCTACCCTTAATCACCCTAACCTGCTGCACGCCCCTCCCATCTCTATCTCTCTGTATCTTACCAACCGGTAGAGATCAGTCTCTCCCTCCTTACTGTCCAACCGAGCATACAAGTCATCATAAACTTCTTGTTTGGCCTTTGCTACCTCTACCTTCACCTTACGCTGCATCTCCCTGTACTCCTGTCTACTCTCCTCAGTCCTCTCAGTGTCCCACTTCTTCTTAGCTAACCTCTTTCTCTGTATACACTCCTGCACCTCCTCATTCCACCACCAAGTCTCCTTATCTACTTTCCTTCCAGATGACACACCAAGTACTCTCCTACCTGTCTCCCTGATCACATTAGCTGTAGTTGTCCAGTCATCTGGAAGCACCTCCTGACCACCCAGAGCCTGTCTTAACTCCTTCCTAAAAGTCATGCAACACTCTTCCTTTTTTAGCTTCCACCATTTCGTCTTCTGCTCTGCCTTTGCCCTCTTCATCTTCCTCACCACCAGAGTCATCCTACACGCCACCATCCTATGCTGTTTGGCTACACTCTCGTCTACCACTACTTTGCAGTCACTGATCTCCTTCAGGTTACACCGTCTACACAAGATGTAGTCTACCTGTGTGCTCCTACCACCACTCTTATAGGTCACTCTATGTTCCTGCCTCTTCTGGAAGAAAGTATTCACGACAGCCATTTCCATCCTTTTTGTAAAGTCAACTACCATCTAACCTTCTGCGTTCCTCTCCTGGATACCAAACCTGCCCATCACCTCCTCATCACCTCTGTTACCTGCACCAACATGTCCATTGAAGTCTGCACCAATGACAACTCTCTCACTTCTAGGCATGCTCTGCATCACTTTATCAAAGTCCAACCAGAATTTCTCCTTCTCCTCCAGCTCACATCCTACCTGTGGAGCATACCCACTAACAACATTGACCATCACACCTTCTATTTCTAGCTTCAGACTCATCACTCTATCCAACACTCTTTTTACCTCGAGGACATTCCTAACAAACTCCTCCTTCAAGATAACTCCTACTCCATTTCTCTTCCCATCTACACCATGATAGAACAACTTGAACCCTGCTCCTAAACTTCTAGCCTTGCTACCTTTCCACCTGGTCTCCTGGACACACAGGACTCTACCTTTTCCTGTCATAGTTCCAACATTCAACGTCCCTACTCTTAGTCCTATACTCTTGGCGCTCCTCTTCTCTTTCTTTGTGCGAACGCACTTTCCTCCTCTCCTTCTTCGACCAACAGTAATCCAATTTCCACCGGCGCCCTAGAGGAAATAGAGAAGGAAATAGAGGAAATGATATGAACGTTTAATATTCTTTATTGCAGTACTGAAAGTAAATGACATGAATGTTTGATATTCTCTACTGTAGGACTGAAAGTAAACAATATGAATATTGAATATTCTCTACCGTAGGACCGACAGTAAATGACATAAATGTTTAATAATCTCTATTGTAGGGCTGAAAGTAAATGACATGAACGTTTAATATTTTCTACTGTGGGACTGAAAGTAAATGACATAGACCTTGAATATTCTCTACTGTAGGACATACAGTAAAGGACATTAACGTTTAATATTCTTTACTGTAGGACCGACTCACCGAACCCCTAGGGTTCGGTGAGTCGGTCTCAGGGGTTTGGCGAAGACGGAGGTCAAGACAAAACACCCGGCACATCGTGTCGGGTGTTTTTACCGAACATACACGAATCACTGTGTACGTTTGACACATTGTGTAAATTTGTGATGACATGGCCCCCTTAGCAATCACTGGCTGCAGGTGATCACGCTACATTGATTAGCCTACTTGTGCTACATGGGATTTTGCGCACTCAGTAGTCGATTTATGCCTGTCATGATGGTACGTCATGATAGGCAAAAATCGACTACTGAGCCTCTGAGAGCCCAGAGGCTGACACAAGTAGTTTCTTAATATTTTAATTTTAATTCATAGTAACTATGTTGATCAAAAAAAGAAAGCGGTCAGACGAATTTGTGCAATGTGAATTTACATGTACTGAACGTAATGGGAGTCAGCGTTATGCATGATTTGCAATGTCAAGTTGAGCAACTCTAGTCTCGAACTGGCAAAAATAAAGGAACACTTCCCTAAGCTACATGGAAAACAAAGGAAACAGACTTTGCTGTGAAAATGACATTAGAGTAGCACTTGCCAAGGTGAAGCCACACATATCTGATCTGGTCTCTCAATAACAACAGCAGAGGTCACACTGATTTGCAGGTAGGTAATTTCATGTGAGTTCAATGCACTGTTTCGGTTTTGTTCTTTGAAAAAGGTGACATTAATGCACAATTCATTAAATACACCAGTAAAACATATACTTATGTCTTAAATTAAAAAAAACAAACATTTTTTTTTTACTAAAGAAGGGTTCGGGGAGTGAGCATATGAAACTGGCAGGGTTCGGTACCTCCAACAAGGTTAAGAACCACTGGGTTAGGGTTAGATTAGAGTTAGGTTAGGGTTTGGGATGGGTTAGGGTGAGGTTTATGGTTAGGATTTGGTTAGGGATAAATTAGAGTTAGGGTTAGGGTCAGTGATTAGGGTTAGTGTTATTAGGGTTAGGGTGTGTCGCCAGTGCCTGAGGGGTCGTGTTTGCTAGGCCCTGCACAACAGACCGGGCTAGAGACATGATGCTGTTAAACAGTTTAATGGGATTAATAAATTTCTGAAAGGGAAAATAATTATATGTCGAGAAAAACTAGATTTGAATTATGGAGTATGAAAGAACTGATAAGTTATGATGTACTGATCATAACCACAGTTCCAAATTCTAGTAAGTTTTTAGGGTCAAGGATTGATGTGTTGTGATGTAATTTTTCCTGAGGTCAATGTGATATGATTTTTTTATGGCAGCGCTCAAGGGTCTCAAGGTCACTTTTCAAAATGACAAAAGCAAGAAAATGAAACATATGTTAAAGCCAATAATGTAATAACAGCTGATAATAATAGTAATAAAAATCCTGAACCAATAATGTCATAACAGCTAGTAACATAATGAATTTGCCCTGATTGAAGTGTAGTTGGCCAATAATGTCAAAAATCCTGAACTGATAACATAATAGTTTTTGTTATGTCATGTAGTAATGTATTACGTTATTGACCTGCTAAAAAAAAGTAACTCTAACCATTAGCCAAAAATCATTACGTTATCAATTCAGTAATTTTATTACAGTATTGGCCAGTTATATTTTAAAACGGGCAAATTTGTTATGTTATTGACTTTAACAAAGCTAGAATACCCACTGAACAACCAGGAAGTAAAACAGTAACAGTGAAACCAGAAAATAACAGGTGAGTGGGAGTGTGTTCCAAAGTCAAGAAGAGGAAAAGCTAAATGGTCCAGTGGGCAAATGGAAGCAGGGATGACCTGAGTGTAGGAAACAGTGAGTGTAGTTCTGAGTGGTGTGAAGTAGCATGATAATGGAGTCCTTGAAAAGTCAACAGCAGGATTAGTTTATTATCAATTCAGAAACAGAGCGGGAGCCAACAAGCTGTGTGGGGACGGGGTGGTGTGTTGGGTGGAGGGGGTTGTGGAGATGACATGGGCAGTTCTGACCAGGTGAAGTTTATGAAGTGATTTGTGTGGCGGGGTGTGATATGAGCATTAGCCTGTATGGAAGTTAAGGGTGAGTAACTGATGGAGGCGGTATGGTGGTGAGAACCCAAAAGCACGACAGAAGCAGGTGGGTCAAGTTCAAAAACAGGTTTAATAATGCAGGCAGGGGTCAGGTACCGGGTAATCAGTCCAACAAACCAAACGACAGACGAACAGGCAGAGTCCAAAAACCAGATGAGGTCGTACAAAGGAAGGCAATCCCAAAACCAGGCAGACAAATCCAAGGAGGGGTCGATGAAAGGCAGGGTCCGGGAAACAGGCTGGGTCAGTAACATGAATCAGAACAACAGGCAGGAATCAATGGCTGGAGAGTCAGGGCGAACACTAAACAATCTGGCAGAGTACTGAGGGGCTGAGCTGGGTATATGTAGTGTGGATACAGATTAGGGAGTGGCTGCAGCTGTGTGAAGAGACAGCAGGTGCAGGGAATGAACTGATTGAAGATGAGACAGGATCTGGAATGATATGACATGTTAATGGCAGGAAAATAAACAGGAAAATCATAGGACAGAGACGTGACAGAACCCTCCCCCTCTACGGATGGCCCCTGACGTCCCAAAAACAGTCCCAGAGGAGGACCCAGATTCGGGCGCAGAGACGGCCGGGGTCCGGTCGCAGAGACAAGAGCGAGCAAGGGTCCGGGCGCAGAGGCGGGCCGGGGTCCGGGCGCAGAGACAGGAGCGGGCCGGGGTCCGGGCGCAGAGACAGGAGCGGGCCGGGATCCAGGCGCAGAGACAGGAGCAGGCCAGGATCCAGGCGCAGAGACAGGAGCAGGCCGGGACCTGGACGCAGACACGAAATACAGTCTCCCCCTAGGGGAGGTAGAACCAAGACCCTCCCAAGATTTCGTGTATTCCTCTGAAACTTCTGCTAAGTCAGACAATCCTCCAGAATGACGGGAATCAGGAGCTGACGAGACAGAATTGAGACAGTTCATCTGACAAGAAGCACCCCATTGCAGCACAGTTCCAGATGCCCAGTCAATGTGAGGGTTGTGCTTCCTCAACCAAGGATATCCCAAGATAACTGGTTGTTGGGGAGCATGAATAAGATGGAAGATGAGAGACTCCCCATGAGTTCCAGACACACACATGGACAGAGGAACAGTCTGATGAGTGACATGGCAGAGAAGTCGACCATCCAGGGTGGTGGCATGAAAGGGCTCATCTAGGGACTGTATGCCAATCCCTAAACGAGTTCCCAGAGACCAGTCAAGCAGGGTGGTGTCAACCCCAGAGTCAATTAGAACACCAACCTTAATTTCATGTCCAGAACAACAAAAAGTTGCGTGCAGCAGGGGTCGTGAAGGCATATCAGCATTACTAGTTCTACTCACCAGTGCCCTCCACTTACCTGGTGAGCTCGCCCCTCTTACCGGACAAGAAACAAAATGACCAGCCTGGCCGCAGTAGAGGCAGTCATTCTCGCGCAAGCGGCGCTCTCTCTCCGCTGGGGGCAGATGGTAGCGACCCAGTTGCATGGGCTCCTCTTGACCTCCAGGGACGTCCTCCGTCGTCGGTGGAGGTATCCAAGCTGCAGGAGGGTCGCGGGACACCTGGACAGCCTCGGGGAAGCTCAGTCTCTCTCTTCTTTGCTCCCAAAGGCCGCCATCAATGCGGATAGCCAAGGCCACAAGAGAGTCAAGATCAGCGGGGGGATCTCGCATCGCCAGTTCATCTTTTACCCGGTCGGAAAGACCGTGGTAAAAGGCATCAAAAAGGGAAGCAGGATTCCAGTTGCTCTCCGCAGCAATGGTGCGGAAGTCGATGGCGTACTCAGGCACAGATCTTCCCCCTTGAGACATCTTTAACAACCCCCGGGATGCCTCTCTCCCAGGGGTCACAAGATCAAACACCTTCCAAAACTCAGCAAAAAAAGACTGGACAGATGCACAGACAGATGATTGTCGCTCCCATTCCGCAGTTCCCCAGTCCCGGGCCTTCCCTGTGAGTAGGGAGACAATGTAAGCCACACGGGACCGCTCCGTGGGGAAAACCGAGGGTTGCTGCTCAAAAACAAGAGAACATTGAACCAAAAAAGGACGACAAGTTCCTGGGGCACCAGAACAGTGCTCCGGAGGAGGAATCCGAGCTTCAGAATGGCTGGACGGACGAGCAGGCAGAACAGGAACACCAACAGAACCAGAGTTGGTTGCAGAAAGTGAAGCAAGATGTTCCCGGATGGCCTCTATGTTGCCCTCCAGACGGGCGTTGTTGGACTACATAGCCTCAGACAAGAAGGACAGGTGATGGTCGAGGAACTGGATCTTGTTTGAGTCTATGGAGGACTCGGTCTGGGCGGGGATGCTGCCGGCTGGGTTCATATTGGCCAGATTGTTCCGTCACGGCTTGAACAAGACTGGTGGTGAGAACCCAAAAGCACGACAGAACCAGGTGGGTCAAGTCCAAAAACAGGCTTAATAATACAGGCAGGGGTCAGGTACCGGGTAATCAGTCCAACAAACCAAATGACAGACGAACAGGCAGAGTCCAAAAACCAGACGAGGTCGTACAAAGGAAGGCAATCCCAAAACCAGGCAGACAAATCCAAGGAGGGGTCGACGAAAGGCAGGGTCCGGGAAACAAGCTGGGTCAGTAACATGAATCAGAACAGCAGGCAGGAATCAATGGCTGGAGAGTCAGGGCGAACACTAAACAATCTGGCAGAGTACTGAGGGCTGAGCTGGGTATATGTAGTGTGGATACAGATTAGGGAGTGGCTGCAGGTGTGTGAAGAGACAGCAGGTGCAGGGAATGAACTGATTGAAGATGAGACAGGATCTGGAATGATATGACATGTTAATGGCAGGAAAATAAACAGGAAAATCATAGGACAGAGACGTGACAGTTATTTCTTTACAGGTCAAAGGTTGGAACACGGGTCACCCAACGTGAACAGATGTGCTTCGACTGATCTGCCTTGCTGAGTCAGTGCTCCATTGATTGTCACTGTAAGACATGACTGGGTTTACCACAGTGACCAAAATGAATAGCAGAAAATAATACTCTATGTTGATGCATAGTGTAAACACTGACAGTCTGTTGATTTGTGGTATCTGTCATCCTGTTCTTATGAAGAGTCTGTGTATTTTATTAATTGAGGTTAGCTTCCACCAGTGAGAGCCCAGAGGCTGACACAAGTATGGGGCAATGAATCAGAAATGTGCAATTGAAGATTCTCTGGATGGTTATGTCCTGAGAGCAGGGAAGCAGACAAACTGTGGGTATCTCATGGGAATGATGGGATTGACATGTCAGAGTATGATGTGGACCTGAGGCAGAGAAGATGGAATCACAAACATGTGACTCATGTTTTCAAGTTTCAAGACAAACCTTGGTCAGACATTTCCTTGAAGGTCCACGGGACCAGGGTTTAAACACAGCTGTGAACAGATGAAGATCAATCAGTCAATCATCTTTTAATCCATGCTTTCATCACTTCCAGGAGATTACTGTAACTCACTTTTTACAGGCTACCCCAAAAAGTCACTGAAGACACTTCAACTAATCCAGAATGCTGCTGCCCGTGTCCTGACCAGGACCAGTACCAGAGACCATATTTCTCCTGTGTTGGCTTCTCTGCACTGGCTTCCTGTGAAAGCTAGGGTAGATTTTAAAATACTCCTCCTCACTTACAAAGCCCTACATGGCCAGGCACCAACCTATCTGAAGGAACTTTTAGTTCCATATAATCCATCTAGAGCATTATGCTCTCAACACAAAGACCTACTGGTGGCTCCTAGATTCTACAAAATTACAAATACAAAAATGGCACGGTGGCACAGTTGGTAGCACTGTCGCTGCACAGCAAGGCGGGTCCAGGTGCGAGTCCCGCTCTGTACGGAGTTTGCATGTTCTCCCCGTGTCTTTGTGGGTTCTCTCCGGGTTCTCTGGCTTCTTCCCACCCCCAAAAACATGTACTTCAGGTTAATTGGCCATTCCAAATTGCCCGTAGTGTGTGAGTGTGAGCGTTCATGGTTGTATGTCTCTGTGTGGCTCCGCGATGCACTGGCGTTGCACCCAGCGTTTGCACCCTCATGTCCTAAGACAGCTGGGATAGGCTCCAGTTTCCCATGACCCGCTAAAGCGGATAAAGTGGTTCGGAAGATGAATAACATTAGGGAAATAACCTGCTGTATAATTCAGGTGCGGGATTAAATTGGGTTTTCTTTTTTGGATTTAGAAACAGCATGATCTGATAAATGTCTAGTATAAACATTTTTGGCAGGAAGGGACTCACACAATAGCTGTGGGCTGTGTGGAGGAGTTTAATAGGGCTGTGTGGAGGAGGTTCGTATGGCGACCGGCTGGTCTGTGTGTGTGTGTGTGTGTGTGTGTGTGTGTGTGTGTGTGTGTGTGTGTGTGTGTGTGTGTGTGTGACAGGGCGTTAATGTATCTTGATAAGCCAGCAGCAGGACGGCACTGATAAATGACTCACTGTGTGTGTTGACTGCTAACACTTTGACTCATCGTGTTGTGACTGTAGAACCTGAACTCAGACAGAACCTGATGATCTATCAATGTGCTCACCTGGACTCTGGACAGCAGTAGACATTCTTTCAGGTACTACAGGTGTAAATGAGAATTCTCCTGAACATGTGCAAGCACAAATTAAAAATTAAAATTAAAAAATTAAAATTAGTGTGTGTTTGTGTTTGCCCTCTCTTCTCACACCGTCTCTGGGCCTCCAGTTTTTCCTGGAGATAAACAGAAAAGGTGGAGTTCACAGAAACTCACACTGTCTAGGAGGGGCGCGCACACACACACACACACACACACACACACACACACACACACACACACACACACACACACACACACACACACACACACACACGCACGCACGTACACACACACGCGCGCACACACACACACACACACACACACTTGAAATCGTTGAACCAAATGGCAGCAGCTGTTTTAAAGCCCACCATGCTGACACTCGTCTGTTGGGACGAGTCCGCTGTGGACCGGCAGGAAACCGGTAAGAGCTTCCTCTTTGTCGGCGATCAGACCAAATGGAGATGTGTTCTTTCTGTTCCGAGGTGAGACAACGTATTAACACTTCGACAGGGAGGAGGTGCCTGCATTTATTCACTGTGACTGACTTGTTACTGAGCAGTTACTGAGCAGTTACAGACTAGTTACTGTCTAGTTGCTGACTAGTTACTGGCTAGTTACTGACCAGTTACTGTCTAGTTACTGACTAGTTACTGACCACTTACTGACTAGTTATTGACTAGTTACTGATCACTTACTGACCACTTACTGATCACTTACTGACCAGTTACTGGCTAGTCACTGACCAGTTACTTACTAGTTACTGACTAGTTAAACTCAGTTACTGACCAGTTACTGACCAGTTACAGTCTAGTTACTGACCAGTTACTGACTAGTTACTGACCAGTTACTGTCTAGTTACTGACTAGTTACTGACCAATTACTAACTAGTTATTGACTGGTTACTGACTACTTACTGAGTAGTTACTGACTAGTCACTGACTAGTTACCAACTATTTATTGACCAGTTACTGAGTTGTGACTGTCTAGTTACCGACTATAGACTGACTAATGACTGACTAGTGTCTAACCGGTGACTTACTAGTTACTGTGTAGTTACTGACTAGTTACTTGCCAGACTGGCTAACCGGTTCGTTGCATTTGTCTGTACATCATTCTGTGTAGAACTCACTTTTCAAAATAAAGCATCTTTAGACTGATAATCAAAAAAAAATTCAAACCTTCTGTGCCACCCAGTACCTAATGGTCCGTGTCGCGACCCGGTGGTTTGGGACCGCTGTGGGGAGTTACTTGTGTCTGTCACAGTGGTTCATAACTGTTAACTGTTTCCCTTCTGGTGAGAATAAGAGGGTCAAAAAGTGCAAGAAAAATTGTATCTGATTGTTTTCCATCTCCTCAGTGATCAAGAATTACTGAACTGTGTGAATTTATTTTGCCCCATGAGTGAAAATTAGAAAGTCAATGTTCATGAAGAATGTAGGCCGTTCCCTGTGCATTGGCTCAGCCTTAATGGGCCCTGTGAGGAGCTTTAGGTAGCTTTAGGTGTGCCTGTGCTTGTCTGGTGTTGGTGACTGGCAGCCGTTAAAACACTGAAGAGGTTCCTCCACCTGACCTGAATACCGAATCAAACCACATCGCTCTGTGGGAAGGCTCTGATGAAGGTTCTGGTGGACATTCTGGTGAAAGTTCTGTGTGCAGGTTCGTGTGAAGGTTCTGTGTGAAGGTTGTATGTGAAGGTTCTGGTGAAGGTTCAGTTGAAAGTTCTGGCGAAGGTCCTGGTGAATGTTCAGTTGAAGGTTCTGGTGAAGCTCATCCTCCCTCTCCGTCCCTCAGGCTGATCCTACATTATGACCGAATCAGAGGCCTCTGGGGTGGGGGACGTTACCCCACCCTACATGATATTTGTGGTGGTATTCCTCTTCTTCCTCACTGGACTGTTTGGCTTCCTCATCTGTCATTTGCTGAAGAAGAAGGGCTACCGCTGCCGCACTGGAGACATGAGTGATGAAGGGGAGGAAGAGGAGAAGCTTGGAGGTGATGCAGGTGAGTTGACAATAAATGAATATAAATCTATTAAAATAGATGTTTTTTTCAATGAAGAAGCATATGGAGGGCAATTACCAGTTATGCAGGAGCCTAGAAAACTTGCTTTGCATTATGGGAAATGTAGTATCCATCATTTTGGAACATGCCCCTTTTGACGCATCTCCTGTGTTGTTTTTTTTAATTTACTGCAATTCAATCAGAATGAAATGTGCATGGCTGAATGGAGGAGCTGGGGAATTATAATGTGCATGTTTATTTTCTGTGGTGGTGATCACATGAACGACACTCCATTTTTTACTGCATTTTACTAAGAGTCAAGAGAAAAAACTAAAAAAGCAATTGATTTATTCATTATTTTTGATGCTTATATTTGGATGCTTATTCTTTTTTGGGAAGTAAATGTTTGTGCACAGATTCCTGAATCACATGACTAACACGCAAGACAGTCAGGATAATAGTGAAGGTAGTAAATTACCATGACAACATTCACACACTCACACACAAACACACACACACACACACACACACACACACACACACACACACGCACACACACGTGCAGTGACCTTGTTATCATGGGTAGGAGTCACTCACAGACCATATACCTGACAACCTGTCTCTGTTAAACCTGAACAATTAGGAAGTAGTTTCCAGAACAAAACACAAAACCTTTACTAATTGTCCATCAACCATTACTTACATCAAACATAGGCATCCACACAAAAAGGCAGGTATGATGTGAATGATCATCTAGTACATTCAAACTCTCAGTAATTTCTTAAAATCCAACAAAAATAACAAATTCTAAATCAAAAACAATATCAAATTCAGAAACAGTTGACTGGTGGGATTGGCTGCATGTTTCTGGAGGCGGGAGGAAACCGGAGAACCCAGAGAGAACCCACACATCATGGGGAGAACATGCAAAACAAACAAACAAGCAAACAAAACTACTCCAGACATTTTGGAGTGTTCATAAATGTGTAGGACAAAAGCTTCCTATCTACCCATTGGTTCAGATATATTCTTAAGTTGCTTGGTTCTACCTAAGTATCTAGAATGTGTCCTTAGAACTGACTTCATCAACAATGGTACATGCTACAGTTGATTTAACATGAGTGCTTCTTATGTTCTGGTATCTCGTGAACTGGAAAGAACCAGCCTCACAGCAGGTGGTCTGCTGTTTGTCTGGAAGGACTGTACAATTATAAAGGTGTGGTTTACATTAGTTCTACTCTGCTGTTTTTCAGATGAGGATGACGACAACCAGGATACAGTGGAGCAGATCCTCAAATGCATTATTGAAAACGAAGGTGAGTAATTAAAAGAAATCTGACTAATTAAAAATACACCATTCCAGTGTCATTTAATATCATTGATTTTAAACTGAAGTGTAACCTTCATTTGTCACTTTTAGCTAACATGGAAGCCTTCAATGAAATGTTGGGAAATCACAACGTGTGTGTGCGCCATGACTCGAGGTGAGCTCATCCAGCAGAGACATCAGACTCATCCAGCCGTACTGGCAAAAGCCTCCAAACGAAGATCCTGTCAATTAAACATTCTTTTAGACATGACTTCAGCTTCAGTTCGTTGCATGGCATTTCAAAATCCTTTTTGAAGTGATGCATTGTTCATTTGTTCGTGAAGGTTTTCATTGACTTCAGAGCAAAAACTTGCAGAAAATTGTATCAATTAAAGTTGGTGAAGCTTCATAATGACTGTGATTCTAGTGCTGGTTGGCTGTAAAAGTCAGTGAGTGATATCACTGCTTTTTAATGTTTTTAGTTTTAATCGAGTACTTGTGTGTACTCCTGGTTCTGATCTTCATGGGGATTAAATGCTGAATGCCTGTCAGTACAGTCCATAGTTGACATTGTCCACCGTGGTGCTAAACCAGCTTCTTCCTAGTGGACAAGAGATACTAATATGAGAAAAGTATTAAAGGATAATGTTGCTGTCCAGGTTGCGTAAGGAGTCCATTGGTGGTATTCCTTCCCATCACCACACGGTCCACTCGGGCACTGACCACAATTCCTGCCTCCTCTGTGCCCAAGTGAGATCTAAAAAGGGCAGACGACAAAGCCGAACCCCTCGCTCCAAACAACGACCAGGAGAACAGACGGTCTTCTCCGTCGGCAGGTAGTAATCCCAAAGTAATTCCGTAAGTATAAGTACTTACTCCAATGCTAATGCTAATGCTAAACTGTACCTTACTCGTTTCAGGTTCAGGGTGACGCATCATGATAAGAAGCTTCATAGTGGCTCCAGTACAATTATCAGTTCAGGGGACCATCTGGATCAATCCCAGGACAGTGAGGAGCAGAAGGAAGGTGGATACAATCTGAGGAGCATGTTCAAGGATGTCCAGCCTCCTTCAGAGAGCTCCACTAGGGTTGTTTCAGGTGTGGGCAAACGCAGAAGGAGTCTGACCTTTTTTGGCCTGAGACGGGGCAGCGATCCTGCTGGTGTTAAAGTAGGAGAGTTGTTGGCCAGGGAGGCTGGAGGTTTTAGATCCAACACTAAGCAGCAGCTTGTCACAGTTGAAGAACAGCTGCCAACAGAACACACAAAGACCACGTCTGAATCTGGTGGTAAACCTGAAACCCAACTCCCAGAACCTGAAACCCAACCCCCTGTTTCACCAGAAACAGGTTCTCTAAATTCTTCTTCCTCCAAACGTAAACTTCAGGACAAGGACTGTATTTCTGAAAATGATGATGGTTCTAAAGATGGGTCCATTCCAGAACCTCCTACAAACCCTATTGGGAATCTGCCCACTGGGAGATCAAAAGCTTCCACTTCCACTTCATTCTTCATTCCTGCTTTGGGAGAGGCTTTTGAGATAATGGCAAGAGTGGGAGGTGTTGAGGACAAGGTTTTAAAAGATAAAGACTTTCACAGTCCTGAGCTGTCACAGAACTTTGAACCCAGTCTAGGCTTTATTTCTGTCATTCAGACAGATCAACCTGAACCTAGCAGATGTTTTTCTGTTACCCAAACACCCCCTGACCCAAGTTCTAGCTCAGATGTGGAACCAGGTGTAGACAATAGCCTAGCATTAATTAACATAGGTTCATCCCCTGTGTCTTCAGTCTTTTTGTTAACAACTCCTACTGCACCCCTATCGGGAGGAGTGCCAAGCCATGACAGTTCCAGAAATATGCCATCAGAGGCTGCAAAAGCTGCCTTAACCTTTAAAGGAAGCACCAGCCCTTCACCTGCTGGCTCCCGACTGGAGACCAAGCCAGTCCCGCTGCAACCCCCATTTAGTTCTCCAGCTGACCACAATCGGTCCATTGGGAGTTCGCCTCCTGAGACATCCATATCATTTATCGGTAAAGGTGAGAAGGACTCAAACCCATCACCTGTGAAAGAACAAGGAGGAGCCAAAGTCCCACAGAAAGAAGAAAGTGAGAAATTAAAGAGGCCTGGAATTCTCAAAAGGAGTCTCTCACCAGTTGGGAGTGGCTCTAAAACATCCACCAGTCAACCTTCAGAGAACACCCTGAGTAATCTGCCTCTGTCTCCTTTGAGTCTACTGTCTCATTCCTCACCTTCAGACAGCAGAAAAAGTTACATGACCATTATGAAGGCCAGCCCTGACAGCTGGCGAGAGTTTTCTGTGGTAACTATGGTGGAGGAGGAAGGAGAGGCCTCTGAGTTAGGATCAGAAAACAGTGGAATCAGTCCAGAAAATGTTCAGGACACAAACCGTTGTGCTTCACAGGTTGAACAACCTGAAGGTTTACCAGAGGAGTGTCCAACAGTAAACCGAGAGAAGGATGACGTGGTGGAGGTGGTTGATGCAAAAGGGATGCAGGTAGAAGAACAAGAGATGAGATGAGAGTTTGGAGAAGATGGACACAGACTAGAGTATAACAGTCCTCTGAAATTCAAAAGAAGGTTCGGAAGACAGGAATGTATTTATCGTATTAGTGAAGTAAATATTCATCCATGGGTAATTTCTGGTGGAAATGATCACTCTCATTTTTTGTGTTTTAGATTTTGGAGTGCTCTATCAGACTTTTGATCCAGACATTTACTTCCATCTATTGAGACTGAGCTGCAATATTTAGTAGTCTGGAAAACGAGGCTAGGATTCTATGATCGAGGCTAGGATTCTATGATTGAGGCTAGGATTCGATGATCGAGGATAGCATTCGATGATCGAGGATAGGATCCTATAATCAAGGCTAGGATTCTATGATCAAGGCTAGGATTCTGCCGTCATTCTGGTGTATGAAAGCATATCAAAGGTCTGAACAAAATGGTAGATAAAACTTTGAAAGATAAAATTGTTTATCTTTCAAAGATAAACTTTGAAAGATAAACAATTGCTCCTAAATCATGAATGTTATTGTCACTTTGTTAATGTGATACTACTCATGGTCACCTTAATTTACAGTATTAGCATGTTTAAAGTTAGCCTAAGTGAACCAGAAGACCATATCATACTAATGTATTTTGGGTTCTGCAGAAACACTGTTTCTTACTTAATAAGAAAAATGACTTATTCCTATTAAAGGAATAAGTCATTTTGAAATGTATATGTAATTAAAAGCGGAGCAGTCGAATTCGATGACAGATAAGATTGAGACAACTATTGAATTTTTTATACATTTAAATTAAATTTCATGTGTTTGAGTCATTGTCTGAATTCATTTGGTTTCATTTTTGTCTCAAACCAACTGACATAGAAGAAAATTCCAAATAAAAGAATTTTAAAAGATATTGTTGTGACTGAGAGACTGATGGTGATGACTTCGTCCACAGTTCTGTTCACCCAGTTAAGTATTCAACACGTCGGCACAAGACGCTTCACAACGAGCCTCCCAGAAGACCTACGACTGGGAAATAAAGAGAAACGTTTGAACCCACATCACTTTCACATTTGGATGCATCCATTGGTTTGTGCGTCACACAAAATGATAAGAGGAAGTGTTGCTGGACTTAGCAATCAGTACTTCGTTTCAACACTGACATGTTAGCTGTAATGTTTGCTGGTGAGTGATATGACACGCTTAAATATGAAGACTTCTTTAATGAGTCTGTTATATGTGAACCCCATTTTAGAATTCCCTTCCTAGCAGCACTTTCTTCTTTCATTTAATGAACTAATATCCCAGTGAGTGGTCGTGTAGACAGTTGAACTTTGCAAGAGTATTTCCCACTCAAAATAATGAGAGTTTAGCTTTAGGAATGGTGTTCCTGTGAGGACTCCATTAGATCTTATGGCCCTAGAGAATTCTTCTGGTTAAGTTTACCAGACACGGGTCAAAGTTCTGTCAGCATCATTTCCTCATCTCCGTGGGAACCTACCCAGAAGCCTGTAGGATTCTTCTTTTCCCCCTCACTTCATGTCTTTCTTTAGCTCTCAATTAATTTCTAACTTAATCTGGTTAGCTGTGATGCTCTTCTTTTTCTATACTTCTCTAGCTGGAAATCCAAAATAAAATCCAGACTTCGAAAGCTGGTTTATTTTTTATGCTCTGAATGTTTTAAAGTGAGATCACTTGTCAGCAGACGTCAACCGTATTCATTTGGTCTGACGACTCTGAACTACAGCATTGTTCCCATCACTATATTCCGAAAGCACGGTGGCTTTTTTTTAAAATAAAATACAAATGACCAGAGGGGTCAAGATAGTTGCTTGATTCAGAATAATGTTTGACTCAAGTTGATTTGCATTTGAAACATATTTAACCTAATGTAAATGTATTTACTTTATTAATTACCGTAAGGAAATCTCTAGCACACACTGTTAGTTTTGATCGCATGCATATATGGTGCATATAGGCCAGTAGTGCGCGCGCACACACACACACACACACACACACACACACACACACACACACACACACACACACACACACACACAAGAGGCCTGCAGGTAATGCAGTGGGGGGAAGGTGGGATGGCGGGCAGTTCCTTTGTGGGTCCCCCCCCCATGAGTATCTTATAAAGGGGACTGCGCCTTGAAGGACGCCTCCCACTGTCAGCTCACACTCTGAAGTGACTGGACTAAGCGGGAATCGAACCACCAGTCTTGTGATCATTGGACGACCCACTCTACCAACTGAGCCACTGCCACCCCAATAGCAGTTTGTAATTCTACTGTAACAATAGGCCCGAGATAAACTGTGTGTTATGAAATAGGCACCCAAAGACCCGATGACATGTTGGAGGCCGGTAAAGCATCATGTCTGAGCAGCATAAAGACAGAGTTATCTGAGGCTTTGTTATCTGAGCTGAATCTGTTTGAAACGGTAACTGATGTCACAGCGTTTTTTTGTCGCAGGGACACCCCCCCCCAGATGGCAAAAGTTTCAGTTACAGCGTCCACACAACAGTGCATACCCAGCGTTTTAAAAAAAACTTCACTTTGGCCGGCTTTTTCAAAAAGTTGGGTTTTCATTCCTGATATCTGCTTTGTCGTGTGGACAGAAGATATAACCGTGAAAAAATCCATCCATCTTCTACTGCTTATTCGTAGTGGGGTCGCGGGGGCAGCAGTTTCAACAGGGAGCCCCAAACATCCCTTCCCCCAGCCACATTCACCAGCTCTGACTGCGGGATCCCACCTGCTCCTGGGTCTGCCCCGAGGTCTCCTCCCAGCTGGACGTGTCAGGAACACCTCCCTAGGAAGGCGCCCCGGAGGCATCCGCACCAGATGCCCAAACCACCTCAACTGACTCCTTAAGAATGCACACTTTAGTTTTTGTTAGTCAATCACACGCATGCATTTTAGTGTGTACAGGCACCTGTAAGACGCACAACCACACACAAGGGGGCCTGTAAGCACGCAATGGGAGGTAGAGTGGTGGGCAGCCCCTTTGTGGCGCCCAAATGAGCAGCTTGTGAGGGGGAAGGCACCTTGCTCAGGGACGCCTTGGCAGTGCTCCACTGTCAGCTCCGGGTTTCTTCCTCATTGAGGGAGTTTTTCCCCGCCACTGTCGCTTATGCTTACTCTGGAGGGTTTCAGAAATCAGAAAAGGTTTTATTGCCAAGTACAGTAAAAATGACTGTCGAGGAACTTGACGCGGTGTCGGTGCATTGAAGGTGGAAGAGAATAATAGAGAATGAGGAATAGGAACAGGAACAGAAGACTATTTACAATTCACACTACGGTGAGTTGAGATATGCTGTATAAGGATCATTTCTGTTTCCAGATCTTTTTTTTTTTTTTCTGAAGGTAAATTTGGTACAGTTCTTTCACAGATAGCTTTGGATAGATGAAGACATGAAAAGATGGAGTTACATATAAATTCCACAGAGTGAACTGCTGGTGTTTGCTGGGCATCTATCTCAACTGTGTAGATCCTTGCGGTGGACGTTGAGGGACCCTCCTGGTGTTGGCCAGCCATGCTGTGTTTAAAAGGATGACAATGTGTTATTACTTCAGTGGCAGCAAAACGTCACACTCCAAATACCACCAGAATATCAGGAAATGGGAAGAGGACTCAGTAACACAACATGTTACCTCCAAAGGCCTTCCTGAATCCCCTTCTGTGAAGGTGGCAGACATCTTTTCCTTGTCGTCTTCATCCTGACAAGGGTCGAATGGCACGTTATCTATCTAATCAATTGTATAGTTAGTATAGGAGGCACCAAATATGGAGTTAGATGGGTAGTTCTTAGAGAAACTATATAATGCCATTTGAAGACAACTATATTTATTTATGTATTTCTCATGTTTCCTTTTAACAGTAGGAATTGGAGGTGAGGGCTCCCTGTAGGCCTGACAACACATAGATGTTCATTCACTACATCAGACCCCAGTTGAATTCACCACAATGGGTCACATGACTGCCACAATATTTGATGCCACATCTGCCTTAAAACTAAAACTAACATAAAACCATGTCAAAGCCAAGTTTGAAAGGGCCTCTAAGCCAGTTTGTGTACAAAACACAAGTAAAAAAGGAAGTGTGTGATTGTCAACTGAGCCATGTTATCCCCTGTAGTCCTCTAACAGCTCCTCCCAAAGCCTGTTTCTTTCACTCATAGTCGACACCAAGACTCATGATGAAGCTCTCTTCTGACAAATCACACCCAACAGGTTCATTCACAAAAAGGTTTTGTGGTGAAAAAAATTGAAATCTTTCAGGCATTTCTTTGTTTATCCTGTGTAAATGTGGCAAAAAATCAAGTGGATCTTTCCGTTAAGTGGAGCACTTTGTCATGAAGGAACTGTTCAGGTATTGCACTTGTCTCTTGAGCTGTTGGCTTGGGAAGGATGTTCTCCTTGGGCCTGGACCTGTAGACTCTCTAGCTGTTCGCCTGTTAGTCAAAGAGACGGTGATTAAAAGCTATCTTTAATTTACACAATTATCACTTTACATTTCCTAGCACTAATTATCAGTCCTATCGCAACCTTGCTTTATCATTTTTTCCATTGTTAAATACACTTCGTGGCGGCACGGTGGCGCAGTGGGTAGCGCTGTCGCCTCACAACACGGCGGACCCGGGTTCGAGTCCCGCTCTGTGCGGAGTTCGCATGCTCTCCCCGTGTCTGCGTGGGTTCTCTCCGGGTTCTCCGGCTTCCTCCCACCTCCAAAAGCATGCGCTTTAGGTTGATTGGTCCCAAATTGACCATAGGAGTGAATGTGTGTGTGAGTGGTTGTTTGTCTCTGTGTGGCTCCGCGGTACTGGCGTTGTGCCCGGAGTGTCCCCCGCCTCGCGCCCTGAGATAGGCGCCGGCTCCCCCGCGACCCGCGTAAGCTGATTAAGCGGTTAAGAAAATGAATGAATGAATGAATAAATACACTTCATTGGGTGAACAAGCTTCATTGCCATAATTGAAGTGAGTGAAGAGTGTAAAGTCTGTGTATCCGTTATTCTGTTGTGGCATTATGACTTCTGAAAACTATGCAAATTTGATGAGTCTGAACCCGCCTCTGGACAAATCATTTGCTGTCTGAGAAGAACAGTTAAACACCTGGGAGATTACTGAAAATCCAATAACAATTCATTAATGACAGGTATATGAGGGTGTCTCAATGAAAGAAGTGAATTACAGTACATTGTCGAGCGTCTCAACCAGCCTTGAGGATTAACCCAAGATAACACAGTGGTTTTACAAACAATAGTAAGGCTTCATCGAGAATATTTTATGCTCACACAGGCAACTCAGAGTAAGTTCCAAGTTAACAGGGCATGACTGGCCAGCAACCCATGGGTCCCTCAACATCGGCTGAACAGATGAACACAGTGAGAGAGATGGGTGATGGTCACAGGTGAATTATGTTGACTTTTGGAACGATACAAAAACTAACTTCATATTTGCAGGAAATAAAGACGACCAAATTAACTGTGTATTTTTGTGGTTCTTATTATTCTAATGTCAGCGGAAACTTCAGGTTTCCCACGTGGTTCATCAGTAGCAATTACGCTAGCGTAACCTGACCAAGTTTATGTCCACTGACCGAATAACTGACCATCTGCTCCAGAGTCAGTTTGAGTCCAGAAACTGTCGGTTTTATGGGGGGGTCCGTTCCTCCAGGTAACACAAACAACATCCACTCTTTATGCACGTATGTCAGGTCCCATTGATGCATCCGCTCAACAAGACGGAACACCTGCACCTCCCAGGAACCCCAAGTGGAAGTGCCTCTTTCCGCTCTATGAAATAAAAGCACGTACTGTACTTCCTCCACAGCAAACTTCAAAATGTAGGTTGTCCCTTTTCATCATACAGTGCCAACAACATCCTACGGCTACTTGCTGTATTGTTGTTGTGTTGTATTGTTGTTGTATTGCCCACTGTGGTGGTGATGATGGTGGCTTAGACTGAAATGATTCTGGCAGATGGTGTCCCTCACTGCTCTGCGTCTTGGATAGCTGGCAGGTGGACAAGGTCATTGTCTGGGTCTTCAGTTTGTTGGGTAGGGTGTTGTTCTCCTTTGATAGGAGCAATAGTATGAAGAACACTCTCTCAGGAATCATCCTGAGGCACTGGAAACGGGTTTTCAGCAGGCCCTCTACACCGATGACTGTAGAGCCATCCAGCCTCGGTGTCACCTGGTGAAGTACACTGATGACACAGTTCTCCTGTCCCTGCTCTCGGGTTCCTCACAGCATAATGGACAAGCTTTACAGCAGTTTGCTGAACAGTGTGACAGCTCTTGCCTTGAGCTGAATGTGAGAACTTTATGTGGAAGCAGACATAAAAGGTTTCCTGTATAGAGCTGCTCGAAACCTGAAGACTATAAAATTAGTTTGTAACCATAAACGTAACTATCTCAGGTGTTTTTGCCCAGACTTTTTTTAAAATGAAGTCGCTAGTTATGCTGCTGTGGCCCTCCAGTAAGTGTAGCACTGAGTGGGATGAAGTGTGTTTCTTGATGGGTTTGACTAAGTTTACACTGGAATGTCAGCTTGAGTCATGAGGGAGAACTTTAGATGGTTTCTATCCTAAGAAGGAGAATATGGCGGCGTGTGTGTGTGTTTATGTAAGCTTTATCTTCTTCAGGCTGTGACGACACCTCCAACCTTCTGTCATGATTTATTTCAACTGTTAAAATAATTGTCACACACTCACCTGCTTCTCAATTGGATAAAAACTGATATGTAAAGACTCCTTATTCAACAACACAGTGAATCAACAACAGATTCATTCTCTTGACTATACAGTCAGCTCAGTGTCATCCACACACTGTTTCTGTCCACATGATATGTCCCTGCAAATGTGAACGTCTAAACCTGAATAAAATGATGATTTCAGACAAGCCCAGAGTTAACTGTGGACAGATAGAACTCCACGTGAGAACATCTGGGTTGAAGAACATCTGATCTGAACGGAGCCACCTCCCTCATTCTGGGACACGGTGCTACGTCATCAAATGCTTCCTTCTCGATGGTTGATCCAAGTATTTCAATGTGTCTGACGTTCCCGGACGCATCCAGGGATCTGTGGCCGTGGAGTCGTCATCAGACAGATCCAGGATTCCTGGAGAACACGGGCAGGGAGGCAAAGATTAAGATACATTAGAATATGGCTGCCTCATGGTCAAAATACATTATTTATAATCCCACACAACCAACAGTTATTTTTTTATTGTTTTTTACTTTTGAGTGGATTAATTCAGTTACAGTAATTGAGCCATGATAGAGCGGGTTGTCCAATGTTCCAAGATCGATGGTTCGATTCCCGCTCCCGCCCAAAAACACTGGAGTGTGAGCTGACAGCAGGAGGTGTCAGGTCACCTTTGGAGCACTGCCGAGGCACCCTTGAGCAAGGTGCCGCCCCCTCACAAACTGCTCGTTTGGGGTGCACCAAGAAGAAGCTACCCACCAGTCTACCTCCCATTGCATGCTTACAGGCCTCCCTGTGTGTGGTTGTGTGTATTACAGGGGCCTGTACACACTAATATGCATGTGTGAGATTGACTGACTACTAACTTGAGTGTGCATTCTTAATTTCCCTTGGGGGATTATAACAGTATATTTTTTAAAAAAGCATATTATTTATCTTAACATAGCAGGTTTAAAGTCTCACTGACTTGTCACTCCTGCTGAGTCCAGAAGACCTGTTTTAGCTCCTGAACTAGACATATCTGACTGGCGATAACACCACAGTGGAATGTTCTACGTTGCCGACACTCAATCATATTTTATGGTGAGAATGTGCTCTGGTTTTGTCCTGATATGCTCTAGCTGTTCTAAAGTCTGTGATTGACAGGACTTCCTGATGGTCATAGATATAGAGCAGTCCCTTGAGATACGAGTTTTTGAAGATACGAGCTGTCGCTCTGTCCATATTTTTGTTCGACAAACGGGCAAAATCCAAGATACGAGCCGTGCTTCAGGACAGCAACTCTAGTTGGCGGATAGATAAAACATCAGCCGAGATCGGATCCGGTTCTCGTTTGCAGAGTCAAGATGTAACTTGTGTTTGTTTTTATACTTTATCTTTCGGTCACGTAACTTATATATAATTAATTATACACAGGTAAAGTATGCATGTCTATTAGAAAAGATAAATGAATAATTTAGTGGGTTTGGGGCTTTTTTAAAAGGCTGGAATGGATTAAAATATTTAAGCTATTTTAAATGAGTTTTGATTTGTTTGACTTGAAATGGATTAAACTCATATCTTAAGGTACTACTGTATTCACGTACTGGATCTTTAAAGTAAGACATTACAGCTTCAAACTGTAGTTATCCTTGCAGCTAAATGACCAGACATAGCAAGAGGCCTCTAGAGACGTCATGGACAAGAAATCTTTGACTATTGATGAGAACTTTGCAATGGAAAATAAAACAAATCACTGCTTCAAATGTGTCTCACTCTGACTTGTGCTGTTGGTATAGTATGTTTGATATTTGTATTAACATAGGTGTGAGTTTGCTAGTTTTTATAACAAGCAATGTAATTCCTTCATTCTTAAAACTGCTTTGTTCATAGATGTGCCCATCAGATTCCGCAAAATCATACCAGCCGCGTTGCCATGACGACTAAGAGCCGTCACACGACCTGCCCTGTCCTGGCTCCTATCATCATCGCTGGGATCAGCGTCCTGCTGAAGGCCACCGGCGTAGTTGTCATGTTGATCCTGACTGGAGGCAGTTTGATCCTGAAGCTACCAGAGGAGAACGATTAGAATCATTGGTTGTGATCTAAAAACCCTAGAATAAAAACGGGCTACACGAGTCTACTTGATACTTCCTGTACCTGGGAACGCTGTGAACGTTTAGCCAGCCTCCTCCTCTCCCTTGCAGACAGCAGTGGGGTTTTCTCCTGCTCTGGGATACGAGGCACTCCAAATGCATTTCCCAGGGGGTCTTAACATTTAACACACAAACAGCCGGAACTATATTTAGATCAACATCACAGGCTTCTGTAGAGTGTATGATACTGTGCTGTACTGTGCTGTTTGTGTGTTCTGATAGCTTGAGAAATCTCCAGCCACAAATGACTTCCAGTTGTCTGCAGCTTAAAGTTGCACTCTGGATCATCATCAAATTCTGGGCAGCCTCACCGATGAAGGTGCTCTCTGAGTCCAGCAGAGAACCTCTCGAAAACCTCCTCATCACACTCCTCTGCAACAGAAAATCCTCTTCAACATTCAAACAAGGATAATTTTTTTGTTCACTGAAGCCTGATCTATATTTGTTTTCCACTCACCACACAATCATTTTGCTGTGGTGGAGACAGGTCACAATATTCTGTAACAAAAGGAGGACTTTATATCAAAAAGGCCCAAGTAGTACAAGTTTGTTTGTCAAATGTGTTTTTTGGGGGTATTTAATGTCATAAATGGGAGACATCCAAATATCTGAGAGAGGAATGAGGTTGGTGAAAGTGAATGAAGTAGATGGATGTGACCTGTGTTCACTTCTGTTTGCTGCAGCTGAGAAGTCGAGGCTTTTTAACAGAAACTGTAGTAAGTTAATGTTTCTGTAACGATAGCCATCAGGTTTTATATTGTGGTGTGATGAGAGAACAGTATCAACTGTAGTTTATCCACTATGACCACATTCTTCATTAAAAAAAAAAATCTTTCCAGGTTCAAAAGTCACAAGCTCCACCTGCGAGCTACAATGAGTAGCAGAAGCTATCAAGTATTTATTACTCAATGTGAATGAAATATGGTTGATGTCTTCTCATGTTACCAAGAATATCCTCTTTTCCAGTGTTTTGGAATCATGATACTAAAAACAAATCATACCAGGTGTGAACGAAGCCTCACAGAAGACGTACTGACATTGACAAATACTGACTATTGCATTAAAAAATAAGACCCTTGGTCCAACTCTGGATTGACAAAGGGGAGGCCATCAATGGTGAAACCCACATCACTACTTTTTTACTGAAAGCTGAGTGGGAGTGGACGATTTAAAAACATTAAAACATGAAAAGACTCAGCCATCATGGAGGACAGGCTCAAGTGTTACCTGTGTGGTTGAGTTGGAGTGAGTCGTGGATTTGCTGCAGATTTCTGGGCTCCAGTTTTGTGGAGTTAGGCCTTCGGACCAGAACCTGCCGTCGAAGCATGGCCATATCAAACACGTCCACTGGGGGGCGCTCTTGTTGTCTGGAAAAAAAGACAATAACACAAGGGATTGCAAAGTTATTTATGTTCAAGGTATCTGCTTAAATCTGTATTTTATCATTTAATACACAACTTCTAATAATATCACATGCGACGAATCGACTTTACGATTCAGAGACACCATCAAGTTGCATTTTACCTGTTGGGATCATAAAGAAAAAGAATGTCAGGGACAATGAGAGGAACAAAAGCAAACACCTTCAAAAAGAACTGGAGAGGTAAGAAGCACATAGGTTCCAACTAGAACATATATGTCAAAGTCAGTATTTTATTTTACTTATTCATATTTATTTCAGTCGAATGGACTCAGGGAAAACTGCAGATAAGAGCCATGAGAAAGAATACAACTGATTTGATTTTCCTTCATTTTACTATTTGAAAGCAGTGATTGGCAGGATTGTAGAGCAGCACAATAATTTAAAAAAATTTTTTTTGCACAATAATGCATTATTATTGTGTATGCATAATATTATTATTGTGCATGCAATAATGCATGCACAATAATGTATTTTCAGTTTATAATGCATGTAATTTCATTTATGCATTTATCATGATATTAAGGAAGTTATTTTGTTTTTGACGGACATTTACTTTTTTGCTTTTTTTTACTTTTTTGAAGTTACTGACAGACATACAGTGTATAACAAAACACTGCTTTATTTATTTAATCATTAAATAATATACACTGTGTTAGCTCTTGGTTCAACGGCCCTCAGCTTGCAACAAATTTGTTTTTTTGGCCCTCTGTGTATTTGACTTTGACACCCCTGAACTAGAACATCAGCTGCAGTAAGATGGAGTGAAGAAGGTTTGAGCTGGAACACCAAGGATCCCAGGGCTGAAGCAGACTCTGCCTGAGAGCAGAGTCTGGCTGATGGTTCCCCAACAGATTTGACTGCTCCACACACCACCACACCCACTCCATTCCACCCTAACCAACCCACACCAACCACTTGGTCTGTTGGCCATTGCTGCTTACTGTCCACCTCACCTCCCTCTCTCGAACACTCCTGACATGTCATCTGCATGGAATCCCTTCTTCTCACCCCTTCTTCCACCAGCAGCCATACCCATCACTCTTCATCCAACTCAGGTCAGGATGACGCTGAACGGACTGTAGCCGAGCCAAGCAGAGGGACTGAGAAAAATCAGCCCTACACGCCTGAAGACCAGCTGCTCACAGCTGTGTGGTACCCAAACACACCTTTCCAACCTCAGCTTGTATCTACAGAACATCCCAAAGATGTGGACAACATCTCACACAGTTCCTTTTTCAATGAACACCCTTCCCACTCTTGTCCTCTCCTACATCAGACTCACATGGACTCTTTACAGTTTGCATCAGTCCCAACACCAGTGTCCATGATGCCCTCATGTTCTTGCTGCAGAGAGCAGACACCTCTGATGCAACTGTTAGGATGGCATTGACTTCTCAAGCTCCTTCAATTATTCCCCTAACAGCCAGCACTGTTGTGTTGACCACTGTGCCTTTACTGCCGAATCGGGCGACCAACATGCCCACGATGAGGGAGCCCAGAAGACCCCCTATGGCGAAGACGGACCCAATGAGGGAGTACATGACGGTCAAGTCCATGTCGCTGAGTCCGGTTCCTTTCCGAATCAGCATCGTCTTGCTGTAAAACGCTTTTATGTACACAGCAGGGGAGTTGACCACAGTCAGATTGTAGCCATAAAGCATGGAGCTCCCAAAGGAGCTCCATGCAACGCTCTGTGCAACTGTAATGTTTGTAACTTGAACAAGTAATAAATTCTGAGTTAATTAACTTTAAGGAGTAGTTACATTTATTTTACATTACACTAAGTTACATTTACAGTAATCCATCATTACTCGTGGTTAATGCGTTCCAGGACCACCCATAAAAAAGTAAATTCCACAACATAGCAACAAAGTTTTTATTATTTACGATAATTTAAACGATCATGAACCCTCCCCATACTGATATTAAATCACCTTATATCTGTATTACCTTTTCCCACACTCTGATAGACTGTTTAAAGCACTTTTCCATCTGGTCTTTTGAGGACAGCCATTATGCTGACACCCCTGCTTTATGGAGTAGCTTTTGTTTCATGCCGTCTTTCTCGATGTGTTCAATACGATATAATACGTGTTTGGGTCTGACCTGTCACTCAGAGAAGACTCCACCTCTTCCCTTTCATACTGACGAAGGTGACCCTCCAGACGTTTTTGTTCACTGCGAAGCTGCCTCTTCAAAGCTGACAACGCACTGATGACATCACGCTGATCTCCTGAAAACACACACACGCACACGTTTGTTAAAATGAGCATTCCAACAATGTCCATGAGACAAGCTGCTGCTGAGAGTAAAGCTGGTAAATAGAGAGCTAACTCATCTGGTACCTGCAGCTCGGAGCTGATTCCTAACAGCTGGGACAGGAGGGGACTGGAAACCAGACATAGAGCGCTCCTGAAAGACACAACAGAGGTCAACAAAAGGGAAACGCATCCTATTGAATACAGAACATTATTCAGATATCTGTGACTCACAGAGAGCTGAGCAGAGGAACGCTGGCTGTCAACAGTGGGGGGTCTGGGGCTGGTCTGGTATTGCCCGTGTTTCCTCTGAAGAGTAGGGATTGGAGGTGAGGGCTCCCTGTGGGCCTGACAACACACACATGTTCATTCACTACATTAAAACTCAGTTTAATTCACTTGAACGGCTGCAGTCTGCTGGGTGTGTAGCCTGTAGTTTGAGTGGCCATTCATTGTCACTTATTTTAAACAATTTTCAACAGCTGCTAGAAGCAGAAAAAGACACAATGGTCAGACTGTCCCTACCGGTGCAGGTGAGACAGAGTTTGCACAGGACA
The DNA here is from genome assembly GCA_013358685.1 of Antennarius maculatus. Classification (NCBI taxonomy): domain Eukaryota; kingdom Metazoa; phylum Chordata; class Actinopteri; order Lophiiformes; family Antennariidae; genus Antennarius; species Antennarius maculatus. The sequence continues at coordinate 3,796,131 of CM023614.1, forward strand.
GGTTCTGATTGCTCGGTTATCCATTGAAAATATTACATGAGAATAAGTTTCACCTGCTGTTGTTTCTTTGTCGTCACTAAACTGCAGTGTGATTTTCATATCAATGTTGTGGAAGTGCTATGAACTGACCTCCTCCATCCGAGCCTGCCTCTCCCTCTCGTACTGCCTCCTCAGGGCTGCATTCTCCTTCTGCTCTGCTTCGTCCTTCTTCCTTTCTGCCTCTTTCCTCCTTTGCTCTGCCAGGTGAATCAATTCTTCATTCTTGGCTTTTTGCTGCCAACAGGGAGAGAGAGAGAGACGGATTAAGAGATCTTAATCTCAACCATCACACCAGTTAATCTAAGATCATAAAAAGAAAGTTCCTCACCTCCATTTCCTTCTGTTTCTTCTTCTCTTGCTCTTCCTCATACTCCCTCTGGATGCGAGCCCTCTGTTCTGCCAACCTCTTCTCCTCTTTCTCATCCTCCAGTCTCATTCGTTCCCTCTCCTCAGCCTTTTTACTCATTTTCTCATCAATCTGTTTGCAACATTAATGAGCAAACAGAAATACTGCACATGAATACAATGATGAGCTTAAAAACTTAAAAACTGGAGTACTAAGATGATGTAAATAACCATCTGAGTACCATTGCTGGTTTGCAGCAGTACCTGATGCTTGAGGTCAGCCTTGTACTTGTCTTGTTCCAGCATCTGTTGCTGGCTGGGCTGGTTGGGAAACACATTCCCTCTGGCAAACTGGGGGGTGTGGACATGTGTGAACCCTAGAAGAGAAACACAAAAAATTCCACTTTGACTCAAACAAAAACAAACTTCTTTCTCGTGGGCAACCATTCTACTCTACAGGAATGAAAATATGACGATGTATTCTCGCCAGTCGAGAGACATAGTCCCTCCAATGCTTCCAAGGTCTTTCACGAGGTCTCCTCCCAGTAGGGCACGCCCGCAACAACTCCCCAGTGAGGCGTCCAGGAGGCATCCGGAACAGATGTCCAAACCACCTCAGCTGGCTCCGCTGGAGGGGGAGGAGCAGCGGCTCTCCTCCGACTCTGAGCTCCTCCCTTTTGACTGAGGTCCTCACCCTATCTCTAAGGGTGTTCCCAGCCACTCTATGGAGGAAACTTATTTCAGCCACTGGTATCTGGGATCTTGTCCTTTCAGTCATGACCCAAAGCTCATGACCATAGGTCAGAATAGGAACATAAATTGACCGGCAAATCAAGAGCTTTGTCTCATGATTCAGCTTTCTTCACCATGACAGACCTACATACATCTACTGCACTGTTCCAGAATCTTCACCGATCCATCTGTCAATGTCACGTTCCATCCTTCCACCACTCGTGAACAAGACCCCAAGATATTTAAACGGCTCCACTTGGGGCAAAGACTCTCCACCACTCTGGAGAGGGCACACCACCCTTTACCGGTTGGGAACCATGGCCTCGGATTTAGAGGTGCTGATCCTCGTCCCACTCGTGTCACACGTAGCTGCAAACCTCCTTCAGCCGATGTGGCAGGACAAAGCAAGTAGGGTTTTCAGATTCAAAACGCGTGCAGACATCTCTTAAAGCTCGAGGCTCTAATGGTAATCCGACTGTGATCTATTGCCTTCTCAAAGTGAGTATCCAATCACAGGACACGTACACGTCGGGACAACGTGGGGCCAACCAGCAGGCCTTAGGAGGCCAACTCGTGATCTGATAGAGTATCGCATATGTCCATTAACTATATGTGTCCGTTTTCTCACAATACAGGGATGCCTGCATTCTAGATTCTGAAAGGCCTTGGCAGGTTTCATTCAACCTGGCAACACAAGGTAGCTAAATTCTGATTGGATAAAAACTCTCTAATCTAAAAATGGAACACTGACCCAGTGTTGGCCGATGTCATATTATATCCCAAAGTATATATATAATAGCGCGAACCCGTGGAAATTCCACGATAAAACAATAACATCAGACTTCATACCAAACATATGAAAACAAATGTATTGGTATTATCAACCAAACGCACCCAACATAGTCAAAAATCAATGTGGTGACGTAACGACTTTGTGTTGGCAAATCATGGATGGCGCTGGGCGGGCATTGCGAAACCGTAGATGAATGCTTGCAGGCTAACTGGAGAAAGAAAGCTAACTAATGGTGAGATTGGGAAAGGAGTTAACATTAAAGGAAAAGGCACCTGTCAAAAGAGCAAGTGGAAAAGAAATTTTAGAGAAGTAATAGTTCTGTTAGCTGACTACATGAACACAACTGTATGTAGTTACTTTTTAGTTACAGTTTTTGTCAGATGCCCAAGGAGCATTTTGGATACTACATCGATCGTCCCATTCCAAACGGAAACCATAGCTGGACAGACTGTTGGTGCTAGCAGCTAGTTTCACTCAGAAATCGTTGCCTTTTTCTGTCTCGTTCCTGCTGTTTGGACTCTCTGCTCAAAAGCATGAAAATTGTTGGAACAGTTATTAAAGATTAAATTTACTTTATTGATCCCTCAGTGGGGAAATTATCTTTTTCACTATTCATGTACATGCATATGTATATATGTGTGTTAATCACAGCACACAATGTTATGTACAGGCCCCTGAAACAGACACAACACACTAGGGGCCTGTAGGCATGCAATTAGTGCAGCAGTACAGGGGAGGCAGAGTGATGGGTCGCGACTTCAGGGTGCGCCCCAAATGAGCAGCTTGTAGGGGGGACGGCACCTTGCTCAAGGGTGCCTTGGCAGTGAGGCAGGTGAGATGACGCCTCCCACCGTCAGCTCACACTCCGAAGATGTCTGGCGGGAGTGGGAATCGAACCGCCGATGGCTGGACGATGTCTGGTTTCAAGATGTTTTGCTCTACCGCTGAGCCACTGCCGCCCCAAATTACACTCTAATATTATGTTAACTGGGAAGTCCATGTACAGTTATTTCTTCTCCTAACATAGCAGATTCCTTACACCATATTGTTCATGTGATTCCTTCTGGCAGATACACGGTGATTGGTTAGGGGAGATAGTAAATGGTATAAACAGTAATAAGAAGCAGACTTTTCGGTGTAGTGATGTTAGACTCATTCAAATGATTGTCCCTGTCCACATCGCCCATTACTGGTGACATACTGAGTTGTGATACCATACCTGAGACCCTCTCTTTGGGGTCGGAGAACTCTGTCTGGGGGACCGTCGTGGCAGCTATAGCTCTCTTCTGCTGCTGCTTCGGGTTACTGTAGGCCTCTTCATTGAGCTTGTGCATCTGGTTGAGGTCGGCTGGTCAAGAACAGGAAGTTACAAGTCAAAATAGATGCTGTATTATATTTAAAAAACACGTGAGATTCAGGGACATACCGATAAGATTCCCAGTGCTGTCCCTGAGTGGGGCCCCTCCGCCACCGCGGCCCCAGGGCTGGTGGTTCTTCATGTCGGCCTCCAGCTGGGCTTCATAACGCTTCACCTCCTCTCTGTCAAGCAGCTTCTGTTCCTGTTGCTCCTGGATCTGCAGGGAAGTATTTTCTTGCTTACATCAAAGTCCTCTAACCTATCTACTGCATTGTTTTTTCTAACTGCAGATTCAACTTGTTATTATCTTTTATAAATATGTGAAATATGTAAAGCAGTTTAAGGCATCACATTTTCTGAAAACATTTAGAGGAACAGGTTTTAATATTAGCATCGTTGTATGCTGTCAGGTCTGGAGAAACTGCAGTGTATTGAAGCCAGTGACAGAAGTCAGTTCCAACACAACCTAAAAACATCTTTCTAACGTTTTGTCAGCCTGTGATGATCATCACACACCAAACACAAGATAACCTGAGCAGCAGAGACACCACAGGGTCACCAAGAGCAACTAGAAGGACTGGGATGGGACTAAAGTTGTTCCAGGCTATGATGCGGACTATGGAGAAATCTCCGAAATACACGACACATTAAGAATTTAATGATGTTCTGAGGCCATAAGTTAGCTTACACTATACGTTATAGATGTTTGGTCTTTTACCTTTTGAACTCCATTGGTCCTTCTCCTGGAATCTCCCTGCCAACAAATACAGACTGCATTGCAATGACGATTAAACTGTACCAACAGCAGAGTCATACCGTTTTTTACACAGAATAACCCAGGCCAAGCTCACAACTACAGAACTACTTATTTACCTTGTAGTAACATGGGCAGAACAACATGCCTCTCATGATCAATATTCAAGTACTTAGTCTTAAATCATATGAATTGTCTTTAAATTTATATAAAAAAAATAGAAGATGGTCCTTTTGATTTTGTGCGTGTATGAATTTGGATTAAATCAACATCCATCAATCTTCTGCTCTGCTTTTACCTTATTGGCAGTAACCTGGCTCATGTGCGTACTGATATGTGATGAGGACTGTGAGCTCCAGCCAAGGTGGAGCTCACAGACAGCTGGGTGTTCTTATCTGCTTTCAAGTACTGCTAATTAGAGTGCGGAGTTATTTTGACAAAACTAGTAACTATTTCATCCATATAGTTGTACAATAGGCCTCTCCGAGGAACCATCACCTGATCATGATGGAGAGGTTTGTGTGCTCTAAGAATCCTGAGAGCTACTGTATGTTGTACTCCTGGTAGGGTCACCCAAGGCAAAAAGGTCCTAGGTGAAGGGTCAGAGAAAGAATGATCCATAAGACCCTATGATGAATATAGGAGGCACACACGAGACCCTGCCCGGAGGAAGCCCGGAGGGGCCGTGAGGGAGCGCCCGGTGGCCGGGTCTCGGTGGATGAGAGGGCCCGGGGGGGTGCTAGGTTGGGGGAGGAGGGTGGTGCTAGGCTGGAGGAGGGGGACTCTGACTGTTTTCTGCGCGTATGACCCAAATAACAGCTCAGAGTATTCGGCCTTCTTGGGGTCCTTAAAGGGATCTTTCATGGGACCTCTGTAGGGGACCCCATTGTCCTCTAGGGGGACTTTAATGCACACGTCGGCAATGACTGAGAAACCTGGAGGGGGCGTGTTTGGGAGAAATGGCATCCCTGATCTAAACTCGTGCAATGTTATGTTGTTGGACTTATGTGCTTGTCATGGATTGTCCATAACTAACTAACACAATGTTCGAACACAAGAATGCTCAGAAGTTTACCTAGTACCCAAGCACCCTGAGTCAGAGGTCAATGATCGATCTTGTGATCATATCATCTGACCGTAAACCGTGTGTTTTGGACACTGAAGAGAGAGGGGCAGAGCTGTCAACTGATCGCCGCATGGTGGTGAGTTGGGTCTGTTGGAGGGGGAAACTGCTGGATAGACCAAGTAATCCCAAACGAGTAGTGCGGGAGAACTGGAAACGTCTGGAGGAACACTCGAGGCTTTTTTACAAAGGAGCTTCTCTTGCCTCCCTACAGAGGCTGGGGACATTGAACCCGAATGGTCAATGTTCAAAGCTTCCATTGCTGGAGCTGCAGCTGAGAGTTGTGGTCGCAAGGTGTTGGGTGCTTCAAGGGGAAGTAACCCTCGAACACCGTGGTGGACCCCGGTGGTAAGGGAAGCCATTCGACTGAAGAAGGAGGCCTTCAAGAACACGTTGTGCCTGGGAACTCCTTAGGCATTTACAGGGTACCGACAGACTAGATGGTCTGCAGCTTTGGCTGTGATGGAGGCTAAAGAGAGGTTGTGGGAGAGATTCGGTGAGACCATGGAGAAGGACTTTCGGACGGCACCAAAGTTGTTCTGGAAGACTGTGCGACAGCTCGGGAGGGGCAAACTGGGGACCATCCAAGTTGTTTACAGCAAAGATGGAACACTGTTGACCTCGACTGAGGAGGTTGTTGGTCGGTGGAAGGAACACTTTGAGGAACTCCCAAATCCAACTACCCCAACTGACCCACCTTTTGTTTCAGAGGCAGAGCTGGAGGATGATGGAGGCAAAGTCACCGAGGTGGTTAAGCATCTTCACGGTGGCATAGCCACTGGGGGCTTGGGAGTATGCCCATCCAGTCTACATGTGTTTTGTGGACTTGGAGAAGGCATACGATCAGGGTTCTACGGATATACTGTGGATGGTACTGCGGGAGTATGGTTTGGGTATCTAGTGCGGATGCCACCAGGGCACCTTCATAGGGAGGTGTTCCTGGCACGTTCAGCTGGGAGGAGATCTTGGGGCAGACCCAGGACCAGGTGGAGGGATTATATCTCTACACTGGCTTGAGATAACCTTGGTATCCCCCAGTCAGAGCCGGTTGGTGTGGCCAGGGAAAGGGAAGTATGGGGTCATTGTCGAAGCTACTGACCCTCACGACCTGACTACGGATGAGGGGATGAAGATGGATGAATGACTTGTACAATGTGTATCAGAGTAGTGATTGGAAGTAAACGTCAGGATGACAGAACAATTGGAGTCTAGTACAGTAATCCCTCGTTACTCGCGGTTAATGTGTGTCAGGACCACCTGAGAAAAACAAAAATCCGCGACATAGCAACCAAATATTTATTTTGTTATTTACGACCATGACCGTGACATATTTTTTTTACTTTTATGAACCATCTCCATACAGATATTAAACCAGCAAAACGTTCGGGAGCCACTGCAATGGATTCACAAAGAAAGAATTTGACTTCACATGGCAAATGTAAACTTGCAGGAGGAACCGTGAGTCAGTGCACACACGGATGCTGTCAGCCAATAGCATGTGCGTATGGTCTCACGTGACTACAGCTCATGGGAGACACTTGCTCCTCGCCTCTCGCTCACTCCCCTGTCCTCGATGAGATGGAACTTATACGTCATCGGGGACAGTATATAATATATACATTGATCTCTTGTTACTTGCAGTCAATGCGTTTCAGGAACACACGCAAAAAACAAAAATTCTGCAATGCAGCTATGAACTATTTATTATTTATGGTAATTTAAACGTTTATTAAACTGATATTAAACCACCTTACATCTGTATTACCTTTTCCCACGGAACGCAGCACACTTCCAGATGCTATCAGCCAATAGGATGCGCATACGGTATCACGTGACTACCAACTAAAAATCCGCGATGAGATGAAGCCAGGCATCTTGAAGTGCAAAAACGCGAGGGATTACTGTATATAATTTTAAAAATGAGTTACGTAGTCAAGCAAATCTCTCGTTACTCGATTTGTACTTCTTGTATCTCGAAGTACAAATCTCCTTTTCCTTTCGGCTTTTCCATTCAGGGGTCGCCAAAGCGACCTTCTGCATCCTCTTCTCTCACACCAACTACCTTCATGTCCTCTTTCACTACATCCATAAACCTCCTCTTTGGTCTTCCTCTAGGCCTCCTACCTGGCAGTTCAAAACTCAGCATCCTTCTATCAATATATTCACTATCTCTCCTCTGGACATGTCCAAACCATCTCAGTCTGGCCTCTCTGACTTTATCTCCAAAACCTCTAACATGTGCTGTCCCTCTGATGTACTCATTCCTGATCCTATCCTTCCTGGTCCCTCCCAAAGAGAACCTCAGCATCTTCATCTCTGCTACCTCCAGCTCTGTCTCCTGTCTTTTCCTCAGTGACACAAAAACATCATCGCTGGTCTCACCACAGTTTTGTACACCTTTCCTTTCATTTTAGCTGAAACTCTTCTATCACACCTGACACTTTTCTCCACCCGCTCCATCCCACCTGTACACCTTATGGTCAACGGTCCATTGCTCTGGACCGTTGACCATAAGTCAACAGTCCAGAGTTGACTTACAGTCTTACGAATGAGAGAATACTGTACATTATGATGTCAGAAGGCTCAATCGTTCACCCAGTCTTGAAATGAACACGTTAATTTTAAAGCAACTTTTCACCTCGGTTTGACCCACCTGCTGTTTCAGTGCCTCCCTGTAGCTCACAATCCTTTCCCTCGCCGATCTGGATCGCTCTGAAGGGAAAACTTTGACTTGTGAGTGAGCAGTGTGAGCAGCCTCACTGCTGGCCCTGTTGGAGTCAAAGAATCCCACAGTTCATTACGATCTGTCCCAAAAGACTTATGTTATAGTAACACTGACATGATCACCAAGTGCTCATGACTGCAGTCTTCTGGCCCTGCCTGCCAAGTCAGAGCACTTGAAGTGAAGAGGGGAATTTACTTGACTGGAGGCTCAGGGAAGCTGCTCCCACTGCGCTGACTATGGGGGCTGTGGTCACCAAACTGGTTGGGCATTGCTCCTACAGGTGGAACATTCCAGTAGGACATCAGTGGGTCAGCACCAGGAACAGACAAGTGACCATCTGGACGGTAAAATGATATGTTAAAAGCATTTTGGTGCAGAGTGCAGCATGTTAAGCTCTGTTCAGCAGAGGAGAGAGGTGCTTACAGTAGGCCATACTTGGGTTGAGCAGGTTTCTAGAGCTGAGGTAGGGATGAAGTTCTCCATACGGGCTCCTGTAAGCTTCATTGAGGGTTGTTGAAGGGAACCAAGGGACTCTGGGAAGACAACGTTTAGAGTTAGGTAAAGACACTGGGTTTTGTATATTCAGTATTTACATCAAACACTTGAATAAAAATCAACTTCAAGCTCACAAAGTGATATCACACTTAGTGTTCAGTACCCAATCAACCACATGCAAATCAGAGTTGTAATAAGTCTCTGCTGATGATGATCTACATTTCATGGTGTGTCAAACTAAGTGTTCAATTGGCAAAACAAAAAAAGGTTTTTTGTAACATGTAACAGTCAGAAACACAACATAACTGTCAGTGAGTGCGGTTACGAATCGGCAGAAATGAGCAGGGAAAAAAGGGATTTTTGCAACTGGCTCAAAAAGAAACAGCAGTCAACTTTTAGATTTAGAACTGCAGGAGATGGACTCACCAGTTGTTTCACTTCTGACACACCAACATAATATTTATTATGTCAGTCTGATAATGACATAATATGGTATGACTGACATAATATTTATTATATCAGTCGGGGTTGCTTTAGCTTTCAATCATACCTGGGAATGTCAATGGATCTGGGCAAGGGGGGTACGCCAGGCTGGGTGGTAGGAGACCGACCACCACCGTCCAGATAGGAGCTGTACTGCAGCAAAGGAGACTGGAAGGCCATGTGGGGCAGTTCCAGAGGGGGCAGTGCTCCGTCTTCAACACCTGTCCTCTCATTGTTAGCTGCTCCTCTGGACGATGGTTCATCCTCTGCTGTTGTTGAAGACTCCGAACCCCGAGGAGGTTTCCTCCTGCTCAGACCGAACTGTCTGATTCGGTCCAGCTGGTTTGTGGATCAACACAATTAGAAGATAAATCTACTCTACGCAGCTTATGCTTAAGATCACTTTGATATATCCCCTCAGCTGTACTTTTGTCATATATACTTTCCACGTATTTTTAACCAAAAGGGAAAAATGGGATAAAAACTTTCGTCAGATTTTACAATACTGCATTGTCCTTATGAGCTGTGACACAAATATCACACACAAATCTACAAATGTAACTGAAGAATAAAAGACCCTTTTGTCAGCCAATGTGATCTCAGACATTAGATAATCAAGTCTTCTTTCTTGTGACTGGTCAGCCAACCTGCTTCTCTGGATCATTAACTCCTGTTGCGGCAACTTTCAGCTCCAGATCTTTCTCCCTACAACATAAACACACATAAAGTAGTTTAACAGAGTTACACATTTGATACAATGTTTCATTTCACTAGGAAAAGGATCTCTAGTACCTCTTCCTGTTTCTGTGCTGTTCAGCAATCTGCTCCTCCAGTTCCTGTCTGTAGCGCTCCTTTTTCCTCCGTTGGTAATCTTCGGTGTCTGACACTCCTGTGAAGATGAGACACAAGGAAACGTCATTTCTTTGCAAAAGTTTTGCCTTCAATCAAACTAAGAACCTTCTTGTTCCGAAATAATCTGTCAACAATCCTAAAAGCAACACTTAATTTATACCAATTAAAAATCGATTATGGTCGGAGCAATTCCTTTTTCATTAAATGCTGGACTTTGAATTCAAAACAAAATGTTCAAATAATCTTATTTCAACATCATTACTATCAAAATGCTAAATATTCTCCAACCGATTATCAGTCCAGTGGCAAACTCCTCATCTTTGTGATTCGTCAGTGCCTTCGATCTCCTGCTTCCTCTGGAATCTCTTGGATTTTCCTTCTTCTCTCTAGAAAAAAGAAGAAGAAAATAAACAAGAGTTTTTTGTAAAAATCCTTTCAACAGGCACACAAAAAACAAACAACACACAAATTCCCTCACAAATTCCAAAGTACCTGCCACCAGGTTTACTGGATCGTCTCTTCTCAATTTTTAGCTCAACCCCTGTGTGTCTGTGCCTTTCCCCTTCCATCAGCTCCAGTTCCTTCAAACATCGCTTCTCCTGCTCCTCCAGTGGCCTCCCCAACCTGCCACAATGCCTGGGAGGTGCTAGTGACTGCTCCTCCTCGGGGTTACTGTCTTCTGTTAGCGTGGAAGCATCTTTGCGTGAGGCGGGGCACTGCTGACGAGGAACACCCATCTGGACTCCATGCTGAGGGAAGATGATGGTAAAGTCTGCTTTAAAATGTCCCATATTATGCTTTCTTTAATTCATTTCATTCAGTTGTCAACTACACTGTATTTGAAATGTCTTGCCTCAAATTGAACCGTGGTCCTCAATATCTTTGATTGAATATGGATAAAATCACTTCCAGCCCAGAACGCCTCGATTTAGTGGACGTGCCTCTGAGCTCTCTATCAACCCCCCCCCCCCCCCACGTGTAAACAAATGCCACGTGAATGCATGCACTACCATCCACTAAAATACCTGTCGTTTCAACTTTCAGTAACTTTGTTACGATGTATTTCGCTCTTATTTTTCTCGTTTCGCTCTTATTTTTCTTGTGTTTGACTTTCATGGTGATGAGGTAACATTAAATCCTCTACACATCAGCACAAACTAATTGATTTCTGCCTTAAAAGCCTGTATCTACTCAGACAAGTTTCTTCCTCCTCCTACCCGTTATTTCCTCTTCAACCTTGTGGAGCACTTGTTTGTCAGGTGATTTTTAATTGATTTATATCAGAGAGAAGCTGCTTTCAGTCTTCTTAACATTTGATATCACATGGTGATGACATTGCAGCACATGTTATGAGACACTGAAGCAGTGATGTTTTTTCTACACTTGGGAGCACATAGGGCCTTCAGGATATAAGCCACTTGTTCAGCAGATTAATCTGTCACTTATTCCTGTCGAAGGTCTGCTCCTCCATCCAGCTTTTTTTTTTAAGTTGGAGTTTTTAATTCAGAGATTTGTATAAGAAATAGAATTTCTGTTCACTTGAAGAGATGGTCTTCAAGTTGATAAATTTACCAGAGAAAAACGCTTACCTTGACAGACCTCCCATTACTGAGGTGAATTAATGGTCCAGGCTTTGCAAGTTGCTTTTTCTGTGACATAAAACATTTTAGTCACAATTAAAACATGGTGACTTTGCTCTTGTTGAAACCCAGACCCACCAAATGAGATGTGTTTCCGTCGGGACTGAGGTAAAACTGCTGAGAAGATCTAGCAGTTGCAGATCCTTGGACAGAGGCTGTGTATGTGTCAGCAACACCTACTTTTACAATAAATTGTTCCCACATATGATGTCAATTCTGAACACCAGGTTAATGATAATTAAATTATAGGTCTGCTTTGTTCTTTTTTTTTTCTTCATTAACAACACATCCAGCAAAAAGGACATGGTCTGGCAGTAAAAAACGCATCATGTGTCCCTACCACCAGACATGGGTCACATGACTACCACAATAGTTGATGCCACATCTGCCTTCAAACTAAAACTAAGATACAATTTTGTCAAAGCCGAGTTTGAAAGGGCCTCTAAGCCAGTTTGTGTACAACAAAACACAAGTAAACAAGTGTGTGATTGTCACCTGATCCATGTATTGCCTGTAGTCCATGCGCAACTCCTCCCGAAGCCTCTGTTTCTTTCTCTCGTACTCGACACCAAGGGGGAGGCCCATGATGGAGCTCTCTACTGACAAATCACACCCAACAGTTTTATTCAAAAACAACGTCAAAGCTCAAGGTTGTTTAAACCTGTTTAAACCAGGTTGTTTAAACCTGAAGACGGTTTAAACAACATCTACTCTGACAAACGTTGTTCAAATGACGTTGCTCAAATATTTCCAGGAGGATTTGGCATTCCACACAACCAGCCTCATAACATCAGACCATGTGTAACCATGAAAGCTCAGAATCTCATCATCCATCACCTGGATCAGCTGCCAAAAGCGCTAATGCTGTAGTTATTTTACACAAGCAAAGAATTTACTGCACAAATGTCTCACACTGCATGTGACAAATGGTGTTCACCCCAACGACTAAATTGATTTGTCTTGGGAACAGAAGCACACATCAACACTGATTTTCACAAATATCTGGTAAAAATCTGACAAAAACGGGTTTTGTGGTGAGTAAAATGACTTTAAATCTTTCAGGCATTGCTTTGTTTAGCCCATGAAAAATGGGACAAAAACTTGAATGGACTTTTTCTGTTGAATGTAGCACTTAATCATGAAGGAAATGTTCAGGTATTTCACCTTTGTCATGAGCTGTTGACTTGGGAGGGATGTTCTCTTTTGGCCTGGACTTGTAGTCTCTGTTGCCGTGCACCTGTTTGTCAAATAGACAGTGATTAAAAGCTATATTTAATTGACACAATTATCATTTTACATTTCCAAGCACTAAATGACTATTAAACTACATGTGGTAGTAGTTACATGCTGTCTGTCATATCGCCACCTTGTTTTATCATTTTTTCCATTGTGAAATACACTTCATTGGGTTAACCTTCATCTTAATAATTCAACATGTCAACAAGTGGTCAAGCAGATTATCCAGAATCCTGACTTCATACAACTCACAATCTTACTTCACCCACGCCACACACCTTCATTTCCATGTAAGGAGGGTCTTGTTCTAATCTGGCTTTATCTTCGGCCACCCTCGCCTTCCTCTCCCTGAGGAAGTTTTCCAGCTCGTCATCCATCTCCAAACTGACCTGATTGTTCATGTTCACCACTGCAGCAGACAGCATTTTTAATAGAGCATGAAATAATGAAAGACTGCTAAAAGAATACAAGACCTAGTACATACTTAATGGACAATTACTAAAGGTGTTCAGCTGTATCCCATAGACACACAAATGTATAGTCTTAAAACAGCCATTCCTAGTGATTGTTACACTGGTTACAGTTGCCAACAAAAAAAAGTCAAACTCTCATATTTTGTTGGACCACCTTTGATTACAGCATACATTCCCTTTGACATTATTTTGATAAGCTACTGCAATATCACAAGAATTATTTCCAACCAGTGATGTATTATTTTTTCATCAAGATCTTGCATTGATGGTGGGGGAATCTGACCGCTGGGCAAAGTCTTTTCCAGCACATCCCAAAGATTCTCAATGGGGTTCAGGTCTGGACTCTGTGGTGGCAAATCCATGTATTGAAATGATGTCTCATGCTCCCCAAACCACTCTTCCACAATTTCACCCAATGAATCCTGGCATTGTCATCTTTTAATATGCCCATGCCATCGGGGAAGAAAAAAATCCATTGATGGAATAACCTTTCAGTATATTCAGGTAGTCAGCTGACCTCCTTTGAACACACACTGTTGCTGCACCTAGATTTTGTTTACCGAGACGTTGATTATCAATTTATGGACAAAAAGTTGTTGATTGTCTGTTGATGTCTTTATTTGACATAAGACCACGGCAGTGATTTATTATTAGATTACAGCCGTCCTGGCGTCATTAACAATTACTGAGCAAATGAAGGCCAGTCCTTGAAAATAGTGTCTCAGATGAAACCGGTCTGTGGAGTAAAAAAGGTCAGGCACTGCTACTGTAGACCGTATCTCCTCTTCTGTAGAAGAGTTATAGGAACATAAACCAATGCGGTACACTGTGGAAAATGTGATGAAGCAAATGTTGAAAGATATGGAAGAAAAAGACCAGTGCATTGTTGTCTTGGAACAGGGACAACAAAGACTGGATGATTTGGAGCAAAGCATTCGCATGAATGATGTGATCATCACTGGCATCAAAACCAAGCCGTGTACTTATGCATATGCTGCGGCCAGGGGAAGCGGAGAGGATACTGAAAACATCACTGACAGTGAGACTGTGGAGCGAAAGGTGATTTCTCAATTCAGAGATCTGGAGATAACTATTGATCTGGACCTGATTGAGACATATCTATTGCCAACTGGGGTAGATAAAATTCTATAGCCGTGAGCATAAGATTGCTCTTCTGAAACAAGGCTTCAAACAGAGGAAAAAATGTCTTCATTAATGAGAATCTCATTAAAAAGAATGCTGATATTGTCCAAAAGGCTCGTCAACTGAAGAGGAATGGGCTGATCGACAGCACCTGGACGAATAACTGCAGGATCAAAACAAAGGGTCTTTCTCTGGAGCAAATAAAAACAATGATGATCAGGAGTGCCAAGGAACGGCGAAATATGATCAATAAGGTATAGCAAAAAATATCAATCTAACTACAGCACAGCAGAAAATTGACATCTCTGTCCGGTCTAAAGAAATGAAGGATCTTAACGAGAGAAATGTTGAGGATGGTGTAGATTGGAGTTGATAAATTTGTAGATAATGCCTTGACTGACCTAAATGGAATTATTGATCCAGAAAACTTGTACAATAACAAAATGGACAAGAGTTACCGGTACAAACAACCAAAGATCGGTACAAGAGAATCTCTTCAATAGTAGGAGCCTCTACACCAATTTTGGACACATAGAACAGTTGAAAAAACATTCAATATCATTAATGTCTGAGACATGGATCAATGAAAACAAGGACATCGATTTCTGCTTCAACAAAAAATGAGTGTGTGACTTTTTTTAGCCAAGCAGTATACGGTATAAGGCAACATAAACGTTCACTCTACCAATCTATAATCAATGCAGGTGTTTAAGCAGCATATTGGCTGTCCAGCGTCTTTAAACAATAGCTTTGGTGACCTTAAACAGTGAAAAACCCGTTACAGCCACATGTCAGTGATGCAGGTTGGTATCAGATCATAACAACGATCCTGTCTCTTTAATGATTAGTTGTCAGGCAACACGTTAGCGTCCCACTGCAAACAAACAGCTACACCAGCTTAGCATTTAGCTGATCACGACACCAATGCAAACAGTAGGAATATGTCAGATAAGTAGCGTAGCAGGTTATATAGGCTAATAATATTGTAGCTTGTCCAGTCCTAGGCTTACATTAGCTAGCTTGTTAGCCTTACAAGGAATGACTCAAAGTAAAACCAATTACAATGACAAAGAAACAGGGACAACTACGTGTAGTTAATGAGCAGCTCATTAGTTACTGAAGATAAATGTCAATGTTGTACTCACTCACATAAAAACCTACCATTGACCGCTGCCGCTGTTTGGTTGCAATTTGTGGCGGCAGCGCCGTGCCGACAACACTCATAAGGGTTCGTTGTATTTCTCTACTTCCGGTTCCAGGTTTCAGAATAAAGTGACGTTCGAGTGAATGACCTGCAGCAAAAAAGTCGTAATTCTTTATTGTCCCACAGTGGAGAAATTTGTGAAAACGAATTATATGAAAATAATTACATTTGTCAGTCACTTGTATTTCCAAAATGATCCCACGATTGAAATATAACAGCAATGTGTGTAACAGAAGTATATTTGTTTTAAGGCCAATGGAAATTTTTATGGTTCTGTTCGATACAGCCATCTCTCTCCCACGACGTTGTATGCTCTTACTTTGAAGGCAGAGTATCACACTTCTTGTGTTTGGACTGACTCTCTCTAACTTGTCGGTTCTGTCAGTCAGTAAAACCGGTGACGCCTTCGAAACCTCCAGAACCAACCCACCGTGTGGAACGTGTTGCATTCAAGTACTCATGCAACTGTAAAACATTTCACATAAGTTCCGTGAAAAAAACATGTCTCCACACTTGTTTTTAAAAAATTAGGTTCATGAACCTCTTTTACTCTAAGAAGTTGTAGTGTCTGTTTCTAAATTATTTGAATTTGAAAAACTACATTCATCTCACTGAAGTGTAATCTATCAGATTTGGGGCGTGAGCCACACTCCAGGCACAACACCACTGCACCGCAGATTTATAAATAATATCACATTATAAATATTATAGTCGGTAGTAGGACTATTTCAAGAAATTCAACAGCCAAAATGGTTTGTTTGCAATTTATTGCTTATATAAATCCTCTCTAAACAATTTTTGGTAAAAATAAAATCTATCAATAATAATCATAAATAAAATCATCACAATTACTTTTACATGACATTATATTGCACAATTATAAGCCTTAACAAGGATCACAGAATACAAGTGTTTTGCTCAGGTCGCTTGTAGGAGGAATGTTCAGAGTTCCATAGGCATCGACACTCGTGCTCTCTGCCGTGTTACATCGAGGTCTTTATATAACATCCACAAACAATCAAGTTGTTGACTTTGACCCATTATTATGACCTCACCTTGTCACATTTTATGTGTTGCACAGGAACACAAATTTCTTCTTAATTTGTTGTGGTACAGACCTGATGTCTCAGTGGTACTTCAAAAAAAAAAAAAAAAATACTGCAGCCGTTGGTCACATGTGATCAAAACTACTGTATGTTCTTGTGTGAATGTCAACCTTTAGGAACAGATGTGATCTATCTAGTTATTCAGCTTTCAGAGGAATGGAAGAGGAACAAGTTGACAATTTATTCCACTTTTAGAGCTGTACCACACCGAAGTCAAACAACATCCAGTTCAGTCAGCCCAACTTTTCATAATTTCACAGCAAAGTCCTACCAACGGACTAGGCGTGTATCTCCAACCAACACAACTGCTTCCTCTTGAAGTTCAACCCAACAGCCATCCATCCATCCTCCAGCCCGGCAGCTTAGGACAGGTGAGCTGCAGGTAACCCAACGAGATCCAGACTCAGTAAGAAGACTGAGACGTGTGCTCAGAAGTTGTCCACCTCTGCTCTGAGTTCAGGACACACTTCCTTCAGTAACATTTCAATCAATACCTGACAAAGACAACAAAACAAACTCATTACAACAGGAATTCCATAAAATCTGTTAGGTACTGTAAAACAAAGCAAATATAGTTCTTACATAGAGAAGATGTTTGTTAGCATTAGCCTCCTGCAGTGCATTGAAGATCTTAATGATTCCATATCGGGCATTCTGCTGTCCAACTAGATTTGCTAGAGCATCTGATAGAAAGGATCACATTCTAATGCAGACAATCCACATTTTAAGATCTGCAGCAAGCATCTGTGTTTTGACACGCTACCTGGGATATTGTCCAGTAGTTTCTGTTGAGCCCGTTCCTTAGTTTCACTGCGTTCACTGTCTGTTCGGACCTTGACATGCGGTGCCAATTTCCCATCAGGCCAGAAGGTGTCCCTGAACACGCTGATGTAACACACCAACATCTGCTCACAAAAGATCCAGTTTACTGTGTCCCGGATTTGTCTGGAAGAAAGCAGAGAGGATGTCAGCCCCCCATTTGATGTTGAATCGTACCTGTGATCATACACATTCCAAATAAGTTTTGGTAATGTTGACGTGCCCGTAGTTTTATTTATTTACAATGCTGGTAGTTTTAATCTTGTCTACTTGACAAGTGTAAAAATAATAAGGTCATTTTTATCTGAGCAAATCTGTAAGATCAAACTACAGGGACATCAACAGCTGCAGCAGTCACTTCTTTACTAGGTATCACATCATTGCTGACACACAGCAATTAAATTAAAAATGTCGTTATTCAAGTTCCAGTCAAATTAGCCAAACAAATGAATTGTTAGTTCTTTGTCAATAAAATGTGTACAGTAATCCCTCGCTCATTGTGCTTAAAGATGCACGGCTTCACTACATCGCAGATTTGTAGTAGTCACGTGATAACGTATGCGCATGCTATTGGCTGACAGCATCCGTGTGCACGCCGTGTTCCGAGACTCACGAAACGCAGCATACATCCATGTATTAAAAGAATCACTTTTCTTTAATACAAAAGTGTTTTAAACAGTCTATCAGAGTGTGGGAAAAGGTAATACAGATGTAAAGTGGTTTAATATCAGTATGGGGAGGGTTCATAAAAGTTTAAATTATAAAATAGTTTAAATAATAAAATAGTTTGTCGCTATATCACGGAATTTGATTTTTCGCGGGTGGTCCAGGAACGCATTAACCACAAGTAACGAGAGATTTCTTTATTTATGAAGATGTGATCAACTACAAAGGCAACTTTTATCAAAATGACAATTTGCAAGAACTTACTTGTTGATAGTTCGTCCAAATGTCACCTGGACTAGTGCAATAAGAGTCTTCCTCACCCACTTAAACACTGAGACACACAGACAAGACAGAAGAGGAAACTGATAAAGTAAATACAGGCGGACGTCACAAGGATTCATGATTTGGTCTCACAAAGACAAAATTAAACAGAAACAACTAAGGTGTTTCTTCATAGACTCCAAATAATCCTAAACTTGAACTTATATCCACAGACAGGTGACGTGAAGAACGCTGGCATCTCTTCATCGTAACACCTGCTAGTGGGTGGGGTATGTCACATTTGATCCATGACGTTGTCTATAATAAAGACAACAATGTGGTCCTCACTTCCTCTGAGTTCAAAGATCTCTCCTATGAGCATGAAGCACGGTTCTGCCAGAGCATCTTTCCTCCCATCAGTCTCATCGCCGTAGTCGGACAAATCGCTGTCATCATCAGCATCCTCCTAAATGTAGAAAAAACACAGCACACACACAACTCAAACAAGGATTCAAACTGGACAAAGGATGAGACCTGCCCAACGTTTCTGAAGGAATGTATACCTCTGTATGGGAAAAGAAATCTCCAGGTAGCCTCTCCAGGAAGGATGCCAAAGAGAAAGACGACTTCTTCTGGATTGACATCACCTTCAAACAGCCAGGATGACATCTTTAAAGCATTTTAACGCTCAAAACTGAACAAATACAAGCATCAGGGAGATCTGAGACTTAAATCAGCTCTGATACTATTGACAGCAGCTCATAGAGGAAGACATTTTACTATAGATTGTGTTATTTACTATACTTCATCCCTGCTCATAGCATTTATAATAGAAAGCACTAAAAATAGAAATGCAAGACAAAAAATTAGTTACCTTGAGGTGCTCTGGGGATGGGCTGAGGAACGCATAGAGAGCCTCTGACTGGCACAAACGCTCATCTGTCAGCAGACGCTACACACACACACACACACGTTATGAACTGGTATGTTGACACAGAAGGAGGCTGTGTAAGATTGTGTTGAGTGTTGGGAGTACAACTTATCATTTTTGTCCAATCTATTTCAACCATTTTCTTGATGCTTCAGTCATGTCAAAAATAATTCAGTTCTGGAGTTTCACCACTTAACAATATTCTGATGAACTATTTCCATCACTTATTCAGCCCTTAATATCAGCTGCTAGTGTCCTTACATTTGTGTTGCTTTGTATTCAGGCAAAATCAAGGTTTTCTTGCAGGTATACCTGGAGGTATTTTTCAGTCCATTACAGCAGATAATCGAAAGGCAGCGATGCTAGGAAAATGTTATTATAACTTTAGAACGTGCACTGTTTGATGTTTACCTGAAGAAAGGCATTGAGCTGGGTTTTGCTCTTGTCTAAGAACTTCTGGTCAATGGATTTGAAGGGAAGTTTGCTGAGTGATGGTAACTGGACTTTCTTCAGCAATGGGAAACACTGAGAAAGATGCAGAAACAGCTGATTTAGTAATGGCAGATACCCACACACTCAACTATTTCCCCCGCTTCCTTCAATATACTATAAATTCCAGACTATAAGATGCTACCATTTTTACACCCTTTGAACCTTGTGGCTCAAACAGCCATCTATGGTTTATTAGAGGCTAACAGCCTCCAGGGAACGCTCTAGCAGGAAGTACAAGAGCGACAGACCGGTGGAAGAGATAATGCTCTGAGAAAGATGCTTCCGTAGTTTGATTGTATTTTGAACAGACATTTTGCAAATCATACACGCTTTATAAAACATTTATGTCGGAATTTTTGGGGGCTAGGAACGGATTAGGGCATTTCCATGGAAAACTCTACTTACGAAATTTTCTACTCAAGTAATTTCTTCCGGAACCAATTAATTTCGTAAGTAGAGGTACCACTGTAAATTGATTTGGCTGTCGAAGTAAGCTTGGCATCACTGAATTATGTTGTTTTACTACCATGTTTCAGGCATTGTTCAGAACAAAAGTGGTAATTAAAAATTTTAAAGATCTCTGTGTAAATATCTCACGTTACAGTTGTCGTGGCTCAATAGGTACTCTGAATAGTCCAGAATTTACAGTATATAATTCAGTAATACTAAGTTGAATACTTAGTGAAGTCATCAATTCACATAGCAACTCTCACTGCCTTCACTCTCCATCTGTTCAGTGAAATCAGGGATTGACAGCGGTGGAATGCAAACGATGGGACACTGTTGACCTCGACTGAGGAGGTTTTCGGTCGGTGGAAGGAACACTTTGAGGAACTCCTGAATCAAACTACCCCAACTGACCCGTCCTCTGTTGCAGAGGCAGAGCTGGAGGATGATGAGGGATTCGAGTCAATCTCTCGGGGCGAAGTCACCGAGGTAGTTAAACAACTTCACGTTGGCAAAGCCCCAGGTGTTGATGAGATTCGCCCGGAAATGCTGAAGGCTCTCGGTGTTGAGGGGCTGTCATGGATGACACGCCTCTTTAACATTGCATGGAAGTCTGGTACAGTGCCAAAAGAGTGGCAGACTGGGGTGGTGGTTCCTCTTTTAAAAAAAGGGGACCAGAGGGTGTGTGCCAACTACAGGGGCATCACACTCCTCAGCCACCCTGGGAAAGTGTACTCCAAAGTGCTGAAAAGGAGGGTCTGGTCAATTGTCGAACCTCAGATTGAGGAGGAACAATGTGGGTTCCGTCCTGGTCGTGGAACAACGGACCAGCTTTTTACTCTCGCAGGGATCCCAGAGGGGGCTTGGGAGTATGCCCATCCAGTCTACATGTGTTTTGTAGACCCGGAAACGGGGGAGTTACTGCGGGAGTATGGGGTGAAGGGGCCTCTCCTCAGGGCCATCCAATGCCTGTACGCACAAAGTGAGAGCTGCGTTCGGATTCTCGGCAGTAAGTTGGACTTGTTCCGAGTGGCTGTTGGCCTTCGCCAGGGCTGCGCTTTATCACCAATTCTGTTTGTGATTTTCATGGACAGGCTATCGAGGCGTAGTCATGGTGAGGAGGGGTTACAGTTTGGTGGCCTGAGGATTGCATCGCTGCTTTTTGCAGATGATGTGGTCCTGTTTGAGTCATCGGCCTGTGACCTGCAGCGCTCACTGGTCAGGTTTGCAGCCGAGTGTGAAGCGGCAGGGATGAGGATCAGCACCTCCAAATCTGAGGCCATGGTCCTCAGCAGGAAACCGATGGACTGCCTTCTCCAAGTGGGGGATGAGGTCCTTCCACAAGTGAAGGAGTTTAAGTATCTTGGGGTCCTGTTCACGAGTGAGGGAACAATTAAACGTGAGATTGGAAAGAGAATTGGGGCAGCAGGAGCGGTATTGTAGTCCTTTTTATCGCACTGTTGTCACAAATAGGGATCTAAGCCGAGAGGCAAAGCTCTCCATCTACCATTCAATCTTCATTCCTACCCTCACCTATGGTCATGAGCGATGTGTTATGACCGAAGGAACGAGATGGCGGATACAAGCGGCTCAAATGGGTTTTCTCAGGCGGATAGCTGGTGTCTCCCTTAGAGATAGGGTGAGAAACACTGCTGTTCACGAGGGGCTCAGAGTAGAGCCGCTGCTCCTTCGCATGGAAAGGAGTCAGTTGAGGTGGTTTGGGCATCTGGTGCGGATGCCTCTGGGACGCCTCCCTAGGGAGGTGTTTCTGGCACGTCCAGCTGGGAGGAGACCTCGGGGCAGGTGGAGGCGGAGGGATTACATCTCAACACTGGCCTGGGAACGCCTTGGGATCCCCCAGTCAGAGCTGGTTGATGTGGCCGGGGAAAGGGAAGTTTCCCTGTTGAAGCTGCTGCCCCCGTGACCCAATTCCGGATAAGCGGTGAAAGATGGATGGATGGAATGCAAACGCTCTGAAGACAGTCTGAACACAACACATTTCTCCTCTGGTGGTGACAAAGCATTGAGCTCAGAGACATGTGATCACTGATATCCAGAGAAAACTTCCCTACAACTCTCCATGTGTTACCTCGGTGAGTTTGCGATGCAGCATCTGGAATTCAGTGAGTTTCCTCTGGACGCTCCAGCGACTGTTAGCCGTTTCCTTTCCGTCAACTAGACTAACACACACGCTGTAGCAAGCCGTTGTCTCACCTCCTTCCTCTGTAGCCTGGAACACACACACAGTTACACACATTAATCCCTATATAATTTATATAGAGTGACAACACACAAATGTGAAGTTCTGACCACATCAGGTGAGTGGAGTGATGTTAAACACATATGTATCTATTTAACTTCCTGTTTTTAACTGACTGAGGACTTTCCTGCCATTTATTCATATCCAGTAATCTCTCTCTTGTTTGGGCTTCAAGGTTTCACTATATCACAGATTTTTAGTAGGTAGTCACGTGATACCGTACACGCATGATTTGGGCTGACAGCATCGGTGTGTGCGTGATGCGTTCTGTGGCTCAACGAACGCAGTGCACTTCCGTGAAACACAAAAGTGTTTTAAACAGTCTATAAGATTGTGGGAAAATGTAATACTAATAATAAGGTGGTTTAAATCAGTATGGGAGGGTTAATAAGCGTTTAAATTACCGTAAAAAATAAGTAGTGTGTTGATACATTGCGGAATTTCATTTTTCACAGGTGGTCCTGGAATAGATTAACCATGAGTAATGAGGGATAACTGCATATAGAAAAAAGCCTGACCTCTGCAGTCGTTATAGAAGCTCTCCAGTGCCCAAGATTTTCACACCACCAATCAGTCCTGATGATGTGCTGTTGGAGTTCACTGTGTTCCTTCTCCATGGCTCCAATCTCTTCCTTTAGCTTACTTACAATCTAAACACACACACACACACACACACACACACACACACACACACACACACACACACACACACACACAAAGTTCAAATCATAGTTAACTGAAGAAACAGTACCCATATCAGTAAATGTTTGAGGTGGTTTTCAGTTTAGAAATTAAAATTGTTCCAACTCTTACCAAAAAGATTTAGACTTGCTATTGTCTTCTATTCTTCTGTATTAAAGATTAAAGATTCAAAAACAAAATATATCTTTTATATACAGTATCTGAACTGTGAACTTAAGTCAGAAGGACGTGATTGCGGGTCCTCGGTACTGTGATCTTGTGTGTTTTCTGTAATCTTTATGTTGGTTTTGTCACATCTGCTTATGTTTTGTTACCTTTTTATCTGGTTTGGGTGCGTTCTGGATGGAGCCGAGTGCCTGTCGCTTGTACTCCAGTTTGTCGTAGAGTTGGCAAAGCTTCGTGGCAGCGTAGCTTGCCTGCTCATTGATTCCTTTACTACCTTCATCGCACACCTCCTCTGCTGCATCTAAACCCTGACACTACGGAATAAATACATGTATGTTAACATTAAGGTCAGTCTGATGAATCTTTTTTTATATGAGAATTGTGCACATCTGACCCCTTCTTCTTTTTCTTCGGTGCTACACTGTGATTGGTTATTATGATCATCTTGTTTGATCAGGTTATCGTAGAGGTCAGAAACCAGGAAGGAGGGGTAGTAGCGCTCTCTCATTGTTTCCGCCACCTACAAGATGTTTGAGAACAAGACGAATGCTTTACTATCTGTCAATGTAGAACACTTTTACTCAGGACGTTCAGAACACGGGAATGTTTAATACTTGCACCTATGTACAGCTACACAGTAAGAAACAGCAGCAGGTACCTGCTCCTGTAGTCTCACAAAGACTTGTGTTCCTCTGTTCCCCACCAGACTCTGCTGGATCTCCTTCAGGAGAAACTTCTCTACTGGAATCTCTCTGCACTCCACAAAGAACTTTTGGTAGATTTCCCCTACAATTTGGGGCACTTCATTCTGTCCCACAAAATCAAACAAATATCCATTTAGTCATGTTCTACTTGTGCTTTCCTATACAGCCAACTACATAGTATTAGCAGCGATGGGATAATCCCTATGGAATGTGTGTGTATGCGTCACCTTGTTGGCAGTTTTCAATGTTTCCACCAATTCCCAGAAGCTTATCAGAGATCTCTTATCAACTCTCTCCATGTAAATGCTGAAATGCTCCCTGTAGCCTGGATTACACAGGATGTCATCAAACTGGAGGATCTGGACCAGAGGGAGCAAAGAGACGGGCAGATCATCAGCCACGTAGAGCATGACTTCATATAGGCATGAATGAATGATTTGGAACTTCTGATATCAAAGAACTTCACATCTGATTGGGAATATTATGACTGTCCCTCATCTGGACACTTATCACAAGGCTCGAAAGCCTCTTGTCACTCAGAGATCATCTAACCTTCTGACTTTGAGGCTCCTCGTTATCATCAGTCCCTCCTTCTTCATTGGTCTCATAGTTGGGGCCCCCGAGCAGGCGGATCCGTTTCTCACATTGTTTCTTGGCAACAGTCAGCTGATTGATATATCGTTTCATATCTCGAGCCCTGAGCAGGTCTGCCTTCATCGCTGCTGACTCTTTGCCTTTCCGCTCTAGCAGAGATGGTTGAAAAGAAAAACCGTTAGTCCATCCGTTAGTCCACCAAATATCTTCACAACCATTGCAGATAGAAAGATGAAACAAAAAGCACATTACTCCTCCGGCAAAGGGGATGAAAATGAGATGATCACCTTGACCTTGAGGTAACTAGGTCAAGGACAAAGTTTGACTTTTGTAAACACAGGAACGGGATAAAATAGAAAAACGACGGAGAAGGCCAGTGTAAAACCGTAGATCAAAGCTACTGCTTTGATCTATGAAAGTAGGTCAGACTACTAGTTTTGATCTTTGACCTATGCAAGTAGGTCAGGGTAAAATTTTGAATTCAGAGGTGTCGTGGGATGTTGCTGACTGCATTGGTTCTTGTGAAATAAGTGATGATATTTACAATTTAAGGTGTCCAAAATGTACTGATATAGTGATATGGCTGGATATCAGACAGACACTTAGGGAAGAATGGGAATAATCATGGCAGCTTTTTCTGAACGTGCACTCAATGTTTTTGTAACTAGTTTGGGTACAATCAGTCTATTATGATACAGGTCAAGGTCAGGTCACTATAGAAATAACCTACATAACAAACAAAATATGGACAAAATTTTATAAAGGTGACCTTCAGCAGCTAATCCATGTATGTCTTTGTCATTCCATTGGGTTTTGCTTTGCATACTTTGATTTGAAGGTTTCCTAAGTACCTGATGGACAGTGACCAACTGCTAATATAGCTCAAAGGTCAACTCAGATCCGACCCCATCACAATGCTTTAATAGTTTTAGTTTTGTGTAATCAGGTTTCAACCTGGTCTCGGTACCTTTATGCTTTTTGAGCTGAGGCAGGCTGCTGATGGTGGTAGCATGAATGATCTCCACCACGATCTGATACCTATAGAGGGAGACGTTCTAATCGTCAGTTCATCAGTTGTTGGAACCCATCCATACAATCAGAAATGCCTTAGCATAGACTAACAGAAACCTTGTGAGGTAAACAGACAGCGTGATGTGACCGAATGCGGAATTATTCTAAAGCAAAACATAATAGAGAAGGAAAATGAATCTGAGTTCAGAGTTGATCAACAACATCAGCAGCAAATCTGTGCAGAGACATGATTTCTCCAAATAACAATGGAGCATAGTTACCAGTCATTTAGAGCTGTCTGTACCCATAGTTACCCCGAAGCAGCAACAGCCTGGTCGACATATTTGGGCATTTATATAACACGGTTCATTAAGGGAAGTCTCATTTAAACGCCGCCGTACATTGGTTTAGGTCTGTGTATGCCGTGAGAAACATGCCTGAGTTGTTTGAGGAAGTTGACATCAGTTGAAGTTGATATTAGTTTGATAAAGTCTTCATAGGAGGCAGCATAGGTGTAGGCTTTCTTCTGCTGCTCAGCCTGTTGCTCCCTCTGTTCCAGCTGAGACAACAGCATCCTGTTTATGGAGTCTGGGTCGCTCAGCACTTCTACCAAAGGCTTCAGCACTGCAAGTCAACACAAAAACAAAGCTGTGAGTAGGTTTTTTGAGTGCAATTTTTTTAATCCTTTTGGGTTTTTTTTTACAGTGCATTGTATTCTACATCCTGTGTTTAAACAAGACAGAAAAGTGTGAAAATATTAATGTCTGTCTGGAAAAAGTGTATCAAGTGTGTAGTGAGGGGTTTTACAACCTTAAACAAATCTGTATCAATCATAAAAAATAAAGCTACTTTGCAGATTTCTCCTATTACAGGTTATTTTTTAGAACATAACTCCCACGAGTAACAAGGAACCTTTGTGTGTGTGTGCGTGTGTGTGTGTGTGTCCAGAGGTTCTGCTACAGTAACCCAATGTGGGAGGGAAGAATCACTATGGGTTATACCAACCCCTCCTCACAGCTCTATCAGACCACTTGGACAATGTTCTAAAACCCCTAAAAGCTTTATACATAACCCTTCTCTGTTAAGGTAGCAGAAACGGCTGGTTTGCGTTCAGGTGACCCTGGGGTCAGGTTAACAGGGCTGCGTGGAGCTCAGAATGGAGGCTGAATGCAGTGCTCAAAGTAACAGACTGCTACTGTTCCAGAATGTACGGAGATGCCCCAGAGAAACCCTTTTAATTCATATATTATCACGTGATTACAGAGAAAGAACAGACCTAATAACACTAATAATGATGGCTGCATTCCATTAAAATTTAACAGTTCAGAGGCCTTGCAACAGAGCCAGTGTTGCAAATGCTGGCTCATATCAAGAGAGCTATTTTCAGAGTTGATGGGTTCATCTGTGGCCCTAATACTCTGACACATCACACACTCTGCTGTGAAGCTGTTAGTATGTGTTTGGATAGGTGTTCTCTTGATAGCCGTCACGTTGGCCTGGGAGATGGCTTTGAACCAAAAATAGTGAAATTTGAAATTCTGCAGGATTCGGCTTTTGAATTTGAGTCAATCCAAATCTATCTTACTGATGAGTGGACATCTACGTCTTCAGTAGAAGATTGTGAAAACAACTGACAAATTCTGTACAGTCTATGTCAAGCAAAACAAACACCGCTTGAGTGGACGGTGTCCGTAAGTCCTGACGGTGGGCATCTGAACAGAGGTTGTCTGACCTGAGAAACGATGAACCCTCAGCATACCTTTAGTCGTAATGACTTCTGTGAGGCAGCAGCGCAGTGTATGTGACTTGGCATCCTTTTGTGGCAGTAGACATAGTAGCAGGATTCTGGCTACGCAGCGGAGGAAGGCCAGTTCTGAGTCTGGACTGACTAAACAGGGATGGAGAGGGAACGGCCGAGCACACTCCTCCGGTCTGGACGCACATGAAAGAAATGAGGATAAGAACTGTGATGAACCAGAAACAGACTCGAGTCAGTCGAGCAAAGCAAGATGTCACCTCAAATGATTTGAGAACACAACTACAGCAAGTGCAGTAGTTGGTATTCAATCTTCAACTGCATCTCATCTAAAGGATTTTGTTGACAATTATTAACCAAACAACACACTGATGCTGCACTGGACACGGGGGAAGAAAGACTTTTCTGTCAGTCATATGGTCAAATCAGAAGTCTCCCTGGTTTGTCAGTTTAATGAAAGCAGGTGATGTGTGAATCATCGCTCTGTCTGTTAGTGCATTGGGCAGATCAGAGGAATGTCAGTGTGTCAGCGGAGAGAAAGTGATGGGTCTCCACAGGAAGGAAGGGAAATCAAAGAAACTGAAGCTGAAACATGTTTCCTACTAAACAATGAGTCACCATTTGATACAACAGAAGCTGAGAAAAGACAGGAAGCATCAGTTATTTAACGGCTTTCTCTTACCAGGGCTCGAAATTGCGACCATTTTGGTCGCATATGCGCCCAAATTTTTATCAGTGCGACTATTAAATATATTTGGGAGCACCGGTACGACTATGGGAAAAAAAATCTGGTGCGCCTTTTTTTCCTCTTCTCTCTCGCTCTTTCTCTCTCTCCATAGAGCGGGGGTCACCAAATGGCGGACCGCGGTCCGGATCCAGACCGCGTGATGGTTCTGTCCGGACCCGTGACCACTCCATGATAAATTTACCAGAGTAGATTTTCTTGGCTACAGACGGTCGCGGCTACAGACGGCGGGCGCTGCTCCTCCAGTTAATACGGTAATAGCGCCACTCAGCTCAGCCAATCAGATCGTTTGTTTACCCTGCGCTGTCAGCGTACCAGGAAGTGAGACAGCTTGCCACCGCTGTGAGTTTACCGCTCCAGGAGCACAGAAGAAGGGAGACAGCATAGCTCCAAACGAAGGGAGGTTAACGAGGAAAACCGCTGGTTAACAATGAGTGGACGAAATTTGTTTATTCCTCCGTCAGGAAGTTCAAAACCATTTTACCTCATATGGTCTGAATACGTAGCATGAATTAATAACATGAAGCGCCACTATGAAAAAAAGCACAGAGCTTTTGCGCAGAATTGTCCCCTGAAGTCCGAGCTGAGGGCAAAATGACCGAGAAAAATGCAAACGAATGTTCACTGGAGGCATGGTGGAGTTTGGGGCAACATAAAACATCTTTTACGGATGGGACAGTTTTGAATAAGTGCTTAAAAGCTGTTGTTGACATGTTGTTTGGGGAAAAACGGAAAGATGAGATGTGTGGAAAAACTCCCGTCAGCTTCAACAGC
The DNA here is from genome assembly GCA_013358685.1 of Antennarius maculatus. NCBI lineage: Eukaryota > Metazoa > Chordata > Actinopteri > Lophiiformes > Antennariidae > Antennarius > Antennarius maculatus. The sequence goes on from CM023614.1 coordinate 3,824,958, forward strand.
AACCAGAAAATCAGAAATATTAACATCTTGATGCAGCTATTCAGAGAGCACCTTGCATATCTGTGGACATTGATGAGTTGTAGTTTTTGTGTGTGTGTCAGGTTCCTTCACAAAGACAGGGAGCTCTTTGCCGAGTAACACCACTATGAAACACACACAAGAGGACATACATGCAGCAATAAAAGAGATGCTGACAAAGTCCAGTGGTCTCTTTCACCACACATGACACCACATGGCCACATGCCCCTTTCTCTCATGAAGAAAGTTCTGTTTGCATTTTTCCCCTGAAAGAGACAGTTTTTATTCATGCTTTCTGAACATGTTAATGTTTTTTTACTTGTAGGCCTTCAGTTCTTTAGGCTGGGATGTCTTTAATTTACCAGAAAAAGGATTATTCAGCTCTTTTTGAACTTTGAAGAACACACAAACCTCAGAATTAAAAAACAATCTAACATAAAGGCTTAAAATTTATTTGCCTGGGTCTACTGTATTTATGGTGATGTAAAAGAGCTAGCTGTGCACTCACATAAACATTTCCTGCGTTGAAAATTGATAATAACAATGTGGATATAGTGGCCGGCTATAAGACACAAACTGGACTTGGGTTCGGACCTTTTACTCAGAGGAAATTTTTCTAACCGGACCTCCGTGACTTTTAATTGAATACCCCTGGTGTGGAGGGTCCTCCTGAGGAGAACTTTGTTGCTGGGCCTTCAGTGAAAAGGTGGATGAGAGAGACTGAGAGCCAGGAGACCCAACTAATGTTACAAACATGTTTACAAAAGTGTTGACGGTTCTGTGAATAAAATACGTGCCATGTTACATATTGTCTGTATGCCTTGCTTTTGGGTAGGTGCTCCTAAAGTCTTTGCTGGTGCTACTAACTTCTAAATTTGGGAGCACAAGTGCTACCAAGAAAAAAAGTTAATTTCAAGGCCTGCTTACCGTATTATACTTCTCCTTATGGATGATAACCTAATCAGCTAATGTCATTACTGACCACAATGTGAGTGTGTGCATTAGTTTACCTTGCAGATGCCGCCTTAAGACCAGTGAAGTGTGTATGTAGGATTCGGATGCTGTCATAACACACCACATTGACCAGATCAATGTCAGCCAATCTAGACCTCAGCTGGGCGATCACCTGCCACCAGTCCTCTGACAGCATGGAGTATAACTGGCCTTCATCACGACTCAGAGGGATGTACCACGACAGAATGTAGTCTCTGTAGGTGTAGTCAAACACTGCAGACCGACAGAGACAGAAGGTCTTTAAAAATTAAAAAAAAGCACCCCGTGACATTTCACTGCTAGTTTCAAACATGATGGTCACTAATGCTGATCCTCTGTTCCCAAATGGCTGTTCAGGCTTCAAGCTTTATGTACAAGTTCACCCATCCTCCAAGGCCCCCTGAACTACCAACTGATTCCTCAAAAGTTCTAGTTCATGCATTTGAAAACAGGACACACACCAACATTTGAGAAACTAATGCAGGGCACATGCAAACTGGTCCCCACTATGAAGCTTCTGTTTACACAGAACAGAAACTCCACATCAGTGGTTTGTCACCTGGGGCATGGAGAAAACAAGACTCAGTTTAGTGATTACATGTTTATTTATGAAGAAGTTCATCCTTTCAAATCCTACTTGATTTTCAGACCCCCCCTTGCCATGTGCTAGTGGTACATTGCTTGATGAGAAGGGGTCCCACACAAGGATGATCTTTCAGTATGGAATGCCCCTTTGTCCTCACTAGTACCTGTTCATCTGTCTAGTAGTGGTAGTAAGCTAAGATAAGATAAACCTTAAATAGTCCCACAGTGGGGAAATTTTCACGACTGCGGTAGCGGGTGGGTGGGATCATAAATACAAACATAAATACATACATATATATATGTAACATATGAAATATACATACCAAATATACATATTAACATATAGTATACATAACTATCAACAATTTACTGCTACAACTACAAACTATAAACTACACCAGTCACCCGGATTTTGAGTGTGATATTCTGTGTAGCAGTAGTAGCAGTATTGTGAGGACGCAACGACAGTTTTAGAACATTTGATAAATTTTATCTGTGCTTCAATGACCTCCACCAGCGTTGGTAGGAAAATTCAAGAATTATCAGTGCTGCAGTACTGCATTCTGATTTCATTTGAGTTTTAAAGACTGTAGAACTTTCTCTTTAACCATATCTTAAGTAAAACTCCACAAAACATTAATATGAATCTTTTCTTAGGTTTGCAAACTAAGGGAAACATCACTGAACCTTTCAGCTGAGTGGACGTTGGATGAGAGTCACTCTTGGAAAGAGACCCAAAAAGGAAGGAGAGCAGCACTGAGCATCACACAAGGGTCAGAGTTTAAGGGCTAACTGCACACACGTTGTCCTTATGTACAAAACACATCAGCATCTTCAATAACACAAAAGAAAGGTTACTTATAGACAATGGTTAGCTGTTACAGATATACAGTACATAGGAGCTAATTTTGCCACCAAAATGTTGTCAAACAAACCCTGTCAGGTTTGATCTTTAAAGCCCTTCTGTGTAAAGCAGAAGGCTGAGGTGACAGTGATGATGGACTGTAAACACAGTGACTTGGTCAATGTGTGTCGTCTCATTCGTCTTTAGGTATTTTCTTTTGTGATTCTGAACAATTCATAAAACGAAGTAACGGTGAATGCTGTGAGTGAATGCTGGATCTGAATGAAAGTATTGAACAAAAATGTGATCCAGAAACAGGACCTGATGTCGTCAAAATCTCTCATCGCATCCAAACAAAAAACCCTTTCAAAGACACACATGAGAACTTCGGTAAACACACACTCTTGATGTAAATCCTGGAGCCATCTGTTGCCTGGCAGCAGGACATACAATTCCACTATGTGTGTGTGTGTGTGTGTGTGTGTGTGTGTGTGTGTGTGTGTGTGTGTGTGTGTGTGAGCGTGCACATGCGTGTGCGTGCATGTGTGTGTGTGTGTGTGTGTGTGTGTGTGTGTGTGTGTGAGCGTGCACATGCGTGTGCGTGCATGTGTGTGTGTGCGTGCCTGCCTCTGTGTGATTTCTATAGTAATTCACTGTGGGAGGGTGGGTCACTATGGGTCATAGACAGAGAAACGACATCCAATCAGTCAGCAGTTTTTTTCAAAAACAGAAGTTGTGTGTTTGCCCAATGGTGTAGAAACACTTTAGAAGCAAGTAATAACTGAAACCCTTCTGCTCCCACAGTCTGGAATGGAAGATCCACAATTTTAAAGTGAAGAAAACATAATTTTGTAATCTACAGGAGGATTAAGTACACTGTTATACTGGAGCCCTGGTTGACATCATGCCTAGTGTGGCACACATTACACTGTAGGACCTTTAGGCAAGTAAAAAGTTCATATTACATACTGATGATACAGAAGAGAAAAAATAATACACAATGTCATATTATTAAGGCTAAAATAAGGATGTGATTCTATGATTAAATTCATAAATTCTGATTTTCAGCCTGTTTATGCATCAATCTATGAAGAACAAGAACAGAAAGAACAAAAAGCCTTTGCAGTCTCAGTAAAACCACCTGGATAGAGCCCATCTGCATCGTTTTTCTATTGTTTGATGCTCCAGTGTGGAAAATATTTCACAGCATGATCAGCAGCGCTGACCAGAATAAATATTGAAAACATACAGTGAAGTACACCAGATCATGAAGCCTGTTTGGATACTGAATTGGTCACAGGTTTCAATAATTTGGATCAAAACTGAAAAACCCATCCCTCCACTTTGACAGCAACAAACATATGAGCAAAAAATACAAGGACAAACATTTCATAACATAAATATTTCTTAAAAAGCTTTATAAATATGTTGGTGTGTTCCACTTGTGTTATTTATATCTAATACTATGTTTAATAATGTTAAATTACACACTTAACCTACACTGTAGGAGACCTAAAAAAACCTTTTCCCTGTAATAGCACTTACACTTCCTGTCCTTTATTCATATTTTGTTTCCTATACCCAGTGTGATGAATGCCACGTAAAGCTGATGCTAAAGTCATTACATGGGCAACCCTCATAAAAGTCATTACATGGGCAACCCTTATAAAAGTAAAAATGACCCGTTACCTTCTTTCAGGGCTTTGTCCACATTGTGTGACACCACCACCCTCCTGTTCTGGCTAGAATCCTGAACTGGCACTGAAAAACGCATCTAGAAAACAACATGTCATTACTTTGTAAGCATTCAACAACAGCACAACATCAGGAAATAGGAACCCATAAATTGCAGCATAAATTTGTCATGATTCATAAGCTCAACAAATGATGGAGATGATCTTCCTCTGCTGTCAACATTAAAGTCATCAGTACCCAGCAATAATAAGCACTGGGCTGTGGTTGTTGTGTTTGTTCTTGTTGTTGGCACTAACCACTTACAGTATTGCTCCTGCTTTCCTCTGCTTTTTCATGCATCTCAACCTAAGATCCTTTAACAAGATTTTAGAATGAAAAAAATGATGGAACAAAATCAAAATGCAAATTTGAATTTGCTTTATTTGATAATGCCAAAAAGTCATCCTATTCAAAAATTACGCACCCTATTCTGAGACTTGATCCAAAAAAACAACAACCATAATGTATTAAACTGGACACACAGGCCTGATTACCAGCAGCCCTCTTCAGTGATATATAGACAACTGCTGGAAACCTGAAGTTGGTTAATAGATAGCATCACAATAATAGAAAAAAATGAGGTGTCGGTCTCACAGCACTATAGGTATGTACGCTGTCTATATGTTTAAGTGTGCCTGAATCCAGCATTCATGAGTCTCACCCATTGCAGATCAACACAATAGAGGAGGAAGGAGAGGAAGAGGAGGGAAGAAAGATCCCCATCTTTCTCCCCTTTCTTCCCAATGCGGGGTGGCAGTATTTCAGTCCACAATGACTTAAGGACCAATGGGCGGCCGGTCCAAGACTAGTGTGGCCCAAAAGTTTGGTGCTCAAAGTCTGCTCTTAGGGCGCCACGTGTCACTCCATCATCTCTCTCTATAATTTGTATGCTTACAGTGTGTGTGTGTATGTGTACTCTGGGCAGTATATGAGGGAAAAATATAAAGAGAGAAAAGCTATTTTCCTCACAGGAATAATAAAGTAAGCTTTTTTATTTCTTTCAAACATCTCAAACAAGCAGTTGAGTGGAACAAGAAAACATAAGGACAACTAGGATGGAACAATCACTTCATGATGATGGTATGAATGCTCGATTTGACAGATATTCCTTCAGTCGTGTTACTGAAAGTGCACTAATGTGTTAAAAGGAGGTGTCAGTGTCTTACCATGAGCTTGTTGAAGAACTCCAGCCGCACAGCTGACTGCCTCCTGTTTCTGTCAAAGCAACTAACTTTAAGAGGACTTTTCCTGACAAGCAAAACAAAGCTTCCAGCCAGGAAACAGAGGAGGGCAAAAGACACATAGATGAACAACTTCAAGAAGAAGGAGGTGAGAGTCAGGCCTCCCCAAGCAAGTTGGAAAACTACTGCTGCCACCACGCCCAGGCAGAACGCCGGGACGAAGCGGAAAGACGAGCCCAGGGAAGAGGCAGGGGTGGCGGACATGGGCCCCTCTTCTCCTCCGGTACTGCTGCTCGCTTCGGCCAATGGGGTAACTGTGGTTGAGGGGGTGGGCATACTGCGACCCCACCATCCATATATGTGCAACTACTAGTTAGGCTGAAAAATTGGTCCACTGGGTTATAAGCTAAGTCAGAGAGGTAGGTGAACCGCGGGGACTGGCGAATTCTCACGACTACAATGTCTCCAGGACGAGGCATACCCCCTCTGACATCTCATCGAGCCACACCGCTTCGACTTCCACGCTCTTAGCATCGATCTGTCAGGCGTTTTCAGGTGCACAGACCCCTTAGCTCAGTCATCAGCACACGGAACAACCCAGAGGGGCATCAGAAGACGTACGGGGAGAGACTGGAGGTGACGGATGGGGCAACATCCGCCGTCACCTTGGAGACAAACAGGTAACGTTAGCTTAATGACTGCTGCTAGCTAAATCTGGAATGAGGAAAATAAAAAAGGAAGCCGGGAAGGAAGCTAAGGGACGTTAATGTTACCCGCTGCTTAATTAAAGAGTTAAATACAACTAGGTGCCAGTAAATTGTGTTTCACAGCTGGATAGTTATCCGGCTACAACAACAACATCAAAGATTAGCGAAGCAGCTAGTTTGCTGAGGAACAGACACAGCCAGCTAGCGTTAGCTTACTTACCTAACGTTAAAAAGGTGAGCGCTACCGAGACTACAACCTCGCTTCTCTCTGTGTGCGCCTATGAGCAAGTGAACATCTGCGATGGAGAACTGAAAGTACCACAAACAAAACAAAAATATGTCAAGCTCCGTCAGATAGGCACAGACTGTTATTCTCCTCGAGTTCCAGCAGACTGACAATCTGGCAGGAGGTGTAAAGAGTGTCAGCCAATCAGCGCTCGTGTTAACAAGCAAGGGTGCGCTCGTTGTACCAACAAGCCAGTCCGAGTAGACCGGGGTTTGTCTCTAGACTGTTTTTCCGATAGCCGGAAACAATAGCAAGCAACCGTCCGACCGCGAGTACAAATCGAGCACACAACGACATAAAGGATCATGCATTTTTACTCACGATCGATTTTTCGGCTCAACAGACTTACATGTTTCGAACAGTATAACAAACGTCAGTTTTCATTGTAAAAATTATTCAAAAAGTGAAAAATAAATAAATAAATATCAATATTTATAAGCAATGATTCATCCATCCATTTCTCTGGCCACATCCACCAGCTCTGATTAGGGGATACCAAGACGTTCCCAGGCCAGTGTTGAGATATCATCCTTCCACCTGGTCCTGGGTCTGTTCAGCATTCTCCTCCCAGCTGTACATGCCAGGATCACCTCCCTAAGGAGGCACCCAGCCCCAGATGCCCAAACCACCTCAGCTGACTCCTTTCGACGCGAAGGAGCAGCGACTCTACTCTGAGCACTTCGTGAACAGCTGTGTTTCTCACCCTAGCCCAAAGGGAGACACCAGCTATCCGCTTGAGAAAGCCCGTTTCCGCCGCTTATATCTGCGATCTCGTTCTTTCGGTCATGACCCGTCGCTCATGACCATAGGTGAGGGTAGGAACGAAGATTGAACGGTAGATGGAGAGCTTTGCCTTGCGGCTTAGTTCCGTTTTTGTTACAACAGTGCTGTAAAGCGACTGCAATACCGCTCCTGCTGTCCCAAATCTCCGTCCAATCTCTTGTTCCATTGTTCCCTCACTCGTGAACAGGACCCCAAGATACTTAAACTCCTCCACTTGTGGAAGGACCTCATTCCCCACTTAGAGAAAGCAGTCCACCGGCTTCCTGCTGAGGACCATGGCCTCAGATTTGGAGGTGCTGATCCTCATCCCCGCCGCTTCACACTCGGCTGCAAACCGGACCTGAGAGCCTTGCGGGTCATAGGCCGATGATGCAAACAGGACCACAACATCTGCAAAAAGCAGCGATGCAATCCTCAGCTCACCATACTGTAAACCCTCCTCACCATGATGATGCCTTGATAACCTGTCCATTCAGAAGATCCCATGAAAAGGGGAAAAATGTGACCCTGCCCGGAGGAAGCCCGGGGCCCACTTCTGGAGCCAGACCTGGACGGAGGGCTCGTCAGCGAGCACCCAATGGCTGGGTCTGCCACGGGGCCTGGCCGGGCTCAGCCTGAAAAGGCAACGTGGATTTTTCCCACTCCTGTGGACCCACCACCCGCAGGCAGATCGATGGGGTCGGTGCGCTGCCACATGGGTGGCAGCGATGACAGGGGGTCATGACGGACCAGATCCGAGCGGCAGAAGTTGGCTTTGGGGACGTGGAAAGTCACCTCACTGGCTTGTGTTGGAGGTGGAGCATTACCAGTTGGATCTGGTGGGGCTTACCTCAACACATAGCTTCGGTTCTGGAGCCAAACTCCTGGATAGGGGTTGGACCTTATGGTCTCGTTTTTCACCTCCTGCCCCCCTTGATGGCTGTAAAATCTATAGATAGGCAGCATTTTTGTTTATGCCACAGGGTTTAAAGCATGGGTAAAAAGTAGCGGCTTATAGACCGGGAACTAAGGTACAAGCGTTTTGAACCTGGAAAATCTACTTCTTTTTTGCTCCCATAATGGCTGAAGGAGGAAAAAATGAAGATTTGTTTGTCAACATACTTGCCATTTGCCATTGTCAAGACGCACATTTGAAGAGAAGCTAGCACTTGTGAGATGAGGTTGTCCGATCCCTGAACTAGCTAACCTGTCCCAGGCTGGAAAAGGGTTAGTCTGCCGTTTCCAGACAACTAATTACAAGCAGTACACATGGCTGACAGGCTTTGAGGGATGCTGTAAATTGTTCTGCAAAATACAAAACGACCCGATTCATGCATTTTCAGAAGTGTCTGGAGAAGATATCAAAACAGAAATCAAAAAAGCGCTTTATGTCGTTGTAATGGTGGATGAGAAACTAATGTGGGTAACGCTGCACAGCTCCTACTTGTCTGGCTTTATGTAAAGGAATTATGTGTCTTCTGCAATATGTCTTCATAATGTGGTGTACTTGTGGCGCTGTGTGATTGTAGTGCAAATGCATGAAAAAACTCGTGTCACTATATTGCTGTCACTTCCGGATAATAGCCCGTGTTATATACAATTGAGGTGATGCAATATCTAGTAGTGTGTTAGTGTATTTCTGTATTTTGTTTCTCCATCTGTGGTGTTATAAATAATGGTCATTTAACCCTTAGTACACTATGAACGCGCCCCCACATTCAGATCACATGATGTTTTTAAACCATTTGTAAGAAATAAAGTCTGTCACGTGGATTGCTGTTGCAGGTGCAAAAGTATAGATGTGAAACTGTCTTCTGGTTTTTATTTGGAGCCGATTGACCTCAGATCGACCTCCAGAAAATATTCAAGATGTCACGGTTCGGTGTTGCTGCTCTGTTGTGCTGGGGTGTGGCAGGAGGAGAGGCCGAACTTCTGGCCAGAATATTGTCTCCACTCCTGTCCCTCATCTCAACACCTGGAATTGATCAGGCTGATTAGCCTGAGGCTTTTTAAGCCTGGTGCTCTTTTGGTTCTGGGCCAGATTGTTTTGTATCCTTGTCCGCATGTCTAGTTTGCTGAGTTTTCTTGTGTTTCCTGCATTTTTGTGTAACTGATTAAAATATGATTGAAAGCTTCTCTACAAGTGTTCTGCATTTGGGTCTAAACCCTACCTGTCGTGACACAAGATAAATATATCTTGATTGAGAAATGGGAGTGAAAAGTCATTTATATGCTTGTTGTTGTTTAAATTGTCTTTAAAGTTGAAACTTTTTCTGTTTCGTTGACCCTTAACCTTTTTGTGAATAAACTGTTGGGTCTGATTTGTCAAAAGAGAACTTCATCATGAGCCTTGGTATCGAGTGTGAGAAAGAGAAACGGGCTTCAGGAGGAGCTGCTCGAGGTCTACAGGCGATAAATGGCTCAGGTGACAATCACACACTTCCTTATTTTATTTGTGTTTTGTTGTCCACAAACTGGCTTAGAGGCCTTTTCAAACTTGGCTTTGTGTAAATGTAAAATTAAAAAACTATTAATGCCTGTAGGGAATTTCGTAGTCCACTCTAGCACACACTGGTAGTTCGTCACATGCATATATGTATGTGGGCACAGGCCAGTAACACACACAGAGCCTGTAGGCATGCAAGTGATGGGCAGATAAAAAGGCTAGCAGCTCCTTTGTGGTACGCCCCAATGAGCAACTTACAAAGGGGACGGCGTCTTGCTCAATAGTACTTCAGCAGTACTTGGGAGGTGAATTGGCACCTCCCACTGCCAGTTCACACAGAACTTTTTGCCCGACACGGGTCTTGAGCAGGCGACCCTCCGGTCCCCAGCCCAGGACTTAGTGGACTGAGCTGCTGCTGCGCCATTTATGGAAGTTCATTGTGATCTCCATGGATGGTGATGCATGGCTGGATGGATGAGGCTACACCAACCACAGAGATGAGATAACAGAAGCTGGCAAAGAGCAAAGACAGGAATGTGTTTCTGTCACAGACATTCAAACATGATTTCACTTCAAAAAAGAGTTTACAACTTCTTTGTCTAACACAACAAAGAAGGTGTAAACCTCTGCGTGAACAACTACAATGCTTTCAGCATCTGACCTCACCTGTCTTCAAGACCCTTCTGACAGGAAGTTATGTGGCTAATGGTGTCTGCTAACTTCCTGGCTAGCTTAACTGTGACATGCTATCTAGCTTTAGCTTTATTTGCTCAATGCAGCATTAGGTTTTCTTGTCAGCTATTGGTAACTTTTTTTATTGATATCAATGTGTTCATAAATTTATTCCTGTGTTATGAAAGCTGCTGGTAGATTGATTGTATTTTGGAATGTGTAGTGGAAGATATTTTGAAAAGTAACCTTTTTTTAATGTGGCAACTGACAGCAGCTAGGCAACCTTAAAATATATTTAATTTGTGAGGTTTTGAAAGCATTTTGAGGTTAAAAAGTAATGATAATGACTATTTTTAAAAATATATATAATTAATAGATAAAATGCTGCATTTAATTACAATACTTAATATCAAAACATTTGAACAACAATTTTAACATTAATACTGCTATTTAGTTAGGTTACAATGAATGAAAAACAAACTATTCTTTATCTTTAAGCACAAATATAATCTAGGACTCATACACATGTATTCAGTGTGTACTTTAAAGCAGGCATCAGTCTGACAGCAAATAGACGTCATCTTCCTGCATGTTGGAGGTACTTGAGGTACTTGATTAGTGATCCAACAGAGAAACACACACACAAACAACCATACATAATCAGCTTTTATGTTTTTCAGTTTTTATGACACACTTTAAGGACATTAATATCAAGTGGATTTAATGGATTTAGTAGGCACTGATATTCTCACGTTACAAAGCGATGTTGGAATAACTTTTTTTTAAAAAAATCATCACCTTCTAAAAAGGTTGTACGAGACATCTCAACTCATTTGTCCAGACAAGTGAAAATGCTAATACAACTGAAAACATTAATCAAAATGTACCAGAGTAAGGAGAAGAAATGCAACTTCTTTCATTAGACATCACTGATTTTATACATTCTGATTAGTCCATCATTACTGTCTGTTCCATCACACATCTTCAACCTCAATTTCAGCAACTCTGTCTCTTTTTGAAAAACCCTTCAAAGGTGCTTCTACCTCCTGACGTTATCGGCCAACCTTCATCTCCAAGTCAGACTTCCTCTGGTTAACCTGAGTTTCTTTCCTCCTTGTTACTCTGCCCGCCTTCCCTAGAAAAGCTGGATGAAGTAGAGAGGAGAAGGGAAGAGAGAAGGGAAGAGAGGAGAAGAGAAGAGGGGAGGAGAGAAAAGGAGAGGAGAGGAGAGCTGTACTTATGAAGTAATGATAAACAGTATGATGTCATAAACGATATGTCATCACTCCCTGTTCGGGTACCACATTACCTTTGCTATCTGCTGGCTGTGTCCTCTTGGAGACCTCTGGGTCATCTGGTTGAGCGTCATCAGACTTCTTGTAGTAGTATTGTTGATCCAGGGGTCCAAACCTCTACAAGCAAACACACACACTTCTCTGCTGAAACCCAGTTAACTTCAGTCGTCTGAAGTCATTCAACCCTCCACACATCTGTCTAGCTTGTCTGACCCACACAGAAACCTGACATTGTCCTTGCTGTTAAAATTGAACTCAAGACAAAACACCCAATCCTTTGCCTCTCTCATAGAGGTACATGCTTTCTGTCACACTTGAAATCCTTTCAATCGGTTGCTGTGTTTTTGGCAAACTGAGCTATTTCATTTCTTCAACTAAAAAATATGTATTTTTTTCCAAACGGTTGAAAAGATTCAGGCATTTGGTTCAGGCATTTGATTCAGGCAACAATATGGCAAGTGTAACTCATATTTGGCTAAACCACTGATGGTTTCTATTGTCAAGAAATATCCATTTTCCATTTGCAAGATGGTTAAAGAATGCTTTGATATGCTTTGTCAGACATGTACCCTTGGGGGCATGACTTTTACTTACTTACTTACTTTACTTACTTTTACTTACAGTTTTGGGATGATTTTAATAAAGTAAAAATAACTACAATTATAAGGTAAAAGATCCACGACTACATGTAGGGTTTACAGTTGGTACATATAGGGTTTACTACAAATACACAGCTGCGCAAGTGCCCCACGTCATTTACACACATTGCGGAAGAGCAAGATTTTTTTTTTCAATTTTAGTGTGTTTGTCATTTTATTTTGTTATAATTGATTTGATATAAATGAAATTGAATTACAAGGACATTAAATATGAAAACTTTGAGCTAGAACAAGTTAACTAGAATAGGTTGTTCAGGGATCGGACTCTCGTCTCACTAGAGCTTTTCTTCTAATGTGCATATAGCCTGCATAGCGCCGCCTTCTCCGAGTGAGTATCCAGTCACAGGACACATACATGTCAGGACAACGTGGGCTAGCTAACAGGTCCTAGAATACCAACTCGTGATATGATTGGCTATCGCATCTGTCTGTCAATTATCTGTTCCCATTCACTCACAGTGGGGAGAGACCTGCATCCTGGATTCTGAAGGTCCTGGGCAGGTTTCATCCATTTTTGCAACACAAGCTAGCTGGGAATGAGGATCAGCACCTCCAAATCTGAGGCCCTGGTCCTTAGCAGGAAGCCGGTGGACTGCCTTCTCCGAATGGGGAATGAGGTCCTGCCCTCAGTGGAGGAGTTTAAGTATCTTGGGGTCTTGTTCACGAGTGAGAGAACAATGACACACGAGATTGGACAGAGATTTGAGGCAGCAGGAGCGGTATTGCAGTCACTTTACAGCACTGTTGCAACAAAGAGGGAGCGAAGCCGAGACAAAGCTCTCCATCTACCATTCAATCTTCATTCCTACCCTCACCTATGGTCATTAGCAATATGTCATGACTGAAATAACGAGATTGGGCTTTCTCAGGCAGATAGCTGGTGTCTCCCTTAGAGTTAGGATGAGAAACACTGCTGTTCACAAGGAAAGGAGTCAGTTGAGGTGGTTTCTGCATCTGGTATGGATGCCTCCAGGGGGTGTCCCTATGGAGGAGTTCCTGGCACATGTAGCTGGGAGGAGACCTCGGGGCAGACTCAGGATCATTGGAGGGATTGTATCTAAACACTGTCCTGGGAATGCCTTGGGATCCCCCAGTAAGGGATGGTTGATGTGGCCGGGGAAAGGGAAATTTGGGGTTCTCTGTTAAAGCTGCTGCCCCGCGACCCGACTCTGGATGAGCGGATGAAGATGGATGGATGGTAAAAGAGTGATACCGATTAACGTTTAGATTTACTGATAATTAGGATTTAGTAAGAACAAAAGAGTTCATCACATCACTAAATAAGGACCCTACAATCTACATAAAACAGCGGTGAGAGAAGGAGGTGTACATTGTAATAACTGAGGACATATGGATGAAAGGTTAAGAAACTTCCATCTCCACCTACTCTCAGATCTGGAGTGACGTTTGCTGGAGAAACATGATTAATTTGTTCAAATAAAGGTGTAAACAGCAGCTTTGCTGCTGAGAGATTGCTGAGAAATTATGGTAGATCATGTCTCTGTGTTCTGGTCTATTCCTGCTATTCAGACATATTTGTATTTGTACTTGTATGTTCACTTTTCCCACCATTTTTGTGTCTGCAAAGTTTGAGTTTTATTATTCTGTCTTTTTTTCCCATCTACCAGGAAGGAAAGTGTACAGAAATAAAAATATTTTCTTTAAAAAAAAAAAAAGAAATGCACCTTTAATTACCAGACATTCAGTAACAGCTTAATGTCCTTAAATTCTTCCAGATTTGGAAATGTTTGCATATACAGTATATATACTGTACATTCATACATGTATAGGTACTGTATCAAAATCCAGTATATACATCAATCCCTAAAAAGAACAGATTTATCCTGTAATTTTTGAATCAACTGAGTGATAGAGTTCTTCATATATATGAGTTTTTATGATTTTATACAACTTGAACATGTTTCTATTTTCATATGTTACATACATGTGGTAACATAATGTCATAGCATATAAAATAGATAAGTAACGAACTTCTTGCAGCAGAAATGATACTGAATACATTGTGTGACTTATACTACACCTTGTCAGGCCACATGAAGCTGATGAAGAGAACAACAGGAAGTCCGACAGTAAAAATGTAGACCCCCCAAAGCCAGGGGCGCTGATGGGTAGCCAGCAGGAGGCTTTCAATGACACCTGGCTGGAAGACACTTGTAGGCATTATGTGTATATAATATCTACAGAATAGTCAATATACTTAGAATTTTAGGTATTAGTAGATTGTATAAATGTAAAGATTATCCTAAGGCTGTATATGTGTTAACTTCTGCCTGTCTCACATAGAGAAGAATAGTTAAATGGCTAAAGATAATTCCAACACTACAGCTTCATGATAACTATTCCTTTGGTGTTTTTATGTTTTATAATTTGTTTTACAAATTGATTTTAAGTCTGTGCATGTTGCTATGTTGTGTGTTATTTTGTATATTTATGTGTTATTTTTGAATTTAGAAGGAAGGGACAAGAACCTTCTACTAATAGTTATTAACAGACTAACAGGTGGACAGGTGTTACCTGAGCTGTACCAGAGGCTGGTGTCACACAGGCTAGTAGAACCACAAAGCTGATCTCCATGTCTGAAACACACACCTACATACATTCATTCAAATGTGTGTGCAAAGTTAAAGCCATTCCAGTGCAAATGTATTTCTCTTGAAAGGAGAAGAAAAATATTCACACTCCAATTGTGCTTCTTTTGTTAAAGGAATTAAACAATGACGCAGAGAGAGGAAGCAGGGATGGACAAGAAAAGAACAAGATAGAAAGAAAGAAGTGAGAGTGAAAACACAAGACAGAGGAAGCTACACAGGATCCGGCGGTATTTCTGTACCTTACTCACAGTTTCCACGTGCTCCTTGGAGTCACTTCCTGAAATCTTGTAGTTATGTGATTTTGGACTTTGGGCTCAAGTCATTAGTTGACAAGGCTGCAGAGCACGTAGGACAGGCATGTCCAAAGTCCGGTCCGAAGGCCAGTCACAGTCCACAGTCAGATTTAATATGGCTTACATCTAAAACTGTGTTATGTTTGGCACACCATGCTGAATTGAGCTGCAAATGTAGCCACAAGAAAACACAAACCAGTGTCTTATTGTGCCGGTCCCAAGCCCGGATGAATAAAGAGGGTTGCATCAGGAAGGGCATCCGGCGTAAAACTTTTGCCAAATCAAATATGTGAATCAAACCTATGACTTCCATACCAGATCGGTCGAGGCCCGGGTTAACAACGACCGCCATCGGCGCTGTTGACCTACAGGGCGCCGGTGGAAATTGGACTACTGTTGGTCGAAGAAGGACAGGAGGAAAGTGTGTTCGCACGAAGAGAGAAGAGGAGCGCCAAGACTATAGGACTGAGAGCAGGGACGTTGAACGTTGGAGCTATGACAGGAAAAGGTAGAGAGTGTTAGGTTTTTTGGACTTTTATCACGAAGTCCACCCAGAGCAGTTGTGCGTGTTCAAAACCGGAAGGAGAAACAAGAAACAAGTAGTCTCATTTAACGAATGTATTTGCCCTGATACAATAATTTTAGCAGATCTGGGTTCACCGTCCCTAACATAGAATCTAATGCGGTCTGAACCGTGACAAGGGGCAGGAACAACACATTCCGGAGAAACAAAGAATTTATAGTGGATGTAACAAGACACCGTCTTAAGGACGGACCGTTATACAGCAATTCTTATTCATTGTGGCATTCTCCGGTTGGACAATCCATAGGAACTTCTGATCTCAGGTCAGTTGGCCAGCCCACACGGTGTCATCTTCTAATTGGTTGGCTCTCTGCCTAATCTGCATCTTCAAACAAAGAACCGATCAGGTTACACAGCTGGCGTCCACGACAAGCGGGGAACGCCCATCACAGTATGTTTGGTTACGTCATTATAAAGTAAAGCATAACATTGAAATAAAGTGAACATAAAACCTGTGAATATATTTAATTATATCTTCCTTCAAGAGTTAGTTGACATGATGCAGAGGAGGAATGTAGACATACTGTGTGTCCAGGAGACCAGGTGGAACAGTAGCAAGGCTAGAAGTTTAGGAGCAGGGTTTAAGTTGTTCTATCATGGTGTAGATAGGAAGAGAAATGGAGTAGGAGTTATCTTGAAGGAGGACTTTGTTAGGAATGTTCTGGAGGTAAAAAGAGTGTCGGATAGAGTAGAGTGATGAGTCTGAAGCTAGAAATAGAAGGTGTGATGGTCAATGTTGTTAGTGGGCATGCTCCACAGGTAGGCGGTGAGCTGGAGGAGAAGGAGAAATTCTGGTTGGACTTTGATGAAGTGATGCAGAGAATGCCTAGAAGTGAGAGTTGTCATTGGTGCAGACTTCAATGGACATGTTGGTGCAGGTAACAGAGATGATGAGGAAGTGATGGGCAGGTTTGGTATCCAGGAGAGGAACGCAGAAGGACAGATGGTAGTTGACTTTGCAAAAAGGATGGAAATGGCAATAGTGAATACTTTCTTCCAGAAAAAGCAGGAACATAGGGTGACCTATAAGAGTGGTGGTAGGAGCACACAGGTAGACTACATCTTGCGTAGACGGTGTAACCTGAAGGAGATCAGTGACTGCAAAGTAGTGGTAAGCAAGAGTGTAGCCAAACAGCATTAGGATGGTGGTGTGTAGGATGACTCTGGTGGTGAGGAAGATGAAGAGGGCAAAGGCAGAGCAGAAGACAAAATGGTGGAAGCTAAAAAAGGAAGAGTGTTGCATGACCTTTAGGAAGGAGTTAAGACAGAATCTGGGAGGCCAGGAGGTGCTTCCAGATGACTGGAAAACTACAGCTAATGTGATGAGGGAGACAGGTAGGAGAGTACTTGGTGTGTCATCTGGAAGGAAAGTAGATAAGGAGACTTGGTGGTGGAATGAGGAGGTGCAGGAGTGTATTCAGAGAAAGAGGTTAGCTAAGAAGAAGTGGGACTCTGAGAGGACTGAGGAGAGTAGACAGGAGTACAGGGAGATGCAGCGTAAGGTGAAGGTAGAGGTAGCAAAGGCCAAACAAGGAGCTTATGATGACTTGTATGCTAGGTTGGACAGTACGGAGGGAGAGACTGATCTATACCGGTTGGCAAGACAGAGAGATAGAGATGGGAGGGGCGTGCAGCAGGTTAGGGTGATTAAGGATAGGGATGGAAGTCTATTGACAGGTGCCAGTAGTGTGATGGGAAGATGGAAAGAGTACTTTGAAGAGTTGATGAACGTGGAAAATGAGAGAGAACAAAGACTAGAAGAGGTGACTGTTGTGGACCAGGATGCAGCAAAGATTAGTCAGGATGAAGTGAGGAGGGCACTGAAGAGGATGAAGAGTGGAAAGGCAGTCAGTCCTGATGATATACCTGTAGAGGTTAAGTGTCTAGGAGAGGTGGCAGTAGAGTTTCTGACTGGGTTGTTCAACAGGATCTTAGATAGTGACAAGACAAGTGACAAGTGTGTTTTTGTAGATCTGGAGAAAGCTTATGACAGGGTGCCCAGAGAGGAACTGTGGTATTGTCTGAGGAAGTCTGGAGTGGAGGAGAAGTATGTTAGAGCGGTGCGGGACATGTATGAGAACTGCAAGACAGTGGTGAGGTGTGCTGTAGGTGTGACAGAGGAGTTCAAGGTGGAGGTAGGACTGCATCAGGGACCAGCTCTGAGCCCCTTCTTGTTTGCTATGGTGATGGACAGGCTGACAGACGAGGTTAGACAGGAATCTCCATGGACTATGATGTTTGCAGATGACATTGTGATCTGCAGTGAGAGCAGGGAACAGGTGGAGGAGAAGCTAGAGAGGTGGAGGTTTGTCCTGGAAAGGAGAGGAATGAAGGTTAGCCGAAGTAAGACAGAATACATGTGTGTGAACGAGAGGGACCCAAGTGGAAGAGTGAGGTTACAGGGAGAAGAGATCAAGAAGGTGGAGGATTTTAAGTACTTAGGGTCAACAGTCCAGAGCAATGGAGAGTGTGGAAAAGAGGTGAAGAAGCGTGTACAGGCAGGATGGAACGGGTGGATAAAAGTGTCAGGTGTGATGTGTGATAGAAGAGTTTCAGCTAAAATGAAAGGAAAGGTGTACAAAACTGTGGTGAGACCAGCGATGTTGTTTGGTCCAGAGACAGTGTCACTGAGGAAAAGACAGGAGACAGAGCTGGAGGTAGCAGAGATGACGATGCTGAGGTTCTCTCTGGGAGTGATCAGGAAGGATAGGATCAGGAATGAGGGACAGCACATGTTAGAGGTTTTGGAGATAAAATCAGAGAGGCCAGACTGAGATGGTTTGGACATGTCCAGAGGAGAGATAGTGAATATATTGGTAGAAGGATGCTGAGTTTTGAACTGCCAGGCAGGAGGCCTAGAGGAAGACCAAAGAGGAGGTTTATGGATGTAATGAGGGAGGATATGAAGGTAGTTGGTGTGAGAGAAGAGGATGCAAAGGACAGGGTTAGATGGAGGCAATTGATTCCCCGTGGCGACCCCTGAAGAGAAAAGCCAAAAGGAAAAGAAGAAGATGATGCTGAATTGAGCTGCTGTTCCTTTACTCAATCACCATCATCATGCAAAAGAAGATTGGTTTGATTTTTAAAATCACGTTTTTCCATGAGATCAAAATACAAGATAAAGTTATATTGACACGAAATCCAAGAGATTCATGCAAACAGGAACTCACATTTCAAAAACAAGTACTGTAACATGAAATGTAGGAACATAAGAAAAATATATGCGAATTAAACCAACCACTGACTGAACACAAGTTCCTCACTCAACACGGACCATAAGACACCTTTGACACCACAGCTTCGTAAAAGTGTCTAAATCTTTCATAGCTCTGAAATAGTTAAAATCGAAGAAGACTTCTTTGCAAACACTTCTTTACAAAAAGAAGACTTCTTTACAAAAACACTTTAACTAAATTCAATTATTTTGAAATTTTACATAATATGAAAGTGCTCAAAGAGCAAAAAAACAAAAATAAATGCAATTTAAAAATCAGTGCATTACATCAGGAAATTTGCAAATGTAAGTTGATCATCAAATAAAGTGCAAAGGGTATTTTTGTGGCACCAAATGTTTCTAAAGCTGTTTGGGTCTTTTGTCATTTTATAAAAACCAAACTCTAGTCATAAACGACATCTGATGTTGCAACAAAAAAACTGCGGCTGCTTCTTGAACTATATTGTTTTCAATTCTGTTCTTCCTGGTCACGTAGATTGCGAGTTTTGCCTCTCCAGAAATAAAATTTAAAAGCTGCCACTTTCTTTGTTTCGATTTATTGTACCCAGCACCATAAATAAATTTCCTGATATTAAAATTCTCACTGAACAGATTAAATACATTCGTTAAAAGAGTGAAGAGCACTGCAAGTCTCCTACACTCACTAAAAGCATGAACGACTGTCTCACGAAGGGGACAGAAGGGACACTGGCTTGACACAGCAGGGTTAAAAACAGAGATAAAAGCATTGGAACCGATGGCACCGTGTAAAATTCTCCACTGGAGGTCGGTTGTTTTTTTCTTGAGGGGAGGTTTGTATAGAAGTCTCTACTGTGGGTCAGGTCCATTTCTCGTCATCCTGTTGGTCCAGGCAGTAGGCGCTCTGTCACACAGGCCTTTTTTGTTAATTACTTTCACACAGTATTTGTACTGCATTTGTTTGTTGGCTGTGTGCAGGCTGACTTCTCTCTCATCTCCGAGAGAGCTCCAGTTCTCCAAACAGGGGACTGATGTGGGCCTCAGGGAAAGGATCTTTGCTGTCCTGCACAGTCCCTGTACTATAGTCCAGGAGGAGGCTTCTCTCCTTCCCGAAGTCTTTGTCTCCACAGTTGTAGCATCCTCTGAGCCACCCTGGTGGACTGGATGTTCAGCAGGGAGCTCACAGCCTGGGCATCTGCCAACACTGGCCTGGCGTTGTCCACCAACTGCTGGAGGGTTAGGGTCCTGGTCCTGTAAAGCGCTTGTAAACAGCCCAGGTGTGGCTCCACTGCAGACATCCACCCTGGCTCCATGCACTAGTGGTTCCTTCAGTAACCAGAACAGAGAGTCAGAGCTTTTTCCTGGGCTGCTTTTAAATAGGGCCCATGACTTAAAAACACCATGATAAAAAGGAGGCAAACCATTTAACTTTAGAAATTTAGAATAAATTAAAAACAGTGCAGCATCCAGCCCCAAGTTACTCACACGTCTGAAAATGCAGCTGGCCACCTCTCTCCACGTCAGATCCGCTGGTCCCGTCAGAAACCGCTGGATATACTGTAATCTGAATGTGGCTGTTCTACTAGCCAGGTGGATGAGGCCCTGTCCCCCTCCTCTCTCGATAAAAACAACACTCCTTGAGACGCCCAATGTAGCCCATCCCAGAAAAAGTTAACAAGTTTGGTCTGGATCTGGGCTAGAAACCCCGATGGAGGGTCCATACAGGTCATAGCTGTGAGGCCACCAGGTTGTTTATCACTAAAACCCGACCTCTGTACGACATTCTGGGGAGCAACCGTTTCCATTTTTTAAGTTTCCCTTCTATTTTTTCAATGACGTCCTTGCAGTTCTTCCTGGTTGTTGTCTCATTTCCCAGGTACACACCGAGATATTTGAGACCATCAGTCTTCCAACACAAGTTTTGTGGAAGAACCGGGAGGTTGCCATGCCACTCACCAACAGCAAGGGCTTCACTTTTGCTCCAGTTTACTTTTGCAGCAGTTAAAACATTGAATAAGTTTGTTAAAACCACCAAAACATCAACATTCCTGTGGTTTTTGACAAGAACAACAACATCATCAGCATAGGTAGATAAAATAATGCTCTCTCCAAAACCACGTAAAATCAAACCGTCGATGCTTTTGCGGATTTTACAGAGGAGGGGTTCCAGGGAGAGTGCATAGAGCATCCCAGACAGAGCACAGACCTGCTGGATGCCCCGGTACACCCTGAAGGGTGCACACAAACTGCCGTTAAACTTCAGTACACTCTCAATGTCACTGTACAACACCCGGATCTTGGCAATAAAACCGGTGCTGAACCCAAACTTCTCCATAGTTTTCCAGAGGAAGCTGTGCTCAACACGGTCAAATGCCTTTTCCTGATCTAATGAAACGAGACCAGTGTAGTAGTGTGTAACAGTGAGTAGGTAATAGTATGTAATAGTGTATAATAGATGATAATAGGGTGTAATAGATAAGAAGCTGAATACCTTTAGAAATGCTGAAGTAAATATCACAACACGGTCAGGCAAAATAGGTTAGATAGAGCAGAATTTAGATAAAGAAGAGACAGGAATTGGGTTAAGAAAAAGCGAAACAGATAGTAATAGTCCAAGATTTTAGAAATGTTATTATGGTACAAATGGTAAATGGTAAAGCATACATGTGCATATGTGTTTATTGATATACATTAGGAATATTGAACTGTTTAATTGGTGATATGGTCATAGTTTGTACGAGGAGAACGGAACAAACAGGATAGAAATGTTTATTACTTTTAACTGATTTTGGATTTATCACAGTGTAAGAACATGGTTAGGACGATTGTTGTTTATTTCATTGTTCATTTGAAAACAAAAATGGTTATTTTGATTGTTTATTCATACTAGGAGTTTTGTTTATTGCAATATGACAACCTGTTTAGATGCAGTAA
Organism: Antennarius maculatus; assembly: GCA_013358685.1. Taxonomy (NCBI): domain Eukaryota; kingdom Metazoa; phylum Chordata; class Actinopteri; order Lophiiformes; family Antennariidae; genus Antennarius; species Antennarius maculatus. Next base: position 3,846,755 of record CM023614.1, read on the forward strand.
TGTCTGTTTAGATTAAGAATGTCTAGATCTGTACATGCGAAAATGGATCGGTTTTGCGGGGTTTTGTGGGAGAAAAAAAAAAGTAGAGCAGAGGAGACGAAGAAGTTGGCGAGCATATGGACGGATGGAAAATTAATAAAACATACACCTGGATTAAGAAAACGGCATCGCTCGTTGGTGATTTTAATCCCCCCTTTTTCCGGAGTGTAACACCAGCATTTATACCCAATGATCTGGAAACCCCCAAAACATCTCGAATTAGGTAGACATTGTCTACCATGGACCTGCCGGGCACACAGTAGGTCTGATCCCAGTGGATGACCTGCTCCATAGCTTCCATCAGCCCGGTAGCCAAAGCCTTGGACAGAATCTTGTAATCCGTGCAGAGCAGTGACACAGGGCGCCAGTTCTTGATGTCCTGCAGATCGCCTTTTTTAGGCAGGAGGGCAACGACAGCCCTCCGGCAGGACAGTGGCAAAGAGCCTGAGGCCAGACTATCGTTAAACACTTCTAGCATATCACGTGCTAGAATGTCCCAGAAGGCTTTATAAAATTCGACCGTCAGACCATCAATGCCCGGAGATTGTCGTCCCTGCATATTCTGCAGGGCAGGGTGGAGCTCCTCTAACTCCAGCGGCCGGTCGAGCAGTGAGTTTATCTCCGTAGAGACCTGAGGTAGCTCTGCACAGAACTCCTCTAACAGTGGCTGGTTTTCTTGGTCTTCACTGTCATACAAAGATGAATAAAAACTCACAGCTCGCCTTCTGATCTGTCCGGGCTCTGTCAGCTCCTGTCCTGTGTCAGACAGCAGGGAGTGCATCACGTTGGTCTGTCCATGCCACCTCTCCAGGCCAAAGAAGAAGCTAGAGGGAGCATCCATCTCTGTGATGTTTTGCACCCTGGATCGGACCAGTGCACCCTGTACTTTAGTATCCAACAGGTTGGCTAAAGCCATTCTTTTGGACTTGAGGATTTCAATACACCTCTGATTTCCTGTGGAAGCGTTTGTCTCCAACTCCACGATCTCAGCCTCCAGGTCCTTCATAGACCGGCAGGTATCACCTGTGACGTTCAGAGTATACTGCTGGCACAGGAGTTTTATCTCCATTTTGCCATAGTCCCACCACTGCCTAAGAGAAGTAAAATCAGCTTTTCTAAGTCTAAAATTGCTCCAAAATAACTTAAAACCTCTCTAAAGCCTCTGTCTAAAGCTAAAACTGAATTAAAATGCCAGTATGTACTCCTAGGTAAAATATTTATCACAACTCGACATAAAACCAAAGAATGATCAGTAAAAACAGCTGGCATTATATTACAGTCCCTAAAAACATTGAAATGGTGTTTAAAACAGTAAAAACAATCCAGCCTGGCTAAAGACACCCTACCTTCTGTCAGGTGGGACCAAGTGTACTGTCGGCAATCTGGATGCATCCTCCTCCATACATCCACCAGGCCATGAGAAGAGACCAAAAATCACGTTTTTCCATGAGATCAAAATACAAGATAAAGTTATATTGACACGAAATCCAAGAGATTCATGCAAACAGGAACTCACATTTCAAAAACAAGTACTGTAACATGAAATGTAGGAACATAAGAAAAATATATGCGAATTAAACCAACCACTGACTGAACACAAGTTCCTCACTCAACACGGACCATAAGACACCTTTGACACCACAGCTTCGTAAAAGTGTCTAAATCTTTCATAGCTCTGAAATAGTTAAAATCGAAGAAGACTTCTTTGCAAACACTTCTTTACAAAAAGAAGACTTCTTTACAAAAACACTTTAACTAAATTCAATTATTTTGAAATTTTACATAATATGAAAGTGCTCAAAGAGCAAAAAAACAAAAATAAATGCAATTTAAAAATCAGTGCATTACATCAGGAAATTTGCAAATGTAAGTTGATCATCAAATAAAGTGCAAAGGGTATTTTTGTGGCACCAAATGTTTCTAAAGCTGTTTGGGTCTTTTGTCATTTTATAAAAACCAAACTCTAGTCATAAACAACATCTGATGTTGCAACAAAAAAACTGCGGCTGCTTCTTGAACTATATTGTTTTCAATTCTGTTCTTCCTGGTCACGTAAATTGCGAGTTTTGCCTCTCCAGAAATAAAATTTAAAAGCTGCCACTTTCTTTGATTCGATTTATTGTACCCAGCACCATAAATAAATTTCCTGATATTAAAATTCTCACTGAACAGATTAAATACATTCGTTAAAAGAGTGAAGAGCACTGCAAGTCTCCTACACTCACTAAAAGCATGAACGACTGTCTCACGAAGGGGACAGAAGGGACACTGGCTTGACACAGCAGGGTTAAAAACAGAGATAAAAGCATTGGAACCGATGGCACCGTGTAAAATTCTCCACTGGAGGTCGGTTGTTTTTTTCTTGAGGGGAGGTTTGTATAGAAGTCTCTACTGTGGGTCAGGTCCATTTCCCGTCATCCTGTTGGTCCAGGCAGTAGGCGCTCTGTCACACAGGCCTTTTTTGTTAATTACTTTCACACAGTATTTGTACTGCATTTGTTTGTTGGCTGTGTGCAGGCTGACTTCTCTCTCATCTCCGAGAGAGCTCCAGCTCTCCAAACAGGGGACTGATGTGGGCCTCAGGGAAAGGATCTTTGCTGTCCTGCACAGTCCCTGTACTATAGTCCAGGAGGAGGCTTCTCTCCTTCCCGAAGTCTTTGTCTCCACAGTTGTAGCATCCTCTGAGCCACCCTGGTGGACTGGATGTTCAGCAGGGAGCTCACAGCCTGGGCATCTGCCAACACTGGCCTGGCGTTGTCCACCAACTGCTGGAGGGTTAGGGTCCTGGTCCTGTAAAGCGCTTGTAAACAGCCCAGGTGTGGCTCCACTGCAGACATCCACCCTGGCTCCATGCACTAGTGGTTCCTTCAGTAACCAGAACAGAGAGTCAGAGCTTTTTCCTGGGCTGCTTTTAAATAGGGCCCATGACTTAAAAACACCATGATAAAAAGGAGGCAAACCATTTAACTTTAGAAATTTAGAATAAATTAAAAACAGTGCAGCATTCAGCCCCAAGTTACTCACACGTCTGAAAATGCAGCTGGCCACCTCTCTCCACGTCAGATCCGCTGGTCCCGTCAGAAACCGCTGGATATACTGTAATCTGAATGTGGCTGTTCTACTAGCCAGGTGGATGAGGCCCTGTCCCCCTCCTCTCTCGATAAAAACAACACTCCTTGAGGCGCACAACGTAGCCCATCCCAGAAAAAGTTAACAAGTTTGGTCTGGATCTGGGCTAGAAACCCGATGGAGGGTCCATACAGGCCATAGCTGTGAGGCCACCAGGTTGTTTATCACTAAAACACGACCTCTGTACGACATTCTGGGGAGCAACCATTTCCATTTTTTAAATTTCCCTTCTAGTTTTTTGATGACGCCCTCCCAGTTCTTGTCTCATTTCCCAGGTGCACACCCAGATATTTGAGACCATCGGTCTTCCAACGCAAATTTTGAGGAAGAACCAGGAGGTTGTCGTGCCATTTTCCAACAGGAAGAAGAAGAATAAGAATACAACAAACATCCATACATCGCCGGTGAGTTCAGTGACCGCTTTTGGGATTTTGCAGCTATCAAAAAGAACATGTTATTTTCCTCTCCCTTTACTGTGGATCCTGATGATCCATGCACAAAATAAAGGGTCCGTGTCAGAGTAGTATTTCATATTTTATTAACCAAGCTGCTCATATGATAATATATTTATTTACAACTTGCAGAAGAGTAAAAAATATTTAAAAATATTTATGAGGATGCAGATTCAAAGGATTGGAAGAAAAAGAAAGTTTCCATTTTTATGCGAGTTTGATTTGGCGCAAACTGTGGATGAGTTAACAGTTCAAAGATCCTTTAAACTAAAAATCACGACAGTCTGTGTGGATAGCATGAGATGCTCCCAACTTAAAAAGAACATGATGGACATTTGTTGTCGATTTAAATATTCGGTATGAAGAGCAGGCAGGTAATCAATAGTGCTCATAGAATCTGTGCCTAATGATACACCCATAGATTAAATAATATCTACAAGACCAAAGTACAGAGCAGACCATCCTTTTTTAGGCATTGACTGAGCCAGGAGAAGATCAGTTATCTTTGGAACCGATTAAGACAACAGTAGTTTGTTTTTTCCACTTACTCACACATCAGGTCATTCAAATCAATGCAAAACTTCACGAGACAAACGAATGTAACACATTAAGAAAGTCTGCATCAGGACATTAAAAATAAAGTTATGAATACCAGTCTCGACTGAATACCAGATAAAACAAAAGGTTTCTGATGTTCAATTGTTGCATCTTTGCTAATATGTTAAAAGCGCTTTGTGACATTGACAGATGTTGAGTGTTTGTTATCTACATCTATTTTTTCTGATGAGGGATGCACTTCACTGCGCACACCATCACCACCAGAAACACTGTCGTTACCATCAGCATCCGGCAGGAAGCCACTTCCTGTGGCAGCTGTGGTGACGTCGTGTTCAAAGGTTGTGATTCTGTTTTTCAGTCGAAGTTGGGAAGCGCTGAACTCACTCTGCAGTCGTGCCAAACACGCCTGAAAGGAAGGCACTCATTGATTGTCTGTGGAATGATGGAACTAAGTATCAGTGGTGGTATCAGTGGTGGTACCTGGAGCCGGTCCAGACTGGTTTCCAGCCTCCCAACCTTCTCCTTGAGGTCCCCTCCTGTAGAAACGTTTACTTCCTTCAGGAGCCCCTCTTTCCGCAGGATGTCCCGCCCCCTCAGCTCAAGCTGAGCCCTGGCATGGGGGAACTTCTGAAGCGCTTCCATGAGGTCTTGTTTAGAAAGGCAGAACAGGTCTGAGTATCCCAGACTCTGGATGTTAGCAGTACGTCTGTTACCCATCTTACTGCCGCTGATGTTCAGGACGCCCATTTCTCCAAAGCAGCTTCCTGAAGTGAGAACAGTGAACTGGGTGACCCTATCGTCCCCCATAACTGCTAGCTGGCCATCTTTTCTATGTACATCTCCTTACCCACATCTCCCTTAGAAAAAAACCCCAGAAAATGTATCCATACTTTTAACAGCATTATTGCACATCATTAGGTGAAGTACTGACATGAAACACAGAAATATAAAAATTGACTTTGATATAGAATATTGAATTATGATAAATACATTGAATAAAAATATGATACCTAGATTGATGAATATATAAACCTGATTAAAAATAAGGTTTTTTGCTTTTTTTCTTTTAGTTCTGGAATATTCATGAAATGAATGTATATCTGATTAACGTGAAGGCCTCAGGCCAGTGAGTGCTTTATAAACCAATAAAAGGATCTTAAAATTGATTCTGAAGCAGTGCAGTGCAAGGATTCCCAGACAGGTGTAATATCTGCTTGCTGTCTGGAGTTGGACAAGATCCTGCTTCTGGTTTCCTAACCCAGCAGTTTTCAGTTTCTAATCAAGCACTGACAATGTAAACAGTATAAACGGCATAAACATACAACTGAGATTTGGAGTTAGACTCTTTGATGAAGAAGGGGAAACACCTTTGAGGAGGCACAGACGATAAGTGTCTGTCTGGAGGTCTAACAAAGACAAGCTGATTCATTTCAAACACGCTCCAATAATCCCATGTTTCCCACAACCTCATTACTAACAGCAGATTCATCCACTGAAATACAGCCTAGGGCTGATGGAATTACATTAAGTTAGTTCTGCGACACTCTCATGGTGCCACCATTCATTTCTAATTGTGTTAGAAGGACAGAGTTTGATACCTTAGACAATGTTTTAAAATAAGAAATCCTCTGAGGGTTTTAGTCTGTAGGTTTTACTGGTCATCCACTGATCAGCTGTACGATGTTAAGGACTCCGCATACAACTGCTGGTGTGGGATATTAGAAATATGTTCAAAATGTGATAGTTATTTTTTATTGTGCTATATTCAATTACTCAATGTACAGTCCGGTTCCTGAGTGTACAAAAGTTGACCTAGTTTTCAAGGTCATTATCTCATTTTCATCCCTTTTGCCGCGCGAGTAATGTGCTTTTTGTTTCATCTTTCTGTCTGCAACGGTTGGGAAGATATTTGGTGGACTAATGGACAAATGGACGAACGGATAGAGGAACGGACAAACACACGAACACTGACAGTTACAATACATCACTGCTTTGAAGCGGGATGTAACAAACGCTAAACCAGACACCGAATTCAACTTTCCCTTGTAAAAGACCTTTTTTACTCTTTTTCATTGATATTTTTGAACTTATTTAACTTTGTCAACATGTTCATGTGACACTCTAACCATTACAGGTGTTCATACTACACATCATCTTGGGTAATCTTATTTATATTAGGTGTATGTGGTAGTAAATATACATATGTGGTTCTCACTTTATCTGTGAGAACAGAATTTTTGCCTTAACAAACATTTCTGTCGGTGCCTAATAGATTAATATGTATTATGTAATTGCTTACGAAGGCTTTATAGAGCAGAACCAAAATGCATACATTTATTACGATGGTACGTAATTAAGTAATACTCACCTTTCTACACATGTAGTCTCCTGGACTGAATACTTGTCGTCAATGTTTTATTACCAATTCTACAAGGAGGCCTGCCTCACAGTCCTGGAAAATACACACCTGTAAACACAGAGTTCATTTTGACCTTTGCAAAAACATTGCATTCATGGATTTGTTACCGCTGTCGTGGTAAGCCCCAGCCCTGTCCCTTTTTTGGTAATTCTTCTTTATAATCATTCATTAGTATTAATTTAGTCTGTCGCTCATTTTAAAATAACTGTTTGATAAAAGTCTTTTTTATAATTGGAAATCACTCTCTTCCTGTGGAATTTTCAAACTGTGTGCCTTGGTCCAACTTGAAAGTTGTTGTTTGTAAATCTTGTTTATATCCTGGGGTGAAAGTCCCCAGGTGGCGTTGTCAGCAACTGCTTCACCCCACTCGCCTTGCCACAATAAGAAAAAACACCTTATATAACATTATAAAAAAGACAAAGATTGAGGCAGCAGAGTAAAAAAAAAATAAGTGCACAAAAAGACTCACAATGGGCAATAAAGACTAGAGGCCAGAGAATGAAAATCATGGGGAAACACAAAAAGCGAGTCTGCGAGTAAAGTCCATTACACCTCAAATATGTCTGAAGGAAATCAAATAAAAAAAAATTATAGGAATTAAGTTAAAAAAAAAAACAATTATGAGATGCACACAAAAGTGTGTCTGAAATTCTGCCCAGCCTTTTCTGATGTGTGGATAGACCAGACCCCTGTTCTACAGATGTATGGATGAAATCCATTAAAAAATACATCTTGTGTCAGCATAATATTTGATGACATCTTTCATCATATTGCTGCTTTTAGTCAGGACAAAAATGCTAGAGTTATCCATCCACTCTGATGGATAATTCTAAGCAATGCTTTATGTCACATTTATCAGGGACAAAGCGGAGACAAAACGGAAAACTGTTAAATATTCATTTAAAAAAGCATTTGGAAGAACAACAATAACAATAACAACAACAAAAATAATAATAATAATAGATCTTCAGACCAAGTCCTCCGTCGAACTGTTCTGCACCCATTCTCTCAGATTGTCCTCACCCTTTTTTAAATTTCATCTTTGTCCCCCTGACACACACACACACACACACACACACACACACACACACACACACACAAATCACAATACATGTTAAGGGCTATATTAAGGATACTTCTAGAGTCTAGAGAGAAATACAGCACAGTTTTCAGGCATAGACAAAGCATTTCTAACCAATTAATAAATCAAATAAATTGTTATTAATTTGTCCAAAAGATCTGCTTAAAACCAAAAACAAACAAGCACCAGCAAAAATAGAGGTGCTAACAGTAACACACTGTGCTTCACCATGCTTGTGTAATTGGGTTGCCGGCTGGTAAAAAAAAAATCACCATTACAACTAAACAGATTTGTGTTTTAGAAAACAATAAGATCAGAAATCTGTTAAGGCACTGGACTCACGATTAAATTCACAAAGTCAATCAAAATCGTTAAAAAGTTGAAGGGACTAAATCCTGAACTACTGTGTATCGCTGTTAGAGAAAATTCTGATGCATGGACTAATAACAGACATGAGACCAAACGTGTGACAGGAAGGAACACAACACTCTGTACTGTAGGGGGCGCCACAGAGTCTCTATTGTTACCAACACAAAATTTTGGAATGTGAACTGAAGCTGAAGGGGTGTCAGTTTACCTCCTGAGCACTGCTGAGGTGTTGTTGAGCAAGGCACCAAACCCCACAAGCTGCTCCTATGACGCTGCTACGTGTCTGCTCTTCTTCACCCCATCATCTCTGTCAGTGTGTGCATGTGTGTGTGTGCGCGCGCGTGTGTGTGTGCGTGTGTCTGTCAGTGAAATGTCAAAAAAAAAAAATTCCCATTGGGGAATAATAAAGTTCATAAAATTAAAAAAGTTTTTAAAATTTTAAAATTCAAAATAAGCAGGAATCAGTTATGACTCCTTTGCTCATTGTCCAATATGCCCTTAAAATCACATGATGTGTTTGAATCCCATCCTGAACACGTCCGCTTGTCAACAGTCAGTTACATTGACAGCTCCTCATGCTGGCACCAGGAGGGATGCCTCACCTTTCTGCTTCTCATCATTCACACTTCATTGTTCTTCTGGTTCTTCAGGTTGCAATGCAGTTTGTCATCAGCCTTTCAGTAATCTTAAAATGTAAACTCATATCCATATTTAATGTACTTAACCAGTGGATGCACAAGTTACCAATGCAGTTCTTCTCACTTCCTGCAAGAATAGTAAATCTAATTAAAGCCACCAGCTCATCTTTGCATACATTTCTCCACTCTCGCACACCGCCCACTGGTCTCCATCTTCAGTAAACCCCTCCTCAGTGTACCGAAGCGTCTTCAGAGCATGCTCCTCACACTTCAGAACTACTGCCTTGCAGTGGTATACAAGCCAGGCCCCGAGATATATATAAGCGACACGCTCAGCAGGGCCACCACTCCACCACAAAGTAGTGACACATTGTACTGACGTGAAATGGTCTGCAGCATGCACCAGGAGCAGTGTGACACAGCGGCTATCCAGCAGGCGGACTACCTGAATGTCAGCAGCCAATGTCTGGCACAGATCCGGAAGCACACAGAGGAGGATGTGTGTCTCCAGACGCTCAAGTCAGTCGTGCTGGAGGGATGGCCTGAACACAAAGAGGAGACCCCTGTGGCCATTAGGGACTACTGGGGCATCAGGGATGAGAAAAGTGCGCAAGATGGAGTGCTCTTCAGGAGCCAGCGAATCATCATCCCCAGAGCTATGCGTCCTGAAATGCTGCGTCGAATCCACTACAACCACGTGGAGGGCGAGGCATGTTACAGACAGGCCCGCGACACTCTATACTGGCCAGGTATGCAGGCAGAGGTTAGAGACTTTGTGCAGCAGTGCTCTGTGTGCAATGAATACGCACACTAGCAGCAGAAAGAGACTATGATGTCACACCCACACCCCACCCGCCCATGGCAGCTGGTTAGCATGGACCTCTATAGTTATGCAGCGTAGGACTTCCTGCTCATCATCGACCACTACTCGGACTTCTGGGAGATCGACCTTCTCCCTGACCTGTCAGCGGACACCACCATTCGCCAGTGCAAGGCGCAGTTTGCCCATCATGGGGTCCCTGACAGGGCTATTTCCGATGGTGCCGGACAGTTTTCTGGTGGTGAGTTCCGAGCGTTTTCAAGGGAGTTGGGTTTCGAGCATGTCATGTCCTCCCCAAGGCATCCGAAGGCCAATGGCAAGGCAGAGTCTGCTGTAAAGATTGTGAAGAGCCTCTGCAGGAGGGCAGACCGTGCCAAGGAGGACCCTTGGAAAGCCATTTTGCACTGGAGGAATACGCCCACTGAGGGCATGCAGAGCAGCCCAGTACAGCGCCTCATGTCACGTAGACTGCGAACCCTTCTCCCTGTGACTGACCAGCTACTGACGCCTCAGGTCGTCACAGGGATCACAGACAAGCTGAGGGTGAAGCATCAAGCAGCGAAGTTGCCGTATGACAGGTCTGCCAGGGATCTGCCGGAGCTGAACGTCGGCCAGCCCATACGGATGAAACCGCTCCCAGGAGACAGGACGGGCCGATGGAGGAGAGGAGTGTGTCTGCAGCAGCTGGGCCTCCGGTCCTATCTGGTCCACGTGGAGGGGATAAGGTACCGGCGCAACAGGATCGATCTCCGGCCAGCGGAAGCAGTCGCCCACCAGCCATCAGTTCAGATGTACGTGTCCACGGAACAGCCGGCGAGCAGGGTGAGCACCAGAGGGGTTGTCAGCAGCCCTGAGAGGTCTCCAATACCGCCAGCACCAAGGTCGCCGGTTTCTTCTTCCTCGCAGACGGGGAACACACCGAGCCATGAGTTACAGGCCTGGGCCTTCTCCCGGAGCGGGAGGCTGATTAAGCCTCCAGACAGACTTGACCTCTAGGCCAAGGGAACTGAGACACACACGCACACACACACACACACACACACACACACACACACACACATGGATGGACTGTGCGCACAGGGAGATGTTACAGGATGGACTGGTTGGGATGCGGCCCCACCCTGTGGCCGACGGAGGTGCTTGCTGGACTCTGGGATGCACGTTGAAGTTTGGCATGCTTGTGTTGTTGTTGTTCCTAACCGGTTTCTTCAAATACATGGAATTAAACACAGCCTGGTCTGACTCATCATTACGGCACCTACACTTGCAACAGGAGCGGGAGACGATCTTTTCATAAACATTGTGAGCTTTGTCTGAATTGTTCGTTTCTTTTTCTCCTCATAAATTTCACGATATGGATGGAAAGCGTTGTTTGCCATCCGTTCAATCCTTGCAAATCTGTCTATGTTTGGGTCCATTTCTTCAAAGTGTGCAAGGAGTTTATTTAACAGGGAAAAGCCTTCTGACAAGCCTTTGGTGGCGAACATTTTTTCTGGTTCCTCCTCTTCTTTCTCTGCTTCTCTTCTCTCTTCTTCTTCCACTCTTTCTTCTTCCAGTGCGATCAGTTCTTCATTCGTAAATTCTCCTGATTCTTTGTCTAGCAACTCCTCGATATCTTCCACTTCACACTCCAAGGAGAGGTTTTTTTGCCAGTTTCACTATTTTCTCCCAAATCTGATCAAGTTCTTCGTCACTTTCAAATCCAGCAGAAGAGTTCACATAACGCTTGACACAGTTTTTCCATACGCCATTCATACATTTCTCCGTCACAGCCTCCCAAGCAGTAGCAATATTCTTGATACACTTTAGAATGTTGTGCAAAAATCTCGCAGCAATAGTTCTGGGTCTGCATCTATAGCAGTTATGGCTTGGGCGAAGGTGGTACAGAGATAGTTTGCCTTGAATGCAGCAATTGAACCCTGATCCATGGGTTGGATACGTGGAGTTGTATTGGGAGGCAGAAAAATCACTTTTACATCCGGTTGGAGACCAGATAAGTGAGGTGGATGTCCAGGTGCATTGTCGTGGAGCAGCAAAATCTTGAAAGGTATTCCGTTCTCCAAACAGTATTCTCGTGCTTGAGGAATGAAACAATTCATAAACCAATCCTCAAACAATCCCTGGGTAATCCATGCCTTCCTGTTAGCACGATATGAAACTGGCAAAGTGTGTTTGTTTACATTCTTGAAGGCACGCAGGTTTTCTGAGTGATAAATTAAGAAAGGCTTAAGCTTAAACCCTTTGACATTCCTGCCGAGCAGCAGAGTCAGCCTTAACTTATAGGCTTTAAATCCCGGCATGCTTTTGGCTTCCTTATGGATGCGTTCACCTTCTATCTGTATTATCCTTTTCCACTCTTATCGACTGTTTAAAGCACCTTTGTGTCTCACGTAAGTTCGAGACTCACGGAACATAGTGCACTTCCTGATGCCGTCAGCCAATAGAACGAGCATACGGTATCACGTGACTGCCTACCAAAAATTCGCGATGAGGTGAAGTCATGAGCATTGATACGCGAATGCTCACGCAAAAGTTTTCATTTTGAAGCTTTGAAACAGTGGTGGGCGGTCAGGGCCAGCAAGGCCTTCTCTGCTGGTCTTAACATAACCAGAGAGCATGATAATATTTATGATGAAAGTTAATTATATTTTAATGCATTTTCCTTAAATAAATATATTCAAATATAAGTATCAATATATAATTATACATTTGGATATATGACATAGGCCAACACTGGGTAAGTGTTCTATTTTTAGATTAGAGGGGTTTTATCCAATCAGAATTCAGCTAGCTTGTTTTGCCAGGTTGAATGAAATCTACCCAGGACGTTCAGAGTCTAGAACACAGGTCTCACTGCACTGTGAGTGAATGAGAACATATACTGTATTGGCCTGAATATAAGACGACCCCTTCTTTTTCAAGACTCAAGTTTGAAAAAAGACTTTTTGAACACCAAATTTAATTTTTATACAGAAAATAATTACAGTACATCTGAAACACGAGATTATAACAATATATTCGAGAGGATAGCATGTTTGCCTCATTCAAATCATGCAAAAACTGTCTATCACATCTTAATATCTGAATATTTAAATATGTAAACATTTGTAAATGTGTTATGTGTAAATTTGTAACCTTGCTACCATCCAAGAACCGACCCACTTTTCTCAAGATTGTCACTACGTTTCTCCATTTTCTGTTATATCTTCTCTTATTTTCTTCTCTTTTCTTACTTACCGCTATTTTTATTTTTCTTCTTCGTGACAGGGGTTCGCTTTTGCCTGGGGAATTAAGTTCAGCATTCGCTTTAAATGTATCTGGCGCCATCTAGCGCTGTGAATGGGTATGACGTCTAGACCTCGAATGTAAGACGACCCCCCCTTTTTCAGTCTTATTTCAATGCAAAAAACACCGTATTATATTCGGGCCAATACTTTAATTAATAAACAGATGCGATAGCCAATCATATCACGAGTTGGCGACACTAAGGCCTTCTAGCTGGCTTTACGTTCACCGACATGTACGTGTCTTGTGATTGGATACTCACCCCGAGAAGGCGGCGCTATGCAGACGCTATGCAGACGCACATTTGAAGAGAAGCTCTAGTGAGATTAGGGTGCCATCCCTGAAGGAGCTAACCTGAGGCCTGTACCATAAAGATTGATTAACTTAGCCAGGCTTCCTCTTACTTATCTGGCTTCACTTACCGAGACATCCGCCCTCCGGATTACCATAAAGCCGGCTATCAACTCACTAATTCAATTCAGGCTTGTCCACTCTAGATCTGTGCGCACTCACATAAAAAGGGCAGAGTTTGCTGCATGCGACCAATCGCAAACGTGGAAAAATCTGTCTGAGGAGCATATTTCACAATGGAGGAGCAAACAATAAAAATTAATAAATACAAGCAATACAAATCAATAATCCAGGCAAAAAGCAACACAGATGCAGCTGCCACACGGCGCAAGGATTGCTGGCAAAAAATCGCCGACTGTGTCAATGCGGAAGTTAGTGCCGTTATAATATTACTTCCCCACTATGACTGCACTTGTATATCTGACTAACATTTGTAACATTTGTGTGTTCCATAAATTTATGTGTGTATGAAATTTTTCGTTATGGCAAACATCCCAGGGCTTAGGCTACATTATGCAAATTACACATCAACCTTGCTTATCTGCGATGTCATTAAAGCCCTCTTTGATGCATTGTGTGGGCAGGTGTCCGGGAAACACCACGAATGCATCGACAAGCTCAGTCAGGGCCCCCACGACTTTATGAATAGCTTTACATACTGTGTTTTTCCCGAGGTTTTCAGCATCGCCAACAGAATACATAAAAGTACTTATGAATGAATGAATCAATCCATGATTTACTTAAATAATTGATTAATGGCATTTTATCTGTGGCTTGCTTGTAACCCATTCAACGAGGGATTTAAAGACATCATAATAATTACAAACATCACTAAGAAATATCTTACCTGTGGCAAAAAACCTCAGCGCCATGCACACTGTCTGCGGGACTGTCAGCGCGTGGTTGCGGTGCGTTACATTACTGATGTAAGGCTATAGCAGCTGACGGATGTAATGTAACCCCTCTCCCGAAAACCTGTACCTTTCGTACAGTGATTGTTCAGGAAATTCGAACAGATTACAGCAATCTCTAAACATTCTCTCATGCCTGAGCGCTCTTCGCACAAGCTGTGCACCAAGATCCACCGGGTTCTCTAAAACAGACAGGCCATTTTCCAAGAGAACTGATTGGTCAGTAGGTGGGGCTATTATACCTGCTGAGCTCTTATCCTGAACTTATTCTTGTCCGGAGCAGGTTATGTGTTCAGCATAGGTTACCACGACAACGTAGCCCGATAGAAAGTAAGCCACCTTTATGGTACCGAAAAGCCAGGATTAAGCCTGAAGTTATCTCGCTAAGCCGTAATCCAGCTTTATGTTACAGGCCTCTGTTCTAGCTAAAATGTTCTAGCTAACCTGAACTAGCTAACCTGTTCTAGTTAACCTGTTCTAGCTAACCTGAACTAGCTAACTTGTTCTAGCTAGTGGAGTGTTCTTGAGGAATGAAAGGAGAATGGATTTTGTGTTTAAACAAGTTGTTTCGGTGAGTACACGTATTTAATTTATCCAAGTTTTCATATTTAATGTTCTTGTAATTTAATTTCATTAATATCAAATCAATTATAATGAAATAAAATGACAAATATACTAAAAATGAAAAAAATTCTTGCTCTTCTGCAATACGTGGTGGACTTGTGCAGCTGTGTGATTGTTGTGGAAATACACAAAGAGACTTGTTTCCCTGCTGGAAAATAGCCTGTTTTATACCTGATAGAGGTGATGCAACATCTAGTAGTGTGTTAGTGTATGTCTGTATTTTGTTTTTCTAGCTGTGGTGTCATAAATGATGGTCGTTTCAGTTGGTTTTGTTCTGTTATGTAGATGTGTGACGTCTATAAAAGGTGTGGCCGCGGGGTTGCACATCACTTGCTCTGTGATGTGCAAGTGACAATAAAAGGAGTGGGGCTGACACCGGTTTTTGTCCCATTTGAGAGAAGTTATATACTGTATGTCTCAGTCCTACATTGGTGGCAGCGGTGGGAGCTGCTCACAGCATTATGGGATTATTTATGCAAGTTTGACTAAGGACAGCATGACTGAAGGCCTATGTATGAAATGCACGGCCCGCCACTGGAAGAAAAGCAACCCATGGGGTCATGTTTGACCCCACCCGTGCATCTAAGGGTTATTATAATTTTCATGCCTCGTTACTTTTAATATTTTCAATACTTCACTAAAGTTTCAGCATTTTCAAAAAGATTACAATTCAGCACCAGCCTTTGCATAAATTTAAATGTTTTCATCAGTTATTTGTAGGTATTCACATGTACTGTATTTAGGGTTGGTCAAAGGCAAAGTCAAAATCAAACTTTCTTTATTGTCATTATACACATATACAGACGGTACAACGAAATTTCAAAGGCCAGATGGAGTGTTGGTCCAGAGCTGCTGCACCCCAGACCGGACTATGGTCTAAAGACATCTACAGAGCAACGATGTTACTGTCACAGCACCATCTACTGGCAAAGATAAAGTGGCTTGTGTGATGAAAAAATTTTAAATCCTAAATTTGATGGGGTGACCTTCATCGGACAGAGAGCAGGTGACCTTCATCAGACAGAGCAGGAAGTCAATCTGCTGCTCTCTACTACCACCTAGTGGACAAAAAAGTTCCGTCACACATTCAGAGTTGTGGTTACTTCAAGTAAAGCAGTGATCAGTGAGTTAAAGCAGTTTATAGTGGACTAAAAAAAAACCCCAGCAGCCCAATAAAATAAGTGTTTTTGTCATCCATGTAAAAAAATGTCAACATTTCTTGAGTATAATAATTTCAAACAGATGTTTTTACCTCTGTAACCAGTGATCGTGTCACCAAATCATTAACATACACGCCACTGTTGATGAAGTCGTTGTTCAAGGAAAAAGACACAAGCACATGAAATGTGGTATTTTTTAGTTAAAACTTTTTATTTGTGAAATTTAACACATAATTCATAAGAAGGAAATCTGTATTCTGTATTTTTCCAAGTCATTAAATTCCCCATGGAACACCATTTTACCCTAGTGGGGAGGTTTGTGTGGGCTCTAGGCCACCTCTTCATCAGGCTGCTATTTGCTCTGTCAAATAACGGCCCAACAAACAGAGATCCCATCGGTCCTCCTGGTCAGGGGTTGAGTCAGGAAAAGTTTCTGGAATAAAATGTGCTAAAGCTCACAATACAGGTCCAGAAGAAATTAAATTTGTGTTTCAATTTATTACTTGATATTAAGCAATGAAAGAATCTTTGGTACATTCAATATTCCATAAAAAACATGAACTTCACCAGTATATGCTAAATGTTTTACTTAACATTCTATATATGACAATATACACTCTATATTGCTATGGTGTAAAGCAATAGTTTTCCCCACAGTTGTTTTCCAAAGAGAAGAAACACATCAGGAGCTAATCAATTGAATTGTTGAAAGAAGAAAACACCAATAAAGAAAACCTTTAACCTAAGGTAGAGCCTGTCCCCGTATGAACCGTAGCATCAAGACCAAACTTTCC
Organism: Antennarius maculatus; assembly: GCA_013358685.1. Taxonomy (NCBI): domain Eukaryota; kingdom Metazoa; phylum Chordata; class Actinopteri; order Lophiiformes; family Antennariidae; genus Antennarius; species Antennarius maculatus. Next base: position 3,863,385 of record CM023614.1, read on the forward strand.
AACTGAAACACAGGAAAGAACTGACAGCATGGAATCCCCATATCAATGATGATATTCTTAAGTAACCGCGTTTGGTAAATTCATTACCAATAACTACATAGATTGTTACAAGTTGTATGCATTAATTAGACACCTAAACACTCCAGGTACATTATTACATCCATTGATCTATTTAATAATTATCTCAAAACCTCAAAAATCTCATTTAAACTACCTTAACTATGCAATGGCACAAAGTTCAACCAAATTCAGGTTGCATCGATCATGAAGACTGTCAGGTTTATACATTATTCTAACAAAGACATGAATGGCCTTCTATTTGTCATTTCTTTCGTCGAAGATAAAACGGTACTCAGACTATAATGTTATCATCAGTACAACACATCAGCAGTGACCGTCGGTAACCGAGGAAGATTTTATGTTAAACTGAATAAAGTTAATGTCTATGAGAATAATGAACAACACAGCATTATCTCTCCCAATACGACCAATCACATAGCAATGATAGTCGGAACGTGTGTGTGTGTGTGTGTGTGTGTGTGTGTGTGTGTGTGTGTGTGTGTGTGTGTGTGTGTGTGTGTGTGTGTGTGTGTGTGTGTGTGTGTGTGTGAGTGAGTGAGACTCTTCAGGCCTTCTTCAAGCCTCTTCCCATCAGACAGGCGAAGATGGTCATCACCATCTTCGGGTTGACCTCCACCAGATCCTCAGGCAGGGCGTAGACCTTCGCCCCAATTTTTCTAGCCATGGAAATAGCATACCTGCAGAGGGAAGCAGTCATGTTTAGGATCACCATAGCAACTGACATGATCTGTGGCATGTGATTATTGTACTTATCTACCTGAGATTTGACACTTTATTTTAATAGCGCTGATTTGACAGTTACATCATGAATCTGATATTTAATGATTCTTTGGCTGAAAAATTGATTCAAATCAAAATCCTGAGTGTGTGAAAATACTCAAAATCACTCAAAATCCAACTTCATTAAATTTTGTAATAGTACACGGGATTTTTGTTAACTTTCAAACATCAGACAGATCAGTCTGGTCGTGTGGTTTGGTGTCAATGTGGGAAAATTTTAATAGAATGACAATTTTCCAGACATAATTCTAGCGGCTCTAAGAATATTCAGCTGGGAGGAAAATCATAAAACAAGTCAAAGCAGATTTACTTGTCGTAGCATCTGTAATAATTAGTAATAGTAGCAGTAGTAGCAGTAGTAACAGTAGTAGTAATAGCAGTAGTAGTAGCAGTAGTAGTAGAAGTAGCAGTAGCAGTAGTAGTATGTGGTCTGTTCTTCTTTCCTGTTGGCGTCATCTGCAGCATTTTGTCCTTTTATCCAAATCTCTGAGAACTTCTGAGCAGGAAACGAACGTCTGCTCAGCGACCAAAAGGTTGTTTAGTGTTGACACATTGATTCTGTTGTGTTCATCAGTTGTGTTATTCAGTAGAGGTAGAAATGTCAAAACCAGATGGGGTGACAACCCCCCCTCCCCCTGCCCCTAGCCAATCATACCCTAGTAGTTGTAATATAAGTAGTAGTAGTAGTTGTAATATAATAAGTAGTAGTAGTAACTGTAGTAATGGTCATAGTAGCAGTAGTATGTTCTGTGCTTTAGGAGGTTCAGCACTGACTCAACATAAAAACCCTCATTCTAGGGCTGTTTCCCGTGTGAGTTTCAGATACAGAAGAAAAACTTACTTGGCATTGTCCAGTTTGTCATCATCTGACAGACTTCCTGTTTTTACCAGGTCAAAATTCACGCTCTGTGGCTTAATGGCCTCAATCACATCCAGAACAGGAATACTGGTACCGATCGACTTGTCCTGAAGAGACAGTCACACACATCACACACATATCACACACACACACACACACACACACACACACACACACACACACACACACACACACACACACACACACACACACACACACACACACACACACACACACACACACACACACACACACACACACACATTAATCAACGCATCTGCACCGAAGAGCAAATAGCTGACCCTCCTCATCAAGGAAGGTCATAACGCAGCCGGTGGCGTGCAGATTGCTGCCAGACACGCAAATCTGAGGAACGAAAGATTTCAAAGTCCAGAGATGTACGGATCAAACTGAACATGAATGAAGTGAAGATTGATGCAGATGATCCCTGCTTCAGTGCTGTTCACAAAAACACAGAGACATCCAGTCAAGACAGAACCTTCAATAAGATCTCAGCAGTAATCAGTGTTCGTGGACAATAGAGTATTTGCACATAAAAATCTATAAAGTCATAATATAGGACAAACTGTCCCAATAATAATGCAGTGTTATTATGTCTCCACTGAAACTTGTCCAGTTTAGTTTTACAATTTGCCGCTATTAAATATTATATATGCTAAATATGGCTTTATACTAACAAGTAAGATGCTCCGAGACATTCTAATGTTTCTCGTCACTAATGTTATTTTTTATTATTGTGAATTTATTTGGAATAACTAGTTTACTCTCAGCAATATATACGTTATATTACACGACAGTAGTACCTTGAGCTACAAGCTGCTTGACATATGAGTTTTTTGAGATACAAGCTGTCAATCAGTCCATGTATCCATCCACTCAGTTGACGGATGGATACAGCATCAGCTGAGACCGGATCTCATTCTTGTTGGTAGAGTAAAGACGTAGCTCAAATGTGTTCTTGACTTTTGCGTTTCTTTTCATACTTTATCATTGCTTAAGTACTTCAGATGGAGGCAACCGATTCGCTGTGGCGACCCCTGAAGGGAGCAGCCGAAAGAAAAAGATAATTGTTTAAGTATCTTATACATTAATAATTATACACAGATAAACTATGCATGTCTATTAACTTTTAATGTGTTTTTTGGGGCTTTTTTCCAAGGCTGGAACAGATTAAAATTATTTTAGTTAATTTAAATGGAGAAAATTTGTTTAAGTTACGAGCAGATTGGCTTACGAGCTCAGTCATGGAATGAATTCAACTTGTATCTCAAGGTACTGCTGGTACTGCTGTATTTTTTTTTTTTTAATTTTGAGTACTCTAGAGAGTTTTGAAAAATGTGCATCCTAAAAGAAAGTTAAACAAGTTGGGGAAATTCAGTAGTTCCTCATTCTGATAGGTGTTGGTTCTTCATCCCTCACTCTGGGTGGATTGCTGTGCTCAGTGGGATGCAGGTTGACTGGCTGAGTAACATCACATGAATCGATCAGACTCACCTTAAAGCTTTTGATGGAACTCTTCCCAGCCTCAGTCAAAGTTTTGTTGACCCATGAAACTATCAAATCCTCTCCTGCGACTTCTCCGTGTCCCAGGTCTTCAAGAACTTTTAAAGTATACCTGTGTACATATTACATGACCAGATTAGACGACTATGAACAACAACACATGTTGTATAGAAAACATGACCAGTTGGTTATTTCAAGACATGACAGAAAACCCTGCTGGTAATATTGTGGATGACTAGAAGCCTCCGTTTCTCCATATTTAACATTTAAATGTCTTGAAGAGGACTCATTCTTCTCGCTTCCCTTTCCTGGCGATTCCTGGTCTCACTTCTTCCACTGTGTGACAGTCACTGTGAAAGCTTTGTCTTTTCGAGCTGTAAAGCAACTGAAACACTAAGTCTGGTGGCTAAGAGGTGTTTACTTACGGCGACAAATCAGAATGAATGAAGGTTAACTCTGTAGGAGGAAGTCACCTTCTCATCAGCTGCCACACCAATGCCAGAGTTAAAGTTTCGTTGCCAGTGTTCAGGTCCGTTCCCGCAATTCCAACCAGGGAGAAACCTATATTATGCCCCAACTCCACAGCATAGTTACAGTTTTCAATCTGCCATGCACAAACACACAAAACACACATTATCTGTACAGTGGAAAAGAGGCACAAGGTGGAGGGTGTATGTGTATGTGTATAATTTTGTCTACCAACAGCTATATTTACCTTTTTCATATTACCTCCAGCTCCTTTGTATGGAGGACGGTTAACTCTACAATCCCAGTCCACCGGCACATTGGTTTTGTCATAAAGCTGTAGGATCACCAAGGCGTCCATCAGATCACTACATTTAGAAACGCAACACATATTGAAACTCCAGTGTGACAACAAACAGCAGTGCTGATAACGACAGCGAGGGTGGCACCAACCTGTACATGTGGTGAACATGAGGATTGACGCCCAGAGAGTTCATCCAGTTCCTGAACGTCTTCTCCTCCCTGGTCTCAACTGGACAGAAGGAGCGACTGCTAAACTTTACAGACAGGAGAGTCCGTTTCATACCAGTACACGACCGGGGGGTTCTTACCCTTCACAATGTACTCTTGGTCCTCTAGTTTGGTGAGAGCTGGGTATTTGTTGAACAGTGTGGCCACAAACGCCATGTTGAGCTTTGCGTGTCCACCCACGACATCAGTCGCCGTTACAAACTGTTTACAGCCGAGGCGGTTGGCCTGTTTAAGCATAAGCTCCGCTCGCTTTGTGAGATTCTTCTCCTGGACACACAGAAGCATTTATGATTTCACGTGGAACAGATGAGAATTCCCTGTATTCCCCTACCCAAGGACTGAACAAAACAAACAAAAGTCAAACATTGGGGCGATGTTACAAGGACACTGTGAATAAAGTTGATTCAAAATGGGTTCATGTTTATTATTTATTTTCAGAGAAAAACAGATTTTATACTGATCGTACCATTTTATTCTGTTGTATTTTTCCGTCACACCTTAAAGGCTGGTCCGTGAAAATATTGTCTGTCATTAAGCTGTTTTGTGGTGCAAAAAACAATCCACTGCATATAATCACATTACAAAATCAAGGTCCAGCAGCAAATTTTAGCTAAATCAAATCCAAATTTCAATGATACATGCATTATTAGAACTGCTGGTCTTTGTGGTTGGTTTAAATTTATGTATTCCACCTCATTGATTGAACCTACAACCAAATTAAATGGTTTGTTTTGCTGGCACATAACCCCTTAGGGAGTTTAAAACTGATTCCAACTCAGGAATCAGTTTTAAACTTTAAGGGGTTATGTCTTCCTACAGTTCTTCAAGTTTTATCAAAATCTATCAGGTGGTTTATTTGTGATTACCTTCATAGCAGACACCAACAAGAGTTAACAAGTAGGAGACTTTACATTCTACAGCCCAGGAGTCAAGTGGTCAGGTTTTTTTCTATAACTCACATGAAGCCCAGTCATGTCTATGTCAATCCGGGGAGCGTCCTCACTGCTGCCGTCCGGGGCGATCTGATCCAGAAGGTGGAAGTACGCCTTGGAGTCCTGCACAGAAACAAATAAAGAACTATGGGACAAAGATCCAAACCAAGCCCTAGATCAATCAATCAATCAATTAACCTTTATTTATATAGCACTTAATCACATCATCAGACATTTCAAAGCGCTTTAACAGACAGAGAAACCCAACAGAACCCTCCAGAGCAAGCATAAGTGGCAGAAGAAACTTCGGGCAGGATTCAGACTCTGGAGGGCGGTCATCTGCCTTGACCGGTTGGGTGGGAAAGAAAATATACTGGGGATAGAGACAGGGCAAGGAAAAGATAGATACAGGGAGAGAGTGGCAGATAGGCCAGATAGAATTTGCAGTCTAAATTGTGCTGTAAGTGCTGAAGTGGGGGGGGGGTTCCAGGCCTTTGGATTTCCTGTTCCGTACTTGTTCCGCACCTGTCGAGATGCATTCTCCTGTGAACTGATGTGGCTGTGAACTGATGTGGCTGTGAACTGATGTGGCTGCCATCATGATCTGCCTTTAATGGGTGAGTCAAACCATAATGTAAAGTATCACAATGCCTTTTACATATATAACAGATAGGGAAATCAGGTTTGCAGCATGAGTACAAGGAAGTCCATGGTCGAATAAAAGTCAACTCAATAGTATAGGAATGGTCTTTACAGGACAGAGCAGCTGGATGTCCACAGTGACCAGAAGGGAAAAGTCAGGGGCTACCTATCAAGAACAGAGTTACTGCTCTGTGTAAACTGGTTTGTGTTTAAACCCACTCTGCTTTTAGAGCTGGTGTGACGGCATTAGAGAGGTCTGTGGTTAGAACAGACGACTGGTCCCACATCCTGATCACAAGTTGTGACGCTGCATTCAGGACTTTTTGAGTCTTTGTCCTGTGCAATTTCCTCCGGGACTAATAAAGTATCTCTCTCTCTCTCTCTCTCTCCCTCTCTCTCTCTCTCTGCACTTCAACCTAGGCCTGTCTACTAATGTTGAAAAATAAAATAAACCCATCTTTGAACTCATCTTGTGAAGTCATAAAGACTCTTGTGATCCATTCAGTGGCAAATATGCACTTTTCTTCAACAGTGGTTGACTTCAAATCTAGTAAAATCAGGGAGATGAATTTCAACATAAATATCTGAGCAAAAAATCCAGCCTGACTGTTTATACTTGACCAATCACCTGCAGTTCGTGAGGACCCGGGACGGTGTGTCAAACACGGTTATCTGCAGCACGTGGGCATCACAGGGAACGGTTCTGGCTCCTTTCCTGTTCACCCTCTACACTGCAGGCTTCTCCTACATTTCCCCCACATGTCACCTGCAGAGGTTCTCTGACGACTCTGCAATTGTTGGCCTCATCACCGATGGGGACGACAGAGAGTACAGAGAACTGACCCAGGACTTTGTGGACTGGTGCCAGCAGAACCGCCTCCAGATCAACGCGGGTAAAACCAAGGAGCTGGTGGTGGATTTCCGCAGGCGATCACACTGCCTGTTTACATCGGTGAATATCCAGGGTACGGACATCGAGGTGGTGTCCTCATACAAGTACCTGGGTGTTCACTTGAACAATAAATTGGACTGGAGTACCAACATTCACTCTCTCTATAAAAAGGGTCAGAGCAGACTTTATCTGCTCAGGAGGCTGAGGTCCTTTGGAGTGTGGGGGCCACTCCAAAGGACTTTCTATGACACTGTGGTAGCCTCAGCTATTTTTCATGGGGTGGTCTGCTGGGGCAGCGGCATCACTGTGGGCAACAGGAAGAGACTGGACAGGCTGATTAGGAGGGCGGGTTCTATCCTAGGATGCTCCCTGGACTCAGTGGAGGTGGTGGTGGAGAGGAGGATGACAGCCAAGCTGTCATCGATGATGAAAAACCACTCCCACCCTCTGCAGGGCACAATAAGATCACTAGAGAGGTCCTTCAGCGATAGGTTGCTTCACCCAAGATGCGTGAAGGAACGCTATCGCAGGTCCTTCCTGCCCACGGCCGTCAGACTGTATAACCAGCAATCCTCCCAGCAGACCACTCAAAGAATTCAGAGAACTCAAAGAACTAAAAGAACCAAAAATTCTAAATCTGGATGACCAGTGTAATCTGCAGTCTGTGGTGTATAGTTTTTTGCAGTGTAAATATAACTGTAAATTTTTGATAATATATGTTAATATGTTTACAATATGTGAATATGTATATTTCATATGTTGCATATGTTAATATGTATGTATATTATTTAAGTATGACACCCCCCCCCCCCGCTGCCACGATCGCACAAATTTCCCCACTGTGGGACAACAAAGGATTATTATTATTATTATTATTATTATTATAGATCACTTTGTCCTGGATTTCTCATAAATGCAGCTCAAACATTGATTACGTGTTCGAATATCTTTCTGTTTGAACCGTATCTTAAAATGAATCTATAAGTACCTGTGATACATATGCCACAGGGGGTAGGGAAATAGAATGTGTAGTTCCGGGAGGGGCTGTAACAAAATCACAACTGACTGGCCTTCTTCATTCTTTCTTCATTCCCTCAGTATAACCTGATCTGTAGCAGTTTGCTGCCATCATCACAGCTACCATCTCTTTGTCTGTTGCTTCTGTCGCTAACATACTAGCAGACGGTTCAGTCACTTGCAACAAAAACACAGAAAACATTTGGGGCTTTCTTTTAGTGTACATTAAACTGTAGTACTGACAGATTTCATTTAAACTTATGTTTCAGAAGAGTGTCAAGTTTTGACATTGTGAAAATCAGTGTAGGTCCAACAGTCTAAGAACAGAGTTTCTCAGCATGGAATTTCTACAACTTTCATCATCATCTAAAGTAGTTTTTAAGTGAGCGGTTTAGACGTCATCGACATTTGCTTACCTGAATATCACCAGAGAAGTTCGATATGGACATGCCGACTTTCTTTAAATGGAAGTTGGCCCAGCGCAGCAGCAGCTCCTCAGGACTGAGTTTCATCAGCTCCTCCAGAGTCTCTCCTTCCTCCAGCAAAGCTGCAATGGCTGCAGACAGAAACACAAGTGTGACTCGGATTTGTTGGCCCACAATTATTAGCAAATGAAACAGCCTGTGCTTGTGTTGACAATCTGGTTTTACGACCCAGATTCTACAAACAGGTGGGGCGCTGTGTACATCTAGCACAACATGGTAATGACATTTCCAAATGAACGTTGTGTATCTGTGGATGGATCTGTTTGTGTGTAAATACCTTCATTGCGACTCAGCTGTATTTCAGAAAACAGTCCAATTTTAATAATCTGCCAGAGGAGTCCCAGCACCAGGTGAGGTTTTCCATCCTTCAGGTCTTGAGCACCAATATTGACAACTTGGCAACCAATGGCCGAGGCTGAATTCAGAGCCAAGTTCAGATTCTCCTGTTGGGGGAAGAAAGAGTATTTAGTGTTAAGAGGAAACTAATTTCACAACTCTCTGAATTATGATAGAATCCAGCATAGAGAACCAGATTCATGCACTGCGCTGTTAAAGAACAACCACTGATTAGTTTCAACATGAAGGTAGAATCACGATCAAACAAAAGCAAGAACTCTGACTTAAGAGTCTTTTAGTCTTTTTCCAACTTCAGTCCACGTGATATAATTCCTTACCTGACATTCACAAATGGTTAACAAAACCAACCTACACCAACTCTACTAACCTGAGTGGTGAAAGCCGTGAGCTTCTTTTTATTGATTGTTCTCTCATCAATGGTTTCAGGAACAGAGAGGTTGATGATTTTACTGAAAACACACCGACATGCATTAGAAGACGACAGATGAGTGCATTAAATTTAAGACATGAGTGGTGAGTATCCTGGAGAATGGGATTTGAATGTCATGTTCATGTTTACCAAAGCAAGATGCCGTCTGACACAGCTTTAAACAGAGCTCCAGTGTTGGGGTCAATGGGCAGGAGATGTTTACAGTCCAAATCCTTCTCCAGAGAAGAGTTGATGTAGTTGGCGAAGGCAATGCGCTCCTGCTCTGAAATACAGTTGAGAGAAGCGGATCTCAGACCCTTGATCAATCAGACAGGACGGCCAATGCTCACATGTCCTCCAGCTTCCCTCTGATTGGACGGCTGAGTCTTCACTGACCAGAGATTGAGTGTTGGGTTCCTTCACTGGAGCTCTCACTGGTTCCACTGATGGCGACAATGCCTTCCTTCTTATTGAGAGCTTTCTTGAAACCCTGAGCCAAAGTGTCGTCCTTCATGTCCTGAAAAATCTGAACGTGGACAGGAGAGCCAATGGTGAAGCTCAGCTTCGCTCGCATAGTTTGCACCAGTCTGTCACTTCATTAGTCTTATTTACCCGCTTAATCAATTATTTGGTCACCTGCATCATTAAGGTCAGTTAACATGTTGGTTACCTTGTTAGTTGGTCAGTTATTTACCTAGTTAATTGTTAATAAGTTAGTTTTAGAACTCATTTTAAGGTTTAACTTTTGCTTTTGCAGCACCTCAATATTTACCAAATCTGCTTTAAATCCAATTTAACTGTGTGAGCAGTAAGATCAGTCAGTCAGCTGCTGCCCTCTGCCCCAAAAACCAGGTTAAAAAAAAGAAAGGCACTAACCCCCCCCACCAGATTGTAGAAACATATTTTTATCCTCTAAAGCTTTTTGCTGATTTGCTGATGGTGATAGGGAGAGCATTGTTTGCTTGTTTGCATTTTATGTCTGCTTTCGCTTTAGTCTTTTATTTTTTTGACAGCGCTATGTTTTATGTCTCCACCTCAGTCAGTATTTTTCTTGAAGATGATTGAAATCGTCTTTTGTTCAGCCAATTATTTGAATCTGGGTCACGGGTTACACAGACAAGAGGCGGGGTACACCCTGGACAAATCGCAAGTTCATCACAAGGCCACCCCAGAAAGACAAACACTCCTGTACACGAACTCAGCTAGGAACAATATGGTGGGAGAAAGCTGGAGAACCCAGAGAGAACCCAATAGAAACAGGGAGAAACTCCACATAGAAAGGAAAGAGAACTTTCTAGCCATTGCATCACCATGCCGCCCATTTCTGCTCTCATGTGTAACCCTATTTGTTAGCCCTAGTTAATCAGTGTTACCTACAGCCGTGAACTCTTCCACGCTGATTTTGCTGTCTTTGTTTTTGTCCAACTTTTGGAGGAGCTCTCGAAGCTGGTATCCTGCAATCGGCATGCGCACCTCTTGGAAAAGATTACCAAGTTCACAAGCACTGATGTAGCCGTTACCATCCACATCTGAGGGAAGAAGGATAGCTACATTTAGACATCTCTTCACCACTGGAAAAAGTGCAGGGCGGCACATATATGGAGCAAAATACTTGAATATGATTGAGAACTTTCTTTCATTGTTGCTTCACAGATTTTCATTTTAAACCTGTTAAAACTGTGGACTGGAAAGCATGAGGTCCAAACAGATAACAAATCAGAACCTCAACCACGAGTTAACATCTGTCTTGTTTGAATGGTAAATACGAAAGAAAGAAATATTTAATAGCATACTAGTTCTGATTAACTTGATGAATTTGTTTGAAAAAAATCCCTCAAAAAACAACTGAGCACTCAAAAAAACAACTCGGGTAAACATGAAGGTTTAACATGAATGAATGAGTGACAGATATAACATGTTTGTTTTACTCACCCACTTTCTGGAAGCCCTCCATGATCTCCTCCATCTCCTCAGTGCTGATCTTTGTCGACATCTTGACTCCTTGATTAAAAAAAGAGTCCCATTTGAATATTGATCATTTATCACCAAATCATCTGCAGTGCTTCAAGACAAACATATAAAACCTCAAAATTACTATAACCTAGAACTATAACCTCCATCCTTTCATGCCAAACAGCAGCTATTGTATACATAAGAGGAAATGATGAGATCACTAAATAGCACAGTGCAAGTGACATTAAATCTCTAAAGAATATTATTTATCTTTTCAAGAGTTTAAAATTATTTAAGTGACCTTCATGTGTCACATGCCTGCTGTGGCTGCAGCTGGTCTGGATCTACCTGTGAAACATTTTGATGACATGGTAAAGTGACCTTTTATTACAATCAAATGTGCTTTTGGTTCAGTCTATCTATATTTTAGCCGTGCAAATTCAGGAACAATAAATAAAATAAAACCCCATCAAATCTCAAGCAGCTGAGCAGATTCAGGTATGAAGATTTTCAGATGGAATCATCATCTGATTCCATTCAGTTCAAGGGGCTGCAGTGCAATTCTAAAGTCATTTACAGATGCATCTGGATGGATTAAATGTGTTCGCTGTGATACTAATTGATATTCTTAAACCATGTTGTATTTGTTATGACCAACCTGAATGTTCAGCCAATAAACTGAATGCTAATGTTAGCATCTGCTGCATCCGCCATCAACCTGCTGTGAGGACATGCAAACTGTTTCATAACATAATTGTTTTAAATGTCTGATTATTTACTTCTCAGCATCAAAAATATTTCAACAGATTCAGGACACATCTATGAAGATTTAGGCCCCCACCACTAACAAATTGTACACTAGTAAGCGTTATTACATGCCTAGACATACAGCCCCATTAACAAGAGTCCCAGAACGTAGCCTGTCTGACTCTAGAGCGTTCTGCTGCAAAGCCAAACCCTGATAGCTGAGATAAGACGGCACGCCGACCTGACGTACCAGCCAACAGGAAACAGAAACAAACAAGATTTTCTGACCTAAAACTCCCAAAGCCTTGAAGACGACGAGAACAGATGTTCTCACACCATACAGTCTTACAGCAGAACTTTATTTCACCATTTAGAGATTTAATTTGAGAGGAATTCCAGATTTACATATTGTTTTCTTTTGACTTTGAATAGACTAACAAACTGCATGATCCTCTTAAATTGTTGCTCTCCACCTTTTGCAAATCTGTATATGTAATTTGTAAATCTTCTTTAAGTCAGATCAACTTTTCACAGCACAGCTCTGTGCGTGACGATCAGTGCTCCTGTTTGAGGCCTGGAGAACCTTTTCCGTACCTCTGCCATGATCACGCTACAGCACTGGTCAGATAAACAAATAGGAAGCACATGCAAACGAGGCGGTTACATGGTCAGCCAGCGCAGGCCTACCGGTGGCTTCCTCAACAACTGTCATTCAAAAAACAACACAACCACAGTCGTTTTCAGAGGCCATTGGAAGATTGAATACAGAGTTCATCAATCACTGCGATTCTTCTAGATTGTACACAAATAACTCAATAAATACGCCATAATGTGCAAAGTGTGAAACACATCAGTGTGGTGTTCCTGCAAATATCAACCACCAAACCAAACCGTTCCTGGCGCTGTTGGACCACAGAACAGATTCTAGAAGCTGATGTTGGACCACAGAACAGATTCTAGAAGCTGATGCTGGACCACAGAACAGATTCTAGAAGCTGATGTTGGACCACGGAACAGATTCTGCAAGCTGATGCTGGATCATGGAACAGATTCTAGAAGCTGCCAGCAGATGTCCCACCAATGACAGAACTGACTCACTTCAAGACTGGGGGTTTGTCTGAACTGGGTCAAATGGAAAGCGGACTTAAAACCTGATGTTTATTAATTAGCCTGATCTGACATCCTGACAACGCCAATCATAAGTCACGTGACTGGATAAATTCTGGTTGAACCATAGAATGATGATGCAGATTACGTCATCATCCATCAGGACGATTCACAGAGCAACAGACTCTCCATACATGAGGAACCAAACTCCCCCATCCGGTTGGGGTCCACATTGTCTGAGTTTAAAAACGAGTTTAAAACCCTCAGCACGAGACTTCTGACGTCACATTAGAGCTAACGTGAACCAAGAAACTTAAATATAACACAATGACAGCTGATCTCTAACAAGTCATTTGTCCAGGTGACTAATATTAATGAGAAATTTTACTGCCGTGTCCAAACTGTGTTGTCTTCCGTGTCAGAGGTGTGTGGAACGGCCCACGAGCATTCTGCACATTAAAGCTCTTTTTAGTCATATCTCCAAACTCACACTGACGCAAACACACTTCAAATATTAACGTGATGTACCGCAGGAGGAACCCCCCCTCCCCAGGAGGAAACGCCCTGAGCCGCAACTTCCTCCTACCTGAGCTCCGCAGGTCCGTCCAGTCGTCCCGGTCGGAGTGACAGCGCCCGTGTCGCTGCCGCTCAGGGCCGTTTTCTTCGGCTGACACCGCCCCTCCGCGGAGCCAAGCCTCCTGCAGCCCCCGCCCCGCAGGAGCGTGGATGAGATGGTGGCGTGGGAGTGGATGGGAACGTGTGTGTGTGTGTGTGTGTGTGTGTGTGTGTGTGTGTGTGTGTGTGTGTGTGTGTGTGTGTGTGTGTGTGTGTGTGTGTGTGTCTGCGTGTCTGTGTGTCTGTGTGTCCACAGAGAGCACTCAGATCCATCAGGACCACAGTTAGGATGCCTTCTGACTAATGAGCCTGTGTGTTTATGTTTATGTTTGTGTTTATGTTTATGTTTGACTCCTGTCCAGACTGGCTGTAAGTCCCCATGAGATCAGTGAATGTTCGAGTTTGAACAATCATTTTCACCTGTTTCCAGAGAAAATGGACAAAACATTATTTTACTTCATCAGAAAAAAAAAAGAAAACATAATACTGTAACGTTCTTTGCTTTTCTTACAAGGAAGTCAACTTTGACCACAAACCACTAGTATTCTGCTAATGAATTCTGATTAATCAGTATAAGATTTAGAACTGCAGAAGAGCATCCGGTCTGATGTCACCTGGAGTCTTGAAATGTACTGAAATCAACTCTAATGAATACCTGGAGGGTTTGGATTAGAGTTACAGTAGGGTTAGGGTTAACGTAAGGTTTGGGTTACAGTTAGAGTAAGTGTTAGTGTTAGAGTTGGGGTTCAGGTTAGATTCAGGGTTAGGGGTTAGTTTTATGGTTAGGTTTAGGGTTATGGGTTTGGTTTAGGAATAGGATTAGGGTTAAGCCTGGCTGACCTCTGCTTTTAACCGCCAAACCTCGCTAATGCCCTAGCAGAGATAATACATGGACGACTGATGTCATGCGCAATGTCATGCGTGATGTCATGCGTGGGGGGGTGACATCACAGATGCTTGAATAAAGGTGATTCACAATGACAAGAGGCAAGCAATCTAGTGGAGCTTTATAAGCTACTTCTACCCATTGTACCCATTATCAAACAACACACAAAACATAAGGAATGTTTTTATGTAAAAGTTACATTTTGAGATATCAGCTCAAAATTACAAAATGAGAAATAAATATCAAACGATATTCTGGATCTGGTCGTCTAGAATGTGTGAAACTGTAAAGCTCATGAAGACCTATTGTGGGATAGGATATTACATTTCTATTTAAATGACTTTTATTTGCAGTGACATCATTACATAAGCTGCAGTGGTGTGTTTGTTTAGTCTAGTTTACTTTGTTCTTTTAAACGAGACTCATTTTTACTCCAAACTTGAGCTTTCACTCCCTGCATCCAGAGAGTGAACGCTGGAAGCACATTTGCTGACACAGACATTTACTCCACTTTTTTGATTTGATGTCTGAACAGCCAGTTTAGATACAAAATGAAATCCTCTGCACAGACATGTTGTCTAACATGTTGCCTAACATGTTGTCTTACATGTTAGACAACAGCCCTTGAGGGTGGCTCAATGGTAGAGCCGGCTTCATATGATCACAGGATCGGCAGTTTGATTCCCGCTCCTGCCCAGCCATCTTTGAAGTGTAAGCTGATGGTGGGGGTGAAAATGTCAATGCCAGGTGAAAATGGTGTGATTGTAAAGATAATTTCCTCTTGGGGGATTAATAAAGTGAGTTTAAGTTTAAGTTTACAGGGATCAGATGAAGAGTTCGGTCCACATCAGACTGAAGAAGAATTTGACACCAGGCAGCTTTATGATGGAATCCTGGCCCAGTCAGCAGCAGGTTATTCACTGCTGATGTGCTTTGTGTCAGCACTGTGCTGCTCTTACCAGTCTCTACATGCAGGAATTCTTCTTCACATGCCTTCTCTCCCCCCCTTTCCTCTCATATCTCAGCGTCTGAGGCGATGTGCTCAATCTTGTCAGTGATTTTCAGAAGGCCTTGACTTTTCTGTTTATCTCCAGTCTCTGTGGGTTTGTGTTTGCAACTGTGAAGTCAGTGTCCTGCACACACAACCATCTCATTGTTTCAACTTTCAGGAATCTGCAGTTAAGGTACAAAAATCAACACAATTTATAAAGTACATAAGTAATGATTCAGGATATGACTAATATTTCAGTATGATTTGTTTAAAAAGTGTATTTTGTATGAAAGAAAATGTGCTTTACATTGTTGTTGCATTTAGTGTCTGCATCTGTTCTTTCAGTTTCAGTTGAAATGCCACACATTTCTGATTAAAATAGCCCGATTGTGTTTTCAAGGTTTTGTTTCCACTAATGAAATCCTCCTCCTGCCGAGCTATAGGTTCCCTTTAGCTAATTATTAGAGCAGTAAAGGCGGGGCAGAGCGCTTTCCCACAAAGATTTTTGGTGAAGAAACAGAAACAAAATAATAAGTAGGTGTTGAAAGCAGCTAAATGTTTAATAGTTTGCATGACATCTTTTTTTTTGTTCCTGTACAGAAATAAAATAATCCCACAAAGACAGAGGTAATACATTTATTGCTGAATAGAAGTCATTCACACATTAACACCAGTTACAGGTCAACAGATAGACTCATATAACTGCATGTGGTGTTTTGCAGTTGCATTGTTCGGTATTTTTCAGGGCAGCACATTAGAAGACATTAATCTCTTAATCTTTGATTCAATTGATCAAGAAATGACAGAAAGAAATAAACAGGAAGTCCTCAACTTTGTAAAATCTAATGTCAGATTTGTTCACTTACAGTAAAACAATTGATGATTATCAAAGGTGTTGATATGAAATCCTATAAGTCATCTTCATCTCTGAGTGAAGTGCTGAACATAGATGGTGGGTTAGAAAAGCCCAGGGTAAAGTAAAAGTGTCACATCAGCCTTTCTAAGGCGGATGTGTGAGTTCAGAACGGATTCATGTCAGTGGACAACAAAAGGGGTCCTATTATGAAAATCACACTTTTTCAGGTCTCTACATATACATAGTGGTCCTCTCAAACCCGACCAACTCCTAGAATCTGGTAAACAAACGCTCCCTGCATCAATAGATATTTGGAGTATTAGGAATTCATGGCCCGGACCGAATCAAAACGATCAGATTTTGCTAGAATGGCCATTTGTGACGTAATTTACGTCACAAATGGCCATTCTAGCAATTGGACTCTGTCATCATGTAATAGAGAGTAATTAAGTTCAGGAGTGAGACCCTTTTAACTTTAACTACAATGATCTATTTGGAGACACATGTAATCAGCATAGCAGGTAGATCAGATTATTGTTTTTTTTTTTGTATATATAATTCCAGTTGTAACATTTCTGAAGTAATATGTGTTAAAGTGCTTCAAGTTCAAATTGCAAAACAACACACACACATGATTTAGTGACCGTCAGCTGCATCACAGCCCAGAGGAAATGACTCGGGTTCCTGGTAGGAGGAAGCGGAAGAACTTGGATCGTGTCTGCCAGTGCTTCACCAGGGTTGAAGGCTGGATGGAGATCACATGACCAGGCTGGGAGAATGCCAACAAACAAACAAACAAGCTGTGGTCAGTTGGACGTAAACAGACGGGACAACGATCGATCAGGGGAACCGTTCAGTCCAGGCTTTGTCTGCTCTACATGCTGCTGGAGACTCGGGCTCCTGTTCTCAGTGCACACACCATTAGTGGACCTGCAACTTTGCATTTCTCTAATGAACTGAAGATGGTGGAATCATTTAAAACATGAGAACAACAGAAAATGACCTCACAACATTATAAAGCACAACATCCAGACACCTGAGATCCCATTTTGATTTGGAAATACCTCTTTTAGAACATACAAATGTACAAATTTAACTAATAAGCAAAATGGATTTTGTTACTGGTCCTTTGAAAAATAAGATCCATCCAGTTAACATTTTCTATACTTGACACCAAGAAATGTGACTGGTACCACATCTCTGTTGCTCATCTTCTGGATGACTGTTCAGGTCAGGCATGCAGTGGACCGCACCTTCTCACCAGAACTCCATGATTCACTGGCTGTGGAGATTTAATAATTCAGGACTAAACACGAGTTGATGTGGACTGATATGACACTAAAGACTTTGTATGTGTAGATGCATGTAGATCGTGTACACTGCATCACTCCCACAGCACAGGAGGTATTTCATTCATTTTTTTCACTGAAGACTTTAATTTAAAAAGTTTAGCACACTCCTGACATACATGTGAGGAGAATGGTGTAGAATGTGTTTGTTTTGAGGAGTGTTCAGCTTTTTAAAAAACTCATTAATGTAAATGCTAATCCAGAAGCGTGAGTGCTGTGTAACTACCACTTTATGTTTTCATATTTCTGTCCTGGTGGTGCAGGAGGTCGTTCTCTAGCTTCCTGTCACCTCAAGACATGCAGCAGAGCTGAGTTGTTCAGTTCAGAATTCACTTTAGTGTAGGTGTGTTTGTCTGTGTGTGAGTGGTTGTTTGTCTTTCGTGTGTTCCCACGATGCGCTGGCGACATGTCTGCAGCTGAAGGTGAGACGATTACGGTCATCTCATCTAGAAGGAAACTTTTCAGTCCCTTATAGGGAATTCATTGAAATAGTTTGATAATAGTCGTCTCATCTTCAGCCACTCGTGGGCCACAAGTCTACCAGACCTTGCAGGTGCTCCCGCGTGGCGGCTATGCCTTGCCAGGTCCGGATCCATCTCTCAGAATCAGAATCAGAATCAGAAAATAATTTATTGCCAGGTACAGTGAAGTTTACCACGCGAGTAACTTGACGCGGTGTTGGTGCATTAAAAGGTGGAAGAGAAGCCATAAGATATAAAAAAAGAATATTTACAATTTACATTAAGGTAAGGTATATGGTTGGTGTTTACAGGGAATAAAAAGTCCAAAGAGTAAACTGTCGTTGCAAATTGGTGAGGAGCGGATGGTTACCTGAGGGGGAGCATTGTTCATGAGGCTGACTGCAGTGGGGAAGGAGCTATTTTTGTGGCGTGAGGTCCTGGTCTGGATGGACCGTAGTCTCTCTCTGTCTTCGGCAACTTTTCTGGCTTGGTGAAGGGGCGTCTTGATAGACTTAAGGTTGTGTGTGACGTTGTCCAGCCAGCGGGTTTCCAACCAAGGCGAATTGGGTTTATTTCCATGATATCCTTGGCCAGATATCCTGCATTGTTGCGCACAAGGTGTCCGAACCACCTCAGCCTTCTTTGGGAATTAATGTTGAGGCTGGGGGTTGTTTTGTTCAGGCTCTGATCCTCTCTTTGCTGATGAAATCAGACCACCTGACACCAAGTATTCATCTCTGGCACTGCATATCGAAGACATCAATACGTTTTCTATCCTGATCCCTCGTTAGCCAGGTCTCACTTCCGTATATAAGAACAGACACTACCAGAGTGTTGTACATCTTCATTTTGGTGGCAAGTGGGATGTTCCTAATATGCCAGAGAGTCTTGTGAAGCTTTCTCATGGTCACAGAAGCTTTGCCGATTCTTCAGAATATTTCATGGTCTATCGTCAGCTATAGACGAGCCTAGGTAGGTAAAGTTCTTCACATATTCCACTGATTCACCATCAACCTGGAGGGGAGGAAGTATGGCATTGTCGGTCGAAATAAGCATTAGCTTGGTCTTTGGCCAGCTAATCTTCATTCCTACTTTTGATGCTTCTGTATTCAGGGTGGTCAGGATTTGGTGGAGTTTCTCTTGGCTGGATACAAATGGTGCGATATCATCTGCATATGCTATATCTCTTAGATTCCAGGAGCCAAGGTTGATTCCTATATTATTGCCATGGATGTCGATTAGTTTGTTCATCAGGTGGTCGATGACACAATTAAATAGGTCTGGTGCTACCACACAACTTTTACGTACACCTGAGGCACTACTGAACCAATCACTTGTGTCATCCTTGATCCTGACACAGCTCTAGCTGTCACCATACAGACGTTTGAAGAGTCTTGTACGTTTTGGTGGGACCCCAGAACACTGTAGTAGTAACCACAAAGCATCCCTGACAATGCTGTCGAAAGCAGCTGTGAAGTCGCTGAAAGGCAATGTATGCTGTTTGTTGGAATTCTTTAGCGTTTTTCAAAGAAGTACCTCAATACTGATTGACCAAATGGTCAATGGTGGATTGACCAGGTCAAACAAAAGACAGACAACCACTTAGGTTCACGCCTACAGATAATCTGGAGCGACCAATTCACCTCAGCTACAAGTTTCTTGAGGTGGTAGAAACCTCCTGAGAACCTACACAGACACGGGGAGAACAGAAATGAGAGAGAATACCTGCAAGCCAACCACTTCCAAGCTTGCAGAACAGAAACTACTTTGTGATGCGTTTGCTTTTCACACCAAACTACCCCCCCCCCACACACACACACACACAGTCACAGGTAACGTGTTCCATTAACCCACTCTCACACAGACCGTCCTGAACTACATGGCAGCAGTTCTCCATATATCATCACCTAAACGTCTTCACACTTGCAAGGTTTATTCAAACCACATCATGTGTTAGATTTACTGATCTAATATTCTATTTATCAGCTGATACTCCGTGAGAATGAAGTATAATGTGAAAATGATACCTATTTTGGAATATCTGATTAATCTAGATGCAAATGAACATGTGACCGGTAGAAAATGTCCCTCCTGGGCCACCAGAGTTGGGTAGCAGTCCGCTCCTCCTACCAATCAGCCAGAAATTGGTATAAGGTGTCACTATGCTTCCTTTCTGGTTAGGAGTTGACTGCTACACATGCTGCAGTAAGTTGTCTTCTGTTTCTTTTTATGTTTATGTGCTTTGTATGTGTTTTTAGATTTATTTTTGTCATATGTTAGGTTTTGTTCAGTGGCTTCCCTCATGCCCACACAAGTGGATCCCCGGAGAGTATTGTTCCACAGGAGGTAAAAGGACAATTCCTTTTGTGTACAAATTGGTTTATTTGGCAGAGGTATTTATTTAACCTGTCTTCTTTTATTTTAGACAGACTGCCACTGCTGTTTTGTTTTTATAGTTGGGTTTCAATGTTTGCTTTTAATTGTTTTACTCAATTTTATTGATTAGGCTTTCGTGTCCTTTTATACTCTTTGACTTTATTCTAGGCTTGTATTTTCCCCCAAGACAATAAGCAGTACTGTTGCAGCAGTCCTGCTAGCTTTTAACGTGTTTTTAATTGTTCTTTCTATTGCATGAGAGCTGCGGGGCCGGTGACTGGGATTTGCTTTGGACGGTGGAGCCATCGGTGGTCGGGGTCCCTCACTTCAGCTCCACACTCCCCTTAATTTGTGTGTGTAGTGGTTTTTTACACAGCCTTCACGTTTTACACTTTACCCCTTGTCTGTTTGGTTGTTTGCTGTGTGAGTGTGAGTGTTGGGCACGGAGCTTGGTGAGTGTTCTGGCCTCGATTGGCTCCCTAATTACAGTCATCCCGGCCGTCCTGCAGGGCTCATGTAGACCTGAGAGGTCTGATAGGTCTTTTGGCATTCTTGTTCTTTTTACTCTTTTAATAAAGTTTTTATAGTCTTGGGGGAAGAACTTTGTCTCTGCCCGTTATTGGACCGTCGCTTGTGCAATTTTTTTAAATATCTGTGGCCTGTTCACCAACTTAAACAAATCTTGTAATTTGGTTATTTACTGTTCCTGAACAGTCTGAGTTCAGTACGAACCAGCGGTCACAAACACATTATCAGATTATGGTAATGAACTATGTATGTGTTTACCTGCTGTTTTCATGCAGTTTATTTTCTTCTATTTTTCTGTACTTTCCTGTAAAGGTCAGATTTGTCACTAAGTGATAATGGCAGCAGCAACAGGCTTGAATAGAGCCACCAGAATACGTACCTCCATTGTTTCAAGGGATGCCCGAGGAAATCTGGAATCTGAGAGGAATGTGCTGCCAAACCACTTTGGGAGTTCCTGACCTGACTGTTGTTGGTTTGTTAATGTGTGATAAATACCTTAACCATAATGTTACTCACCTACTGATGATGTGAAGAGTAGCATCTCATTCTAAATGATTTTAACCCTCATCTCTCTGTTGAGGGTGGCAAGACTAAAAGCGTGATGTTCTCTGGGGCTGCAGTGGCTCCAGACTCTGGAAGCCTGCAGCATGGAGATCGACAGATGGATTTCATGAAGTATCAGGAACCCTAGAAAATGTCACTCCAACTGGGAGGAAACTGAAACTTGGGAATCATTGGACATTCATACCGGACAATGATCCCTGACTTCAGAAAACCTTGGTCATTCTAGATAGTCATCTGATTGAATCAATGTGATTTAAAGGACATTGAAGAATATGTACTGTATGTTTGCAGAAACTGTAGAACTGTAGAACCAGTATTTGGTGTTATAATTGGGAAAACACTTTAAATATGTGCTGTACTGAAAGATTAAAACCATTCTTGTGTAGTTTGTTATTAATTTTTATTTAAATGTAATTGGGTTGAAGGGCTGATTATTCGTGACTGGGTGCAGGAGGAACACCTCCACCTGGTTCTCACTCCGACAGTCAGACAAACTTCTGTTTGCTCTTGTGTGTCTGTGGTTGTGTTGAGTAAGTTTCCTGTATCAGGAAGTGTGAGTGGCTCTAGGCAGGTCCTCTGGAGAACAATATACTCAGACCCCTGACCACACCCTACTGAGAGCACCCCCCATTCACCATAGCTCACATTCCCTTATATGGTCATGCCTACAGCTCGACTGACGATTGGTTAAAGAAAAACATTTTTTTGGTAGAAACACACACCTGTACAGGCTTGCACACACACACGCCTGTTGTTATTCTCAACACACACAACCAATGAAATGCTTCCACATCGGGAACCTTTTCCTACACTCAGGTTTCCTTCAGGTCCTCAGTGTGGAAACACAGTGCATGCACACCTGTATGTGTGTGCGTGTGTGTGCGTGTGTCACTTCTACCAGCATTCCACACACATTTACAGTCTGACGGATGTAGCTAATCAGTAAGTTTGGAAAGCTGCTGGTGAGTTCTGGAACATTTCCTGAAGATGGAGGAACAGCGCCCCCTAGCTGTCAAACACAAAACCAAGTGGTTCGAAATGCTTCTATTTTATTTGTGAGCCATGCATTTTCATTACACATAAGATACAAACAGTCACTCTGCAGTAGTAAGTGGATGAACATCATAGGGTCTCCTTCTCAGGGCTCTCGGCTGACTCCAGTTCAGATAATTCAGATCTGTGTGGGACAGAAAGATGTTTTCAGAAAGGTAAAAACAGGATACCTGACACACAACATCATCTTCTTCCAGAACCTTAAAATCTGTAGCTTTAACTAAAAACTACACACCTTCCTCTTATTTATGCTTCTATCTATACTCGGTTCAACTGCCGGCGAGGAAAGCGTCACATTCTAATAGAGGCCTCTAAAAGTCTTCATTCAGAATTCAATCGAATTAGTGTCATTTACAGAAACATTTCACTCAAAAACAGAAAATGTCGGAAAACTATAGAGGAGGTGGTCGATCTGTTAGGTGAACCAGCTATGCTGCATCCAGGGAGCAAGTCAACACTGATGTGTGGAGAGACTGAGTTCTCCTTGATCTGGTCTCTCTGCACAGGAACATATATTTAAGTGCAAGTAAAGTCTTTCCAAATCCACTTAAGGGTTTCTGAGGGTTTCGATTACACGCCACACTCTCTTCTTCTTCATGAGAATGCTGAAATCTTCGTTGGCTGTGAAGCTCCAGAAATGTTTAGGACTGAGAAACTTCAGCCAAATTTGCTTTGACTGGTGAAAAGATTATTTCTGACTATCATTTTTGGGTGAACAATTTCGGTCAAGACTCAGACTTCATCCAAGTGATGACACTTGGAACTTATACCATCTTCACAATCGTGTTCCGTTTCACCTCTATAAGCATCCTTAGATGGATGTTTTCATGTCACATGACTGTTATGGACACATGGACATCACAAAATACTCAAGAAATTAAACTTGATTTACATAAGTCTTTTCCTCAGAGGCAGGACAAACATTTAAGTGAGCATAATTTGGTTGTCTCATTTTACCCATTATGCACAACTGTACGAGATGAAAACACGACTGTTTTTACCTGGCTCAAACCCTCTCCTCCTCACCTTTGCTCATCAGTGAGCTTAAACTTGGCGAGTGTGAACTTGGCCAGTCTGGGTGTTGCAGACAGACCGAAGGCGGATGAGAGCTGAACCAGCTTCACGGCTCCATCAGGCGAGCCACTGCTGCGACACACCATCAGGAACTCCTCTATGAGGTCTTCTCTGGAGCACAAACACAACAGGAAACAGAGGGTCACAAGGCGGGTAATGAACGGACTCACCTGCTTCCACTCGTCACATGCTGTGTCGAAACCTGTTGAATGTTTGAGAGGATGGAGCGACTTGTAATCACCCCTAAGAATGTAAGGCCTGTAATGTGTTTTCACTCTAAGACCAACCAGTATCTTCTTCGTTATGTTGGTGGTTTGGGCAAAGACTCACCGAGGAACTCTGTTTTTGGATTTGAAGAGCTGCAGCATGTTCCTGCAGGGGGAACAAAGCAGTCAGATGCATTTCATGATCGTAATTGTTCTCTGGCAAACCGACACAGACACAGGACGGCCTCCCTTACCAGGCCTGTTGGGTCATGTCAGCTCGTACCAACAGCAAGATGAGGTTTGACAGAGCGGAGTTGCTCCACTTGAAATCCACTCCGTGTACATTTTGATCGATCATCTTCTTCACATCCAAAGCACACTCGCCAAAAGACTTCTGAACCTAAACACAAACAGGAACCTTCATGAGAACAGCTGGACTGACTGTTTCCAGCTTCACAGAGGAAGAACGATGACAGCAGTGACTCTTCCTCACCTCCAGACTATGTTTCTCTTGGGTCATCAGGGAGAGCAGCTCCTCGATGATGGTTTCCTTGAACTCGTACTGCAGGGAGCAGATATCTGGAGGACAGACACAAACCTCAGGCTGAGCTGTCTAGAGAACACCAACCAACCGTTCCCCTCTCAACACAACACAAACCTCACAAATAAAATGGCAATCAGTAAAACAATGTGAGACTGAATAAATGCTCAGAATACACAAAAACAAAGTACGTGTCCACATGCACACAGATACGAGACACACACATACTGCGCACACAGAAATACTGGACACACAAACACAAACACACACACAGGCAGCCAAACTGAATGAAGTCAGGTTCATTAAGTATTTGTGTTAATGACATGACACCTTTAGATTCTTCCTTTTAATACAAAATAATCTCTTGGATTACAGATAATCCACACGTTACTGTCTGTAGGTGTAACAACACAGTTTAGTGTAACAGAGTGTGGGTGTGTCACAGTGTGTGTAACAGTGTGTGTGGCGGACCTTTCCACACGCTGGGCAGCAGGTCCAGGCGTCCGTCCATCTCCAGAGCTCTCAGCAGGTACAGTATCTCACCGTGTGTTGGGTAGTAGAGCTGGAACACAGGCTGACCGTTAGCCTGCAGGCTAACAGTACCTCCTTAAATGCATTCATGAAGACAAGACTCATCTAGACCTATAAAAGCCACCATCATTGACTGTCTCTATGGTGACCAGCTTGACAATGGGACTTTGCAGGGGCTTTTTGCTGGTACTTTGGCTTTACATAGACGTCATCTGATTGTTACAGGACTCAGAGACCACCTTAGATCTTCTCTGATCCTCCTGGAAATGATTTTTGGCTGAGCATTTGCCATTTTGGTTATTCTTGAATCAATTTAAATACTGTAGTTGTTTTTCTTTTTCTTCCTCACCTTTCTGGATTTGGCTGCCATTTTAAAGCATTTGATATCATTTTAGTTGAACACCTATCATTTTCTTTATAGGCATTCCCCTCTTTTATTAACTTCTCAAATAAAGCTCTTCTTCTGAACAATGCCTTGAACGACCCATTTTACTCAAGGACAAATGCACAGGCAGCATCTGGAGCACCAGTTGCCTTGATCCTTAACTAAGGGCCACTTGTTTAACACCTATTTTTTTGACAAAATCAGTGACATCACTAATTGAATTCAGCACTGCTATTTTTTTGAATGTCGACTTTCTGTGAAATACTTTCATATTCAATGACTTTTTCCACTTTTCTTGCTTTGAAATAGAATGTGAAGCGTCCCCCATGCATTTGTGTGCATTAAAATAAAATTATTTGAAGTATTTTGAGGTTTACTCACATTTTTAGACAGAGTGCTATTATTATGAACTGTATACTGTATATTAGTGTGTACAGGCCCCTTTAACGCACACACACACACACACACACACACACACCCTGTAAGCATGTAGTGGAAGGTAGAGTGACGGGCAGCTCCTTCCTGGTCACCCCAAATGAGCAATTTGTAAAAAGGGACGGCGCCTTGCTCAAGGGCGTCTCGCTCAAGGGCGCCTCGGTGTTGCTCGGGTGGTGAGCTGACGCTTCCTACTGTCAGCTCACACTCCGCAGGGTGGGAGCGGGACTCGAGCTGCTCATCATCTTGTGATCATTGGACCTGCTCTGCTGCTGAGCCACTGCCATCCCCTACCCCTGCCACGCCTCCGGTAGGTACGTATTTACACTGTACCACCTTTTTTAAGAGGACAAAAGATTGATCAAACAATAATGTGAGTGTATTTTTAAATACGTAGTAGAATAAAGTTTACTTTATGCTTTCAGTGCGATCATAGGTCCGATAGAAAGAGCCAGTAGCTTCAGACAGGACTGTGTTTCTGAGCTTATGAAAGATCCAACACTGACAGAGAAAGTCAACGCAGGACCACATTTACTGTACTTTTGCTAAAAATATTCACATGATGTTAAACTGTAACAAAGTGAACATGTGGTAGCAGAGTAATGGCAGCTTTATCGCAGGTCTTCACAAGACATGTTATCAGGTGACATTTCATAGGACGCTGATCTTCAGATGTTTTTCTACAATCAGACGGAAAAGGCTTTGACTTATGACCAGAGGGATGGAGCCAAACATGTACTGACCGAGGGGTAGTGTTGCCTGAACCACTTCAAAACCACGTCAATGTGCTCCATCATGCACTGCAGCCTGAAGAAGCAGCCGCTGCAGAGGAGATAGGACACGTTCAGCAGGAGGAAACCTCCCAGGCCCGGATTACAGGAGACACCAGGGACACGCTTCAGTTTTTACTCACTAGTAAACATTCTGCATGTAATGATGTCCCAGCAGCCTCCAGTTCTCGCCGACTTCCACCAGACTCTGGACCTTATAAGCCAGCTCCAGATCTTTTTCAGCCCAACACTGTTGGGACGCAAACAGAGGAGAAAGTGGGTTGGATGGCGAACACATGAAGTCCAGTTCCAAAGCACCAGTGACTGGAAACGGACCAGATCAGAGGAAAAACCGTTTAAATCAAATGACCTGAACGAACTAGAGATGTCAAAGCAGACGTATGTAATGACAGAGAGCTGATGACATGGCATTATAAACAGATGGTGAACAGAATGGTCGGTAGATGTACCAACATCATGATGAGGGATGTCAACTTCATTTGGGTCACTGATCTGGACTCAGCTGATCCCATGTACCGTATGACTACAAGTTTAAGTAAAGAACAGATGACAACAGACTTACCAGTTTCATTGCATTCAGGAAAAAAGAAACTGAAAAAGAAACAAAGAGAATAAAAAGTCAATGTAACAAACCCCAAAATTGATTTTCTTCAGGTGTTTCACCTAACTTTTCCCTTCTCTGATGGGGGTCAGTTTGTAACAGAAAAACTGACGATCGCAGGGATGCCAAAATGTAAACATTGATTGTAATCCAGAGAGCCACACATAACCAAATAATTCTTTCCAGGATCTTAACAGAAAGTCATGAAATAAATAATAACACGATTAATGAAATAAATGACAGTATTTATGAAAAAGATCAGGGATTCCCAAAGTGTGGTGCGCGAGCTGCCGCTAGGGGGTGCGCGAGTGTAATGGCAGCTGAGCACCTTGAAATACATAAATAATTAAATAATGTACACACTTTTTAATGGAGGATTAACAGTTTAAATATTTAAATTAATTCACGTAAATCATTTGTAATTTTCAATTAAAAAACGTTTTGGGAAAATTTTAAATAAAAAAACAAATACCCAAAATGCACTTGGCTTTCTCCTAGCTAAGTGCTAGCTTGTTGTGATAGCAACAACAATAATACAGTCAACCCTCGGTTCCGTAGCACATTCGTGTTCAAAGTTCGATAGGATATCTTTTATTAAAATAAAACAGAGTGTCCATTTCTACCCTTTTTTATTCATGGTAAACAGTATACAGTGCAGTTTATGGTGTAAACCGAAAGAAGCCGAGCGTACCTGAACGTGACTCACTTGGGAGTTGAGCGAACTGACCAGGATGTTTCCTCCGTAGCGCATTCGTGTTCAAAGTTTGATAGGATACATTTTATTAAAATAAAACACAGTGTCTATTTCTACCCTTTTTTATTCATGGTAAACAGTATACAGTGCAGTTTATGGTGTAAAAGGGTAAAAAAAACTTAGAAAAAGTTGTTTTTTAGACTTGGAATGGATTAAAATTATTTACATTAATTATTATGGGAAAAAGTTTCGGATTTCGAACAACTCGCTTTTCGAACAGCCTTCTGGTACGGATTATGTTCAAAAACCGAGGGTTGACTGTATGCCGAAATGCATAACTGGTTAAAAACGGGCAGTCTGTCCTGTATTAAATCTGGGAGAAATGAAATAGGACAGGATGCATTGGCCACAGCTGAGAGCTGTGCAGTCTACCAGGCTGAAGAAATCGAGCAGGAAAAAGAGAGTGATGATGACGAGACAGGGGAAACTTAAAATGAGGAGCACAGAACACAGAAAACTCACCCGGACACTTCATCGGGAGAAGGGGGTAAAGAACACAATGAGACTCGTACTCGAAAGAGAAAATATGATGTTGAACTTGGGCCTATGTTATTTTGATTCTTTGTGGCGGAGTAGTATATTTGTTACCATTTAATAACTGTTAGTTTGTTAAATAGGCCTATTTGTTACATAGCAGGGCTCGGAATTGCGCCCATTTTGGTCGCATATGCGCCCATATTTTTATCAGTGCGACTATTAAATATATTTGGGAGCACCGGTGCGACTAGGGAAGACTCTGGTGCGCCTTTTTTTGTGAGACCGCGCTCCTGCCAGGAAACAATGAGAGCGCAAATGCGGCTCCTGGGCGAGGGAGAGAGGCGCGGAACGGAGATGGACGGAGCGTCTCTATCGCTCCGTCACTGCCTTGCTTTTGAGTAGGTGTTCCTAAAGACTTTGCGGGTGCTACTAACTTCTAAATTTGGGAGCACCAGTGCTACCAAGAAAAAAAGTTAATTTTGATCCCTGCATAGTAATAACTGCTGTTCATCACTCATCTGTAGTCGGCTCGCTCGGCGACCATTTTGACTTAAAATATTGTCATTTTTATACTGTTACTATTATTCTCCCCACCGTTTCTAAAGTGAGAGATCATTAGGCCCATTATTGCATAATCTATTCTGTGTTAACAGGAGCCTATATTATTAAACTTGATACTTATATGGCTATAAAGACTATGCCTTTTCTTTCTTTTTTTTTTCTTCATGTTTTGAGCATTGGGGGTGCGTCAGCTAAGTCGGGAGGTAGAGGTGGGTGCGCGGACTGAAAAGTTTGGGAACTGCTGAAATAGATAACAACCAGGGTGTTTTTCTGGTACTGTTCAGGGGGCCGTGCAAATGTATAGGGAGGCCACATCCAGCCGTAGTTTGGGGAACAGTGTTCTTGAGCGTGTTGTTTGTTCCTCCTCACTCTTTATTTACCATCTTGCGCTTCGCTTTTTTGTTCTTCGGTTTAATTCCAACCACAAAACCTTCAATGGTGCAGATCACCGCTCACAGACGAGAAGTCTGAAAATATGGAGCCGATTAATGCAAGTAATGTAGCTCCTCATTAATGGACATAAGGTAGTCATCAGTGTGACATATATAGATCACGCTTCCTTTCATGCAGCACTAACAGACTACATCCTCTGCTTTGTAATGATGATTACAATTTTCTATGTACAGACCTATTCCAAAAAATTGGAATGTCGTGGAAAGGTTGTTTAATTTCCATAATTCCATTCAGAAAGTTAAACTTTGATATATTATAGATTTATGGCCCACAATTTAAACAATTTCAGGTATTTGTTTATTTTTACATAATTTTGGCTTCCAGCTCATAAAACCCACGAAAACAGGATTTCAAAAAATTAGAATACTGTGAAGAAATCACCATTTATTTCTCAGTTTTTGCAGAAAAGAAAGAAAGAAATCAATCAAAATATGGTACTTTCTAAACGATATATCAATCATCAGTACTTGGTTGGGAATCTCTTTGCCTTAATCACTGCCTTGATGTGACGTAGCATTGAGCATTGATAGGAGTTACGGAAGCCCAGATTTCTTTGATGCTTGCTGTCAGCTCTTCTTTGTTGTTGGGTCTGGTGCCCCTCATTTTCCACTTGAGAACATCCTGTAGATTGTCATTGGGGTTTAGGTCTGGCGAGTTGGCTGGCCAGTCAAGCACTGTGATGGTATGAGCATCAAACCAGGTTATGGTGCTTCTGGCAGTATGGGCAGGGGCCAGGTCCTGCTGGAAGATGAAATCTGCATCTCCATACAGATCCTCAGCAGAAGGAATCATGAAGTCCTCCAAAACATTCTGGTAGACTGCTGCGGTGACCTTGGATTTAAGAAAGCAGAGTTTACCAACACCTGCACTGGACATTGCACCCCAAATCATGACTGATTGTGAATATTTCACACTAGACCTCAAGCAGCTTGGGTTCTGTACATCACCCGTCTTCCTCCAAACCCTTGGACCTTGATTCCCAAATGAAAGCCACACTTTACTTTCACTGTAAAAGAGGACCTTGGACCACTGGCCAACAGTCCAGTCCTTCTTCTCCTTGGCCCAGTTGAGCAGCTCCCACGTTGGCTCTGGTTCAAAAGTGGCTTGACCCGAGGAACCCGACAGTTGTAGCCCATCTCCCAGATGCGTCTGAACGTGGTGGTTTTTGAAGCTGTGACTCGTGCCTCAGTCCACTCCTTCTGTGTCTCTGCCAGATTCTTGAATCTTCTGTTTTGAGAATCTGCTGAAGCCCACGGTCATCTCTTTTGCTAGTGCATCTTCTCCTGCCACATTTTCCCTTCCACTAGACTTTCCATTGATGTGCTGTGCAGAGTGCTGTGTCCATTGCTTGGACACAGCACTCTGTGAACACCCAGCCTCCTTAGCTATGAACTTTTGAGGTTTACCCATCCTATGTAGGGTGTCAATGATGGTCTTCTGGACAGCTGTCATGTCTGCAGTCTTCCCCATATTGAACTGAACTGAGACAATTGAACCAAACCAAAGCAATTAAATAACACCTGGGGAAACCTGTGCATGTGCTTTGAATTTAGTAGATGATTAGTGTGTGACACTCAGTTTAAAACATTCATGCCTCGATGATTTCTTCACAGTATTCTAATTTTTTGAAATCCTGTTTTCATGGGTTTTATGGGCTGGAAGCCAAAAGTATGTAAAAATAAACAAATAAATTCCTGAAATTGTTTAAATTGTGGGCCGTGAATCTATAATATATGAAAGTTTAACTTTCTGAATGGAATTATGGAAATTAAACAACTTTTCCACGACAATCTAATTTTTTGGAAAGGGTCTGTATATGACTTCAGTCTCAAACCAGAACCAAAGCAGTCACAGACTGCAACATCTCGTGACACCCCTGAATTCAAAATTTTATCCTGACCTACTTTTATAGGTCACGGTAAGTCAAAGCATAGGTAGATCAAAGCACTAGCTTTGATCTACCTCACACTTTGATCTTAATCACACTGGCCTTCTCCCTCATTTTTCTATCCTACCCGGTTCCTGAGTGTACTACTTCTTTTCCTTTTGGCTTTTCCCTTCAGGGGTCACCACAGCGAATCAGTTGCCTCCATCTAACCCTGTCTTCTGCATCCTTTTCTCTCTCACCAACTACCTTCATGTCCTCTTTCACTACATCCATAAACTCCTCTTTGGTCTTCCTCTACGCCTCCTGCCTGGCAGTTCAAAACTCAGCATCCTTCTACCAATATATTCACTATCTCTCCTCTGGACATGTCCAAACCATCTCAGTCTGGCCTCTCTGACTATCTCCAAAACCTCTAACATGTGCTGTCCCTCTGATGTACTCATTCCTGATCCTATCCATCCTGGTCACTCCCAAAGAGAACCTCAGCATCTTCATTGACTTCAACTTGAAGGACAGCTGGGCTTTTCAGGGCCGTCTGATGCAATGAAAGAGGACTTCTCTGTAAACCAGCTGCTGAAGAACAACCAGATACTGATTATAGGAACAAGGGTTTCCTTTGAATTGTCAGTGAATTAGTCAGAATTCAGTAAATTATTTTACTGAATACTGGTAGTTTATAGATGATATGTTTCTGACTTCATTCGATTGAGCGTTTGTACTGACTGTAACATGCTGAAGAATAATCAAGAGGATGTTAAATGCCGTCATCTTCAGGACTAGATTTGGGTTTTACTGTCGATTAAAGCGCTTTGAAATGTCTGTTGATGTGATTAAAATGGATGGATGGATGATTCATTGATTGATCTCTGCCACCTCCAGCTCTGTCTTTTCCTCAGTGACACTGAGGAAGACCAAACAACAGACCAAACAACATCGCTGGTCTTACCACAGTTTTGTGCACCTTTCCTTTCACCTGACACTTCTCCACCCGTACCACACTGCCCATACACGCTTCTTCACCTCTTTTCCACATTCTCCATTTCTCTGGACTGTTGACCCTAAGCACTTAAAATCCTCCACCTTCTTGATCTCTTCTCCCTGTAACAATACTGACCGATTGCGGCTAATCTTCATTCCTCTCCTTTCAAGGACAAACCTCCACCTCTCTAGCTTCTCCTCCACCTGTTCCCTGCAGATCACAATGTCATCTGCAAACATCATAGTCCATGGAAATTCCTGACTAACCTCGTCTGTCAGCCTGTCCATCACCATAGCGAACAAGAAGGGGCTCAGAGCTGATCCCTGATGCAGTCCCACATCCACCTTGAACTTCTCTGTCACACCTACAGCACACCTCACCACTGTCTTACAGTCTTCATACATTTCCTGCTCCGCTCTAACATACTTCTCTACCACTCCAGATTTCCTCAGAAAATACCACAGTTCCTCTCTGGGCACCCTGTCATAAGCTTTCTCCAGATCTACAAAAACACAATGCAGCTCCCTCTGGCCTTCTCTGTACTTCTCTATCAACATCCTCAAAGCAAATACTGCATCTGTGGTACACTTTTTTGGCAAGAAACCATACTGCTGCTCACAAATGCTCACTTCTGTCCTTAGTCTAGCTTCGGCTACTCTTTCCCATAATTTCATTGTATTGCTCATCAGCTTTATTCCTCTGTAGT
Organism: Antennarius maculatus; assembly: GCA_013358685.1. NCBI lineage: Eukaryota > Metazoa > Chordata > Actinopteri > Lophiiformes > Antennariidae > Antennarius > Antennarius maculatus. The sequence goes on from CM023614.1 coordinate 3,896,227, forward strand.
TGCCATAACTGCACTTCTCCCTTCTTCTTAAAAATTGGCACCTGAATGTGCAAAAGTTGAAATTTGACTGTGACTTACTTTTCTCATGGTCAAGGTTATCATCTCATTTTGACCCCCTTTGCCGCCTGAGTAATACGTTTTTTGTTTCATCTTTATCTGCAACGGTTGTGAAGATATTTGATAGACATACGAACGGACAGACGAACAAATGATCTAACAGACGAACACAGGAACACTGACAATCACAATACATCACCGCTTTGAAGCGGGATGTAATGAAATAAAACTGAACATTCAGACTCATCAGTAATCAACTCATTCATCAATCCATCATACCGTCGTCAGGGTCCTGGCAGGTGAAGCTCTTTCCTGCCAGCTCTGACATTATTTCCTCCAGGACGTCTGTGATGCCCGGCTTGCCGGAGACTGGAGACAAAACAATCAGTCACTACAGCCGCCATCATCTGGCACCAGATGTTCAAAGGATACAACAACACATGATTACCCTGTTTGGTAAAGATTGACAGGATGTGGTTGTAAGACGCCAGGCTGGGAGCTGCACACAAACAAACACACACACAACAAAATCCCATCAGACCAAACAGATCCTGCCACTGTAGCGTGTGTGTAAACGTGTGCTCGTAGCCACCTATTCCCAAAGCCTTCATCTCTGCCATCGTCGTCAGGGACAGCGATCTGTTGTATGGTGGACAGTACTTCAGAGAACGGAGGACGTTGTTGAAGGTCTGCAGGTTGGGCTGAACGTTCTGTTGATTCATCTCCTTCAACAATTTCTGCAGACAATAATGGCATAAATAAAGCAACAATGTCATTCTTACTGATATGGAAGGAGTGTTTTTTACAAAAGCTCTGTGACACATAGTGAAAGAGTTTAACTATCGTACTATGATGGCTTCACTTCTGTCCTGGGAGTTGGTATTCACATGAGGAGCTGCAGAGATGAGAGCGTTGAAGATGTGGATGTCAGCTGGAAACGGAAAGCAGAAGGATTAGGGTTGAACTATTGTATTAAATCTGTAGTTTAGGTCTTGATCAGGTGAACCTTCAATTACAACATGATTTAATCTAGTGAGTCGTGGGAAGAGCAAATAACATGGAGTTGTTGAAGAAAGTTGTTGACCCTAATGCCACAGGTTGGAAACAATCTCAAGGCAAGCCCTGCAGCCCATGGCCTGACGGGCGACCAACAACAGGGAGTCGCTGTGGAGGATGCACAGCAGCTGGCACAAGACCACTAGTGTTGGAAAAAACTGACTCATCTGGTTGGCTCAACGCACAGGAACGGGATACCCCCCCCCCCACATCGCAAGAGCCCTACTGACTGACTGACTGATGTGTTGCATCACTGTTAGCAGTTAGTGTAGCCAGCAGGGGTTTGGTGATGATGTCAGCTGCAGATCCGATGAACCCTCGTCGTCATTGTCCAAAAGGATCAGTAGGATTCTTATTTGTTTATTGTTTTGTTTTTTACGGTCATTAATTATTGTGTGCAAACTGGCCAATCAGTGGAGGATTGTGTTGTGTTGTTGAAGAAAGAGAACATGATGGCTGACTGTGATGACACTTCATGACAGGAAAAATCTGTTGGGACACCACTGAAACTGACTGACTCCTACAGTCCACCTGCACACTCATTTTTATTCTTATTATAACCAGACATTGAAAGAATAGACTAAAAATCGTAAATATGTTTCAAATATTAAAAAAATAATGGTCTTTTTACTTTTGTTTACTATAATCCAGTTTGTATACAGAGTGTTTTTAAAAACCATGTAGTTTAAAACAGTATCTGATGTTCAAGTATTGAAAGTATTCAAAGTTCCTGATGATCCAATTGGATCCTCAATCCAATGCAGCACTCATGTTTTTGTAAACATGTTGCAGTATCTGCAGTTCAAGTATTCAAAAGTATTCAATACTTGAATACTTGGGAGTATGCCCATCCAGTTTCCATGTGTTTTGTGGACTTGGAGAAGGCTGTGATCCTGGTCCTTCTCATGGCCCTGTTCATGTGGGCCGGGCCCACACCAGATTGCCTCCTAATGTTCACTACACATATCTCACACCCCACTATACATGATAACTTTTAGGCACATGCAGGGCACAGTTAGGACTTTGGGAATGGACAGGGGTGAGGGCAGTGGGCATGGTTGTGGGGCGGATTGCAGTGCTCTAGGGCGCTGTATCCTCCCCATATATGCCTCACTTGTCTCCCCCCATCCTCCAATTTTAATGCAACATACACACACACACACAGACACACACACACACACACACACACACACACACGCACACACACACACACGCACACTTTTGAGGGGGCCCTGCGTTGTGTGGAGTAGTCTGGACAGCGCTGGGCTTCCCCTTCAGATTTTTAATGCACCACATCCCACATTAGGTAGCACAGAAGTACAGGGTTGGGAGATGGCTTCCTCGTCAGGGATTGAGGAAGCATAATAACATGGCGCTTCTGGTGGGGCGTGGCCCTCTGGGGCCTATGGCTGGGGAGGGGCTGTTTGACCTGGGCCTGCGGCTCGGCTTGGGCTTGGGCTGCTGGGGAGTTGGGCTTGGTTGTGGGCGTTTTTAATGGCGGCCGAATGGTTGTTGATGGCTGCCGGTTGTCAGTCGTGGCCGTTGATTCACCACGCGGCGATGGGGACCGGGGATGTGGCGCCGATGTGGAGGTGGGGCGGTGTGTGGGCTGTCTGGCCTGGCCTGGGGGTCGGTCTGCGGGGGGATGGCCCGTGGATGCGGGGGGTGGTTGGGTGGTACGGAGTCATCGCTGCGTTTCGGGGCGAGATGGTTGCTGGGCGGCTTGACTTCTCCCCTGCGGACCCTGTCTCCCATCTACCTGTGGGTGCTGCACGGCTCACCTGCTGGCCTATCGGGCGTGGCACGTTAGGTCGGCTTTGTGGCATGTGCCTTGCCGCGCTGTTGGCTGGGGATCTGCGGTTGGTGGCCGGCAGTTGGTTTACTTTGCTGGGTGCTGGGGCGTGGCCGCCGTGTCGCCGTCGGTTTCCCGATGGACCTGGGCTATGGGCGGGGCTTGGCGTGGGGGCGCCTGTGGGCCTCTGATAGGGCCTGGCATGGGCTGCCTGGGAAGGCCGGCGGTGTGCGGGGGCTGACTGCCTCTGGTCAGCTTTCCTCTGTGGGTGGCGGCACGGGGGGGCTTGCGGCCCGCTGGGGATCTCTGCCGAATCTGGAGGGTTGGTGTGGGCCCTATCTCTGGTCTGCCCGCGCTTGCGGGAGGCATGACGGGCATGTGGGGTTTCAAGACCCCATATCCGGTCTAGGGGGGCTATGTAGGGGGTTGAGTCACATGTCGCCTGGTCACTGCGGCTGTCTCCTGTCTCCTGGGGTTGGGAGGTTGGGCGGGAATGTGGGCATGGCGGATGGGGATGGGAGGTTGGGGGGTGTGGTGGAGCGGGGTCGGGTGGGGGGTGATGGGGGGGCCTCCTTGCCTCGTGCCCCTTGGGCCTGTCCCGTGCACCCTGGCAGTGGCGGCCGCTGCCTCCTCTGGGTCCCTGGGTCTATGTGGTTCTCGGTGCCCCCGGTGGCTCTGTGGGTGATGGCTTCTTATTGCTCCTGGCTGCCGGGGTTGGGAGTGCTCCGTTAGCGTGGCCCTGTAGAGTTCTGGTAGCCTATCTGGGTGTTGGTTTCATCACACATGCATGTTGGGTCAGGGCTTACCAGCTCCTGTCGAGTCCAATTATTGAGAACCACTGGGTCCCGTCAGAACGTGATGAGTCTCACTTCAGTCATCACAATCTTATGCCCTCTATCTTCCTCCTACACTGGTTTCCTCTGGTGGCCTATTCTATACTGTCAGGACCTCCACTAATCTGATGTTTTGTAACATTGGTGTTGAGATATCAGTTCTAAGATAGAATAAAACAGCCTAAACCTTTTTCACTCCAACAGCCCTGCTTGTCTATCCACTACCTTGTTTATGATCTCTCTCCCTGTCTCCTTTTGCCTTCCCCCTTAACTCACAGAGGTGCAGCACTTCCCTCTCTGGCTCTCAATAGGAAATTCAAATAAAGACTGACAATTTAGTTCCAAGAGAGGACTGGTGACGGTCACATGCACGCATTAAAATATATAAAAGATTTTGCTGCAAGACTAAAATAAGCATTGATCTCATAAAAGGTTAACCCCCTTTTATGGGGTTAAACTATGAGAATACATGCAGACAAGACAAAAAAGGAGAGGGTATACGAACACGTCCCCAGAGATATACTGTAGGAGACGCTGCGGGAGTATGGGGTGAGGAGGCCTCTCCTCACCCCATACTCCAATCCCTGTACGCCCAAAGTGAGAGCTGTGTTGGAGTTCTTGGCAGTAAGTCGGACTTTTTCAAAGTGCCTGTTGGCCTTCGCCAGGGCTGCGATCCCCCAGTCAGAGCTGGTGGATGTGGCCAGGGCAAGAGAAGTTTAGGGTTCCCTGTTGAAGCTGCTGCCCCTGCGACCCGACTACAAATGAACGGATGAAGATGGATGAATGAATAGTTTCTAAATATTTCATTCTTTCCACATGCTCTAGTGACAACCTCAACAATAACTTGTGAGCAACTCACGTTTCAGTCTGTGGTTCAGCATGTCTGTGTAGAAGCTGAAGGCCTTTGCAGGGGCACCGTGCTGGACAGAGACAAACAAATACAGGGTCCTCATCTAGATGCATTCAAATCACCATAATCACAATGTCACATCATGTAATATCACGCAGATCATTTCATGCACAGACAACTAGACATCATGTTCCTACCATCACCATGCCTCTGATCAGGGCGGAGTAACAACGCGTGTCTCTCTCTGGCAGCAGGTTGAAGATTCTCTCTGCGTTTTTGTTTTTTTTCCAACTGGAATTGAGGGACTGTTTTGAAAGGAGGGTGTGCCATCTTGATTTCTGTGCTTCCTTGCCTCTCTCCTTCTGAAAACACAGAAAAAGCCAGAGGGAAACATACAAGCACACTAGTGGTATGGATGTGTGAAAACCCTCGTTTTGCCTCAGGACCACTCACCGACAAGTCCTCTGACACTGGTTGTCCTTCCTGGACAGGGTCTTTGTCACAGTAAAGGCAGATGAGGTCCAGCAAGTCATGGGTCGTTTCCATGGAGACTGCTGTACCTGGGAGGATTTCATGGAGGACACACCGTTAATGTGGGAGGATTGAAAAAACCTCCCTGGAATGGAGAATGTGTGCGTTTGCTCACCAGCTTGCAGGAGCTGATCATAGAGGTCAACAGCAGCTTTGACTTTCCTCACGTGGATTCGCTCCTTCAGAGCCTCCTCGCTCACCTCTTCCAGGCGTAGTGACACATTCTCTGGCATCAGACACTACACACACACACACACCCACCTTGTTTCACTACAATCGACATGTGTCCCCATAATTACACGAGGTTCTTGGCCGCCCCCTCTTCTTACTGGTATGTGAGGCTCAGAAAAGTCTTTGGTGAAGAACTTGGAATTGCTGTTGATGAAGTATTTTGCTGCAGTGCTACCCGAGTTCAGAGAGAGAGAGAATATTACCTACAGAGACACACACACACACACACACACCAGTTAAAAACGATCTCGACCACATGCAGGTGACTCTCTATTAACTAGTCTGGAGGACTTCAGATTACAATGAGGTATAAACAGAACAGTCCGTTCTGTCGACAGACTGCTGTCTGAGGACATTGGATATCCACACTGACCAGGAGGGGTGGGGGGGTATTATTGTCATCACAAGGAAGCAATAACATTACAGCAGTATAACCTGTACACATCACATGGTGTTTCCTGTATGATCTATAAATACATGTTCTCCACATGAGTAAAAAATATAAAATCAGTTCCCTAAATCAACTGCAGGTAGGAACACTTCAGGTGTGATGTCTCCTCAGTGAACAGATTCAAAAATGTATTATTTACTTTTGACACAGAAAATTTTAATACAGTACAAACATATTTCACTTTGATTTGCCAAAGACCTTCCTCATATCCTTTATTATTGGACAATCTCTAATTTTACTGCAGTTCTTGGGACTATGGTGTAAATATGCTGTGTCATATTTACGTGTAGAAGTTCTATAGTTAGTTGCATTCGATGCATCGCCAGCGTGTCATGAACCAGCATGCGCTTGTCATGTTATAAATAAACGGGACACAGAGAGTGCACTAAAAGCTACAGTAAATATACAAAATTCAGGTTCATCACGTCTTAGTCAGTACCGCTTTATGTAGGTCACTACATTTTATATGTCCATAATGTGGTTTTGATAATTCCAAACATATTTGGTGACAAAACAAAAATTAAAATTAAAAACATTTGGTTGGTTAAAGTAGAAAAATCAGCAAAGGACAAAACCGTCTTTTTCACTCCGTTACCAGAGTGAAAAAGAAATTACACCGGCACTTGTCCTGTTATTTCTAAATAACGGATTGTGGTTTTCATCATTTTGTTTACAGTGTGTAGTATACAGGGTAAAAGAACAAACAAAAAAAACATAGAACTTTTCTTTCGTTGTGGGTAAAATAATGAACAAAACTTTGAATATTTGGATAATAATAATAATAATAATTCATAAGACTCAAAATAAACCCCAAACAAAAATATTTGAATAAGTCAGCCTCAGCACAGGTTGGACATACAGACTCAGTGAAGGTCTTAGGACTGAGGTAGGGGTCATCCTGGTACTTGTGAGGAAGGGCAGTAAAGTCCTGGGGAAAGAGAAAAAGGGGTAAAACACAGAGACAAATGCATGGATGGACAGGAAACATCCACAGAAGCACCAGGACGATGTGAAGGAGCTCTCACCCTGCTGACCGTGGAGGCCAGAGCCTCCAGCACGGCCTCTTTGCTCCTGTACAGCAGGAAGTGACAAATAATCAATCATCTGTAAGCAAACTTAACACAGCTGTCTGCAGCGCTGTTCAAATTCATTTACTCTTATTTTTCCTGTTTATGATGCTTTCTGACTAAAAGGTCACAGACGTTTAAGTACTTCATGCGAGAGTTTGGACACATACCATGTTTTCTTCCTGGGTATGACAATAGTCTCTGAAGTTTCTGCAAAAACAGTGAGAAAGTATTGTGATTACATTAACATTAATATCATTAATGTGAATCACAATTGATGACAGCTGATGTCATTTATTTGTAGAGGGTGAAAAATGTGGAAACGCAGCCTTTCCTACATCGAGTCATTTAACTTTGTGCTGCACAAATCTAAAAATTTAATGAACCAATAACATTATCTAATAACATGAACACCAAGTCAAGCCGTGTCTGTAAAATGAGAGATCTGAATGATCATCAGTGGTTTCTGCTTCAGGGTTAGGGTTTGTCACAGTTTGACAGGCTTGTTTCTGTCACGCCTCTCAATATTCTTCTTCATATTACCTTGATGTTCTGGTTCAGTTTGCTGCTGCAGAGCTGCGGTCCAGCCGAAGCTCCTGGAAAAGAAAGGTTTGACTTCATTCTGTGTTCTGGTTCTGGTACACTGATTCATTTCACATATAAAACACCTCACCCACCTGGAAACCAACGACTCAAACGCCAGAATGCTTTTCATCGACTTCAGCTCAGCATTCAACACAATCATCCCCCAGCAGCTCATTCATAAACTGAACCAGCTTGGACTCAACACCTCCATACGCAATTGGCTGCTGGACTTCCTGACAAGGAGACCACAGGCAGACCGAGTCGACAGAAACACCTCCAGCACCATCACACTGAATACAGGGACAACCCAACGATGCGACCTGAGCCCCCTCCTCTTTACTCTGCTGACCCACGACTGCACACCAACTTCCAGCTCCGACCTCTTCATCAAGTCTGCAGATGACACGACTGTGGTGGGTCTCATCAACAACAACGATGAGTCAGCCTACAGAAATGAGGTGGGCCTCCTGGCTATGTGGTGCAAGGACAACAATCTCCGTCTGAATGTGGAGAAGACAAAAGAGATCGTTGTGGACTTCCGGAGAATACGCACCCAGCATGCTCCACTAACCATCAACGGTGGTGCAGTGGAAATGGTCAGCAGCACCAAGTTCCTGGGCGTGCACATCTCCAAGGACCTGTCCTGGGACCACAACACCGCATCACTGGCCAAAAAAGCCCAACAGCGCCTCTACTTCCTCCACAAACTGAGGAGAGCAAGAGCCCCACCCCCAATCATACGCACCTTCTACAGAGGCCCCATCGAGATCATCCTGACCAGCTGCATCACAGTATGGTACGGCGCCTGCACCGTATTCTGCTGCAGCGCATCTTGAGAGCAGCTGAAAAGATCACTGGTGTTTCTCTCCCTTCCCTCACAGACATTTATAACACCCGCCTCACCCGCAAAGCCATCAGCATTGCAGGTGATCCCACCCCCCCTCACAGCCTTTTCAGCCTGTTGCCATCAGGGAGGAGACTGCAGAGTCTGCGGGCCAAAACCAGGAGCTCAAGGACAGTTTCTTTCACCAGGCGGTCAGGAGGCTCCACTCCCTCCCTGCTCTCCAACCTGCCACAGCCCTGAACTCTACCCTCCCCCACCCTGCCCTGTCCTCCACCAGCACCTGACTACCTCTCTGTCTCACTCTCCCCCCATCAACTCAGGGACTGCGCACACGTCAATTTCCCCTTAAGGCAGGGGTATTCAATTAAAAGTCACGGAGGTGCGGTTATAAAAATTTCCTCTTAGTAAAAGGTCCGAACCCAAGTCCAGTTTGTGTCTTATCGCCGGTCCCTATGTCCACATTATCATTTATTATCACTTTACAATGCAGAATAGTGAGTGAGTGCACAGCTAGCTCTTTTACTTCACCATAAATAAAAGTAGACCCAGGAAAATAAGTTTCAAACCTTTTTTAGATTGAAGAACACACAAATCTCAGAATTAAAAATAAAGATCTGAATAATCCTTTTTCTCGTAAATTAAAGACATCCCAGCCTAAAGAACCGAAGGCCTACACTTCAAGTAAAAAAACATTAACATCTTCAGAAAGCATAAATAAAAACTGTCTCTTTCAGGGGAAAATGCAAACAGAACTTTGTTCATGAGAGAAAGGGCCATGTGGCCTGACAGTCATTTACTTGTGCATAAGGTTACTTGTGTACGCACACCTTGACTGTTTTGGAAAGCTCCCACTGTTTGCCACAGCCCCCCTCTCTTTTCCCACCATGACAAGGTGGTGGAGAAGAGGGGGTGGTGGTCTCTGTCATCTGTGGTGACAGAGACCACCAGCTTCAGATCTATGTCCCTCTTTGTCAGCATCTTATTGCTGCATACATGTCCCCTCCTCTTGTGTGTGTTTGTGGTGTTACACCCAGCAAAGAGCTCCTTGTCCTTGTGAAGGAACTTGACAAACACAAAAGCCGGACATTACCAGTAACATCTGTAGACTCATCAATGTCCACAGATATGCATGGTGCTCTCTGAATAGCTGCATAAACCTGTTAATATTTCTGATTTTCTGGTTGCTGTTGAAGTTCACATCGAGATTTGATTTTTACACACATCTCATCTTTCTGTTTTCCCTCAATGTCTCGACAAACAGCTTTTAAGCACTTATTCACAACTGTCCCATCACTAAAAGATGTTTTATGTTGCCCCAAATCCACAATTCCTTTATTGAACATTCGTTTGCATTTTGCTCAGTTATCTTGCCCTAAGCTCGGACTTCAGGGGATAACTTTGCTCAAAAGCTCTGTGCTTTGTTTCATAGTGACGCTTCACGTTACCATTTTTAATTAGTGCTACGTGTTCAGGCCAGGGCGGCATGGTGGCGCAGTGGGTAGCGCTGTCGCCTCACAACACGGCGGACCCGGGTTCGAGTCCTGCTCTGTGCGGAGTTCGCATGCTCCCCCCGTGTCTCCCCGGGTTCTCCGGCTTCCTCCCACCTCCAAAAGGTGGGAGGAAGCCGGTTCTCCGGCTTCCTCCCACCTCCAAAAGGTGGGAGGAAGCCGGTCCCAAATTGACCGTAGGAGTGAATGTGTGTGAGTGGTTGTTTGTCTCTGTGTGGCTCCGCGGTACACTGGCGTCGTGCCCGGAGTGTCCCCCGCCTCACGCCCTGAGACTGCACCGGCTCCCCCGCGTCAGCGGATTAAGCGGGTTAAGATAATGACTGACTGTTCAGACCATATGAGGAACGATGGTTTTAAACTGCCTGACGGAAGAATAAACGTAAATCATTGTTAACCAGCTTTGTCCTCACTGTCTCCCTTCCTCCGTACTCCTGTAGAGGTAAACTCACAGCGGTAGTGTGCGCGGCAACGAGCTGTCTCACTTCCAGGTGCGCTGACAGAACAGGGTAAAGAAACGATCTGATTGGCTGAGCTGAGTGTCGCTATTACCGTATTAACTGGGGGAGCAGCGCCCGCCGTCTGTAGCCTCGACCGTCAGTAAAAATGCGCCAAGAAAATCTACTCAGGTGAATTTATCATGGAGTGGTCACGGGTCCGGACAGAACCATCACGCGGTCGGGATCCGGACCGCGGTCCGCCATTTGGTGACCCCTGCCTTAAGGGATTGGAGAGTGTATAGAGATGTTTACCGTCCTTTGTGTTTCGTGGGACAGAGAGGACTGCAATTTCATGTGCTGTATGTCGTGCATTTATGGAAAATTTGACAGTAAAGTTGACTTTGACATATCGTGTCGGTGCATAGACATCACGAAATTTAATATCTGGATCTTTCGGAGAGAATGAGACCAAAACGACAAACATTACAGAAGCCGTGTGAGGCCAACATCAGTGAAGAAGGCAGGAGGAACAAGGAGGATGGCTGTCATACAGTCACTATATCAAAACAGTTTGTCAGCATGTTTGTGGGACTGAAAGCAGCGGCGATATGAAAACACGACCTCATTTCAAATGAAGTTCACTGCAGCGGACGGTTTCATCAGCAACCAACGCTTTACGACAACAAAAAAGGACCAGAATCGAAAACCTGCTTTAAACATAGCTGGAAAAGTTCTCTTACCTCTGGCCCCAAAACGGCTTCACGTTATTGACCAAAAACCGGCAATTTCTCTGGATGGAATGTCCTCCGATCAACCCGAACGCCGCCATGTTGGTGCGACCTGAAGGCTTCTGGGAGGACCGTACCATGTGAGTTAACATGGGGGACAGAGATTAACCGTTTATAAATTCAATAAATATCGCTTAATATAAATAAATAAATAGAATAACCCCATATTTAAATATAGTTTAATCTAAAAGATCCCTTATTACGAACAATTAGCATGAAGACAGACTTGTCTTCGTTCATGTTCCCCCCTGCTAGCTTGATTTCGGTCTGACGCCCCCCCCTCCGCCCAACCCTTGACCCGGAAGTATCTTGACTTCACATGTTTCACGTGTGCACCATGAGCAGACGCACGTAAACACTGAAAGTTTCTATGATCCTCAAGAATGTTGCTTGGAAAAGAAGTTCCATGGCGGCGTTTGGAGGGCATGTCGTTCGGCATTTACTCGGCGGAAGAGTTACGGTGAGAGCATCGTGGTTTGGTTTCACTGGTAGCCCACGTCTGAAAACAATAAGCATTCCGTTGTCAGGACTGGACCTTAAGTTTTAGCTCACTCACATAACCACATGTTTTAACTGGAAGTTGTGTCGATATTAATATACTGTATATTTTAGTAAGACATGACTTCGCTTGCAGCAACCGATGTCAAATGTCAAACTCATGGCCTGCTCTTGTTATACCCACAATGTGTTATAATGTTATAATATGGGTTATAACCGTATAGAATGTTAGACATTTGTGAACATCTGATTTTATGTACAACCCTGTAGAGATGCCTCTGAGCAGGTGAAATACTGGATACGCTGTTGTGATGAAGTTGTAATAATGCATCTTTCTCATCCCCTGTACAGGAAGCTGAGCGTCAAGGCCATCACCAACCCCATGTTTCTGGATGCTGTTGGGAACGTAGCCCCGAACAGCCTGTATGATCTGGCCCTGGGGCCAGCAGACAATAAAGAAGTAACTACTGTATTCACCGTCTATGCGCAGTACAGTAAAGATGTATCTGACTTGTGTTATAAATGAGAATAGACTTGAAACAAGTTGGGCTTTTGTTGTTTATGGATGTCTGTGTGCAAAGTGAAGGATTTCAGCTCAAGCCAGAATATTTTTAATCCACTTGATTTATACTGTGGGGGCATTGGGATTCAGCATGTCTGTCATGGCATGACTCACAGTGACTTTGTTTTTTACTGTTTTTTTCAGGTGTGTTCAACTTGCTGTCAGGACTTTAACAACTGTCCCGGACACATGGGACATGTGGAGCTGCCCCTGCCCGTCTACAACCCCCTGTTCTTTGACGTACGTCTGCCCACAAACGCACCACAGGCCAAACATGTAGTCACTCTCATTTACACTGGGTCTGAGTCCAAGATGGACACACGTGAGACATTAAGGTTTAATTTAGATAGATAGATAGATAGATAGATAGATAGATAGATCGATCGATTCAAACATTGAATCGATCGATCGATCGATCGATTCAAACATTGAATCGATCGATCGATCGATTCAAACATTGAATCGATCGATTCAAACATTGAATCGATCGATCGATCGATCGATTCAAACATTGAATCGATCGATTCAAACATTGAATCGATCGATCGATCGATCGATTCAAACATTGAATCGATCGATCTTCATTCAAACATTTCAAAGAAAGTTTACAACACTTTTTAAAACTTAAAATCCATCCGCTTCCAGGATCATTTTTCTCCAGTACGTTTTATCTTATCCTTCTCCTCTTCATTCTCACTAGAAACTCTTCCTCTTGTTACGTGGTTCCTGTCTGGTGTGTCACATGTTAACGTGTCCTCGAGCTGCCATTCACCTGCTGCTAAACCAGCTCAGATTACTGGACCTGGGGGCCATTCAAGAGGTTTACCAAATACAATGCGTTCTTAACCAGGTGGGTGTACACGTTCACTTTAAATGACATATACCACTGACACTGTACCAAGAAGCACACATCTACATAGAAGCAAATGAAATGGCGGTTGACTTATTATAATTGTCAGCATTTGCCTGTTTGTAAATCCGTTCGTCTGTCCGCCAGTTAGTCCACCAAATATCTTTTCAAATAGAAAGATGAAACAAAAAGCACATTACTCGGGTGGCAAAGGGGATGAAAATGAGATGATGACCTTGACGTTTAGAAAACTAGGTCAAAGTCAAATTTCAACTTTTGTACACTCAGGAACTGGATAAGATAGAAAGATGAGGAGAAGGCCAGTGTGAGTAAGACCATAGATCAAAGCTAGTGCTTTGATCTGTGAAAGCAGGTCAGAGCACTAGCTTTGATCTTTGACCTATGCAAGTACGTTGGTAAAATTTTGAATTCAGGGGTGTCGCGGGATGTTGCAGTCTCTGACTGCACTGGTTCTTGTTGGGTCTTGTTTCCATTCAAATATAGATTGAAAGTCCCTCTGATGCTCAGATATGGTTTCCAGAGATGAAAGAAGTTCCCTTGTTTGCTTTTAACAGAACCTTAATCTTTCCAAGCCAGTACAACTTACCAGGTCTCTGGAATGTGGCTCTGTGTTCTAAATGAATGTGAATGTGTATTTTAGCACATGGAGGTGAGTCCCAGAGCCAGTGGAGACGAGATAGAGGAGCTGCTTAAGGCGTATACAGACACGGTAATCAGAAGGAACGCTGACTGTTCAGAGGACCTCAGACCAGTGAGTATTATAGTAATAAAATGTGGTTAGTAGAATAATAACACATTCAGGCTCACACAAACAGAAGAATCTGTTTAATGATTTATCATGCAGAAAATATGCTGTGATGTACTTCATTCAGTACTGATGGGGCACTGAGGCTTATGTGTCCTTGTGTCCTTTTTTTCCAGATAAAACACCTTGTTGAAAAGAAGAACAGTCTGATCACTGACTTCTGGAAGATCCACATGAAAAGCAGGAAGTGCCCTTACTGCAGGTATGAGGGAACCAGCCTGACTGTGGGCTTGTTTCTGATAGGATTCACTTACTCAACAAAAAAGTTTTGTCTTTTGTATATATGAGAATTTCATGAGAATTTTGATGCTTGACTCAAACGTTTCAGTGTATAAAAAAATACTAACCTCCAGTTAACAACAACTTAAAGACAACTTAAATAACTTCTGTTTGTGTGTGTGTGTCTGTGTGTGTGTGTGTGTGTGTGTGTGTAGGGCTGGCAAGTTTACAGTACGCCGTGAACACAACAGCAAGCTGATTGTCACAATGCCAGCAGGAGCAAAGACTGACACTGATGGTGAGTCCTCTGAGGAGATGTGATGAGGTTGTTGGTGCTGAACTGAGGAGCTGTGAACCTCCTGCTCATTGTCAGCAATGATCCTCTCCTCATCTCGTTGTTAGTCAAATATTCGAACAGTGTTTGGTAACTGAGCGCTAACAGTGCACATTCTTGACAATCCCTGCTCATGCATATCAATGATAAGTTACTAAAGTTAGTCAGTTTTTGTCTATTTCTAGAGGAGCTGACGGCTACAAAGAGAGTCTACATGACCGCCAGTACAGCGAAAGAGCACAGCGTCCAGCTGTGGGCGAGAGAAGGTTTACCACAGAGCGCAGCCATCACAACCCCTTTCACGTTTCACTGCAAACACATAATTTTACGCATATAATAGATCCTGAAAATAATCCTCGTTTCTGTCTTTGCTTCAAGCTTTCTTCTTAAAGCACTTGTTTTCTGGTGTGGAGGGCGGGGCAGCATCAGCGAAGGGTTACTACCCAGACCTCTTCTTCCTGGAGCTGCTGGTTGTGCCGCCTTGCAGGTAGAGTTTGAGGACACACACCAACGATTTTCTGTGTTGCACAACATGGGTTGTGCGACGCCATAAACGTTACATATAAATGTCACAGTGTTTCCGAGCTGTGAGGGGTTGAATCAGTTATGTGTATGAACACAAGTGGATCTGCTGATGTTTAGGGTTACGTGACTCCTGCTTTCTACGGCCAAACATCCTTCCAGTTGAATTCCGAATCCAGGATAGTCTTGTCTCCACTGCATGGATACCTTCCCCTATCCTTGGTGGTATTTTGCATTAATATTAATCTGCTCAGAAGATGAATGGGTAAAGGTTGCTGCTGAGGAACACCATATGGTTTCTTGACTGATCTGACTTGTGAGTGAAACAAGAAAGAGGAACCTGGAAGATTGAATGAAGTACTAGTATCCTGGAAGGAACGTAGGACGGTGTCATGGCACCGTAATTGAGACCATTGTTGCTTCGGTGTGATGAAGGGATGGGCCCTCCTCTGATCATCAGGTCTTTGTTGGTTAACAGAGGGGAAGGAGTATGCTGATTACTGGATATTTTATATTCCTTTCCTACCAAGCGCCACGCTCAAATCAAATTTGAGATTAAGGAACTAAAGCGTAAAATGATTTGCTTGTCAGAGACATTAGAAAGTAGGACATCTGTTAAACTACGTGATCAAACCATTTTTTTCTTCCAACTTGTGCCGCGGTACTGGGGTGTCAGGATCACACCTTGTAACAACAGAGAGGATCACAAACGATCACAAATACTTAAAATTAGGTGCAGCTAACCTGCCATTCCCTCCACTCCTCTCTGTCAATCCGGGATATTTTGTATCTCAGATAAAGTGGGAAACTTCAGAGTGGAATTTCTTCCAGTCATTTGTGGGACGGCAAACTGCAATCATTGAGCTAATGAAAGTTTTAGGTAATATAGTACACTCATTTTAACAAAAGTGATCAGGCCTGAAGAGAGGCGTCTAGGATGCTCCACCTATCCCTATCATTCTAGAGTTAAGCATTTCCTGAAAGGTATGAGTTGTAATGCAACAAAGGAAAAATTTTATACCCAGAGATGGAGGGTATGTGAGCAGGGAAGATTCTCACAAAACCATTAAGAGGCAAAACAGCAGATTTGGAATCCTGTGTGAGATCCAAACTCTTCACATATTGATAATAAATTGGAAATGACTGAGTTAAATTTTCCATAAAGAGTAAGACATTGTCTAATTAAAGACCTACTTTAAAACGGGGTTCATGGAGGTAGTCTGATGCATCCTTTATGTCAGGAGTTTGATCTAGTGACTGGGAACAGAGCGAAAAACCACGGCCGGTAAGAGCACTGGGCTTAGAGTTCAAAACTAGAGTCAAACGGACAAGCCCCGTCGATTTGGGTTGAGACCACAGAAAGGACTGCTGCAGCCTATCGGAGGCCTTCTTCCCCTTCTTCCGGTGGGCAGATCTATGTTGTGTGATAATACAACTAAAACAGCTGGTGTTGGCAGAGGTTGTATCACAGCTCCTCCTCTTCCTATCAGGTATCGTCCAATCAATCGCCTTGGTGACCAGATGTTTACAAACGGTCAGACGGTCAACATGCAGGCCGTCATGAAGGACTGTGGAATCATCAGGAAACTCCTGGCTCTCATTGCAGGGGAAAAAATTGCAGATGAAGAAGAGGTCAGGTCAAATTTCTGTGTGTGCCAGAGCTCTCGCACTCATCTGTGTGTAATAAGGTGGAATGAGGCTTTAACGCCGTTCTTTTTATCCCATATACGTCAACCGTCTTCTCAGGCTGTGGAACAGACAGACCAGACTTTTCTGTTAGGGATCCCCGGAGAGACGTTATCAGATAAACTCTACAACATCTGGATCCGACTGCAGACCCATGTCAACATCGTGTTTGACAGCGACATGGACAAAATGATGACAGAGAAATACCCAGGGATCAGACAGGTATCACAAACACAGATACTGAAACACCCACTTAGCTTTTGTTGGCTTTGTTTTCCTAAAGAGCTGCCCTCTCCTGCCAGATCTTGGAGAAGAAGGAGGGGTTGTTCCGTAAGCATATGATGGGAAAACGAGTGGACTATGCTGCGCGATCTGTCATTTGTCCAGACATGTACATAGGAACCCATGAGATCGGAGTACCGATGGTGCGTCTGACTTTCTCAAGGCTTTATCTCCCAATCTAATTGATGAATAAGGAACGTAAATAACAATAATAATAAAGAACCTGAGAGTTAGTCCACAATTCAGTCCCTCCATCTCTTGTGAAGGTATTTGCCACCAAGCTCACGTACCCACAGCCGGTCACTCCGTGGAACGTGAAGGAGCTTCGTCAGGCCGTCCTCAACGGGCCAAACGTCCACCCTGGTGCATCCATGGTGATCAGTGAGGACGGCAAGAAAACCATCCTATCACCTATCGACCTCGCCCAGAGAGAAGCTGTTGCCAAGCAACTGCTGACACCCTGTCCCGAGCCACACAAAATTCCAGTGAAGATTGTAAGTCAGACGCTCGGATTGTTAGTTTTCTTTCGATTGTATCTTTGTGGGGCTGACTTCCGCTGTCTGTCCAGGTGAACCGTCACATAAAGAATGGAGATGTTTTGCTGCTGAACAGGCAGCCGACGCTGCACAGACCCTCCATCCAGGCCCACTGCGCTCGGATCCTACCAGGAGAGAAGGTGCCGTCTGATTGGTTGAGGCTCATTCATCTAATTGTGATGTTTTAGCACCAAGAACTCTGACAGATGACTGATCACCATTGCCCCCTCTTTGATGCTGCAGGTACTGCGGCTCCACTATGCAAACTGCAAAGCGTACAATGCTGACTTTGATGGAGATGAGATGAACGCACACTTTCCTCAGAGCGAGCTGGCCAGAGCAGAGGCCTACACACTCGTCAGAACAGACCAGCAGTACCTCGTCCCAAAGGTAGGCCATCGCCGCCAGCAGCTGTACGGTCCCGAACAATCAAGCGTGTGACTGTCAGACGGAGCACATTCAGTTTAGACTGAACCCTAAACTGTAGAACATTTCTGGACCTTTTGCACTAAAATAAACAGGATTATGATCTGTTTTAAAATGAGAACCTGGTGTATAAGATGACAAGAGTTATTGCTACCCCAAACAAAAATTACTAAATGTGTTTTCATCAAATTCAGGAACACCTCAAACACGTGAGGCTGCTGCCTTTTGGTATTTAGTGTGTGTTGTCCAGAATGAGATTTAAGCGTCCAGAAAAACATCAAGTGACAAGTCCTTGAGCCTGAGAGAAGCAGATGGTTTTCACTGGACAGGAAACTAAAGGTGACTCAATGTCAGAGGAATGTCCTGAATTATAAATGATCAGTTTGTAATTCAGATCTGATCAATAATCTTTGTTTGTTCTTACGCTTGTCCAATGACACAGTCATTTTTGAGTGCCAATAAAACAAAGACTTCCCACAAAAAGTTCCCATTAGGGAATAATCTTCTTCTTTTTCTTTCGGCTTTTCCCTTCAGGGATCACCACAGCGAATCAATTGCCTCCATCTAACCCTGTCTTCTGCATCGTCTTCTCTCAAACCAACTACCTTCATGTCCTCTTTCACTACATCCATAAACCTCCTCTTTGGTCTTCCTCTAGGCCTCCTGCCTGGCAGTTCAAAACGCAGCATCCTTCTACCAATATATTCACTATCTCTCCCCTGGACATGTCCAAACCATCTCAGTCTGGCCTCTCTGACTTTATCTCCAAAACCTCTAACATGTGCTGTCCCTCTGATGTACTCATTCCTGATCCTATCCTTCCTGGTCACTCCCAGAGAGAACCTCAGCATCTTCATCTCTGCTACCTCCAGCTCTGCCTCCTGTCTTTTCCTCAGTGACACTGTCTCTAGACCAGTGGTTCTTAACCTTGTTGGAGGTACCGAACCCTGCCGGTTTCATATGCTCACTCACCGAACCCTTTAGTAAAAAAAAAGTAATATCTATTTTTTTTAATTTAAGATACAAGTATATGTTTTACTGGTGTATTTAATGAATTGTGCATTAATGTCACCTTTTTCAAAAAACAAAACCGAGACAGTGCATGAACTCACATGAAATGACCTACCTGCAAATCAGTGTGACTTCTGCTGTTGTTATTGAGAGACCAGTTCAGATATGTGTGGCTTCACCTTGGCAAGTGCTACTCTTATATCATTTTCTCAGCAAAGTCTGTTTCTTTTGTTTTCCATGCAGCTTAAGGAAGTGTTCCTTTATTTTTGCCAGTGCCAGCCTAGAGTTGCTAAATTTAACAATGCAGATTATGCAGAACGTTGACTCCCATCACGTTCTGTTATACAGTACATGTAAATTCACATTAATAATAATAATGGATTAGATTTATATAGTGCTTTTCTGGACACTCAAAGATGCTTTACATTGGATCCATTACTCATTCACTCCTCATTCATACTTGGTGATGGTAAGCTACCTACGTAGCCACTGCTGCCCCGGGGCAGACTGACGGAGGCGTGGCTGCCAATCTGCGCCTACGGCCCCTCTGACCACCAGTGGAACAATCACAAACATTCACACACCAGCGAGTGCCCCACTGGAGGCAAGGAGAGGAAAGTGTCTTGCCCAAGGACACAACGACAAATTACTCGGCAGGAGCGGGAATCGAGCCGCCAATCTCAAATCATTGGACGACCCGCTCTACCACTGAGCCACGGCCGCCCGTTGTACATATTCGTCCGTCCACTTTCTGTTTTTGCTCAACATAGTTACTATGAATTAAAATATTAAGAAAGCAATCAGATGACGTACCATTATGACAGGCATAAATCGACTACTGAGTGCGCAAAATCCCCTGTAGCACAAGTAGGATAATCGTTGTAGTGTGATCACCTGCAGCCAGTGATGGCTAAGGGGCGTGTGTCATCACAAATTGACACGATGTGTCAAACGTACACAGTGATTAGTGTATGTTTGGCAAAAATGTGTCGGGTGTTTTGTCTTGACCTACATCTTCCCTGAACCCTTGAGACTGACTCACCGAACCCCTGGGGTTCGATCGAACCCAGGTTAAGAACCATTGCTCTAGACCAAACAACATCGCTGGTCTCACCACAGTTTTGTACACCTTTCCTGTCATTTTAGCTGAAACTCTTCTATCACACATCACACCTGACACTTTTCTCCACCTGTACCATCCTGCCTGTACACGCTTCTTTACCTCTTTTCCACTCTCCATTGCTCTGGACTGTTGACCCCAAGTACTTAAAATCCTCCACCTTCTTGATCTCTTCTCCCTGTAACCTCACTCTTCCACTTGGGTCCCTCTCATTCACACACATGTACTCTGTCTTACTGTGGCTAACTTTCATTCCTCTCCTTTCCAGGACAAACCTCCACCTCTCTAGCTTCTCCCCCACCTGTTCCCTGCTCTCACTGCAGATCACATGGAGATTCCTGTCAAACCTCGTCCTGTATAACCTCGTCTGTCCATCACCATAACGAACAAGAAGGGGCTCAGAGCTGATTTCTGATGCATTTCCACCTCCACCTTGAACTCCTCTGTCACACCTACAGCACACCTCACCCCTGTCTTACAGTCCTCATACATGTCCTGCACCGCTCTCACATACTTCTCTGCCACTCCAGACTTCCTCATACAATACCACAGTTCCTCTCTGGGCACCCTGTCATAAGCTTTCTCCAGATCTACAAAAACACAATGCAGCTCCGTTTGGCCTTCTCTGTACTTGTCTATCAATATCCTCAAAGCAAGTATTGCATTTGTAGTACTCTTTTTTTGGCATGAAACCATACTGTTGCTCACAAATGCTCACTTCTGCCCTTAGTCTAGGTTCTACTACTCTTTCCCATAACTTTATTGTATGGCTCATCAGCTTTATTCCTCTGTAGTTGCCACAACTCTGCACATCTCCCTTGTTCTTAAAAATGGGCACCAGCACACTTCTCCTCCATTCCTCAGGCATCTTCTCACTGTCTAAGATGCTGTTGAACAACCCAGTCAGAAACTCTACTGCCACCTCTCCTAGAAACTTCCATACCTCCACAGGTACATCATCAGGACCGACTGCCTTTCCACTCTTCATCCTCTTCAATGCCCTCCTCACTTCATCCTGACTAATCTTTGCTACTTCCTGCTCCACAACAGACACCTCTTCTAGTCTTTGTTCTCTCTCATTTTCCACGTTCATCAACTCTTCAAAGTACTCTTTCCATCTTCCCATCACACTGCTGGCACCTGTCAATCGACTTCCGTCCCTATCCTTAATCACCCTAACCTGCTGCACATCCTTCCCATCTCTGTCTCTCTATCTTGCCAACCGGTATAGATCAGCCTCTCCCTCCTTACTGTCCAACCTAGCATACAAGTCATCATAAGCTCCTTGTTTGGCCTTTGCTACCTCTACCTTCACCTTACGCTGTATCTCCCTGTGCTCCTGTCTACTCTTCTCAGTCCTCTCAGTGTCCCACTTCTTCTTAGCTAACCTCTTTCTCTGTATACACTCCTGTACTCCTCATTCCACCACCAAGTCTCCTTATCTATTTTCCCTCCGGATGACACACCAAGTACTCTCCTACCTGTCTCCCTGATCACTTCAGCTGTAGTTGCCCAGTTGTCCAGCACCTCCTGACCACCCATATCCTGTCCTTCCTAAAAGTCATGCAACACTTTTCCTTTTTTAGCTTCCAGAAAGTGTTCACTATAGCCATTTCCATCCTTTTTGCAAAGTCAACCACCATCTGTTCTTCTGCGTTCCTCTCCTGGATACCAAACCTGCCCATCATCTCTTCATCACCTCTGTTTCCTGCACCAACATGTCCGTTGAAGTCTGTACTAATTCTCTCACTTCTAGGGCCCCGTCCACACGGTGCTGGATCATTTTGAAAACGCAAGGGGTTTTTTTGCGGTTAGACCTTCCGTCCCCACGACAATGCAGATATCCGTGACAAAAACTTTTTGAAAACGCTGGCCAAGGTGAAATTTTTTGAAAACTGGGTGCTATGTCCGCAACTCTTTCTATCCGGGGGGTGTCTACCTGCGACGAAAACCGCTGTGACATCATGCATGTGACCCGTGTCTACATGTATACACAGAATGGATGTAGACATTCTGTGTATACACAGAATATCTACAGAATGTCTACGTGGACGTTCCCTGGCCAAAGTGTTATATGTCAGCACGTGGAGCTGACATATAACAGCTCCACGTGCCAAATGCGTTGATAAACATGCTTGACACTTTAATATTTGTCCTTCTGTTTCTTTCTTTATTAGTCATAAAGTTTATATATTCATTCATTCACTTTCCTCGCCAAAGACGTCGACGCCAGTTCTGGGTCGGACTGGGTCGCGCTGCCTGCTTTTGGGAGAACTCTGTGATGGAGGTCGTCCTCCAGGAGGAACGGCCTGAATTTCCACACGTCCCGGTCCTCTCTCCTGTCGTTCTCTGACTTGTTCTGCTTATAAACGTGTTGATCAACGCACTGATGCGGATACGTATGGACGGAGATTTTTTTGAAAACACTGTCGTGTGGACGCAAATCTTTTTCTATGCGGGGTTGAAAAAGTGGCGTTTTCAAAAAGATCCAGCACCGTGTGGACGAGGTCTACGTATGCTATGCATCACTTTATCAAAGTCCAGCCAGAATTTCTCCTTCTCATCCAGCTCACATCCTACCTGTGGAGCATACCCACTAACAACATTGACCATCACACCTTCAATTTCTAGTTTCAGACTCATCACTCTATCCGACACTCTTTTTACCTCCAGGACATTCCTAACAAACTCCTCCTTCAAGATAACTCCTACTCCATTTCTTTTCCCATCTACACCATGATAGAACAATTTGAACCCTGCTCCTAAACTTCTAGCCTTGCTACCTTTCCACCTGGTCTCCTGGACACACAGTATGTCTACCTTCCTCCTCTGCATTATGTCAACCAACTCTCTACCTTTTCCTGTCCTAGTTCCAACATTCAACGTCCCTACTCTGTCCTATATTCTTGGCGTTCCTCTTCTCTCTCTTCCTACGAACACACTTTCTTCGTCTCCTTCTTCGACCAACAGTAATCCACCGGTACGCTGTAGGTGAACAGCACTGATGGCGGTCGTTGTTAACCGGGCCTCGACCGATCTGGTATGGAAGCCATAGATTTGATTAGCATATTTGACTTGGCAAAAGTTTTACGTTGGATGCCCTTCCTGACACAACCGTCTGTATTTATCTGGGCTTGGGACCGGCACAATAAGACACTGACTTGTGCCCTGTTGCGGCTACATTAAAACTAAGACTATAATACAGATAACCAAAATATCGCAAGCAGTCAACAGAAAATTTCACCCCGGTGTCTCCCCCACGCCATAACTACTAGTAACCAGTGAACACAGGTGAGTGTCTTTAGTTATGAACTTCTGAAAACACACCCATACTGCCACTCCTCCCACCACAAGCCAATACCAACACATGCACCATCAGGCACATACATATTGGTCCAAACTTATTTAGCTGGTTAGCATTTTGAAGAAGAGTCTAACCATATAACTAGATTTTACCAGCCCAACACATCAAATTAAACATGAATGTGAGCACAAGGTTTTCCTTTCTCTGCAGGACGGTAAACCGTTAGCAGGTCTGATCCAGGACCACATGGTGTCAGGCACCAGGATGACAATACGAGACTGTTTCTTCACCAGAACCCAGTACAACGAGTTGGTGTACAGAGGACTGACGGACAAACAAGGCCGGATCAAGCTGCTGCCGCCGGCCATCCTCAAACCTCAGCGACTGTGGACGGGGAAGCAGGTGGTTGAGCGTTTAGTGCAGAGAGAAAATCACAAGCTGAACAAACGCGTCATGCCAGCTGGCACACAGCAGCAGCAGTGTGTTCTGAACCCAGTGTTTTTTCTAGGTGGTGTCAACGCTGCTGCTAAACGTGATCCCGCCAAAGGCCGTGCCTCTCAACCTGGCTGGAACTTCAAAGATCCCCAGCAAAGCATGGATCCAAGTCCCACCGCGAGCTGCTCCGGGTTACAAACCGGACAGCATGTGTGACTCACAGGTACACACACACACACACACACACAAACACACACACACACACACACACACACACACACACACACACACCCTGTCCAGGTCAAATCAACGTGTTAACACTGATGCAGGGGTTTGGGAGATTTGGGCCTTTGTTTTTCTGCAATAAATAATAATTTACATGTCACATGCAACGTTGGAATGAAGCTGTCTGGAACTCGGTGAGGAGGTTCGGTGATGTTGTTCCAGTGTGGATCAGGACTTGAGCTTTGACCTGATGTCTTTTTAAAGGATCTACTCGTCTTCCACTCCTTCAGGTGGTGATTCGTGGGGGAGAGCTGTTGATGGGGGTTTTAGACAAAGCTCATTACGGCTCATCAGCATACGGTCTGGTCCACTGCTGCTATGAGCTGTATGGAGGGGACACCAGTGGGAAGGTGCTCACCTGTCTTGCGCGGCTCTTCACTGCCTACCTGCAGCTTTACAGAGGCTTCACTCTGGGTAAAAACCAGCATTCATCCTCACCCCACGCCCCACAGATGGCATCACGACTGTCAGTCTGTCAGATCTGTGTGGAAGTACTGAAGTGGTTTTTGTGTCTAGGTGTGGAAGACATCCTGGTGAGACCGGCTGCCAACAGACAGAGGAAAAAAATCATTCAAAAGTCCCTTAAGATCGGCACAAAAGTGAGTTCAAAGCTCTGACGTGTTTGTGTTGCACACACTGACGGTGTGGGACGCTCGTGTCTGATCCACCAGCAGAGACTGGCCTTATTCCAACGGAATATATTGTGAGCCATTCCACATTTAAAGATGGCAACCGTGTCAAATTCAAGGCGTCCTGCTCCGTGGACGTTCCCTGGCCAAAGTGGTTGCCACAGTGAAGGTGCAGCTTATGGGCCCCGCGGGGCTCCAACTCGACCCCTGGGGATAAACGTGTGCTGCACACAGATCTAGTGAAGAATATGAACACAACCAGGGTAGATGACTAAATAATGGAGTCTCTCTGAAAATATCAGTTAAAGCAGCTTTCAGTTAAAACAAATGGTAGAAGTGAGTGATGGTGTCATTTCTTTCCTTCCCATCTTCAAGACTCTCCAGGCAGCCTTCCACCTGCCGCCCAATGTGGGTCAAGCTGACGCTCGGAGCCGATGGCAGGACGCTCACCTCAGTCCGGACCAGAGGGACTTCATCACCGCTGACCACAAGTTCAAGGAAGTGGCCAACCACGTGAACAATGACATCAATAAGGTAACCGTCATTATATGCAGCATCACATCTGGAGCTTCAGCTGACTCAGCAGATACACAAAGTCAGCCTGGTTCCTCTGAGGGGGCACATTCACGTCTTCGTTTTCATTCTGACACGTTTGACGTGTTTTCAGTGCTCATGGGTAGTTGTTTTATTTGTTTTCTAAAGTTGTGTTTCGTGTGAGTGCTTGTCTTCTGTCAGCAGTCCTTAGTGATTTGTGATGAAATCTTCTGTCTCGTGTCGGTAGGTGTGCATGCCGGTCGGACTTCACACCTCATTTCCTGACAACAACCTCCAGCTGATGGTCCAGTCAGGAGCCAAAGGGTCTACTGTAAACACCATGCAGGTACCCCCCCCCCTCCAGCCTCTACTGTATAGATTTTGTAACCGACATTCATGTTCACATTTTTTCATTTAACCTCCTGACGCCTGGGCGTGTTTTCAGATTTCATGTCTGCTGGGTCAGATAGAGTTGGAGGGCCGCAGGCCTCCGCTGATGCCTTCTGGAAAATCTTTACC